>CM052899.1:57072235-57143939 GCA_028534135.1 Potos flavus
GTCATCTTATAGTCCAGAAAGCATGGCTTAAGAAATTCTGGGCACTCAGTGTTATGTCTCTGATAACAATGTAACAATATTAGAAATAATTTAAATTCAGATTGTTAAAATTCAATACTACCACATTTAAGAACTGAAAATACTGTCATAAATTATCCATAAGTTAAAATGCTAATTAAGATATTTTTAGAACTAGGTCACAGTGATATCATTGTATCTTGAAACTATGGGAACCAGATAAATTGTTACTTATGAATAATTTGTAGATTTTAGTACGTATAGAGAAAGCAAAAAGTTAAAAATAAGTGAAGTAACACTCAACCTAGGAAATTAGGGTAAGGTAAGTGCATAAATTTGATAAGTTAGAGGAAAAAAAGAAACTGCCTCCAAAATAGAACAAAACCAAAATGTAGTTCTTTAAAAATTATTAAATACCAAAAAAAAAAAAAATTGTAGGATAAGCTAATCAAAGCAAAAATAAAATTAAACTAATGAAAAACAGTAAACACACCAAGAAAATCCAATAGTAAGTATAAAATAGGCATGTTAAATTTAATATATATACCGAGATTTAAAAGTCATAGAACAATTTTATGAAATAATTCAGGAATCAAAATTTGAAAATACAAATGAAAGAGATACATTTCTAGATAAACATAAATAACCATGTTAATTCAAAAATAAGCTTCTAAGAATAGACTGATGAACAGAAGTTGTATAAGTAGGGAAATTTCACGTACACACATATGTACACACACAGACAAATTTTACTAATGTCTCAAAAAACAAATTATCCTTAATCTTTATCTTGCACAAATTTGTGCAGAGTAAAAGGGATAGCTACCAGATTTATTTATACAGTTTATATAATCTTTATACTAAAATTAATGAAAGATTGTATAAGAAAAAATTTACAAAGATTAGTTCCACTATATTAATATAGAGACAAGTCATCGTTATAATATAGCAAATTAAATCCAACACCTTATCCAAGATAAATATTGACAGTTCAAGTTCAAAATAACTTTATCCATAGAATGATCATTGAACTTTTTCCATAGAATGTTAGAATGGCTTACCAAGATACCTGATAATGCAATTTGCAGCATTAACAGATTTAAGGAGAAAAATAAATACAATGGTCTAGGAGGCAGAAAAAACATTTTCTACAGTCACCGATTCAGTGAGTGGCCAAACTATGTGAGAGTTTAAACCCAGGCTTACTTGACTGTGTTTCTAACACACCATAGGAGCTAAGAGAAAAACTTCAAAATCTTATTTTTATGATGCCCTGTACTGTTTTTTACTTGCACCCCACACAAATCAGTGTGAATCTCCAAGTCTTTATACTTTGCTCTTTTAATCATCTACTTTGACCCTCCTCTCCATCTCTACCATGAGTATGTAGCTGTCTGCCTTATTCTGACCTCTACTGCCAGGCTCTAAGTCCCCTGTGTATAACAGATCAGTATAAAACAGTCCATGTTCTAAAACTATTCAGGAATGCATCTACAAAGTAATATAACATCAAACCACAAAATATTTTCACATTTTCCTAAATTACAAAAATAATTCCATCAAAATGAGTTATACAACTAGTTAGAAATTGAACATTGTATAAATTAACCACAATTTATAGTCAAATCTTCCTTATTTAAAACCGAATTAAGAAGCCATACAGTTACTACATAGATTTTTACATGAATTAAGATTTACTTACAGATACTTCTGACTTTCTTGGGGAGTATATAGTATAGACTCTATTGGGATTTTATACTTAAGAAATAATAATCACCTATTTCAGCATAAAATTTAAAACAATCTTCTTTTGGAAAACAAACTAGCCAATAAATTACAACAAAAAATAATGCTCCCATTTCTCTCTCTGCATTTCCCACTATGGAAATATACCAGAATCAAGAAACACAGTATTTTATGTAGTTGAATTTGCAGGGAGAAGGTGCAACAGTGCCTAAAGCCATAATTTGCAATAGCGTACTAAAAAATATTCATCAACCACAGATGGAGCTCAAATTATCTGCAGAACTAAACTGGATACCTATAACTTAGAGGTAGTTCAGAAGGTAATAAAGGCAGTTGGCAGATTCTTCACCAAATGTTCCTTCTGGAGTCCTGTCGACTCTCTTCAAAGATAACATCATCCTACTGCCAGATTTGGCATGCTGATGGAGAAAACCTCCTGGTATATTTTTCTATACTGATAGGAGTTTAAAAGCGACCATGAATTTTCCAGAACAATATAACTTTGCCTATACTGCCATTAATGTTCCGATACCAAAAAAAAAAAAAATGTTCCAATACAGACTTTCTTTTTTTTTCCTCTAAGACTTAAAGATGAATAACTGTGGAAAAATATGTTTTGTTAATTTTTATGTTGGTTTCCTTTGGGGAATTTTTTTTTTTTTGGAAAGTATGTTAAGACCCATTTACAGTTCAGACTAACAACATAATAAATATAAACCTTATGTTATTTTTAAAGATTAATAATTATTATATCACCATTTGAAAAATTAATAAAAAATTATGAGAAGTAGTTTACTAAACAAAACTCTAGCCAGAACGACTGGCAAAAGAGATGGAGAGGTGGTAATATTTTTCCTACTGTTTTATAATTTATAAGAGTATAGGTTGGGGCACCTGGGTGGCTCAGTCAGTTAAGTGGCCCACTCTGGATTTCAGCTCAGGTTCATGATTTCAGTGTTGTGGAATAGAGTCCCCTGTTGGTGCACTACCTTAAAATCACCACCCGCAGACCCTAGTATCTCTTACACAAAGGAGAATCTATGATCCCTCATTAAAATCCGATTCTTGCAGAAACTTAAATTTCCTTGCTCCTCTATCACTTCATTACACCTTTCTGGCAAACAGCAATCATGATTATATCCAACTCAGTGCATGGTTGAATATGGCTAAAGAAATACCTAGACAAATGAAGATTAGTCTCACTTTAAATTCATAACTACTAATGTCAGGTGGACCTTTAGTGCTCTTCTAGTATCCTACTGCATAACCTAGCACATTCACTCTTCTATTTACCTAGACTATTGCATGCCTTCTCCTCATTCCATATCCTTCCAGATCACCTCTTCCATTCTCATTCTACGGATAGCCCTGTTTCCTATTTACAGAGAAAACAGAAATTATCAGTCAAAAGCAATTATTCAAAGTCATCCTGTAACACATGAAGAATGTTTTGGGTAGAAGCATTGCAAGCAGGAAAGGTAAAGCCATATACAGGTTAGGTAGAAACTGCATCTTCTAAGATGAAAGTACTCAATGTAGGCAAACTGCCACAGGTAGACAGATGAATCCCTTGGAGAACGATGCCATATTGGAGGCTCAGTGTGGCCACTGAGTAGGCACACAGCAAGTGCCAACTTTCTGCTGGCAAGTCAGACACTCAGCAGTATGTATTGTTTAGTGAGCCCATGCATAACTTAGTTCCTGCTGCCACAGCCACTTTGTTCATGAGCCAATTTTGTGAGGACAGAATGGTTGGGAAAAAGGTTGAATGGTGTCTACAGAATGGAACATTGTTTATCCACCTAATTCCTAAGATCCTCTTTTGCTGAGATTTCTCCTTGGTTAACATTTATGTTGTATACATATAGCTGCACATTCTCTGTGAATTTGGAGATGTCTATCCACACTTTCTTTGGCAAAAATCCTTGTCTCAAATTTCCAAATTGTATCCTTTCCAAGTTACCCACCATCCAGCCAGACAATATGTCACTGGTCATCAATCAATGTATATCCGTGTGTTTATAAACCTCTCCTTCCACACATGACCAATCTAATGCACAACTAAAAAATCTGCCCACTGGGAAGAATTTATTTTACTTTTGTTCTTCAGAAGCATCCCTGTGTGGGGCTGTGTACTGCAGCCATCCACTTTAGATGGTGCCAAGTACATCTTCAAAACCATATATAAACTATGCCCCCCTTTTATTTCTTCCTAAGTTGACTGGACATAAAGAACTTTTGATGAAGATACAGGTGTGGATTGATAGAGAGGAGACAATATTGCAGCAAAAAATGACTATGGGAATTTAAGTCACTTCTTGCAATGTATTTATACAGCTAGAAATTATGAATCTCATAATTTGCAAAGGTATAGTTTTATATTATTAAACAGAATAATCATCTTAAACTTTTGCTTTTAGATTACTTTATTCATGTAGCTCTTCACAATGGACACATCCTTTCCTTATATGGGCACAATTAAGGGTTCAATAAATTTTTTTGTTTCCGATTCACCTCTAAAAGAAAGTTACTCCTAAAATACAATATCATTACTATCCAAAAAGGAAGAAAATTAGGACAACTTGTTTCACTACAGTTTTTGCCCTGCCTTTTAGCCAACAAAGCAACAAAATATCCAGTGTCATACATAATATTGATCAAAACGTATAACATGTATATAAGCATAAATGCAAATGTAGAGCTATATAGATTCTTCCCATTTATTATAATAATTTCAAAAAGATTAAGAAGATAAACTAACAGCTATAAAAGTATCCTTCCTTTATTCTACTGGCCCTTGTTATTACAATTCACTCAGTGTGTGGTTATAACCACACTTGGGGATTACTTGAAGGATGTGTCACCACACCATAAATCAGTAACTAGGGCAAATAAAGGCTGCTTCAATATGATGAGTTATTTAAATGGTACATAGAATAAATTTTCCTATTTGGTATAGTCTAAGCATGAGTGCTTGCAAGTGTTGAACTTAGTGGTAAAGAAATTTTAGCTTTTTATAGTAATTAATGTAACTGTTTTCCTTTTAGTACCAAGCTGCTAATTATTCTTGCAAATAAGAGTGCCATAGATATTTTTCAATTGTCTTCATACTCCTTTTCCCTTACTATCTGCATGCTATTCTACAGACAGCCTTACATCTTGCATACTCTTCCTGCTCCTGGGGACACTGGTCTTACCATCTGCTCAGCCCATTTAGTTGACACACCCACTCTCTACCTCAGCTGCAAGATACTTTATGTTTTAAATATGTTAGTTCCAATGATATAAAATCACAAATTATGTCTTTGTTATTTTTAAAGGGCAGAGAGAGAGGAAAATCTACTATTTCCTTCTATCATTCTTTTTTCAAGGTCATTGTCAATTCTTGGTAATTCGTTCATGGATAGACTACAACATTAACTTGTTTAATATGTAAGGTGCCATTTAGAAGTGCTAATATGGTGTTGCCAGGATTTTAATGGAGCTTATGTTTCAATTCTGAGAGTCAAAAAACAAACCACTGAGTAAGAGAGCAGTATTATTTCAGAATAGAATAATTACTATGGAAAAATAATTTTAAAAAGTGTGTAAGATCTGATTCAGAATAACTGAAGTTACAATGAAAAGAGGAAGACATAAAACATGCTGCTTCTGAGCAGGTCACACCAAAGCCAAGAAGAAGAATGCAGAAGGGCCAGTTATTCCGAGGTCTGGGCAGTGCAGGTTCCTGATGGAGAAGAAAAGCTTGGAATGTGAAAATAAATAAATAAATAAATAAATAAATAAATAAATAAATAAATAAATAAATAAATAAATATCAGGCTGGTGGAGATACAGTTATGAAAGGAAAGATGTACAATAAAGAATCTAGGTAGTAGTCTGAAGGGAGATGCTGTATAAAGACTTTAGATATTTCTCCTAAATGTCATGGGAAGCTTTTGAAAATTTTTAAACATGGTGGTGACATAACCTAGTTTAAGCAGAAGATGAAAGATAAATTAAAAGGCTACTAGTTGAAGAATTCTAGGTAAGATATCTGGGGTTTGTACTATAGTGGTGGTAATGAAGATGAGAAAAATAAATGGAATTAAATTTCATTTCTGGAGTAAAAATTATATGTCTTGCTCATGAATTGGTAAAGTGTTATGAACATCTGTGAGAAATAAAGAAGCGGTTGTTAAATTACAGATAATAGCATTATTAGATCCCTTTCTTGTTCTGTGTCTCATATGTGCTGAATATTTTCATGTGCTTTCTCTCAATATCTATGCAAAATAGCCTCTTCTCAAGACCATTAAAGTATATGTCCATAAATATATTTATCCATTTGATTATTATGCATTGTTTGCACTTTGGGTTATTTTCTTTTACATTCTATAACAATTCCTGTGATCCAAGTCCAATTTGAGACAATGAACAAAGTAGTAAAAATAAATCCAATTTCAATAACTATAAAGAAATTATTTTAGTGAAATATCATTATGGCATTTTACAGAACATCTTTACATTCAAATTTTCATGCTCTTCAACAGGTCTTATAGGGACCAGTGGATGACAAATATAGAAAATAATGATTAAGTATTTGACAAGACAAAATCAAGATAATTAATGGATCAAGGAAACTACCTCTAAAATTGAAAAATAATTTGATAGAAAATAAAACGTCTATACAAATAATTTTTAATTTTTTTTCAAATTTCAGTTAGTTAACATACAGTATAATGTTAGTTTCAGGTGTACAAGATAGTGATTCAACACTTCATACAACACTTGGTGCTTATCACAGCAAGTGCAATCCTGAACACTCATCATCTATTTCACCCATCACCCATCCACCCACCCATCTCCCTCACCCATCCCCAACTTACCTCCCCTCTGGTAACCATCAGTTTGTTCTCTATAGTTGAAAGTCTGTTTCTTGGCTTACCTCCCTCTTTCTTTTTTTCCTCTTCACTCATTTGTTTTCTTTCTTACATTCCATATATGAGTTAAATCATATGGATTTGTCTTTCTCTGATCGATTGTTTCACTTTACATATTCTCTAGCTCCATACCATACCTGTCATTGCAAATGGCAAGATTTCATTCCTTTTCATAGCTGAGTAGTATTCCATTGTGTATATGTACCACCTCTCCTTTATCTATCATCAGTTGGTGAATACTTGGGCTCTTTCCACAATTTGGCTATTGTTGCTATAGCATCAGGGTGTATGTATCCCTTCAAATTAGTACTTTTGTATTCTTTGGGTAAATACCTAGTAGTTTAACATCAGGGTGTATGTTGCTATAACATCAGGGTGTATGTATCCCTTCAAATTAGTACTTTTGTATCCTTTGGGTAAATACCTAGTAGTATAACTGCTGAATCATGGAGAAGTCCTATTTTTAAAATTTGAGGAACCCCCATATAGTTTTCCACAATAGTTGTAATAGTTTGCATTCCCACAAACAGCACAAGAGAGTTTCCCTTTCTCCACATCCTCACTGATACCTGTTGTTTCTTGTGTTGTCAATTTTAGCCATTCTGACAGGTGTGACATGATATCTCATTGTACTTTTGATTTGTATTTCTCTGATGATACAAATGATTTTTTTGTTGAAATAATTCTTTTTTTATTAACATATAATGTATTATTTGCCTCAGGAGTACAGGTCTGTGAATCATCAGGCTTACACATTTCACAACACTCACCATAGCACATACCCTCCCCAGTGTCCATAACCCAGCCACCCTATCCCTATCCCCCTCCCCAGCAACTCTGTTTGTTTCGTGAGATTAAGAGTTTCTTATGGTTTGTCTCCCTCCCAAACCCATCTTGTTTCATTTTTTCCTTCCCTACCCCCAAAACTCCCCACCCTGCCTCTCAAATTTCTAATATCAGAGAGATCATATGATAATTGTCTTTCTCTGAGTGACTTATTTCGCTCAGCATAATACCCTCTAAGTTCCATCCACATCGTTGCAAATGGCAAGATTTTGTTTCTTTTGATGGCTGCATAGTATTGCATTGTATATATATACCACATCTTCTTTATCCATTCATCTGTTGATGGACACCTAGGTTCTTTCCATAGTTTGACTATTGTGGACATTGCTGCTATAAACATTCAGGGCATGTGCCCCTTCGGATCACTGCATTTGTATCTTTAGGGTAAAAACCCAGTAGTGTGATTGCTGGGTCGTAGGTAGCTCTATTTTCAACTTTTTGAGGAACCTCCATACTGTTTTCCAGAGTGGCTGCACCAGCCTGCATTCCCACGAACAGTGTAGGAGGGTTCCCCTTTCTCCACATCCTCACCAACATCTGTCATTTCCTGACTTGTTAATTTTAGCCATTCTGACTGGTGTGAGGTGGTATCTCATTGTGGTTTTGTTTGATACACATGATTTTTAATGCAACTACTTGTTAGGATTTGAGGAATACTTAATTAGAAATAATAGGATATAGAAGAAAACATAGAAAACATAGTAGTTCAAGGGAAGATTTAAGCAATGGAGTAATAAATATCTAGCACTAAAGATATATTTGTACTCAAAAATGACAGTCATTATGAGTTCTTGCATATGGACTGAAAATGAACCTGGTAGATTAGCATATGTAAAAATTCATACTTAATGGAAAGAAAAAGGATAAAATAAATAAAAGGGCACAGTGTATAATGTTAAGTATGATAGAGCCTAAAAATCAAAACATGAGGAGTAAAAGACATAATTTGGAGCAGTCATTAACTTAGAAATTGTAATAGTATTTTAACAAATGTGTTTCCTTGTTTTTGTTCTCTATTGTTTTCTCTACACACTTGTATTCTCAAATCTATTGAGTTATATTATTAGAGTCTTCTGCATTCATATCATCTGTTTCAGCGTTTCACAAACTTTTTCACTCACAATCATTGTTCCCAATAAGGTGTAGAATTTCACACTTTGTTACCTTATTTAGTTATTTAATGTCTATAAGATGGCATTTTCCCTACCCTGCATCTATCCATGGTTAAGAAAAGATACAAATTATATATATATATACACACACACACACACACACACACATATATTATACACATACATATATATATACATATATACATATATATATTATTTAAATTCCACATCCATAGGTTATAAATTTGTCTTCACTTTTTTTTTTCATGAATAGAAAATCAAATTCCCTTGACAATTTTATAATTTTGTTAAAAGATGACTACAGTTCCTGTATAAGAAAATTTGGAATATCTTAGTGAAAAGGAAGAAAAATACTTATGCTATAACTAGACAGAATAATGATAATGTAGCTGTCTTTTTTCATTAATGCATTGTGATCACAGCAAAATACAAATATCCAGAACAGTTCCCATGGCTTTGGAGGCATACTGTTTATACACAGATCAACATAAAAACATAAAATCTACCATATATTCATCCTTTCACCTATAATCGCATATAATGGATTGAAGAAAAAAATGGTCTGAACAATTGGCAACAATGTTCCTTTTAAAAGAGGTTAAAAAAATAAAAAAAATAAATAAAAGAGGTTAAAAAAATTAGTAAAGAAAACCCCACAAACAAGAGTTTTAGTAAGACTTTTTTTTTTTTTTTAAGATATTATGTACTTATTTGAGAGAGAGAGAGAACAAACAGGGGGCGTGGCAAGCAGAGGGAGAGGGAGAAGCAGGTTCCCCACTAAGTAGAGAACAGGACTTGGGGCTATCCCAGGGGTGGATCCCAGGACCCAGAGATCATGACCTGAGCTGAAGGCAGACACTTAACCGACTGAGCTACCCAGGTGCCCCTTAATAAACCTTTCTAGCACATGTAGTAGAAGTCAAGATCTTTTAGTCACAGGATCAAAAATTAAAAATTAAAAAAAAAAACATATTGCTGAAAAATTAACATGACTTTCTCACTTCTTGTGACTTTAGATAAGTTATTCAATCTATCTGGATCTGATTTATCATTCATAAAATATGGATAAATCTTATACCTGACTCATTGAATTATGTGAGAGAACATAATTCTCTCAATGAAATATATTCTTTTTATTTCATTAAGAAATAAATGAGAAGATAAAGCAGAATATTAAAACAGCACCTGGCACAGAATAAGTGCTCAATAAATGTTAGCTATCATTAGTGAATAATGAGCATCTACCCTTCACCCTTCACTAAACTCCAAGGACTTACAGAACAAACATGCCTGGTTAATTAGTATCTGTTTGGCAGAGGTAAGTCGACTTCATGGGGAGAAATAAACTGCCCCTGCCCAAAAATCCTAAAGATACCTGTATTTTCATTTTCTAAACACAAAGTTCCTGCCAGATCATCAAATCAAATTCACAGTTGATAAATCACATTAACACCCATCACACACGGTAATCCCAAATATCTTATTTATTTATTTATTTATTTAGGGTGTGGGGGGGAGGGGCAAAGGGAGAAAGAAAATATTAAGCAGCCTCCACACTCAGCACAAAGCCTGAAGCAGGGCTGTGTTTCAGGACCCTGATATCATGACCTGAGCCAAAATCAAGAGTTGGAGGCTTAACCAACTGAGCCACCCAGGTGTCCCCCCAGATATCTTTTTAATGCATAATTCTGAAATATATTGAGATAGCTAAGAAATCTGAAGCACTTGAGGAAAATAAAATCTAATAATAAGACAAAAAAACAAAAGAAGCAATTAGAAAATAATAATTTTTTATTTTTTAAAGATTTTATTTATTTATTTGACAGAGAGAGATCACAAGCAGGCAGAGAGGCAGGCAGAGAGAGGGGGAAGCAGGCTCCCAGCTGAGCAGAGAGCCCGATGAGGGGGCTGGATCCAGGACCCTGAGATCATGAGCTGAGCCGAAGACAGAGGCTTTAACCCACTGAGCCACCCAGGCTCCTGAAAACAGTAATTTTTAAAAAGTATATAAAGTCAGGGAAAAAAATCTTCAAAGGTGGTGTCATTAATATAACCTTTAAGATTTGATATCATCAGGGGACATCAGTCTTTTTCTCCTACAGCTCTCCACAGATTGGATGAGACCCACCCACATGACTGAAGGTAATCTGCTTTTTACTCCAAGTCTGCTGATTTAAATGTAAATATTATCTAAAAATACCTTTACAGCAACATCAACTGGTGCTTGATGAAATATTTAGAAACAAATGGCCTAGCCAAATTGACACATATACCACCACAACGACTTTGGTAAAAATAAAACTTTAATTTAAGAAAATAATAAATTATATATGTTGTGAAAAAATGTATTGTTCTAACCAGATCTTCTGAGAGCTCTAATTAAGTCAATTTATATACCTTATAGTCATTGATCCTGACTTTGTCACCCCACCTGTCGATTTAATTAGTATTGACATTTGATGGAGCCTTCAATCTATACCCTTGATAAAAACAGACTGAATAAACCCAAAAATTTGAATGTGACTTTCCTCAATGTTAAGCATCAGTGTAACTGTCCTGTGTACTTTAATATAAGTCATAAGAATAAGTAAGAACTTAGTCCCTATGCTCTCACTCCCTAAAAATATAGTGATTAAAAATGGTGATTCAGTTTCTTTGCCAGTTTTAATTTGGTAGTTTGTCTCTCTTATTGAGTTGTACAAGTTCTTTATATATTCTGGTTATTTATCAGGAAATATAATTTACAAATATTTTCTCTCATTCTGTGCATTGTTTTTCAATCTAAACATTTCCCCAAAGAAGATGTACAAATTACCAACAAGCACATAAAAAATATTCTCGACATCATTAGTCATTAGCAAAATGCAAATCAAAACTACAATGAGATACAACTCACACCACTAGGTTTCAAAAAACATCATTATCATCATCAGAAAATAACAAATGCTAGCAAAGATAAGGAACAATTAGAATCCTCAAAAAGTACTTGAGGGAATATAAAATGATACAGTCACTATGGAAAACAATTTGGCATGTCCTCAAACAGTTAAACATAATATTACTATATGATTCAGGAATTATGTTTCTAAATATATACTAGAACTTGAAAGCAGGTACTCAAACAGATACCGATGTGTGACTCTTCATAGAAGTATTAGTCATAATAGCCAAAATGCGGAAACAACCCAGAGGCCTTCATGTGATAAACAGATAACCAAATGTGGTATACTAATGCAATAAAATATTAATCAGCCATAATAAGGAATTGATTGCTGATATATGCTACAATGTGGATGAACATTGAAAGCATTAAGCTAAGTAAGTCAAATACAAAAGGTAACATATTATGATTCCATTTATATAAAACATAGAAAAGAGGTAAACCTATAGAAACAGAAAGAAGACTATGCATGGGCCAGAGAATGTAGTGACTGATGAGTATGGGGCTTCTTTTGAGGGGAGACAAATATGTCTTGGAACTAGACATCTAGGTGATGGCTGCGCATCCACATTGCAGATGTACTAAATGCCACTAAATTATACACTTAGGATGGCTAATGGTTGGTATCATACCATAAAAATTTTACCTCAATTAAAAAATGATAATTCAAACACCTAAAATAAATCTGAAGCTGTATAAAAACCAAAGACTGTAATAAAAGTAAAGGCAAAAATTTAAGATCACAACGAAAATATAACAATTAATACAAGTAAAAAATTAGGAAAAATATCATGATGGAGATGTATCTGAGCTGAGATTTGGAAGATAAATAGTATATTAATGACGCAAAAATCATGTGGCTTTCAACTTATGTGTTCCATGTGAGCAAAGGCATGGGAATGTGACAGTATATAACATATTCCAAGTATTATGCAGAGTTTGGGATGATTAGAGGATAGAGTAAACAGGACAACATGTATAGAAACGAGAGCTGTCAAATAAGTAAGAGTCAGGTGGAAAAACCAGACAAATGTATGATATGGTATTTCACCTTAATTCTGTCGATATCAATGGAGTATTGAGCCATTTTGAAAATAAATAAAATATAAGTCAATCTGTAGAGCTGGATTGCTTTATTGGTCAATTGGAAAGAAGAAATATGATATGCATTTAGATTATGTTAAATAGCTCAGGCAAAAGATTATAAAACACTAACCTGAAAATAGAAATGAAAATAAGGTCACCTGGGTGGCTCAGTGGATTAAAGCCTCTGCCTTCGGCAAAGGTCATGATCTCAGGGTCCTGGGATCGAGTCCCTCATCAGGCTCTCTGCTCAGCACGGAGCCTGCTTCCCCCTCTCTCTCTGCTTGCCTCTCTGCCTACTTGTGATCTCTCTCTCTCTGTCAAATAAATAAAATACAATATTTGGAAAAAAAAGAAATGAAAAGAAAATGTAAATAAAATGTTTTGCATGGGTAGTCATGGTTAAATTTTGTCTTTAAATAAATACATTCTGACTCTGATAAAGAAAAGATTTAAACTGAATATATTTTGGAGATTTCTAGATTTATTTTCCAAATAGAAGGTAGTGTCTCTTATGAAAAACAGATACATGGAAAGTGGAGAAGAGTAGATAAGATATTTAATTTTGCTTACTTAAGAGCCTATGTTATGTTAAGGGTGTGTTCCCATGTCAGCAGCTATCACTATTCAGGGAAGAAAAGTGAAGTATTTTGAATATTCATTCAGAATTTGAATATTCATTCAGAATCTCCAAGATTGCCTTCAGAGTCCTAACCTCAAAGTCAGTTATTTTTGACATTTGCTAAAATCACTGTTCCCTATATATATGACAAACTAGCTTTCCGTGCAGTCCCCAGGAAATAGCCATTGTGGGCTTTCTTTTTCGGCTCCACCATCTTACTGTTTATTTCCCATATATTCATTGGAGGAGCTCCATTTGATTGTAAGAATGCTGTTGTAACCTCTATATTGTGTTTTGAGGTTACCAATCCACTAGATCCAGATGCCATAGAAGGACTAGGTTAAAGCTAGAAATGGGGGAAATAGTCTTTTCTCCACAGTGCTGGGCTTTGTTAGCTCAGAAATAAATGACTGAATGTTCTTATCAAAAGTTACTTCAACTTCTCTCTCACCTCCCTCTTTCACTAGATGTTCCAATGGTGTCCCTAAATTAGAAGGTGCATAGTTCTTTGCAATTTCTACAGCACCTACCACTCTTCACTCTTAACCATGAGTATCAGTTATCTCACTCACAGATTAAAAAGGAAAGCTTATGAAGCTCTTCTCAGGATTTCATAATCTCATCTGAAAATTGTATTTAATTTGTTGCTGTTTGAATTAATTGCCTACACTATTTGTTTCTAGAATATATGAGTCTCTCAGGTAAGCTTGCCACGTCTTTCTGAAACTTGACTTGTTACTAGATGTTTTGAGTACAAAAATTGGAATGAATTATAAATTATGGTTTAATGAAAATTAAGAAAACTTTGTATCCATATAAAATACAAGGCAAGTGATTCTGCAGATTATTTTCATGCATAACTGGAACAGGGCGATGACGTTGGGAAGGTCTAGAGGATACAAAGTCATTCTTTTTTGTCAATAGGTGTATTTTGAGGAACATTGTACTTAATCTCAAATCAAAAATTATATCCTTAATTGGATCTTTATAGAGAAAACTGGGCATATAAACCTTTTTTTTAAAGTAAGCAAATCCAAACATATACTATTCACTTAGTAATACTTAATATAATACATAATTTTAATTTATTCCTTCACTCAATACCTAAAAATTTACTGAACTTATTCAGATATCTGATTTATGAAATGGAGAAGACACTTTTTCAAATTTTATACCTCAATATTAGCATACAATTATTCTAGACAAATTGTTTATACAGATAATGTAACACCATTATAAATGATACCATTTATTCCATGGTCTTATTTTAAACTGCTAGAAATAACTTAGTTTAGGATTTTCAGGGTTCTACACTAAGTAAAGAATACTTTATCAGCCCAGATAAAAATCCATTAGGGAATGTCCTACAACCATTGGACTGACAAACTGCCAGCGTGAAGGCTGAAGTTAGCAAGCAGACGTGGTTTATAAGATAAATTAATAGACCCTGAAACGGTTAAGAGAAAAAAAAAAGCTGCATTGTAGTTAACTAGCAAATAAAGTACTCCACAACCTCTCTCTCTAGGCCATGAAAAATATAACACAGTTTTCTGTCAAAAAGAGCACAACCCATGCTTCATAGCTGCTTACACTTGTTATATAGCACCAATTATAATTCCAAAGTTCCTCCTCCTCTCACCTTAAAATAGAATAAAACAACAGCTCAGTAAGAAGTGAATTTTATGAATAAAAAGACATGCATGGATGATGGAAAGGAGATACTTAATGTCTTTTTGGGTCCTCCTTCATCCAGAGATCTTTAATATAACATATTCACTTTATTCATTTTATTTCAAGATACCAAAATCAATAAGCCACAGATATTTAAATAGTCTCAGGCATATGCAGAACACCATATGAGTCACTTTGAGGTTTGTTTGTTTTTTTTAAAGATTTTGTTCAAGTGATTGATGGAAACTGGGCTTACTCCCCACCAACTGGTATAATTATCTTGGAAATTGTGTAATAAGGTCTTGGAAAATAAAAGGAAAATTTCTTGAAAATTGTCCTGATGTGTTGTATGACAGGTGGGAGAAGAGTTCATGAATAAGCTTGTATCTACAGTGATAGAATTTGATATCTCACAGTTTTGGCATCATGGGGTTTGTTCAGTTCTTGTCCACACTACCTTGCCTCTGCACTGACAATATCACAAGAACAATTTCTTCTGTTATTAAATTTACAAACAGACACACAAACCAAAAGCCTGAGGTTATTTAATTTCAACATACTGTAATAAATTAGAATGAATTTCAATGTGGGATTTTCTTGCATGAAATATATTTTAATGTGAATTTTAGCATATATGTTAAAAATAATTCTAGACTGATTGTTGAAAATTTAATTTCTATTCCACCTTATAAACTTCATCACTTTTGGAAAATTTATCAACATTTTATTTGAAACTAAAACCCCAGGACAGTGATTGGTACTCTGTTGGTGCTTAATAAAAATGTGTTGATTGAATGAAAAATATATTACTTCACAATGTTAGTACATTATTTCACAATGTTAATCATCTTAATTACTTTTCAGAACCTCAATTTTCACAAGTGTTCCTCATATAACATTTTATTTGAAGATATTAATTATATTCATGTCTACATAATATTAATTATGCTAACAACTTAGGTTTAATTCAGGTTTACATTCCTTCATTTGTAAATTGAAAGCTTTGGACTAAAGAGCCTCCAGTAATTTTTTAAATTATGCCTAATATTTTATATTGAAGGAAAAAAATGAAAAGAAGCTCCGATTCAATGGTATATTCTAATGGCTATAAGTCCTCTAAAACCCATCTTTTTCCATTGATGACACCTAAAATCTCTCTATGAAAAACAAAAAAACAACTGTCTGGAAGCCTTAAAGATAAATAAAAGCAGATTTGATTGTGGAGGGGTGTCAGAACTCATATAGGGATAATGTTCCTATTGCCTTAGTTGTTATCGTATTCTCTATCATGGCTTTATCCCAAGGGTGGAACTTAGCTGTAAAGAACTGCAGCAGTGTATAGAGAATAAAACAATGCTAGAAATTCCATCTTTCAGTCCAGAGAAACCAGAGAACGATCCCCTGCAGGCATAGAGTGTAGGATAATCCCAGGAAGAGAGCTGGAGAAGATTTCCTAATTCTATGTACAAACCCACACGTTTATTAGCCTAACATCTACACTAACACAGCATGGGAGAGACCCAAACAGTATAATGAAGACTTTGAAAGCTGACCTGACATTTGAACCATCTATATAAGACTCAGACTAACCTCTGAATAATGCATAAGTGAGCAGATCAAAACAATAACAGAAACTTAGAGCAATAAAGGGAAGCAAACATGAAATTAAGAAAAAATAAAATGAAAAAGAATAGGAATTTCCACCAGTGGAAAAAAACTATAAAAAAGGCCAAATGGGAAATCTGGATATGCATAATTCAGTTTGTTGAGAGAAAAACTCATTGAATGGTCTCAGTAGTAGAATGTACATGATAGAAGAGTCAGTTAACATGAGACTGACCAGCAGAAATTCTTTAATTTGAAAAACAAAGAAAAAAATGATAATAAAGGACCAGATTTTAATACACCCATGAGAAACTACCACAAAGTCTAGTGTATATATAACTAGATTTCCAAAATGATGTGAAAAGGAGGTTGGGGGAAAGTCATATGTGTGTGCATGTATATAGGCATACCTGGGAGATATTGCTTGTTCAGCTCCAGACCACAGTAATAAAGTAAATATTGCAATAAAGTGAGTCAAATGAATTTTTTGGTTTCCTAGTATAAAAGTTATGTTTACGGTATCCTGCAATCTATTAAGTGTGCAATATCATTGTCTTAAATATATATTGTGTATATATGCATATATGTATATATCTATATGTGTGTATATATATATATATATATGCCTTAATTTAAAAAATATGCTTTGCTAAAAAATGTTAACCACTCCCTGAACTTTCAGTGAGTCATAATCATTGATCACAGATCACCACAACAAGCATAAGAATAATGAAAAAGTTTGAAATATTGTCGGAATCACTGAAATGTGACACAGAGATACAAAGTGAGCAAATGCTGTTGGAAAAATGGTGTTGATAGGCTTCCTCAATGTGGGGTTGCCACAATCTTCAATTTGTAAAAGCTGCAATATCTGCAAAATGCAATAAAAAGCAGAACTATATATATATATACATATATATGTATACACATACATATATGTATGTATATATATATATATACACACACACACACGCACACACGTATATATATGCCTGTACATATATATTTATTTTTGTACATATATACACATTTGTACACACAGCAAACACATACATACACATATATACATATACGATATTATGACTAAGAACTTCATAAATATGGAAAAAGAATTACATTTACAGATTCTGGAAGTTCAGGATTCCAAACTAGATAAACTCAAAGAAAATCACATCTAGCTCCATTATAATCAAACTGCTAAATACCAAAGGAAAAAAAAAAAACAAATGAACCTTGAAAGCAACTAGAAAAACACAGTAAGTTGGTTTCTCATGATTGTGAATTTTTCATCAGTAATCACTGTGGATAGAAGACCTTTAATGGGCTTAAATTAGAGAACTGTCAATCTAGAACTCCACATTCTGTGGAGATGTCCTTTAGATATAAAGTAGAAGTAAAGAAATTCTCCGATAAAGGGAAATTACTTATGGAAAACCTACTCTATCGGTAATACTAATAGTAGTCCATCAAGATAAAGGTAAATGATACCAGAGGGAATCTTGCATCTACAAGAATGAAGGAAGAACAACAGAAATACTAAAGAGCTACATAAAGATAAAAGACATTTTACTATTTATGTTCTTTAAAATATAAATGAATGTTTAAAGCAAAAATTATAAAAACTTCTTGTGGAGTTTTCAATGCATGTAGACTTATAATAACCATACCATGAAGGTCAGTAGTGGGACAAAAGGACCTATATGTCTTCAAAGACTCTATATGTTCCTAAAGTAGTACAAAATTAACCCTTAATAGACTGTAAAGATTTACATGTGCATATGGCAGACTCAAGAGCAATCAAAAAGATATATATATATATATATATATATATATGGCATATAGGAATATATATATATATATGGCATATAGGAAGTAGGAACAACAGAATACTCAAAAACAAATACAAATAACCCAAAATAAGATAGAAAAAGAACACAGAGGATGGGGCGCCTGGGTGGCTCAGTGGGTTAAAGCCTCTGCCTTCGGCTCAGGTCATGATCTCAGGGTCCTGGGATCGAGCCCCACATCGGGCTCTCTGCTCAGCGGGGAGCCTGCTTCCCCCTCTCTCTCTGCCTGCCTCTTTGCCTGCTTGTGATCTCTCTCTGTCAAATAAATGAATCTTAAAAAAAAAAAATTAAAAAAAATTTTAAAAAAAGAAAAAAAAGAAAAAGAACACAGAGGCACAGAGGTACACAGATAGGGAAACAAAAATGAAACAAATAATAAAATGGAAGGTCTAAATCTTAACCTAACAATATTTACATTGATGTTAATATTGTAAAACTCCAATTTAATTACAAAATAAAACTGATAAAAAGGGAAGACCCTACAATATGTTACCTAAATATAAACACATTAAGTGTAAAGAAAGAAAAAAATAAGTTGAGAGAAAATGAATTAAATATAATACAGTTAAATTCCTCTAAAATAGTGGCTTTGCAAAAAAAACATTTTGTTAAAATTATAGTGATTATAATTAACTTTTTAAAACCGTCTCTTTTTTCAGATTATTAATTTGCCATTTAGCAAACTAAAATGGAAAGTGAAAATTTCATATAGCCATAGTGGATATGGAGGGAGTAAGAAACAGAGAGCTACAATGTACCCATTACTTGCTAATTGAAGCAGCAATTTTACATTTGGATAGAGAAACATAAAAATTTACATCTCAAAATAATCTTGTCAAATTCTCTAAATTAAAATATGTAGATTAATAAGACAGTGAAAAATTCAGGATCAATTTAATTAAGTATGAATCCTAAAATAATCTTCATGGTGCAGAAGATGATAGCACCGACCCAAATAAAATTATTGAATTACTGAAAAGCAAGAACAGACCATTTAAAATTATGTAATGTACTCATGTTGATTTCAAATATGGTATTTCATACTAGAAAGAGAATTGAGTATACAAATCTAAACCTTCTGTATGAGTCAGAATTACTCACTTCATGACATCAGAACTCTTGGGGCTTTATTAAAATGTGAAGAAAAATCACCAAAACTATTTTGAAACACATAAGAGATACTTGTTTTCCAGGAGCCATAGAAGTCAGAGAAAGACAAATGCTGTATGATTTCACTTACACGTGGAATTAAAAAAAAAAAATCACAGAAAAAAGATCAGACTTATGGTTACCAAAAGCAGGGGGTGAAAGGTGGGAAGAGGGGGAATCAGAGGAAAGTGGACAAAAGACATAAGCTTCTAAATACAAGAGAAACAAGTACTAGGGAT
Organism: Potos flavus; assembly: GCA_028534135.1. Lineage (NCBI taxonomy): Eukaryota > Metazoa > Chordata > Mammalia > Carnivora > Procyonidae > Potos > Potos flavus. The sequence continues at coordinate 57,092,058 of CM052899.1, forward strand.
GCAACGAACAACATGACTATAACTAACACTACTGTATGATACATGGGAAAGTTAAGAGAGTAAATCCTAAGAGTTCTCATTACACAGAGAATTTTTTTTCTTTATTCTTTTCTTCCCTCTTTTCTTTAATAGTATCTATATGACAGAGAAAGACAAATATCATATGATTTCACTCATGTGTGGAATTTAAGAAACAAAACAGATGAATGTATGAAAAGAAAGAAAGAGAAAGAAAGAGGCAAACCAGGAAACAGACTCTTAACTATAGAGAACAAACTGATGGTTACCAGATGGGAGGGTGGGAGGGGGATGGGTGAAATAGGTAATGGATTAAGGAGGGCACTTGTTGTGATGAGCACTGGGTGTTGTACATAAGTGATGAATCACCGAATTTTCCTGACACTTATGTTACACTGTATATTAATTAGCTGGAAATTTAAATAAAAACTTGAAAAAAAATAATATCTATATGACAAGATGGATGTTAGCTGAACCTATTGCAGTAATCATTTCACAATGTATGTAGCCCAAACCATCATGCTGTGTGCCTTAAACTTATACAGTGATGTGTATCAGTTATTTTTCAATAAAACTGGAAAAAAGTTTTAAAATGAAGGAATTAAGATACAAATAAACATATAAAATAGAAAGTATGGTTAAATAAGCCCTAGAGTCTACCTTAAAAGTTAGCTTCCAGATTAAATTTGATATCACCTTGAAATTTGAAGTTTAAACAATTGATGAAAATTTATTGAAGCCATAAGCTAAAGCTATGAACAAAGATATTTCAGGTTGAAAAAAGGCAGCCAAGCTTGAAAATGTGCCCTTATGGAATGACAGAGTCAAAGATATATTATAAATTTCTCAAAAGTATTACTAGAACAAATGAATTGAGAAAATGATGATGGTAAGCTGGCAATTTTCTTTAAATTTGGTTGATAAAATTGGAAGCAGGAGTGAGAGTAGTTCGGCCATTTCTGTGTCTTTAAAACAATAAAAATAATAATTCTAAAATTATTTTATAAAAATAATAATATATAAAACTATAAAAATAATTCTAAAATTATTTTGTTTACATAATATTGGCTGATAAAACGTTCATGAGGAATATTTCAAAAAGAGATGTGAAGTTATATGCTTATTAGTCTGTGACAATGTATGGCTGGAAAAAAATGTATAGACGTTTATCAAATTTGGAGCCAGCATATATGTGGGAGGGCATAAGTTCCATTTTAGCAAAAATAAGTTTCATGTAGACAGTTATATGTATTACTTGAGTAGTCTTGGCTTAAAATATCAAATTTGGAGAATAAGGAATTAGATTTTAAAACCACTGAAACAAAGATAAACTAGAGAGAAGGTGCAGAAAAGCAAGAGCACCAAGGAATTACAAAAATTAAAATCCAAGTGAAGGAGACAGGAAGTTCCATCGCTGTGAAGATGGAAGAAAACCAGGAGGCTGTGGCACCACAGACGCAAAATGGAAGATTGATGAAGAGAGATGCAGCTTAAAGCCAGATTTCAAATTTTTTTTATTCAAAGAAAGTACAAATATAAATAACTAATTGATAAAACATAGAAAAAAAAATACATCAGCAATGACCAAAGGAGTTGGATTGACCAGAAAACAAAACAATAGATCTGAAAAAATTCTCTAATAATTTATATGGCTGCGTTTGGAATAATTACATATTGTTATTAAATCTGATTTCCACAGAGCACTATGCAGAGAGAAGTGAATGTACAAATTTTCCAAATATCTCATAACAAATCCTGCCTTTTGGCTAAGATCAAGTGCAAAAGTATATAATACTTAAGGTTAGAGAAGAAGAAATAAAATTAAAATTAATTTTTTTAAAATTTTTTAAAATTAAAAAGAAGAAATAAAATTAAAAGCAAAATAAAGAAAAAATTGTACAATAAAGAAAAACTTGAGAGGAAAATGTATGCATGTTAACTCTAAAATATAACAATCATTAAGACGGCCATTTAAAAAATAAATGTGCTTGAGACAGTGTAGAGAAAGCAAAAGGGACTTCACGCCTGCAAAGCCTCTGGTCTGAGGCAAGGGTGAAAAATTTCCATATGCTGAGAGACAAATATCTCCTTCCAAGAAAGAGAAAAAAGGTGAGATGACAGCCTTCAGGAAGTAATGGTTGTCTGGGCAAAATTAGAAGTAACAATTTAAAGCCTGCTTGCACAAGTATTTCTATTTTCCAGAAGCCCTAAAATAATGTTGACCATGAAGAAAAGCATCCTGTGATTGTCTTATGTCCATTAAGAAAATGACCATGGGACTGAAAGACTGAAAGACTCCCAGTCCCTCACCCTCTGGAAAAGTGCTTTTATAAGCTTTACAGGCTACCCCTTCCAGGAATGACACTCTTCTTTCTTGTGGTATCCCTTGTATACAAGATGTCTTTAATAAACTCTGCCTGTTTTCTTTCAAGTTCAGTGTTCATTTCTATGATTTCTATGAGACTCAAGAAGCTGGTCTTGGGGGGTCCAGTATCATGGTGAACCATCTTCCCAACAAACTACCATTTAACTGGAGAGAATAAGAAAAAGCAGTCATTTAAATTTTCTGGAATGTTAAAATCTCTGGAAAAGAGCATGTAGCAAACTGAGTAATATTTATTCAAGAAAATCTACTAAATCTCAATGAAAAGTGGTATTTTGTGGCATTTGATCCACAATCTTGGATTGGTGAGTGTTTCCTTTGGGTGGGATTTTGCATTAGGGTCTGGTTTAAGGAAGCAGGAATGCATTCCAATTGGCTTTTCACTACATTTGGCAGTTTTTGATTGTGTCTCTCTCCTCTCCTACGTAACCGGGGACTTTCCAGGTTGGTCAAGGTAGCATGGCTATCGTGTTTCAATGGGAAGCATGGCTTTGGGATCTGAGTCTTTCGTAGATATTTCTTGGTTCCAACTTTGGTTATTTTCTCAACTGGATTTGAAAGGTTGACCATTATTTGGGTTCTTGTGGTATCTCTAGGTCATCAATTCTGGGTTAGCTAAGTGGATCAAGTTCAGGAAAACTGGGTTTTGGTCCTGTTTACTAGAAGTGGCTTTTGCTTATGTGGGAAATTTGAGGAACCAAACAGGGCTCATCTCCTCATTGATGAAATGAGTATTTAGATGAACTGATCTCTGTTCAAACTGCTGCATTTAAAATTCAAAGAATTTATCACTTGACAAACTCAATGGAAGTTTGGATCTAGATTTCCATGGTAACTTTATTGTGCAAAATTAACTTATTAAAGATGCTGTTAAATGTAAAACTGAGCTTTAAATGCAGTATTTTCAAGCAGATTTAATTTGAGCATTCTAGGTTATGTAGCTAACTAATCTTTCCTCTGAAATTTTCCACTCTGTTCAATGATTCAACGTATTTTAACTCTAACTTCATTTGCTAACTGGTTACAAATCATTCTAATTAGCATGTAAGTCAAGATGGTTGTATTCTTTTTATTATTTTAGTTTATTGCTTTGCTTTGAAACACTGACATCTTTTATAGGCTTTCTTATTTTCACTCATTACATGCTTCTAACATGAGAAAAAATGTTATAAAGACTTATTTTTCATGCTAATGAGCAACTCTGATGAGTGCCTCAGTATGAGAAATGTTGCCAATTTGGCATCTAATACAGTGATTCTAAATTTTCTTTTATTGAGCAATGTCAAAAATTCTGTTGCTTTTTTAAGAGTCCCCATTGAATCCATTTTCCTGCAGTTGTTACTTTTTTGGAATCTTTGTTTTGATATGAATGTTTAAATGCCAGGCAGTCATTTTTTTATGGATTATTCAATTTATATGAAATTTATGAATACTTACCCTTCTTAATATCAAGCTGGCATGATCATCACAGATGAAGAAGACATTCATGCAAGTATTAAAATGATTTCTCATTTTTTCAGGTGGACTATGAAATAAAAATATTTTATTTTTTATCATTTTTTTACTAACATTCCTCATGAAAGAAACCCAAATACACAAGCAGCGTATGAAACTGAAATTTCTCTTGCCACCACAGAGTTTTAACAGTACACACACACACACACACACACACACACACACACACACACACATATATATAAATGTTCCTTATAATTGTAGATTTAAGTAAAATCAATCAATTTCTGCTAAGAGAAAAATGTATCTGAAGAGAACATCAATCCATACCCATTTAGGAATTTTCCCCATTTTAAGTCCAGAGACCAATCATTAAATCAACCTCAAAAATTCATGAAAGGCTTACCAAATTAAAAACTGAAAACTTGGTGTATTCACAGAAAAGAATATGTTGGATTTGGTTTGCATCTTCAATGCACTTTTCAACTACATTTTTGTCCTTAAAAATAAATATGAAATGTATTGTCTTTTCAGTAAGAAAAATAAACAGATTAGTAGATATCAAGTTTTGTATTTAAGGAGTTGTATAACCTTGTATCACATTGTGAATTATTTACTTGGGAAATAAAAATATATTAAAATATTTTTTCATAGCTTTTCAATCTTCATGATGAATTCTAATGTATTCTTCTAATGAATTTCTAATGAATTCTAATGTATAACCTTGCATCACATTGTGAATCATTTACTTGGGAAATAATAGAAATATATTAAAATATTTTTTCATAGCTTTTCAATCTTCATGATGAATTCTCTTTTCAGTAGTTCTGATTCCATCTATTCATTCAAGTTCTTCATTTTGTTAAGTGATACGATTAACTGAACACCAATATTGTAGCTGCAATCTAAGGAGAAAAGATGTTTGGAAAAAAGCAACTAATTCAAAAGGTCATGAGGTGGGGAAAATCAATTCATAGCTTTCTGATGAGGTGAACCCTAAAGTAAGACACTCTAAGACTCTTTAGGCAAACATCTCAATCAGTGGGTTAACATTTAATTTCTTGACCAATGTCATGAAACCTCAGCATGTCAGCTGTGGTATCTGTGCTTTCTGCAATGAGAATCAGCTAGTTTATCATCAAGCTACTGCTATAACAGAATCAGCCATTCTTTTAAAATATCAACATGTTCCTTTTTCTTGAGAAAGCATATATCTATGAAAGTAGTCTAAAAATCCTGAAATTTTTGACCATTATTTTAGACAAGTATCTAAAAGAAATAATTGGTTAGGTTTTTAAGTGATTTTTTTTTTTTTGCAATAGAGGGAAATTTTAGAATTTTCAATGACTTTATGTCTAAAACATCTCTTTAGGCAAAGTCATAAATAATACACTTTAGAATGCTATCTGAGCTTCCTCCACAGTAGATCTGTCTTATTTGTTTATATTCTTTATACTTTATACCTCAAAATTGTCAAAAATTGACATAGGATCAATGAGATTAATGGTCATAATTCCCTAGAGTCTGTTGGGATTTTAATAGGTGATTAAAATATATCATTTTCCCCTAATTAAATTCTGAAGCAAATCAAAGATAATCAGGAGTTAGGCAGATGGAGAGTAAAATGCTAGTGAATTTTTTTTCTTGATAGTGCTGTATTAGAACATAGTTTATGTACACAGCAAAAATGGGCTTACTAACACTAAACAACAGTTACAGAATTTCCCATCCAATCTGTCACAAGCAGCTCCAGCCAGTTCAAAGTCTTTCTTCAAAGAGTAAGGACTCTTTTTACCTGCTAAATTTAATGCAAGTTCAAGAGCAACCCAGAGCACATGGTCTCTGTAGCCAAATATCCCACAAGGGAGGATCTAAGCCATATTTGCTGTGAAGCTTGTATTGTCTTTCCAATGAGGTAAGATAGTACCTAAAAAACCAGAGAGGGTCCAAGAGTCTTTAATAGATCACTCTCTTCTTGTGAAAAATGGAAAATATTTTCTCTTCTCAAAACGCCTCAGCTTTTTGTCTTTTAACCTATTGTGCTCAGCCATTAATACAATAGAAGATGATTCGTTCTACCGGGGCAGAAAGGAAAGACCCCCAAAACAAGGATTGCTCCTTTTTAAATGCTCTTGTGAAATACATAAGCCAGAAATGGGTTATAATAGTGTGTTAATTAAGTAAGCTGCAAGGTCATTCTGTATCTAAGTCTGAAATTTTATTCCTCCTTTTACTTCCCAGTCTAATTTTTTCTAGCCATATTTTTGAATATTGCTTATTAGAAACCTTTCGATGAGATCAGATGACTTCACAAAATACTCCAATATAATGCATCAAAAAATGTCATCCCACATTTGGATTAACTACCTCTTATTATCAAAATCTCACGGGAAAGTTAAAGCCAAATTAAATTCCCTTAAGAATTAAAGCGTAAATGAATTTAAGACCAAAGACAAATTCTTTTTCTATATTGATTTGAAATTTTTTAAAAGTCCAAAATGTAATCTACCTAATCTATTAATAAATTATTTGACTTTTATAAAGATTATCAATCTTAAGTAATTTTTTTCTTTTTGTGCAGCTACTGCCTAAACCATTTCTAACTGATATGAATGTGGATCATTTAAGAGCTTCAGGAATGGTGTTAGTCTCATGGTAAGGCTGTAATATACTCTCTATTTAAGAACATGTATCGATAAAAGGACACAAGATTATTATGACACTGACCGTATACGCACTGAATTTGGAAAACAAGCCAATCTCCATACCCTAGAGCAGTTTGTGTTGCCAAGATTGTTATCTCATATTTTATTACCGAGATCCAATGCTTAGTGATTTTAGCTTTGTTAGCATGCCATCAGTCGAAGCTGCTTAACCAGAATCCATCTTCATGATGTGTGTGTGTGTGTGTGTGTGTGTAGAGGTGAAAGCTGGCACTAAGAGAGCACATTAGAGCCATTTCTGCCTTCTTTTAAAATTCAGTAATTTAATTCAAGTTCCAGTCACTGGGCCTTAATGGAAGTATATTTCAGTTGCTTTTCTGTATATTCAAAATTCTTAACTTGAATTTTCCACCTGAGCCCTGTTTTTCTGTTACTCGAGTCTTGTGTAATCTTGCTACTTGTTTTACCTTAAGAATTATTCTCAGGAGTTTCTTGAACTGAATGCTTCCAGTGATGCTTTTGAAGCTTATTCCCCAGAATTGTAAGGAGAACCAAAATCCCCCCATATGGTCCTCAAAACAGTTTAATTTCGGTCTTTAAGCTCCAAAGCTATGATCATAGATTGTATACTCAATTCAAAACCCAATTAATTACCTAATTAACTCATGTCATAAGGGGTGAAACTTGAGCCCATGAATAAGCCACAGAAATTCAACATCATCCTATACAGTATTCTCTCTTATCCCTGAATGCAGTACACAATATGTCCAGGCCACCTGAATAATTTGAATCTAGAAGCTCACCAGTGCTCTGTAGCTCAGGCAGAAGTTGAATGTCATGATGTTTGATATCCCATCCTGCAGATATGGTTAATACTAGAGGAAAGTAGTAGATTTTTTTTTTTTTTCCAGTGTGTATGAAAAACTTTCCACTCCAAACTCACTTTGTGTTTCAGGCTATGCTTGTTCAAGTTCAACCCATAATAATAGTCTGCATCTTTAGGCCCCAAGTCTGTGTTTTGACCTTCTTTCCATTTAACTTTATCCTAATGAGGACTACTCTTTAAAAAATGAGCACTGGCTCATTTAAAGGAGCTATAAAATGTACGGAGCTGCCAAAATCAAAATCTCATGGGGTCTACTTGCTTAAAGTCTAACATTTAATCAGTTAAAAGCCAAACATGTGACTGAGATAGTCACATGGCACCATACAGGCCACCATCACCTTTCTAGGCAAAAGAAACTGCCACTCCTCTAACTATAATAATGAAACCCATTGCCTTGCTTAGTTCAGTGCCACCAACACTTAGTCCCCCTTCCCTGGCAGCACCAGAGCCTCAATCATGCCAAATCATTTTGATCCATGCAGTTCTCCTTTAAGTCTCAAAGTTCCTTGATCGATACACAAGTTACTAACACTTCACCTCTGATTTGAACTTACCTTCCCCAAACTGCAGGCCTCTCCTGCTGAAAGCCTTTCTCTATAAAACCTAAAGCACTGAAGAACATAGCAAAAGTGAGATCAAAATAGCACATTTAATACTGCCTGAGTATGAGGCAATTACGGACTTCTAATAGTGAACTGTAGAATTAGACAGAAAACCCACCCAGACACGGCCGTGCTGAGAACCTCCAGGCATCTACCAATTAGGCAGAGCCTTGACTTCTAAGCCTCTTTTGGTTGGGAGCAAATGAGAGGACCTGCTCTCTGCAGGCAGGAAGCTTCACAGAATGGAGTATCTGAGATACCTGGTTCTCTGTACCAAACTCAAAATAACACAACAATCGTGTTACTTCCCTGGAGGAAGAGTGAGTGAGGACTGAGGAGCAGAGGATAGATGTTCTTCTACATAGAAGAAAATATCAGTAATTGAGAAAAGTGGCTCCTCTAATAGAACTCATGGAAATATGTCACAGGTCAGATCTTCAAATTGGGACTACAAGTCCCCACGATAGGAGAGTTCATTTTACACAGCCTAGACTTCACAGAGTTACTGTAACTCAAAGAGAGCCCAACTCAATTAAATAATAAAGCCCCACTTAACTCTCAAGTTCACGTATTTTTTCTTACAACATTGTTTTGTTGGGAGCTGATGATCCAAAGATGAGTAATGAATGGTCTTTGATCTCTAGCTCACGACAAAGATGAAGAAGAAACACTTGCAGTCAAAATATAATGTGCTAAGACATGTATGAAACATGTATAAGAGTCCATGGGAGCACCCAGACAGGAATGCAGGTGCAGGAGCAAATGGTTATTACTTTACATTAAGAATGACTTGATAGGGCACCTGGGTGGCTCAGTTGGTTAAGGGACTGCCTTCAGCTCAGGTCATGATCCCGGAGTCCAGGGATCCAGTCCCACATCAAGGTCCCAGCTCCACGGGGATTCTGCTTCTCCCTCTGACCTTCTCCCCTCTCATGCTCTTTCACTCTCTTTCTCTCAAATAAATAAATAAGATCTTTAAAAAAAAATTAAAAATTAAAAATAAAAAAGAATTACTTAATAACTTTTAGAAACAATATAATAATACAAGAGAATGTTAAATCATAAAAAGACTCTTCATTACTTTACAATGAATATTTTCTATTTAACACATAAATTTAGTTGATGTTATAAGTGTGGCCCATTGTTACTATCTTTATATTTAAGCCACGTCTTCCAACCAAGGTGGCAAAAAATAAGTAAATAAAAGAAGTATAAGATGGGGCACCTGGGTGGCTTAGTTGGTTAAGCCGCTGCCTTTTTAGCTCAGGTCATGATCACAGAGTCCTGGGATCAAGCCTCAAGTGGTGCTCCCTGCTCAGCAGGGAGTCTGCTTCTCCCTCTCCCTCTGCCGTTCCCCCTGCTCGTGCCCTCTCTCTCTCTCAAATAAATAAATAAAATATATATATTTTTAAATGTAGGATGTTAGAATCCTAAATAACAAAAATAATAAAATAATGTTTGGAAACTTAGTACCATAGACAAGCCCAGAAATATGATAATTTGACATACACATTTCTGTTGTATATTTTATAATTTATAATTTTAAACTTTTATAATTTTAATAATCTCTTGTTAATCTTATAAGACTGGGAAAAATAACAGAATAACCTTACCAATATGTTAAATAGAATTTACATCAGATAACTATCTTTTGCAGCATAGTAAAGTCAATGCTCATGTTTAATAACATGAAAACACCCATGAAACCTTTACATAAAAGATACATATTTAGAAATGGAAATTTTTTCTTCCTGAGGAAAATCAGATGTTATCTCAAGAAAAAATTTCAAGAAATAAAAATGCTATTTGTGAATCTATGTTCCACCTTTCTAGTAAGAATCCAACAGGATCTTTCTCTACATCAATTTTTTCACTTGTTTTTTTGTAGTTAGGCTATCTTAGAGACATTGGAGAAATCAATATGGACATCTATCATTTAATAATTTTTACTGAACATTATTTAAAGCAACAAGGGAGGGAAACATTGTGAAGAAAAGGATACAAAAAATGTGAATGACAACTTCCTAGCTCTCAAGATGCTTTGACCACATAATGTAATTGGAAGAAGAGCTATACTTAACTGGCAAAAGAAATAGCCCAAGGGTTGCAAAATCACATCTCTGTGATGGAGGCAGCTTACATAGAAGCAGCAGGGTGTCACACACCAGGAATAATATAATATGTAATAAGTTGAGAGTGTGTGCCCATCCTAAATTATTAACTTTTATCTTTTAATGTTGCATTAGCTGAACAAACACATCTGCAGACATCTTCCAGGGTGTATCTCTGGAGACTACAGCTTTCTTCACTAATGATTAGACATGGCAACACATATTCCACAGACAAGTACAGTAGATTGCCAGGCTTCTGTTTGCATGAGAGATTTAAAAGACTGATAAAGAGCCAATCATAAGGTAAGTTATGGCCTAATAAAAATGCCCAAGCTGTACTCAAAACCAGACAGATCCAGAGACTGATGTACTGATGGGTCTCACTTAGATCTGACACTTCTCCAGCCTCAAACATTGCCTACTACATCCCATGCTCAAATCAACTAACCAGTGAAGCTTAATTTGTGTTTCACTCTAAATCCTGATTGCAAGAAACTGGGACATATACACATGGTAACTGGGTCATTGAATGTACTGTAATCAGACCTACTCTATCTAGAACAAAATATTTAATATTTTACTTAACAATTACATAGATATGCAAGAAAAATACTCGTGTATGATTATAATACTTGGTGTGTGATTTCTTTTCCAGACTCCCTTCAGAACAAGGAGAAGATTTAAGAGAAATTACTCCAATGTGTTTTGCATTAGTGGAAAATCAGTGTTTGATAAAAACCTCCATTCCACTAGGAATAAAATACATAAACAAAACATCCAATCATGACCTGTAATATATCGTATAGCATTTTAGCCAAGGTAAAATTTTAAATTATATCACTAAAGTACAATTTCTATGCTGAAGAGCTAATACTATAGACTCTACACCAATTTTTTTATATATTTGTACAGAATATGTTCTGCTCTTCGATTCTTGTTTTGTAACTATCTCTTGGAACAGACTGTAGAACTTCTACCCAAATTCTGTAAAAATAAAGATTGTTTCTGAGAAATGTAGTGGCAAAGTTAAAATAAAATTAAATATGGTCACGGTTTGAAGTAGATCAAAAAGGGTACAGTTTGTTTCTTTTTTGTTTGTTTTTGTTTTGTTTTATTTTTTATTATGTTCGGTTAACCAACATATAGTATAGTTTGTTTCTTAACAAATTGGTAATTCCTTCCTAACTGCATTAGTTTCCTATTACTGATATAACAAGTTACCAAAACCTAAGATCTTTTTTTTTTAAAGATTTTACTTATTTATTTGACACACAGAGAGAGAAATCACAAGTAGGCAGAGAAGCAGGCAGAGAGAGAGAGAGAAGCAGGCTCCCTGCTGAGCAGAGAGCCAGATGCTGGGCTCCATCCCAGGAACCTGGGATCGTGACCTGAGCCGAAGGCAGCTGCTTAACCAATTGAGCCACCCAGGCGTCCCGAGAGAGACTTTTAAGCAGGCTCCATGCCCAGCATAGAGTCTGCCGCATGGCTCCATCTCACAACCCTGAAATCATATCTGAGCCGAAATGAGGAGTCAGTGCTTAACCAACTGAGCCACCAATGGATTCTATTTTAAACACTGGATTTTGTAATAATCAATTGATCCTTAATATATTTCCCCTCCGACACACTTAGAACAACTTCATTCTACTTCACAGACATCTAAAATTGCATGATATGAATAGAGTGTGATATATATAATGATTTTTCTTATCTCTATCTTTAGTAACATTGGAGAAGAAACATTAAAATAAGATATTTTACAATACATTTTAATTTGTGCTTTTTAAATTACCAATAAGTTTTATCTTTACGTGTCAGAATTCACTTTCAGAATAAAATAAATAAGTATAGGTATTAAAATAAATAAAAATAGATATTAATATAAGTATTGTTAATACTTGTTAAGCATGGGATCCTGTGGGAAATATAATTTTCTGGAAAAGAGTTTCTCCAAGGCCTGTGGAGATGAAAATTGATGGTGGATATGTTGGTTAAACTGTTTCTGTACTTTTTTACCTGTTAAGGAGGAATCAGGATGGTTGTTAGCCAGGTCCTGGGTTGTAGTGTTACAATAAGAAATCCAGATGATGGGTGCCTGGGTGGCTCGGTGGGTTAAAGCCTCTGCCTTCAGCTCAGGTCATGATCTCAGGGTCCTGGGATCAATCCCCGCATCGGGCTCTCTGCTCGGCGGGGAGCCTGCTTCCCCCTCTCTCTCTGCCTGCCTCTCTGCCTACTTGTGATCTCTCTCTCTCTGTCAGATAAATAAATAAAATCTTAAAAAAAAAAAAAAAAAGAAAGAAAAAAGAGAAATCCAGATGGTGCTTTTGTGTTTTGCTTTCTCCTCGCGAAGAGAGGGAAGGGAGTCTGGGAGTTCCCAAAGCCAACAGAAGACTTTTGGAGTGAAAAAAAATATGTAAGATTATGTTCTTCTTTCAACTAAGAAGGAAATAGGGTCTGGACTTCTCTAAGATTGTGGCTTGGGTGGGCAAACCATATTAGGTTTGCATACTGCTTTCTCTTCCAAATGAGAGGAGAAAGATTTAATTAGTTCTCAAAGTTAATTAGGGCTTTGGGCAGAGCAACCTCTATACTTCTCAAACCATGCAAATGTGTCATGCCCACTAGCATAAAGAGGCTTACTCTGGTCCCATTGATTTCTTGCTCCCCTTCTGTTTTGACTTCAACTGCCTTATGGATTCAGGATGGGGCTGAAGTCAGCTTGTCCCAAGGAGAATGGTACCCACTACGTACTTTCTGAATATAATGAATATACTAATCAAAGAGACTAGAGATTTGAACCAGAGATTTGAAGAGATTCGAAGTTATAGGTCTGTTGGATACATACATCTATGTACTTAGTCCTAGGGGGGTAAATGGTGCTAGATTTAAGGATGGCCCTAAATACTGAAAAAAGTAAGACAGAACCATGATAGCATGTGGGAGGGCAAAAAGAGAGATCTCTTGAACCTTGAGCACATCCCATATTGTGAGAAGTATCCAGGGGAAGAAGTGAATCATGGGGCTAGAATCAAAAAGGAGAGAAAAAAAAAAAAAAGATGTTACCTTACCAGTCACTCCTGTCACCTAACCTTTGCTGAAATATCACTCCAGCATTTCCAGACTCCCAGCTGGGAGGTAACAGGCAGCTGTGATTTTAATCTTTAAATGCTTATTAAAGAGCTAAGGAAAATGCGTACTGAGCAAATGTGTAGTGAAGAAAAAAAAGGAGGCTAAAAGGATTTTGTGTTGTTGTGCTTATTCTGTGTATATATATGCCTGGAAATTGATATATGTCATACGCTTGTAATGTCCCAACTCACAATACCTGAGCGGATCATCACAATTGGGAAAATCTGCAGGTAGAAAAGTACATATGCTATTGGGATGACCCCGCTGTTTGCCACCAGTGAGTGTTAGGATATAGCACAGATACCTTTAACCTTTGAAGTCCCATAATCAGAGAAAAACTGCTATCTTTTTCTTTTTACCACCAAAAAGAAAGTGGTATGTAAAGGGACACAGCATACAGAGGAAAACAGCCTTCAGCTCGAAGTACCTATTTGGAGTATTGGCCACGGCTACTAGCTTAGCCTCTTTTGAAACACTTGCTCCTGAGCTTTTGCTGGAATTAAAAGCTTGACTCATACAGGCTTGTGACTTTCCAGCATGAATATCCATTTTTGGAGTGGGCTCTACGGCTGACAAGGTAAAAAGCAAAAAAAAAAAAAAAGAAAGAAAGAGAAGCACTTTTCTTGCCAAATGGAGTTGGAATATTAAAGAATGTAGCTCTTCCATCCCAGCAATTGTCTTTACATGAGAAAGTGGCCATGATCCTTTTGGGAGAAAACTTTATATCCCACTTCAGTAGCAGAAGCAAAACCAGAACCATTGGCTATTCGGGGACCTTTCATTCAGAGATTCCCTGGAGTCTGTCTCAGAAATGTTTAGTTAAGCTGAAATTATGTAATGTATTCAGTAGCAGTTCCAGTCCTCAGAACTAGCTGTGATTTGTATGTAGGAGTAGTTAACAGAAACATTCAAGTATTTAAGGAAGTATCTCAGATGCATACTCCGAGGGCAGTTTTACCTTTGTGGGAGTTATTTCATTAGAAAAGGTGATATTAAATTTGTCTGTAGGTTTAACTAAAGTGATAAATGACAGTACTTCTGCCCTTGAAGGCATTCAGGTCAGCCTCAACTCTGGTTTGTTATGGATGATAGAATTGCTCTAGATTTGTTCCCTGTAGGTCAAGGTTAAGTCTGTGCAGATCATTAAAATATCCTGCTGTATTTGGATTAATGTCTTGAGCCAGGGGGACAGGTCAGGCCACCTGGCCTTCTAAGGTAGATTCTAAAAGTTAATGGCATTTGTTTGGCTGGCTGCATCTGACACCCCTGGTGGGCATGGCTGAGATCAACACTTCCGGGAGGTCACACTACTGCTCTGAGTTCTGTGGCCAATAGCCTTGATAAGTGCTGTATAAGACCAACCAAACACACTGGCCCTGTCCGTTGTTGGTAGGAGCAATCAGAGTGGTCAATGCAGTGGCATGGAAGTGGAAAATCTGATATAAGCCATACCATGAGAAACAAAGGGCAAAACTTTAGGAACAATATCTTCATGTTTCTTAATGGTCAGGGCTTTCTGTGTAAAAATTCTTAACAACTTGGGTTAAAGGATGTTTGAATAGTAAGCATGCCTTGCAAGTTGGAGACTGGTTGAGATTTATGGTTTTATCTTCCCCAGAGCCATTTATCTGTTTGCTTTGAAAAGAATTGGAAATATCTAGGGACCTTCCCTATTCCAGGGAGGGTACCCTTAAAATAGCAAGATAAGGACTTTTCTCCCTTCCTCAGGAGGTGAGGAGCTACCTTGTAGCTATTCTTTTTTTTTTTTAAGATTTTATTTATTTATTTGACAGAGAGGAGAGAGATCACAAATAGATGGAGAGGCAGGCAGAGAGAGAGGGGGAAGCAGGCTTCTCACTGAGCAGAAAGCCCAAAGCGGGGCTTGATCTCAGGACCCTGAGATCATGACCTGAGCCGAAGGCAGAGACTTTAACCTACTGAGCCACCCAGGCGCCCCCCTTGCAGCTATTCTTGTATCCGCTCTGAAATATGTAATTTCAGACTTCTCTGGAATGAAGCCCCTCTGTACATGTCGGGTCCATCTACTCTCATACTCTCACTCCAAGGGAGAAAACAGGGTGTGAAGAACAGACGTAGATATTGCTGTAAGCAATAATAAACCTGATTCATAGTCCAAAAACTTTATGCTTGCTTTCAAGATAAATAAATATGGATGTTAAAAAAAATAATAAAATAAATAACTAACTAACTAACTAAATAAATAAATATGGATGTTAAAACCCTCGACTCAGTTATTCTTCCTGTTCACTAAGTTATCTATTGATGAGGGTCTGGGAATCACCACCTTAAAATTTCTGAGGTCTTAGAGCATACCCTAGATTTGGTTCTTTTGCCCTGGGGCCTTATTGCTTTGAGAAAGAGCCGCTAGCTAGAAAAGTTGGAAATGAGAAACAGTTTTATTTTTCAATCCAGCTATTGAAAATTTTCTTGACAATGAGAGTTAATTCCTTATCTCATATTTCTTGTGCAGTACCTTATCACTCACAACTAAGAAAATCCAATTATCACTTCAACATTCTTCCTAAAATTCTTCTTAGTCAGATCCACAGGTTCATTGTGTAGATTTTCTATCTTCCAAGTTGCCAAAGGGAACATTCCTATAATTATTCTATCAATACGTAACATAAGCCTCCCCTTCTAGAGCCTGCAAGAATAATTTACTCATATTTCTCATCTTTTTACCACAATTCAGTCCTAAAACTAATGCCATAATTTTTGTAATTGAGGTTGAATATTTCCTTCACAGGCTTATGAGAAGCTTTCATTTCCTCTTCTTTTAAAAGATTTGTTCTTACCTTTCACTTATTTTTCTATTAAGCTGTTCATCATTGCTTTTCTTATTGAGTTAAGGTTGCTACATTTCTCTTTATATACATTTGCCTTATAAATGTTGTTCAGAAAATAACTTTATTTTAAAAAAATGTATTACCCTCAGGTTCAGTAAGTACATCAACCAATAATGTTGATCATTTCCTTAATTGTAAAGTTGATACTTAAATAATATTATTAACATCCAGAATCCTTATTATTTAACATGCAAATAGATGCAGCAAAAAGTTACATCTTTAAAATTAAAAACTAAGAATATATCTAGCTCTACTTATAACAAAATTTTAAAAGTGAGCTTGTCATTTTGGGAAGAATGTTTCTTTTTTTGTCTATAAAAGCTTAGAGTCATAAATCTTCTGGTATTGGAGCTTAAAAAATGAGTATCTTACTTTCTTTTTGAGTTAGTAAATTCATTTAGCTATTATTTATATTTAACCATTCAGAGATTTTCATGCTCATTTGTAGCACATCAGCAAATATTTATTAAATTCCTTTAAAGCCCCAAGGAATATTTCATGACAGTATTATTGAGATAATTGATATACAAAACCTGTATGTATTTAATGTGTACAATTTGATGAGTTTGGACATATATCCCTGATATCATCCAAGATAATGAATATATCCATTATTACCAAAAGCTTCCCAGTTCTAAAAGAAAGATAAAGTTAGGTTTCAAATTTTGCAATGAATTGCAAAGCAAACAAGCTTGGAAATACCTCTATGCAATAAAGAACATATCGACTGTCCCAAAGGAATCTTTATTAGACTTATTGGCAAGCAAAACATACTCTGATCTCTAAAGTGATGAAAAAAAAAATATTAGTTTACTGATATTTTCCTGAAAGTTTCAGTATAGTAACTAGAATTATTTTGCTTTTAGGATGCATGCCATTATCATCTACAATGTTGCACATGTAGACAAAAGTATGAGATAGATATTTGCATATTGTACTTATTTGCGTATTGTACTCATTAGGACGAAGATCGCTTACCATAAAAATAAAATAATCTTTCAGTATTCACATCTGATTATTTGCTCTTCATTTCTTATAGTTTATATGTGAAATTTGTTAAACACAAATAATAAACTCCTAATTCAATAGATGCAAAAAAGGAGAAATTGAAAACCACTTGTAATTAAAAATATTAGGAAAATAGGGAAGAGGCAATTCTCTTTTATCAGTTATCTCTTGCTGCCTTACAAATTTTCCCCAAACTTCCAGCATAAATCAACAAACACTCAGTATCTCACATAGTTTCTAAGGGTCAGGAATCTGAAAGAAGCTCTGCTGGTGATTTTGGATTAGGGTCTCTCATGAGGTTATAGTCAGACTGTTTGCCAGTACCACAGTCATCTCAAGGCTTACCTGGGGTTGAAGAATCCTCTTCTGAGATCACCCACAAGGATTTTGGCAGGTATTAGTTCCTTGCTGGCTGTTGGCTGGAAGCCTCAGGTTCTCAACATATGGATCTTTCACAACATGGCAACTGTCCTTTGGAGTAAGTAATTCAATAGACAGCAAATGTGACCTTTTATGACCTACTCTCCAGGTCACTTCTGCCTTATTCTGTTAATTAGAAACAAGTCAATAAGCCTATCCCATACTCAAAGAAGGAGAAGTATTCAAAAGCATAAATACATGTGGATTTAGGAGAGTCAATTTGGAGGTAGGTAAACATATATTTTAAATAATTTTTAAATAGTACATACTATACTATATGTAGTATAAATAGTATCTACAAAATTTTAGAGCAAAATCATATAAAATAATGGATTGGTGGAGTTTTCTCTCTGTAATAGTTAATTTTATGTGACAACTTGACCTAACTAAGGGATGCCCAGATAACTGGTAAAATAATATTTCTGAGGGTGTCTGTGAGGGTGCCTCCAGAAGAGATTAGAATTTGAATAGTAAACTGAGTAAAGAATATCACCCTCATCAATACTGATGGACATCATCCAATCCATTGGGGGTGTGAATAGAACAAAAATATGCAGGTAGGGTCAACTTGCTTTCTCTGCCCAAACTGAAACATCCAACTTCCCTTGCCCATGGATATCAGACCTCTTGGTTCTTGGGCTTTTGGACTCAGACCAGGATTTACACCATTGGCCTTCTGATTGGTAGAACTTTGTACTCAAACTGAATTATACCGCTAGCTTTCTTAGTTCTCCAGTTTGCACATCACATAACCTGGGACTTCTCAGATTCTGTAACCATATGAGCCAATTCTGTAATAAAACTCCATATATATAGATATAGATGGAGATATATATGTATATTATCTATATCATGTATGTCTATATCTATATCTGTCTATATCTATATCTATCTATATCCCACCAGTTCTGGTTCTCTGGAAAACACTGACTAATACACCCCCCTGACATTAGGAATGGGACAGTAATGCCCCCAATCATCACTTCTACCCAATACTGTACTGGAAGTTCTAAACAGTGCAATGAAGAAAAATAAATTAAAAGGCATAAGGATCATAAAGAATGAAATAGAACTATCATTATATGTAGATAGCACAAAGAGGTCATTTAAAATAACATCAGATAGGTAAAAATCCAGAAATTAAACTTCTAGAAAATGTGTATGATCTTAACTATAAAGTTTACTATAGACATAAATCGAAGAAGACATAAATAAATAAAGGAATATTCTATGTCCATGAATTGCAAAACTTAATATTGTAAAAATATCAATTCTTTCCAAATTGATTTACCTAGTCAAAGCAATTCTAGACAAAATATCAGAAGAATTCTTTTAAAAATTGATAAGATGAGGGGTGCTTGTGTGGCTTAGTCAGTTGAGTGGCGAACTTTTGATTTTGGCTCAGGTCATGATCTCAGGGTCATGGGATTGAGCCCCACATCAGGCTCTGCACTTAGCGGGTTGTCTGCTTGAGATTCTCTCTCCCTCTGCCCCTCCCCCCACTTGCACTTCCTCTCTGTTTCTCTAAAGTAAAAAAAAAAATCTTTAAAAAAAGTTGACAAGATGAATCAATTATTTAATAAATAGGAATACAGGTAATTTCAAAGAAAAAGAACATGACTGGAAGACCAATATAATTATATCAAGAGGTATTTAGTGAATATAAATTAAACAGTGTGGTATTTGCACAACGATAGAAAAACAGATGAAGGTCCCAGATAGCCCAGATACAGTCCTTTTATTTGATTGATTACAAAGAATACTGAAGTACAATACAGTTATTCTGGGTCAATTGGATATTCATCTGAAAACAAACTAAAAAACAAGAATCTTGAATTCTATCTCACATCAAAAGACAGATACAAGCTGTTCATAGCAGAATTATTTTTAATAATGAGCAAAAATAAAATACATGCTCATGAATCCTAGAGCAAATAATTACATTGTAAAATATATATAAAGCAGAATGTTATACACAGCACTAAATATTAACAAAATACAACTGTATTTGTATTCACAAACATATTGAAGGAAGCCAGAAGACAGAAATGCAAGTTAATTCCACTTGTATAAGGTTCAAAATACACAAAATTAATCTATAGTGTCAGAAATAGGATTATGTAGAATAGAAAGGAGCTCAAGGTGGACTTCTGGATTTTAAATAATGTTTGTTTTGTTTTATTAAAAAGAAATCCTGGATGCTTCTACAAAACACGTTCATTTTACAGTTTTGATTTATATATGTTTACATATGAATATTCTTCAATAAAATTGACAAAATAGATTTCTTTTTTGAAATAGAGAAGAAAAAATATTAATTCAAAGAGGATAATTTTATTTTAAAGTTCTTATTTTTTAAAGCAGTCTAAATTTTTAGTTTAAATTTTATATAAAAATTCTTGCTGATTATAATTTTAAAAATTTAAAATATTAACAGGGCTTCATTGCTTATATCATCAAGCAAAATCAATAAATATGAGTAAATGTGTCATTATGTAATTTTGAATGAGCAAAGAAGCAATCCTGAAATAATAAAAAAGGGATGACCGCCTTTTGCATTCTTAGTGTTCTTCCATATCTTTTTTTTAATGTCATAAAAATCTTCAAGCATTTTATAAAGTCATTGCTATAATATATGAGGTATTTAGTTTTGGGATTAGACTATTAGAAATTGAGAATATTAGGAGAACATGTTTAAGTAAAGCAAATACTACAAAATTTATACAAAAGCAAGTCAAATATACTTGCACATCCTGGAAGGAAGTATAGTATTTGGAAATAATGGTAATTATGGAAACAAGTATAGTATTTGAAAATTATCAGGTTTAGCAAAAGATAGTGGGAGAATATTTGGTGGAACATAGTAAAAAAGACACACAAGAATCCAGGCAAATTCAATGTTTGGATCTACTGAATATTTATACTTCTTTTTTTTTTAAGATTTTATTTATTTATTTGAGAGAGAGCAAGCACAAGTGTGAGAGAGAGAGAGAGAGAGAGAGCAGGAACAGAGGGGCAGAGGGAGAGGGAGAAGCAGGCTCCTTGACGGGGAGCTGAATCCCAGGACCCCAGGATCATGACCTGAGCTGAAGGCAGACACTTGACTGACTGAGCTACCCAGGCACCCCTGAATATTTTTACTTCTTAAGAGGAAGCATGGAGTTACAAGCAAGAAAGCATTTCTAAAGAGTGTAGGGTAGAGAATATAATGAAAACTAATAGTAACAGGAGCAATAGCAAAATTCACCCAAAACTAAATTTAGTGAGCAGATCAAAGTCTACCTATTTTTTTAGACCAGTCATTAGATTGGTGAAATATCTTGAGAAACGGCTTATCCTAGATATGGTAGTTATGTGATTCTAATAGTGGAGATTAGAGGGATATAAGTACAGGTTGGGGTGGTACACAAAGATTCAGCCGGGTCATGACATTAGCATGGGTTAGCCCCTTCAACCAGATGCATTACTCTACTGAACACAGAGTTTTCTCTTTTGCCCAAATAGGATGTGCCACTTGCAGAAAATGCTTAGTTTACTTTGTAATCTTTCTAAACAATGCTATTTTATTTCTTATTTCTTTTGTAAATTTTTTTCAAAGGTACAGGTCTGTGAATCATCAGTCTTACACAATTCACAGCACTCACCATAGCATATACCCTCTCCAATGTCCATAACCCAGGCACCCTATCACTCTCCCCCATCCCCCAGCATTTTATATCAAATTGTCTTTTTTTTTAAGATTTTATTTATTTATTTGAGAGAGAGAGATCACAAGTAGGCAGAGAGGCAGGCAGAGAGAGAGGGGGAAGCAGGCTCCCCACCAAGCAGAGAGCCTGATGCGGGGCTCGATCCCAGGATCCTGAGATCATGACCTGAGCCAAAGGCAGAGGCTTTAATCCACTGAGCCACCCAGCACCCCTCAAATTGTCTTAATAATAGTTTATGAACATTATTGATTGTGCTTTTATGAAGTTATAATTTGTCATACAATATAAATAATTTTGATGATATTCAATGATTTGCTGATATTAACAACAACAACAACAAAAGTTGAACATTGTTTAAGAGAAGCTATATTAGGGGCTTTTTATATTCATAGATAGAGCTTTAAGAACTAGTTTATTCAAATAAAAAGTAGAATCAGACCTGTAAATACAGAGAACAAACGGATAGTTGTCAGCGGGGAGGAAGGTAAGTGGATGGGCAAAATGGATGGAGGAAAGTGTGAGATACAAGTTTCCAATTATGGGATGAATGGAATAAACTGCATAGCATAAGAAATACAGTCAACGATATTATAAAAGTATTTCATGGCAACAGATGCAGCTACACTTGTGGCGAGCTCACACTTGTGGAATCACTATGTTGCATACCTGACACTAACATAACATTGTGTGTCAACTATACTCAAATAAAAAGTTATTTAAATTAATGAATAAATAAACAAATATTCTATATGCAGAATATCCTTATCTACAGGGAACACATACCAAGATCTTCCAGTAGATGACTAAAACCATGGGTAGTACTAAATCCCATACATACTATATTTTTCCTATACATACATACCTATAAAAATTTAATTTATAAATGAGGCAATAATTAACACTAACATAGAACAATGATAACAACATGCTTTAGTAACAATTATGTGGGGGTAAAAAAAGAATTACTTTATATTTTAAATTCATAATTTTCATCTTTACCTTGAGAATCATGTCTTTGCCAAAATTTCATGGTTGATATATATGAGAATAATTTCAATTAAAATTTTAGTTTTTGTTCAATTACTAATTGAATTCTTTGGCCAAAGAAGCAGAGTAATATTGTTAACAATTGCTGTAAATCTGATTATTTTCTTCGATGAGCTTGACTTCAAATGTACTAGCAAAGTAAGATGCATTCCTTATCCTATAGCTCAAGGCGAAATTCAGCTCACCTGGCTGATTTTAAGATTAAATCAGTATATCTACTTACAAGCAACACTGCCAGAACATTGATCTGATAATAAATAATGTAGCTTGTACTTGAAGGCCATGGAAGTTTCCTTTGCAACATTTCACAAGTACAATTTTCACAGTTCCCTAGGGAACATAATGGGCAAATTGCTCAAGTGAAGAAATAGTCAGTTAAAATGGAGGTAGAATTGAACGGGTATTTCATACATTTTATCAATGTCTTCTTTAATTCAAGACCTAAAAATACTTTTATGTGATCTGTGTAATCAGTATTTTTTTCTAAATTATAAATATCAGAAAAGTACAATCTACTCCCAAAAGTATGAACACATTACATATTTAGAAGTTAAAAACAAAGAAAATAATGACAGAGCTCCCTTACTAAGCACCTAGAGTGTATGAGTCAAGGGGAAATGCTTTACATATAATAATTCTTTTAATTCTCAAGTGGTAGACAGAATTCCAAGATAACCATCAGTGACTCCTGCCCCTGGATAACATCCTCCCTTTGAGTGGAACTGAGACCTTTCGCATGGTTAGATTACATTACATGGTAACATGGATTTTCTAGATGCAATTAAGATTCCTAATCACTTGACTTTAATGTGATCCAAACAGAGACTATTCTGAGTGAGCATAACCCATTCAAATGAGTCCTTACAGAGACAAGCAGCAACACACTCTTTATTGTTGGACTAGGTGAAAACAAACAGCCATGTTATAAACTGCCTTAAGGAGGGGAACATGCAGGTAGGGGATGAGGGTAACTTCCAGGAGCTGAGAGCAAACCCCAGCTGACAGCAAGAAGAGAGATACCTCAGTCCTACAACCACAAGGAACTAGATTCTGCCAACAACCTGAATGAAAAGAGGAACCAGAGATCTAGATAAAAATCTCAAGCCCAGACAATACCTTGATTTCAGTTGTGTGAGAAACAAGCAGGGAAACCATTTTACCGTGATCAGACTTCAGACCAACAGAAACTTCAGACCCGCAGATAACAAACTTGAGTTGCTTTAAGACACTAAATTTGGGGTAATGTGTTACATAGCATTAGAAAACTAATGCATCTCACAATCACCTTACAACGTGGGTATTATTATCTTCATTTAGGACAATAAGAAAACTGAGGCTCAAAGAGATTATGTGAAAGAGCTGGGATTAGTAGTAAACTCTATTTTAAATACATATGCATATCTATATTCTTACCACAATCACATTATTGCCGAACAAGCTCACAAAATTTTACTTTAGTCAAATGTGAATCATGATGTTACCATAATTCCATGGTAATCCATGAGAAGAGAACAAAAAGATCCCCTATCTTTCAAGGGATAAGATTAACCTTAAAAAATAAGAAATATGGCAACCATTGGTCTTTCCTTGGCTCACTGTTTTTTATTTGTTTGTTTGTTTAGTGCTAAATAACTTTCCAAAGTCTAAATGTTTCATAGTTTATTCATTCACATACTGAAGAACATATTAGTTGTTTCCAAGTTTTGGCAGTTATGTAAAAATCTACTCTAAACATCCATATGCAGGTTTTTCTGTTGACATAAGTTTCAACTTCTTTGGGTAAATAAATATCAGGTAGCACATTTGGTGCATTATAGTAACAGTATGTTTAGTTTTGTAAGAAACCACTAAACTATCTTGCAAAGTGGCTGTCCAACCAGAAATATATGAGAGTTCCTATTGCTCTATATCGTCATCACTTTTGCTGTTGTCAGTGTTCCAGATTTTGGCCATTCTAACAGATGTGTAGTGGCATCTCATTGTTTTAATTTACATTTCCCTGATAACATATGGTATGTTACCTGCTCCACTTTTCATATGCTTATCTGCCATTTGTATATCTTCTTCGGTGAGGTATGTGTTGAGGTCTTAGGCCAATTTTTAAATTGGGTTGTTTGTATTCTTATTGTTGAGTTTTAGGTATGCTTTGTATATCTTGGATAATGATCATTTATCAGATGTGTCTTTCAAAAATATGTTTTCCCAATTTGTGGCTTATCTTCTTAGTCTCTTGACACTGAGCTTTTCTTAGTCTCTTGACACAGAGCAGAAATTTTCATTTAATGAAGTCCGGATTATCAATGAGTTTTTTCTTGAGTCATGTTTTTGGTGCTATATCCAAAAGGCATCACCATACCCAAAGTCATTTATACTTTCTTCTTTGTTATCTCCTAGGAGTTTTATAGTTTTGCATTTTACAATTAAACCAGTTATCCATTTCGAGTTGTTTTTTTCTGAAATGTGTAAAGTTTATGTTTAGATTTTTTTTTATTGGCATGAAGCTATTTGTTCCAGCACCATTTGCTGAAGAAACTACCTTTACTCCTTTGAATTGACTTCGCTCCTTCATCAAAGATCATTTGACTATATTTATGTGAGTCTATTTTTGTTACATTGCTATATTTGTCTATTCTTACATCAATACCACATCGTCTTGATTACTGTGGCTTTCTAGTAAGTCTTGAAGTCAGGTAGCATCAGTCCTCCGACTTTGTTCTTCTTCAATATTGCATTGGCTATTCTGGCTCTTTTACCTCTCCATATAACTTAGAATCAGTTTGTCAATATCCATAAAATAACTTGCTGGGAGCTTGACTGAGATTGCATTGAATCTATAGATCAAGTTGGGAAGAACTGACATCTTGACAATATTGAGAAAGAGTTACTTTTTTATATAGAGTGTAAGAGAAAAATTTCAATTATAAGGTAATATTTGAACAGAGACATGAAAAACGTAAAGACAAAGGCATTGAAAATAGCATTTCTAGTAAAATGTAGATGTAAAGGAGGTGGAAAAATGCTTGTCATGTCCATGGAACTTCAAAGAATTCAGTGTGGTTGCAGTCAATGGTGAGGGAAAAAGAAACAGGTCATAGAAGTAACAACAGTCCATACACTATAGGACTTGAAGGATTTTAAGGACATTGACTTTTACCTTGAGTGAAATGAGATGTCACTAGAGAAATTTGAGCACAGATGGGACATTATTTGCATAAATTTTTAAGGTTCATTTTTGCTTCTGTGCTAGGAATGGATTTCTGGAAATGGAAGGAACAATTTAGGGAAAGAAAGTAAATTAGGAAGCTATTGGTGTATTCCAAGCAAGAAGTAGTGGTGGCTTGGGTCAAGATGATAGAAGGAGGAGTAGTAAACAATAAAATTTCAGACTCTGGGGATATCTTAAAAGTGACATCAAGAGTAGACAGATTGAAAAAAAAAAAAAGTAGACAGATTGAATGTGAAATATAAGAGAAAGACAAATCTTGAATGGCTCCCAATTGCTTATCCTATGTAATGAAAGGATGCAGTATCACTTATCTAAGGTAAGTAAAAATATAGAAGACCATACTTGGAGGTAGTAAATATAAAAATGTCCAGGGATCATTTGTTAAATTAGAGATAACATGTGGCACATCAAAATAGTGATGTCAGGGCACATGGGTGGCACAGTAGGTTAAAGCCTCTGCCTTCGGCTCAGGCCATGATCTCAGGGTCCAGGGATTGAGCCCGGCATTGGGCTCTCTGCTTGGCAGGGAGCCTGCTTCCCCCTCTCTCTCAGCCTGCCTCTCTGCCTACTTGTGGTCTCTCTCTCTCTGTCAAATAAATAAATAAATAAATAAATAAATAAATAAATAAATAAAAAGACAATATAGTGATGTCAAGTAGGCAGGTATATACATATCTGAAGTTCAAGGAAAAAGTAGATCTAATTCGTGATTCATCAGCACAAGGATGATATTTAAAGCTAAACTGGATAGAAACTACAAAATTTAGAAAATGAAGATGGAGAAGAGAGCATCTGAGGTCTGAGTCCTAAGATGCCAAAGTGATGAAGCAAAGTCAGCAAAAAAAATTTCAGAAGGAGCAGCCATTGTGTTGGGAAAACTGATAGTAGTTTTCCAAAAGCCATATGAAGGTTCAACTTGATTTATCAGTATGCGTTGACAATTCTCAGGCTAGTGAATCAGGACCTCTGGGTGAGGAGTGAAGAATAAGAATAAAGTGAGAATGGAGGAAAAGGAAAAATAAGGAGCTGTTTTTTAAAACAAAGTCATGTCAGTGTTACAGTTGGAGTGTGTCCTGACTAGCACTCTCATCTTGCTCTTTATATTTAAAACATATAATTTTTTCTATTATTTATAATACTGAATTCTGAACACTCTATTTCCAAATATTGTTGATTAAACTCTATCACAATTTAATGATTCAACTGTACCATCTGACTCCTATGTGTTATGGCTTTAGGGCCTAGCATTATTTTGATTCAACTTATCAATCTGCTTATAATGAAAGGTATAGAAATTTTCATTGATTTTTTTGATGAACTATCTGAGGATGAACTGGAGATTATGTCCGAGTCTACATAATGAGCTTTTAAATTTTACATTCTTCATTGACCACTGATCCTTCAATAATAAACTGATTAGAAGAGAAATAATATACATGCAGTTGCACAAAACTGGTTTAAACTATAGAATACGAATTTACATATATACTGTAGTCAAGTACATATTTACACAATTTCTGAAGAAAATATATGAATTCTTAAATATTAAACTTATCTGAAGTTATGAAAGGTAAATTTCTGAAGCAATACCTTTATATCTTACCGTGAGGCATAATAATTAACTTTTCAAATGTGGTCATTTACCTTCTAACATGGAAAAAAACAGAGAATGCATTTTAGTATAGAATTGAGCTGGGAATTAAAAATTCAGAACAAGCCTTGAGTATGCAACAAGTTTATATTATAATCCTGAATAATGCACTTAACTATAATTTTAAAGAGAATTGAGCAAAAGCAGTATCATGACTTTGCCAATGTCTAAAGTCATGACTTGGGGTATATATGTAATGAGCAAAATAGTTGATATTTTAAATCTATAATTCATAAATATAGCATTATGAAATAAAAATCGAAGCATTATATATTTCACGACTTTATGCAATTAGAAACAATACAATGTATTAAATAGATCCTTAAAAAATCTACAAAAAGTGGCACCTGGGTGGTTCAGTCTGTTAAGCAACTGCCTTCAGCTCAGGTCATGATCCAGGAGTCCTGGGATGTGAGCCCTGCATCAGTCTTCCTGCACAGTGGGGATTCTGCTTCTCTCTCTCCCTCTCCCTGCCCTCACTCCCTGTCTCATGTTTTCTCTCTCTCTCTCTCTCTCAAATAAATAAAATTAAAAAAAAAAATGTACAAAAGTATGTCGAGGCACAAACTAGGACATCCCCATGGCAGTACATTCTGTTTGAAAGAATGCTTTACCTCTTTGCAAACACATTAATTTATATATATATATATATATATATATATATATATATATATATATAATTTCATATTATATTATATATATATAAAATTTCATATTATATTATATATATATATATATTATTTCATATTATCTGAATGAGTTCTCCTCATTGGCTGTTTAAACCTTGTTAGTAGCTTTCTATCACAACACAGTTATACCTTCTCAGTAAAAGAGAACTGGTCTACCAAATCATTTTCCTTTGTAGAGAACTTCAGGTTCTGTCAAGCATTGTTATGGCAATATCCTTGCTCATGAAACTCTTCAAAAACTTTGTTTTGGTTATGCTAAATTTTAAGGGTAGGTAAAACAAACCAAGAAGTGTAATAAACCTCATGTACACATCTCCTAGCTTCAATAACTCGATACTACTGATTCATCAACACCCCCAATTCCAAGCTCCCCATTTATTACTATTTTTATGAAATCTTTTTTTTTTTTTTGAGGTAAAGCCAATGGTCATTGGACTTCATACATCTAAACTATTTAAACTTGACAAATTAATACAATTATTTAACCTAAAGCCCTAGATAACTACAGAACATTTCTATCAATCAAGCACTTTCTCTTGTGGCCCTAAATTGCTGGCCATTGTGCTTCATCCCTCCCAACACAGACAACCATTTTTTAAATTATATTCACTATGAATCAGTTTTGCCAGTTCAAGAATGTAATAAAAATTGAATCATATAACTCCATTCACACAGCATAATGTCAATGAGATTCATCCATGTTGTTGCATGTTGGAGTATTTTGTTCTATTCTGTGCATATGCCACAATTTGTGTATCTATCCCTTGTTGATGGATTGCTTACAATTTTGGTTTATTATAAATAAAGATCCTATGAATAACCTTGTTTAAGTTTTTAATTGAAATATCTTTTTTTTTTTTTTTTTAAGATTTTATTTATTTATTTGACAGAGAGAGAGAGATCACAAGTAGGCAGAGAGGCAGGCAGAGAGAGAAGGGAAGCAGGCTCCCTGCTGAGCAGAGAGCCCGATGTGGGGCTTGATCCCAGGACCCTGAGATCATGACCTGAGCCGAAGGCAGAGGCTTTAACCCACTGAGCCACCCAGGCGCCCCTTAATTGAAATATCTTTTTATACTTCTTGGAATAAAATATCTAAGAGACGATTTCCTTGCTCAAATGATAAGTTGATGTTTAAAGTTAAAAGAAGCTTTCCAAAATTTTTACAAAATGGTTTTATTATTTTATAATCCCCTCAACCATATATGAGATTTCCACTTGTTCTATACCTTAATAAAAATGTTGTAGTTGTGAGTTTTTTATTTAAATAGCTTTGTCGAAATATACATACCATAAAATTCACCCATTTAAAATGTAAACTCCGTTATTTTATACTTACAGAATTGTGTGTAAGTATAAAATACTCTGTTATTTTATACTTACAGAATTTTCTCCTACTAGAGAAAGACTCGATTTTGGATGTTTCACCTGAAAGCTTTCAAACACTACCCGTTTCATCCCTCTCCCACCCTTTCTCGTCCTATGAATGGGCAAGGCAACGGAAAGCCCTCCCTCCTTTGACACTAGTTCAAAGTTCAACCCACAGAAAACTTGCCCCATGAGCAAGATCCCCCACTCTGGCCCCACTGCCTTGACACAATAAAAGCCAAAATCACTTGTCTCTCTCCAAGTGTCTCTCTCTCTGTGCTTGCTTCATATAAACACACTCAATGCACAATTAAAGGAGATTTTTTTCTTTCATTCTTATAATGAAGTTGTGAATGAAATCTGATGGATTTTTTTATAATACAGTTCCTTTCAAAGGGTACCGAATACTCTTTGATCAAATGAAAAATGATCAAAGTCTAAGCCTGTTTTTAAAATCCATGAAAATATTAGATTCAAGTGTTTTTCTTTTCATTTCTCCTTGAGTTGGTCTTTTGATGATCCATTTTACTAAAGAAAAAGGAAGGAAACTAACTTAACGTAAAGGATAAAGCTATGGAAACACATATAGGTGATAATGTCATTACAGGTAGATTTACCGTGGTGCTGAAAAATCAGCATTTTGAAGTGAAAATCATCAATGATCTAAGGACATATGTCCCCTTCAGATGTCACAGTTGCTTCATTTATGTCAGTCAGGGAATTCATTTTTTATGGTTGAATTTTACTGCTGTTTAGATGCTTGTTTGATTTGAGAACATCTTAAATTTAAATGAACATTTCAGTGCTAAAAGAGTCAGAAAAGATTGAGTTTATTCCTAGATGGAATGGCAAAATATCATATCAAAGTGCAGACCACAGCTTTCCACAGCTATCAATTCGCAAAATTATCAAAACCAATAATGATCCCCAAATGCCTTTGCTAATGTTATATCACACTTCTGTTTCATCAGGAAACCAAATTCTCTTCACAGATATCATTCACTGATGTACTGTTATAAAGGCAGCCCACACTGGATTTAGAAAATATCCAATTCGAGGTTGTTTTTTGTTTTGTTTTGTTTTGTTTTTCCTAACTACCAAAACACCATCTTGTCATCCTTCCTAAAAGAGAAATATGCATCTTTAATGGTATGGTATATGTTACAAAGCAAAGAATAATCCTTGCACCTAAAATAGAGATACAAGAACTATTTGTAACATCTTAAAAGAAAGAGTGCTCCAATATAGATGCTTCCAGTGCTATATTTGACTTATGTTCCCCTAAATGATAGAAGCAATATATATGGTTTTATTATTTGGAGGAATGAGAGAATCATAAATCTCATCTACACAGTTTCTTAGAACAAATAAGGAAAATATTAACCACCTATGAAGTGATGGAATTCAATGAAATAATATCCTACTTCTATCTTTCCACTTAGCACTCTCTCCTTTTTCTGTGCACAAGCACATAATGTAGTATTCATTACACAAATTAGCAATGCTGGCTCCCAATTACGAGGCTACTTCTCTGTGGCACTACAGTGCAAGTGTATGTGCTAGTGCATGGAGGAAATAAAAACAAGTGCTAAAATTCATCATTTTTTCTCCTACTAGAATTTTTTGGACTCATTTCATGAATCTCAAGAATAATCATATTCTTCTTGTCAGTGGATTCTTTTTTTTTTTTTAAGATTTTATTTATTTATTTGACAGAGAGAGAGATCACAAGTAGGCAGAGAGGCAGGCAGAGGGAGAGGGGGAGGTAGGCTTCCTGCTGAGCAGAGAGCCTGGTGTAGGGCTCGATCCCAGTACCCTGAGATTATGACCTCAGCTGAAGGCAGAGGCTTTAACCCACTGAGCCACCCAGGCGCCCCAAGTTTTCCCTGGTTTTAACATGTTACTTTAGTATAACTCATCACAACAACCAATTTTGACACATTCTGATGAAATAAAGCCCATATTTTATTCATTTTCCTTAATTTTTACCTAATGTCCTCTTTCTGTTCCAGGATCCTATATGGCATTCCACACTGGATTTGTTATTCAGATATCCATAGTTTCCTCTTGGCTGTGACAGTTTCTCAGATTTTCCTCGTTCTTTTGATGAACTTGACAATTTGAGAGATATGGATTAGATAATGTCTAGAAGGTATCACAATTCAGGATTGTCTGATGTTTTTTTCATGATTAGCCTGGAGAAAGTTCATAGAGATAAAATACCATGTTCATAGCATCATATCAGGAGCAGCTTCTACCATTATGGTTGTCAGTGTTGATATTAACCTTCATCACCTGGCTGAAGTTGTTCGTCATATTTTCCCACTATAAATTTGCTCTTTGGAAAAAGTCACTATAAGCAACCCACACTTAACAGAGGCTTTATCTTCTTGAGAAGGGAGTATCTACATTAATTATTTGGAATTCTGGGTGGGATGTTTGTATTTATTTATTATTTATTTTTATCCAATCATTTATTTATATCTGAATGAACTCATAAATACTTACTTATACTTCGGGTTATAAGCTAATACTATTTTATTTATTATTATTACTATTATCTTAATTTTTTATTTTGTGCAAATATTTCCAACTTTGGCAGTTGAGTGCTATTTCATTGGATCCTATGTCCCTTTGACATATTCACATCAATGTGTGTTTGTGTGTATGTATATGCTTCCTTACTTCCTGACACATAAGAAGCTATAGGTTCGTCTTGAGTATTTCCTACCCCAGTCCTAGAATCAACCTGAAGTTCTTCGTTTCTTTTGTTGGGGAATGATATGAAATCCAGATCTGGTTGCTGGATGTGATTGCTGCTACTGAGAGTCCGCATTCAAATTTAACAGAAAAAAAAAAAAAAATCACTACTGCTAATGTAAAAGCTAATTCATTGTTGTATATGAACTTGATCTAGTGTGTGTGTGTGTGTGTGTGAGAGAGAGAGAGAGGGAGAGATAACCAGATAACCAATTTTGTAATGTCTGACCCCATTGCAGCATAAATTCTGGGCCCCAAAATATTCCAACTTCTAGATTTTTTCTCCATCTTCTATCCTTCTTAAAGATTGCAAGTTTTCTGGGTGCCTGGGTGGCTGAGTGGGTTAAAGCCTCTGCCTTTGGCTCAGGTCATGATGTCAGGGTCCTGGGATCCAGCCCTGCATTGAGCCCTGCATCAGGTTCTCTGCTCAGCAGGGAGCCTGCTTCCTCCTCTCTCTGCCTGCCTCTCTGCCTACTTGTGATGCCTCTCTGTCAAATAAATAAATAAAATCTTTAAAAAAAAAGATTTCAAGTTTTCTTGAAACTTGAAATCTCCTAGATGTAAACTAATAATACATCAACACTATTTATATAAATATTATGCAAATATATTGTGTAATGGGGTTATTTAGAGATACCAATTTTATATTTAAATTTTACATAAAACTAGAAAAAGATAGTTTAAAAGAAATCAAAGCAAACTCACTTGGTTAGAAACTCATCTAATAATTAAGAAAACATTTATTTTTCTTTACATATCAGCAAAAGGATTAAAATAATTCTAGTATAGAAGTTTAAAATTAAAAAAAAAGAAATTTGGAGTGGGGGAGGGTCCCAAATTTACTCCTTATTGCAATAACATTTTACAGTTTCCCACTTCTTATACAGTCCCCTTTTTACTCTTAAAACTAATATTCAGATAACTTCTATTTTCCTCATCACTTTCTACTTATTGACATAACTTTTACATTTATTTTATCTTGTTCTTACAAAGTCCCTAGGCTTTCTACAAGCCAAACAATGAATTGAAAAAGATGAGATCTCTCAGTTTTAGTTCACAAGGTCTTTAAATCTTATTTAAGCTTTAATCTCCAGTGGCACCAAACCCTTCTTCATCCCTTCCTTCACATTCTTGGTTAAAAGAACAAGCCTTAGAATCTGGCAGAACAAAGAGCTCTCTAGTTATCTGATGGCTGTTACATACCAATTATGCAGGGAAATTAATTTTTCTCTAGTGTCTAGGAGTCTAACAGTTTGAAGGATTTGGCCATACATTTTTTCCTTCCTTCACATGTGAGTAGTTAGAACAACTGCTACTAATGAGTTGGCTTTAAAAATACATATTCATTAGCGTTTTCAGGTCTATAGGTCATTTAGGCAGTTCTGCTGATCTGGACAGGCTCATTTGATCTTGCATGTGCTTGTTTCATAAGCCTGTGGTTAATCTTAGGTTGACCAGAAACTGGTTATTTCAAGTTGGCTTCTTTTATGTATCTGACAATTATTGACATTCATCTGGGACAGCAGATATAATTGAGCCATGATGTTTTCTTCATTCAGGAAGCTAAACCACCCTTGTTCATATGACCATCTTAGTGTTCCCAAAGAGAAAGTGGAACTGTGAGAAGTCCGTTGAAGCTTAGACTCAGAACAGGCATAAGATTACTTCTGTCTTTCTCTGTTAAAAAGAGCCCAGACTAAAGGGACTGAGAAATAGACCTCATCTTTTGATGTCAATAGCCACAACATCACATTGCACATGCATAATGTTTGGTCAGGGAATAAATGAGAAGATTTTTGCAATCAATTTTTCACACTATCTGAACAGGGATTCCAAAAATCTAGTATCAGTGCATACCAATATTTAATTATCAGAGAGAGAAATAGGAACCAGCAAAGGAAATTGAAATGGAAGCCAATGAGATGGGAAAAAAACAAAAACAAAAACAAAACAAAATAGCTGTGTCCTCAGTGATGAGTAAAAGGTAGATTTCTATAAAAGAAAAGTATTCAGCCTTTCACATGATGCTAAATGGTCCAGTAAGACATGGCCTAAGAAGTGATCTTTGAATGCAGCAATGTAAAAATCAATACTTGGGCAAAGGGGTAAAGACAAAGAATGGCTAGAGTAAGTTTAAGAGGAATGAGAAGGGTGCCTGGGTGGCTCAGTTGGTAAAGCCTCCCACTCTCGGTTTCAGCTCAGGTCATTATCTCAGAGTTGTGAGATGAAGCCCCACATCCAGCTCTGCGCTCAGCTATGTGTCTGCTTGGGACTTTCTCTCTCCCTCTGTCCCTACCCCATCCCTCTTTCTTTCAAATAAAATAAATAAATAAAACCTAGAAGGGGAAGAAGAGAAAGAAGAAGAAGAAGAAGAAGAAGAAGAAGAAGAAGAAGAAGAAGAAGAAGAAGGGCTGAAGCATCAGATCCCACAGGTTAGGGTTTCAGTCCTATAAGAATGCCTACCTCCCATTTTCAGATGCTGATCACAAGTCCAGGTTATCACCTGTGCTTCTGATCTACTGGCTATAGACCAAATGTTCCCCAAACCCCCCTCCTTGGGTTTGATTAATTTTCTAGAGCAGCTCATAGAACTCAAAGGAACATTTTACTTACTAGATGACCATTTTTTTATAAAGATTTTATTTATTTATTTGACAGAGAGAGAGAGAGATCACAAATAGGCAGAGAGGCAGGCAGAGAGAGAGGGGGAAGCAGGCTCCCTGCTGAGCAGAGAGCCCTGATGCGGGGCTCGATCCCAGGACCCTGAGATCATGACCTGAGCCAAAGGCAGACGCTTTAACCCACTGAGCCACCCAGGCGCCCCACCATTTTGTTTTTTTTTAAGATTTTATTTATTTATTGGCAGAGAGAGACAGAGATAGCAAGAGAGTAGGAGCAGCAAGGAGAGGTAGAAGCAGGCTGCCCACGGAGCAGGGAGCCAGACACACTGCTCCATCCCAGGACCCTGGGATTATGACCTGAGCCAAAGGCAAATGCTTAACCAGCTGAGTCACCCAGGTGCCCCTAGATTTACCATTTTATTGTAAAAGGGTATGACTCAGGAAAAACCAGATGAAAGAGGTGGATGGGACAAGATACGGGGAAAAGGTGAAGAGCTCCCATGCCTACTCCAAGACTGCCACTCTCCCTAAATTTCTACCTATTTACCAATCTGGAAGCTCTCCAAACCCCATTCTTTTGGGGTTTTTATTGGAGGCTTCATTACATAGGCATGATTGATTAAATCATAGGCAATTGGCAATTGATTGAACTCAATCTCCAATCCCTCTTTATTCCCTGGTGGTGGGTAGGTGGGGGTGGAGCTGAAAGTCCCAACCTTCTAATCACATGATTGGCTCCACTGCCAAAGCCCCCATCCTTACCTGAAGTCACCTCATTAACATAACAAAAGACACTTTTATAGGCTCATGGTTTAGGAAAATCTAAGGGATTTAAGAGCTCTGTGCCAGAAATGGGGAAAAAGACCAAATATATATTTATTATAAATCACAATATCACAGATGTATTTATTACTCAAACCACCACCCACTCAGAAACAACTGGATCTGCCCCAGGCAAGCCTAAATATAATGTTTGAGTGGAGCAATTTAATCATGTTTTTCATCTTTACAGAATGGAAGGTATTTTGTTTGGGTACAGATGATATGTTGCGGAAGCATATGGTGTCAGAATGATAATAATTTCTGATGGCATTAAAAAAATAAGATAATTAGATAGGAGTAAGGATACAGAAGGAGATATTGGAAGTTTAATGAAAGAGTTTATTTCAGGGAACAGGTGAATAGACTAGAGAATAGCATAAGAATGCTAAGCAGTACTAGTGTTCCACTGAGGGAGATGAGTACAATGAATTCTAGTGAGTATAATGAAGTGAGAAAGGAATAAGGAAATGATTATAATAAAACATCAAGGGATCTAATATGAGTAATTAGAGAAATGACCATCAGAGTTGAGTAGAAGCAGTCAAGTGAGACGAGCTCAGTAATTCATATAGATCAATGGAATCCAAGAATCATCAGAGTACTGAGTGTGCTGAAAAGTTAAGAGGTGAAGGTGAAGAGTGAAGGAGAATGATGCAGGAGTCTCAGTCATTTCCCACAGCAAAGTATGGGGTGGCTGAGATATGGTGGCAGAAGGTCATAAAGAACAGGAAATGAAACAGTACACATTAGGGTATTACAACAATTATCCTCATGGATATTAAAATCACCACTGGTCATGACAGGAGTAGTGCTACAGAGAAGCAGTAAGACAGGCACTAAAATGTTAAAAAAATAAGACTCATCAGTAGGGGATGGCACCAAGGGAAGACTGCAGACATTACTTGATAACAAGAGAGTTAGATCTAAGTGTTAGGAAGGTGGTAAGGTTAGAAATGACAATGAGAAACAAGGAGGAAATGGATCAGTCATCTAACCATCATGTGACAGGGTAA
Source organism: Potos flavus (assembly GCA_028534135.1). Classification (NCBI taxonomy): domain Eukaryota; kingdom Metazoa; phylum Chordata; class Mammalia; order Carnivora; family Procyonidae; genus Potos; species Potos flavus. The sequence goes on from CM052899.1 coordinate 57,128,501, forward strand.
TAGCAGAAGCAGAGTCCTCACTGCAGAAACAAGTTTCAGTTTGGCTAACGAAGTGAAGGAACAAACTGGGGAAGATAAAGGTTTTACTGATGCTGGACTGTGAATTGCAGGGGCTCAGAATATTTTAGTACTTGGAAAAGAATGAGCGATGGGGCAGATTAGGATATGTAAAAAGTGTTTGGAGGTGAGAATCTAAGAAATAGGTGACCTGAGAATTTGGGGCTTCTTTTTTTTTTTCTTTTTTTGGATGTAAACAAGGATAACAGGCATAGGATTAGTTCTAATAGCTCAAAGAATATATATGCAATGGAATATAGCCTTAAAAAGAATGAAGTTTTGCCATTTGCTACTATGTGATGGAGCTAGAATATTAGTATTATGCTAAGTGAATTAAGTCTGGCAGAGAAAGAGAAATACCATATGATTTTACTCCTGTGTGGAATTAAGAAACAAAATGATCATAGGGGAAAACAAGAGAGAGGCAAACCAAGAAACAGACTCTTAACTATAGAGAACAAATGGGGTTCCTGGAGATGACGTCGGTGGGAGGGATGGGTTAAATGGGTATTAAGGAGAGTGCTCATTATGAGCACTGAGTGTTGTATATAAATGATGAATCACTAAGTTCTACACCTGAAACTAGTATTATATTGTAAGTTAAATAAAAGCTTGAGAAAGAAAAGAAATTTTAAAAAAAGAATGGGGAGAGGAGTTTTTACTACTACAACCGTATGATTTCTACAGATCATATAATAGAGAAATGGTACAAAATGAAATGTGAAATTAATTATCCTACTCACTCATAGGTAACCACTAAGAACAGCTTCTTGTGTATCTATTCAGGAATTTCTATGCACATGTGAAATATTTCAAGTTAGAAAATCAGCTATAATTCATGTATATATGTATATATATACATGTATATATAAATGTATGTCTGCAAGTATATTTATACAGAAAAAAATCTCACTGTTTTCCTTTCTTTGTACCTTTCATCTCAAAAATTTATCTTGGCAATCTTTCTTTAATAAGCATATACATACATATTTTTTAATTGCCTCATTACATAACTTTATATTAATTCATTTAACCTGTTTTTCTACTAGTGAATGTTTAGGTTGTTCACAGTTTTCTTGAACTTGTAAATAAAAAATATTGGTACTTACTCCATTTTACAATGTGTATAGTGTAGCATATATTATGAAAACCTTGAAGCCAACTTATTATATACAATTAAATTTTCATTTTAAATTTTGGTGCTTATTTTTCAGTTTCTCTCCTCAAAAGCTATGAAAACATGCTTTAGCAATACATGATATACACTACGCAGTATAGATGTTATCAAATTTCTTAAACTTTGCCAGTTTTCTATTTGAAATAGACATATGTACTGCTTTAATCCAAAGGCTTCCAATGTTAAAGGTGGGAATTTGGACAACTATACTGCCCGCCCCCCGAACACACACATTTCAGGTTAAGTTACTTGGCCACGTGGAAGTGTTTGCTATTCCATAAATCATTCCACCTAAACAGTTTCATACATCTTTTCATAGGCTGGCCTTACATCTGAGCAGGAAATATCAGTCTTACCACTTGCTGTGAAGGAGAGAAACAATTTATTTGGTATTTATTCTCAGTATGCCTAAGCCAACTAGGGAAGCAGTTGGAATTTGACTTGAGTAATTGCAGCCTTTTTTCTCTTCTCTGGGGCATGTAATATGCAAGCCTTTGGCATATGTCAAAGAGCGCTTTACCTCTGGCAATCCGACTAAGTTCTTTGAGGGATTCTTAGCCTGGAACCCAGCCCTAGATGTCACATCATTATAAACTCAATTTCCATCTTCTCAGTAATCCTCTGGACGTGTGCTGAAAAATTCTACTTCCTTTTCTTAACATGAAGTGTCTTAGTGAAATATTTAATTTTTTCCAAGTATTTAAGATTTCTGATTTACCTTTCTTATTGCTTTCCACTTAATTTTATTTATTTAAATTGGCTAATTAAAATAAAGGGTGCCTGATAAAAACACATCTGTTTAACTTAAAAAGCAAGTTAAAGCATTCATCACTTCACATAGTTGTTTGTTTTTGTTTGTTTGAGAATGGTGGGTAACACTTCAGACGTACTCTCTGGGTGCCTGGGTGGTTCAGTGGGTTAAAGCCTCTGCCTTCGGCTCAGGTCATGATCTCAGGGTCCTGGGATCGAGCCCCGCATCGGGCTTTCTGCTCAGCAGGGAGCCTCCTTCCCCTCTCTCTCTGCCTATGTCTCTGCCTACTTGTGATCTCTCTCTGTCAAATAAATAAATAAAATCTTTAAAAAAAAAAAAAGACTTACTCTCAACAAATTTCAAGTATACATTAGAGTATTATTAACTATAGCCACCAAACTGCACATCAAAATTTTGTTTTAAAATCAGTAAAAGGAGAGAATCAGAAAATAAAATGTAAAGGTCCATAAAATAATTTCATACTTTGAAATGTTTCCATCTTAATTTGATTTCTATAAATAGATATTATTCTCTAAACAGTTGATGCAAAGTCAAGGATTCCTCTTTGATTATGCATCCTCTGATTGATATCCCAGATCTCTCCCTTTCTTTCAAAAAATCACATCGAAGATATGGTTAAATGTATTTCCTTCTATTATGCCAAAAACCCTTATTTTCCCAATCTCTGATTTCTCCTCTTTTTAAGTCATTGCATAAATATGAACTACAGTATTAATAGAAGAACCATAGAATCATCAACCTTAGTATTTCATTTTTGAACTTAGAGAAAAGCCTCATTCTGGAGAAAGGATAGAGGAAAAAAAGAAGAAAGATAGAAAGGGGGAGGAGAAAGGAGAATAAAAGAAAGAGGCAGAGAAGGGGAAAGAAAGAAAGAAAAGAAAGAATTAGAGAGAAAGTAATAGAAGAACTTGTTTTCTTGGTTAAGCTAATTAATTGCTTCACATAATGTTGAAAGTTAAACCACTGGATATGTCTCAGAGAAATTAACTTAAATTTCTTACCAAATTGTTGATGCTTTATATACTTTTTATCAATAATATATAATTTTATTGATGACATCTAATGCCCTATGGCCATAATTCATCAAAATATATTAAATTGAATAGACATCCTCAAAATGTACCTCTTTGGCATGTGGACTATTTTGAGCTGAAAGCAATCAGGACTCTCTGCAGGCTCTAGAGAAAATTTGCCCTTCCCTCAGCAACCTAGAGCAATCTAAATTGTTGTCTTTCCTAGAATAAGAGTTATTACCCAAGATAAATTTTATTTGAGTGACCCATCTGTATGACAGGACAAACATTTAATTACCAAACATCAGCTCAACTTACTGCCCCATGAATTGCCCTCCCCATTTATGAAGACCCAGGTTCCAATCTCATTCCTTAGCTCAGGATGGCATGTTATATACTTCATTGTACCTTTGTGTCTTTTAACCTCTCATGTATGTGGAGTTCCTGTATGTACAAAATTAAATTTGATTTTCTCCTATTAATCTGTCTTAGATCAATTTAATTTTTTAGATCAGCTGAAAGAAATTTGAAGAACAGATGAAAATTTTTACTCCCCAACATTGGTAACACCAGTACTTATTTGGATGACTACCTTATTCCTTGCAATCTCCTTCAATATAGTTTTGTTTTGTTTTCACTATCCAAAACAGTATTGTCCATGTCATATGTAATGTGGTGGTTTAACTCAGTAAATACCTGTTGAATAAAGGTGCAAAGTTACTAAGTGATTATAGCACTGAGCCATAATTATTCTCCAAAATTGGAAAGATAGCAAAATGGAGAACACATATTCACATAAATGACTTGATTCATACATAGTTATGCACAAGAAGTTAATTATAACACTTCTATGTATAGGCACTGCAGAGGAAGCAGGTACAGAACAGGTCTTAGTACTTGTAATAAGATCAAACAAGGCAAAATTATATTTCTGTTTAAAATTCTGTTCCATTAAAATTCTTCTGATTAGTCCTGTTAAGAAAGCACTTTTTTTTTCTTTTTGTTGTAATTTTAGTAACGAGTTATAACTAAGCGACCAAGGCTCTTAACAGTTTCAGAAAAGACTAGAAAAGCAAAGATGTAAATCTGAAACCTCTGACTTATAAACCAAGAGATTTAAGCCAAAAGAAAGGAATTTAGTGTGGTTCCTCACAATGAAGAAAACTTTTTTTTTTTTTAAGAAACAAGTGAAGTTTGGGCAGCTCTTGTATATGGACTTAAGGAATAGAAGAGAAATTTAAAAATTGTGGAGCTGAGAAGCAGGGAACATTTAGAGTTTAAGTGAGCAAAACAATATTAACATTGAGATTAACATTTGTTAGAAGTTACAGACTAGAAAACCAAAAAAAAAAAAAAAAAAAGTATGACTCTAAGAGTGGGAAGATATCAAGCCTAGAGCACCATACGCTCCTGGAGGACTGAAAAAATTCAGCTTCATTTCACTGCTTGAAGAGATACAAACTGTTAACTATTAGAAATTTCAGAGAGGGAGACATAACATATGCTTAATGTTTTTAATAACACAATTAAGTGATTAAGCATTTCAGAAGGTCCTATTTCTTTGGATCCACCACTCTTAAAACGTTTTAACTGTGGAGAGCAATGAAGAAAGATATAACTTAGACATAACTGTTTTAAATTCTGAAGCTCTCGACATTGTTGCAACAAACTCTATACATCATTACAAATACTGGACTCTGACAATTAAAAATTCAATTTTACAAGATAGAAAGCGTGCTACATATTTTTTGATGTGTAACAAATTTTCCCCATATTTAGCATTATAAAAAAGTGCAAGTGTTTATTATATCTCACAGTTTCTGAAGGTCAGTGTTGGCCAGGTTAATGTATCTGAAGGCTTGCCTGGGGCTGGAGGAGCCCCTACAAGATGACTCATACACGTAGCTTTTCACAAATCTCTCTGTTCCTTGCTCAAGGCTTTGTCACGTGGACCTCTCCCAAGGACAGCTCATAGTTTGATGTGTCTAAGGAGGATGATGAGTCTGGATCTGGGAGTATTGGAAGAAGCTGGAAACTAAAATCTTTTGCTTCCTCTGGTGTCAAAAACAGTGGCTGAGATGACACTGGCAGAAACAGAAAGCCAATGGGAAGAACCATTTCTCTTTTTCTTATTCCTGCTTTCCAGTATTTCTCTTGCATTACTTACTCGAAGAAGCTAACAGGAAATCAGCAAAGAAGAAATGTAGATTTAACCCCTGCCTCACAGTCCACTCCTAACGCCATGTCACCATCCTTCCGCCCTACACAAATGTGAACTTTGATGCAATGCAAACATTTCTTACAAATAAAAAGATTTTCACTTTCTTCCCCAAACAAAAAGAATTCCCACATTTCAATCATCATGTTATTCACATTTGGGTGATATTAATTATTCCCCAAATAGTATGCCAATTCCTTAACCCAGTGATTAATTTTAAAACAGACAAACAGAAAACAAAACAAAAAAAAAATTGTGTAAAACAATACAGGAATAGAAGGAGAAAAATAAAAGAAATGCACACACACATACATTTAGCAAGTTGGAGAAACAATATACATAAGTGCTATAATTCTGTAACTACACTTGGTTATCTATTACTTTATAGTTTCACTTCCCATTTCATTCCATGTTCCCTTTAGCCATAGCCGCCTCAGTGGTTAGGGAGTTTTACTTGTTTGGATGACCCAAAATTGTAAGAATTGAAGTCCTTAGCAGTTCTTTTTTTTTTTTTTTTTGGCTGTTTTGGTTTTCCTTAACTATTATTACTGGACATAAAGAAGCTAAGATAGAGTCCAGAGAATTATCTGTATCCAAAAAGTAAAAAAAAGAAAAGAAAAGAAAATGATCCACCTATCACCATGGTAGAGTAGAAATCCAATTTCCTTTGTAATCACCACAAACAATATAAAACTACTTATATTTGCTTGTGAAAATAAAGGCAAAAGATCTCAATGTAGCCAGGTATTAGTCTGAGTATTCAATTTCATGGAACCACAAATTATTCCCTTGGGAGCTAATACCTCTAGCTTACCAAATCCCAAATTTGTGAAGCTTGAAACATATCTATATATATTTTTATTTTTTGAGTAATTCATAAAGAATAATAGTGAAAGTTGCCAATCCCCCTTTGGTTCCTTGTTTTCTAGACTCATATTTGATCAGGAAAGAATAGCATCATATATTCATTGATAGTTGAAAGAAAATGCTGCATTTCTGTGATAGAACCTGAAACATTCAGGGAATTTTATTTCCTTTTTTCTTTTCAAGATTTTATTTATTTATTTATTTATTTATTTATTTATTTATTTATTTATTTTAAAGAGAGAAGGAAATGGAATGGGGGAAGGGAGGGAGAGGGAGAGAGAGAATTCTAAGCAGACTCCACACTGAGCACAGAGCTGGACCTGGGGCACAAAATCAGCACCCTGCAATCAAGACCTGAGCTAAAATCAAGAATCTGATGCTCAACCCACTGAGCCGCCCAGTTGCCTCAATTTCCTTTTCAATAAAAAACTCCAATCTGTCATAATGACGGGAAGGGAAACATGGTGTTGGACTGCGATTCTCCTTTGATAACTCAAGTTAGGTTTCTAGCATTGGACCTGGAATTTTTCTGTTATGGAGATTGAGGAATATTTCAGTAGGTTGACAATTTGTTTACTCTCAGGGACATTATATGTAATTAGCCATTAACGACTAGAGAGAGTCCCAATAGGTCAAAGCATTCTGATCACTATTGTGTCTTTGCTGCATATTATGGTAATTTTGACACCTTGTCTATAAGAGTTAAGTACTACCACTAGACCCTCACTACTCCAAGGTCATATCATACCTATTTGCGAAGCCTTTTTAATGGCAGTGTTTCACATAGTCATTTACAGCCTACAGGGGACTGCCACCACAGAGATCTTCAAGTTCTCTGGCATTCCCTTCACTAATGTATTCATCAATGTCTTAGTGAATAGAGTGTCTTGTAGGCCCTATTAGGGATGTAATGGAGGATGGTACGCAGGTCACACATGATAATGTGCGCCACCATTTCTTTCTTCCAAAGAAATTCTTTCTGCCTTTGAATTTCCTATACCATTCCAATAACTGTAAATCCAAGTTTAAATCAATTAAACAAGTATTGTTGAAGGCAGTTCCAGGTGCTCGAGCTAACTATTAAATCTAGAATCCATGGTAAGGTCAGCTATATCAATATATTTTGAATTTGGAAACTAAAACCAACTATTGCTAAGGGAAGAAAGAATGATTACTAAGGTGGTACAAAACAGAAAAGCAAGTACTCTCTCTACCTTTGCATCTTGTGACCTCCCTCTTGAATTTCTTTTTGGAAGTACTCAGTGAGAAGTCAGTTAACCAAGGAGAAATTAAGTTTGCAGTACATCACTTCCTGCAACACAGGAGAAGGTATAAAAGTGACGAGATGGAAATCAGAGGCAATAGCTTAACTGATTATGCCACTCCTTAAAATAACTTTAAAAGATTACTTACCACTTTACACATTATTAAACTGGTGTTTGAAAATTTCATCATGGATTTAAATCTATTTAGTTTTGTGTAAACAAGAGTTAGAAATCTTAAACATTTTATCAGATGAAATAAGATAAGGATTCAACCATAACAGGCTAACTAAGCCACAATATAATTTGTGAACATAAATTTGAACTACACTATTGTGTGTCTCACAATGGATTTGAAATGTTGTCCTATCTAAAGATTTTATCATAAAAATTTTCCTGTATCTGGAAAAGACGTTTTAGTTAACTTTTTTAAAAATTAAGCTCAGTGCAAAAGCTATAATTTTTGTTTTGAATTCAGAACATCCCAACATGTGCCAATAAATACGAATAAGAACATGAATATAATGAGAGGGAAAACCCAAAATACTGTAGAATTGAAGTGGTTTCATTAATTAGTTAAGGATGCTTCCTAATGCAAATGTCAAACTTTGAAATGTCAAACTTTGAAACTTATTTGGTTTTTGGAATATTTTTATGTTCTGGGCACTGTACCGCAGTGAGATTTGAGATGAATGAGGAGATTGACTACTGTGTTAAATCCTATTATTGTCTTCTATAACAGGATGATATGTGCCTACCACTTTCCATGGGAATAGTAAGTCTCCTTGTAGAAGAAGAATATCTAATTGCCCTGTTTTCAGGCTTGAGCATGAGTCTTCTTTGGCCAGTGAAACCGAAGTAGATGTGCATTTGACAAGTCCACACAGAAACATTGAGAGCCATCATGTATTTCCAATAGCTTGTTTAGTTCTTCCTCCCTGCTCCCATGCCATGTCCCATATAAGTGCTTCTCTTTTGGCCTAGATCCAAGAAAGAGGACACTTTAAGAATCTTTGAAGTTGACTTCTAGCCTAGAGGTCAGATTCAGCTAATCAGTAGCCAATGTGCAATGTGAGTACCAAATAATTTTTTGTTGTAAGGCACTAAAATTTAAGAGTTGTGGGATATTTTTGTTTGTTTGTTTTTTGGGTTTGGGTTTTTTTTTTTTTTTTAAGTTTTGGGGTTTGTTTTGTTTTGCTCTATCTTGGTTTTGCTACACCATTAGTAGCAAAAATTTACTAGCATTTCTGTTTTATTATAGTAAGAGCTAAGATATTTTTAACTTGGAAAAATTCTAAGTCAGTTTTGGGGAAAAGTATATATGGTAATTGAGGATGTGGAAATTAATTTTCTCAAAGCTAGCTGGCTTCATTTAGCCCTTAGAAAGACTTTATGGACTTCCAGGAGTATGTATCTTATTTTGAAAATTACTTAATTATACAACATGAATTAAGCACAGCATGAATTCTTCATGTTCATGTACAATTTAGATGCTATTATTTAATTCTTTATTATGAAGCTGCATTTTACACAACGGAAAATATTAAAAATATTCCATAAGATAAGCTCCATTTCCATTGCTTATTTATTCTGTTAATAGCTAAAATTAACCTGTCAGAAAATGACAGGTGTTGGTGAGCATGCAGAGAAAGGGGAACCCTCTTACATTGTTGGTGGGAATGCAAGCTGGTGCAGCCACTCTGGAAAACAGTACAGAGGTTCCTCAAAAAGTTGAAAATAGAGCTACCCTACAACCCAGCAATCTCACTACTGGGTACTTACCCTAAAGATACAAATGTAGTGATCCAAAGGGTCATGTGCACCCGAATGTTTATGGCAGCAATGTCCACAATAGCCGAACAATGGAAAGAGCTTAGATGCCCATCAACAGATGAATGGATAAAGAAGATGTGGTATATATACAATGGAATACTATGCAGCCATCAAAATATGAAATCTTGCCATTTGCAGTGACGTGGATGGAACTAGAGTGTATTATGCTAAGCAAAATAAGCCAGTCAGAGAAAGACAAGTATCGTATGATCTCGCTGATAAGAGGGATTCTTTTTTTAATTAGAGTTGAAAACAAATTTTTCATGATATATGTGGATTTCTTTGTTATTAAATAGGCTTGATATTGGATAAATGCAACTAACATTGGGGATAATAGTGTTTTGCTCCCAGTACTTCAAGAAGAAGAACAAATTTAAGTATAATTTTTTTTTTAACAATTCAATTTTTAAATCAGTAGGTTGATTCATCTGACTTGCACACAGCATTGTGCTACATATTTTGATGAATGTATCAAGCACAAAATATAATGGAAGAAAATCATTGTCAAAGAAAATCCACACACAGTTAAAAACCCAAAAGATAATTGATTGTAAACTTCATAAAACTACATAATTATGAAAGCATATTGCATTAAACTGTTACATGAAGATATAAATATAAAAAGATTAACAAATAAGGGGCGCCTGGGTGGCTCAGTGGGTTAAAGCCTCTGCCTTCAGCTCAGGTCATGATCTCAGGGTCCTGGGATCAAGCCCCGCATCGGGCTCTCTGCTCAGCAAGGAGCCTGCTTCCCGCTCTCTCTCTACCTGCCTCTCTGCCTACTTGCGATCTCTCTCTCTCTGTCAAATAAATAAATAAAATCTTTAAAAAAAAGATTAACAAATAAATACAGAATATATTTTTAATATCAAACATTATATATTTTAGTAATAAGTACATATTTAAATATACCTACTAATCTAAAATAATAGTAATTTTATAATAATAGTAATTTTCTATTGAGAAAAGGGAATATTAACAATGTATAAACCTAAAAATTTTCCTTAGTTTGAAAAGAGTTAATTATTGACTACATTTTATCCCCAGGTAAGACCCTATATATTTTGTCATGCAACATTTTAAAACTTTTTTTTTTTTAAAGAGAAATGTTACTGAATCCTTAATAAAATGTCCTAAAATTTTAAAAAAATATTAAAACAAAATAAAAATAAATAACTGTGTTTCTGTCTTAGTCTTAACAAATTCCAAATCGGTGAAGTCATATTTATGAAGTTTTACTTTATGCTCAGCATGATAGAAAGGGCAGGAGAAGGATGTCAAGGATAGACAGGATGGCTGTTTGTTTAAGGACTTTGTTGCATTTCAATGTCTTATAATTAGACAGGTGTCATGTCCATTCTAAGGAGAACTATCAAAATATACTGCATTTTTTTCTTTGTTTTTTTTTTTCTTGTCTTCTCAGTTTGACAGAACTGACTGAAATGAAAATTGAATAAAGAGACATGTTTGATTTTTTACTTGAGCTACAGCCAAAATAGAAAAGCAAAGGTTAAGTGGTAGGCAAGTAGCTGCATAATGGTAATATTTACCAGATAACAAAACCGTTTCATGATGGTCCTGCCTGGGACATAGAAAGGCCTTGATCTTGATTCTAGCTACCATCTATACATAGATTAATGTTTATGTAACTCAGTTTGATTCTAAATCATATTAGTTTAAGTAGATATTGCCATAGAGCAATCTTCGTAGAGTCAATGTGCATATGGTAGAAGTAAATGGTAAAAATATACAAAAAATACAAATATACAAAATATACAAATATGCATTTGTATATTTGTATTTTTTGTATTTTTCTCTCTTCAGAATCTTTAAATCTTTTTTTTTAAAGATTTATTTATTTATTTGATAGTGAGAGGGAGAGAGAGAGAGCACAAGCAGGGGGAGCAGCAGGCAGAGGAAGAGGGAGAAGCAGACTCCCCGCTGAGCAGGGAGCCCAATGTGAGGCTCTAACCCAGGACCCTGGGATCATGACCTGAGCAGAAGGCAGATGCTTAACCGACTGAGCCACCCAGGTGCTCCTAAATCTTTTTTTTATTATTTTATTTATTCATTTGAGAGAGAGAGAGAGAGCACAAACAGGAGGAGAAGCAGAAGCAGACTCCTGGCTGAGCTGGGAGCCCAACATGGGGCTCTATCCCAGGACCTGGAGATCATGACCTGAGCTAAAGGCAGATGCTTAACCATCTGAGCTACCCAGGTGCCCCAGAATCTTTAAATCTTTATATCAAACTCATGCTCTATAATGAGGTACCCACAATAGAGAAATAGTATGTGTATAACATCTAGAAACAAAATATTCTCTTTCTGAGTAGTCATGATCATGAGTCTTACAGATGATTTTTATGAGTAATTTTACCAGTCATTAAGTAATACAATTAATTTAAATGAAACAAGTAGCCAAACATCAAAGCTAAAAAAGTTCTATGTTTCCTTTGTGATGGTAGTGATACATAAAAAATAATTACTCTTCTAACTCACTAGCAATAAACCTTCCTGACTTTTGGGTTCTTCTAGGAGCAGTTTCATTGTTATAGTTTCTCAAACTAAATAGAGAAAGGAAGCTGTATTTATTCCATAGTGTCTATATCTATCTCTTCCACAATATAACTGCTTAATTTTTATATTGTGAGGCACATGGTATGAAATGCCATATGTTTAATTATTAATGCAATAATCAAAACTTTTTTTTGTAAATGTTATAAGGCACCACCTGAAGCTTTCACACAGCAAGTAAAGAATTTGGTAAACTACACTGTAGCCCTTTGAGTGTTCAAATAATTATTATTTTTAAAGTTTATGCAATGTTTAATTCTTTGAAAAGTGGCATTAATTGAAAAACTTTTGAATCGTAAGGTACTAATAATCATTGTATCTTTAAATATTTATAGAAAAAAAAATTTCCTTACTCATTCCTTCTAAAAATATATGCTAAATATTGTACTATTATTTTTAATACAAAAGTGAACAGGACAGGGAAAAAATGGAACCTGGTATTCTAATGAGTGTAAATATGTAAGAAAACACATAATTTCAACTAATGTCAACTGAAATTTTACAGAAAATAAATATAGAAAGTAAACCAGTAGATGGTGACTGGGAAAACTTTAGTGATATATTCAGAGAACTTCTTTGAGAAAGTAAGATGTAAGCTAGAAGATGAGTACTAGGATGAGTCCAGTCATGCAAAATTTGAATAACGTAGAAGAAATGGATAATTCACAGAAGCATACAACCTACCAAGAGTAAACCAAGAAGAAATAGAAAGCCTGAGTAGACCAATATTAAATAAAGAAATTTAAGTAGTAATAAAAAAGTTTCCCCAAATAGAAAAGCCTAGGGCCAGAGGGCTGCCAGCTGTATTCCACCAACATTCAAAGAAGAATTAATATGAATCTTTCTTAAGCTCTTCCAAAAAATAAAAGTAATGAGAATACTTTAAAACTCATCTTATGAATCCAGCATCATCCTTATACCAAAGCCAGACAAGGAATCCTAAGAAGATAAATGCACAGGCTAATATATTTGATGACTCTAGCTACAAAACCTCAGTTAAATACTAGCAAACCAAATTTAACAACACAACAAAAAAGTATACACTATAACTAAATGGGAGTTATTGCTGAGATGCAAGTTGTGTTTAATAATTAATGTGATATACATTAAAAGAAAGAAAGATAAAAAATATATCATCATCTCAATAGATGCAAAAAAGCATCAACAAGTTCAACATCCATTTATGATAAAAACTCTCAACATATGATTTAGAAGGAAGTTATTTTAACAATCAAAGACATTTATGAAAAGTTCATAGCTAGTATCATAATCAATGGGGAAAAACTGAAACCTTTTCCTCTCAGATCTGGCACAAGGTTAAGAGGCCCACTCTATCATATCTATTCATCATAGTACTAGAAGTAATAGCAAGTACTAGAATACTAGAAGTACTAGCAAGAACAATCAAACAAAAATAAGAAATAACATCCAAATAGAAAAAAAAATAAAATAAAATTATCTCTGTTTACAGAAATCCTAAACTCCATAAAGAACTGTTAAAACTAATAAACAAATTCAATAAAGTTGCAGGACACAAAATCTACATATAAAAGTTAGTTGCATTTCTTTACACCAACACCAATCTATCTGAAAAGGAAATCAAGAAAATGATTCTATTCATGAAAGCATTAAAAAAAATACTTAGGAATAAATTTAACCAAGGAGAGGGAAGATCTGTACACTAAAAAAAAAAAAAAAGAGGTAAAATACTAAAGTAAGAAATTGTAATATACACAAATAAGTAGAAAGATAGTCTATGTTCATGGACTGGAAGAATTCATACTGTTCATACTGTTAAAATGTCCATACTAGCAAAAGCAATATACAGATTCAATACAATCCCAATCAAAATTGCAATGGCATTTTCCAGAAATATGAAAAAGACAATTCAAAAATTCATTGGAACCACAAAAGACCCCATATAAACAAAGTCATCTTGAGAAATAACAAGCAATCGTGATCAAAACAGTGTGGTATTGGCATAACAGGTAAACACATAGATGAAGGGAACAGAATCAAGAGCCCAGAAATATACCTAAGCATACAAAATGGGGAAATAATAGTCTCTTTAATAAATGGTGTTGGGAAAACTGGGTAGACACATGCAGAAGAATAAAATCAGACTTTATCATTCATTATACATAAAATAGATTAAAAACTTAAATGTAAAACATGAAACTATAAAACTCCTGGAAGAAAACATAAGAAAAAATTTCCTCAGCATTGACTTCGGCAATAATTTTTGGGATAGGACACCAAAAGCTAGACAACAAAAGATAAAACAAACGAATGGGAGTACATCAAATGGAAAAGCTTCTGCACAGAAAGGAAACAATCAACAAAATGAAGAGGCAATGCACAGATTGGGAGAACATATTGCAAGCCACACATCTGATAAGAGGTTAATATACAAAATATAAGTAACTCATATAACCTAATTCCATCATCATCATCATCATCAGGTTTAAAGGTTTATTGTATTTTTTTTATTAACATGTAATGTATTATTTGTTTCAGGGGTACAGGTCTGTGAATCATCAGTCTTATACAGGGCACAGGACCTGAATAAAAATTTCTTAAAATAAGACATACAAATAGCCAGCATGTATATAAAATGGTGCTCAATATTGTTAGTCATCAAGAAATGCAAATCAAAACCATAATGAGATACCATCCCACATCTGTTAGTATGGTTATTATCAAAAAGATACAAATAACAAGAGTTGGTAAGGATGTAGAGAAACACTTGCATACTACAGGTGGAAATATAACTTGGTATATAACCATTATGGAAAACAGTATAGGGGTTCCTCAAAAAATTCACATAGAACTACCATAGGATCTAGAAACCCCACTTTTGGGTAAAGGAAAGTAAATCAGTACCTCAAGGAGCTATATATGCTCCCACATTCACTGCAACATTATGTATAATAGCCAAGAAATGGAAACCACCTAAGTATCTATTGGCAGATAGAAAGATAGATAGATAGATAGATAGATAGATAGATAGATAGATAGATAATTCAGCTTTAAAAATTAAGGTGACCCTGCTATTTGTGGCAAAGTGGATGAGTCTGGAAGACATTCTGCTAAAACATTAAGACGGAGAAAAACACTGCATGACCTATGTCATTTACGTAAGGAATCTTAAAACCTTGAATTCATAGAAGCAGAGACTATAACAATGGTTCCCAGGGGCAGAGGGGTGGAGGAAATGGGAGATATCAGTCAAAGAGTTTAAAGTTGCAATTATGTGAAGAGATCTAATGCACAGCATGGTGACTATAGGTAATAATTCTATATGTATACAGGAAATTTGCTAAAAGACTAGATTTCAGGTGCTGTCACTATACACACAAAGATAACTATGTGAGGGGATGAATAAATTAATTAGCTTGACTGAGTAATCATTTCACTATGTATTGTGTATTAAAACATTATGCTGCATACCTTAAATATATAGTTTTTATTACTAAAATAAATAAAATTATTTTATTAATAAAATAAATAAAAATTTTTAAAAAGGACCTATTGTTCAGCCCTTGAGAAAGGAATATTTCATTCCAAAATTCAAATTCTGGCCCTCACAGCTCATCTATTCTTAGTACTGATACTGATCCACATGTGTCCATGTGCTCAATCTTTGAGTGCTTTTGAGTGGCTGAT
>CM052899.1:57144439-57200196 GCA_028534135.1 Potos flavus
TTGGTTTGCCACCCCCTTATCAGTATTTTATCTGTACAGAAACCAGGTGCTCACATTCTTACATTAGAATTATTAAAATGGATTTTTTCCCCAGTATTTTCTGGTGATTGTTTTTCCTTTCTCAGCATCAGCCTGAATATGATTAATGCTCTGCGATTAATCTTCCTAAAATAGCATCAACATCATGTCCTTATCCAGTATTAAAAAGTAACGATCAGACACACTGACTCCCTATTTTCTTCTACATAAAGCGTAAACAAGTTTATCTTTCCACTAAAAACTAATAGCATCTGTTCACCTTCTACCTCTGTTCTCTTCTATATAAATTCTTGTTTTGTCTACTCTTATTCTTCATTGTTCCTACCTATGTATGCCATACTAACTCCCATATCCTACTTCTCCTTTCCAGGACAAAATTCTCAGTCCTGATAAATCCCTTGCTTTAGGGTAAGCCTAACTATTTTCTCCACTAAATTTTCTCTGACTATACCAATCCATAATAATCTAACTTTACCTTGCACCACTATAATCAACTTATATTTTATTTCTATTCTAAATTATATCTATTGGAAAAGTATGTATAAGTACAAAAGGAGACACGGGACTTACAAAAATAATTCTTAGAAATCTAATCATTTCTGAGTAAAGTTTAAAGATTTTTATGAAGCAATTATATATCAGATAGATTTGCATCTGAAAATATAAGATTTATTACACAAGAAAATAATTTTTATAGTTTTAAATTTATTTATTTGAAGCATAAAATGTTAAATTATTTAAATTTTTTTAATTTAATTATTTGAAGCATAACAAACATGTGATATTATTCTTCAGAAATATCACAGTATGTTAATAAAGCAGAAGGGAAATATACTATATATTAAATATACCATATATATTATCAATATAAATGTAGTCTTTGTTTCTCAAAAATATCAGTGATAACTTACTGTAAATTTTTTGTAAGGTTACTCTTCTGTGACATTAATATCCCTCTAACACAATGAAATTAGTAGTTCAGTTTTCAAATCATTCTATCTCAGATAGATTTCCAAGGTAGATTACAATTTCATGGATTTAAAACTGTTAGAGTTGAAATACATATTTTTCATTAAAGAAAAAATATTTCTTTCTAAACAGGTGATAATACTACAAGTTCTATTTTACATCATCCCTTCACATTTGCATAAAATTTATTACTGAATTCCCTATGGAATTTTAAAGCCATTATTTACATGGGTGATAGTAATATAGTCATAGCTTCTTGCTGGTTTTCTGAGGATTAGATGTTTCCTCTATATGGCAATTTCATTATGTCTTCAATCTATGTTCCAAATCTCACTGCTTCATTTACATGTGAAATTTAAAGTTACCAGATTATAAATTATGCTATCTAGTAATTATCCAAGGATAATTTCTCCATTAGTTTCTGGATCTAAGACCAAATTTTCCTTTTATACAAGTTTTAAAAACAGGGAAAAGAAGGAATATTTTAAGAAAAAAAAAAGAATCTCTTACAGTTAGGTTCTCATGGCTGGGATTTCTGCTAAAACAATGATAATGAACATATAGTTCTTTGATTGGCAAAATCTTCCTTTCAAGCATGAAACTCTTCTTTAGTATTAAGTAAAATGATGTCTATTCTCCTTAGTCAAAATCACTTTTGAAATTATGTTATACTCTTTCAAGGCAAGTAATATCTCCCAACCAATGGTACCAGTTAGTGTAGCACATTTTCTTTTTTTTTAAAGATTTCATTTATTTATTTATTTGAAAGTGAGAGACAGAGAGAGAGAGAGAGAGAGAGAATGAGCGGGGTGGGGGGAGCAGAGGGAGAGGGAGAAGCAGGCTCCCCGCTGAGCAGGGAGCCTGATGCAGGGCTGGATCCCACGGTCCTGGGATCATGACCTGAGCGGAAGGCAGACGCTTAACTGACTGAACCACCCAGGCACCACTTTCTAATAAATTTCATTATTCAGAAGTTTAGGACTCTAAACCAAGGAGTGAGATAGACCTCTAAGCCATCAAAAAGGATATCATAAGCTCATACTCTAAAGCTTATGCACTCAGAACTATTTTCACTTATGTAGATCAAGTTAATTCTCAACTATGCCATTTAAATGAGGAGTTACTCTACCTCTGACATAGTATGATGGTACCCAAAATGTGAAAAAGCTATCGTTTTTGTTTTGTTTTCTTTGTTTGTTTTGTTTTTTACAAAATGCTCAAGATTTACTTGAAAAGTACAGACTCAGGGCGGAAAAAAATGACTGCTAAAGAATAATTAACTGGAAGTCATGCCAAATGTTTACTCCACAAGGTTGGCTATTAATCCTTTCTTCTTTCCATTTAGAAATCAGTGAATCTACAAAGAACTATAAGCTGCTGATTAGAATAAGGACTTTACCATTTTCTTATTCTTAGTGAAGTTATTGCAAGAATGATGCACTGTCCTTAAAAACAAAAAGAAAATCACAGACTGTCCCAGGTGGAAAATTTCATAGTAAGCAATTAGTTCCTTATTCTTATAAGGGCCAATAGGTTAACTGATCTGCTCAAACTAGAATTTTTGTTTCCCAAATACTAGTTCAGGACTATTTTATCTTCACCAAAGATTTTTAGCTTTTTGGTGGCTGGGGATTAATGGAATATCACCTGCTCATGAAACTAAGGACTTTCTCACTGAGAAATATGTATGTGCCCAGTGCTTTCTATAATTTCAGAATCTGAATTTCCTTTCTCTACAAGATTAGATTTTTTTAAAATTTCCATACCTGTTTATTTTTAAGTTATATGTTAAGAAATCAAATCAGACCATTGTTTTGTTTTAATCTTATAAATTGCTCTTGTAATGATAGATGTCTTTTATTGGTTTTAGTAACAACCACATGTTAGCTTATCTAAGATTTGTGGAGATTTATGTGAAAGCAATAGCAATAGGCATTGCCTGCATTTGTTTTACTCTTTACTTATTGACTTCTGAAGAAGTCCGAAGTAAACCATGCTTGCAATCTAGCCAGAATGTCCATGTGTGACCAGGATTTAAATCATATCTTTAATCATAGCCACAGTAGGATAGATTCCAGTCTTTTTGTTTATATACACCACACATAAGCACACATCACACCAAGCAGACTTTTTTTTTTTTTTTTTACCAAGCAGACTTTTTAAAAAAATTCCCCAGTTATTACTTGGAAACTGCTAAAGAGTACATGCATATGTTCAGATATCCATCAGCATATGAGTTCTACACTATTCTTCATCTCTTACTCAGGTTCCATGTTACAATGTCTCCTCCCATTGAAGCTGCTTAAAGAAACTTTATTTACCTCTGTCATGAAAAAGGTTTATATTTTTAGAAGTCCAATATTCATGGCAAAAATGCTTAATACTTGAGACTCCAGAAATTGTTGGCTGTATACAGATGTAAGGATGATCTTTTCCTAAATATGCCATACATACTGTTTCCCAGCATAGATCTAGATGCATTAAGCATTTCATAGACTTATCTTGTCATTGTCCACGTCAGGTGATAGCCCTCTTCCTTCACCAGAATTTCAAAATCACTCTCAAGGAAACAGATCCTTCAGTTAGCAACTCTTAGCTCCCCTCCCCTTAGCTTCACTGAGGACACCGACTCAAGTCCATGGAGTTTCTCCATCTCTAGGATTTTACTCACGCTTCAGCCACTTTGGCAACTCTAAATATTGACACTTGTATTTTTATCCTCTTTACTCATTTTGAAATCTTACCATTCTATTCCCTCTGTGAATTGGCAATTGTCCTCAAGGAAACCAAAACAGGGTAAATGTGTAGCTCTCCACTAAGTGTCTCTCTTCTCACAGGAATTTTATCCTTGCCAATCCTGGTTGCACTGGCCCCTTTCCAGTTTAAAAGGGGGGGTTTATGTAGCTTGTCCAGTTTATGTAGCTGACAGTGCTTTTCAGTAAGCATTTGAGTCTGTTACAGGTTATTCTGTCATAATCAGAATGGGGAGGCTCTACACGCCGTCCTCCACAACAAATGTCTTTACCTGTCTGATTTTTTTTAACAACTGGTCATTTTGTCACACCACTGAAAGCTTTTCAGGTCAATTACTCCTTGACAAAAACATTATCTATGCTGGTTCTTTAGTGCCATTTTTTTTTTTTACCCAATTACATTTAGTAAATAATGGAATATGAGTATCAATTTGTGTCTAATTTCTTAGTTAGCCTTTGTTCTTAAGTGATATACTTAGCTAAGCATACTGTAATCCCACAACCAAAGAAAAAAATATATTTTCTACGCTAAAGTTTAAGTGGGACTAGTCAAATCTATCAGACTCTAAGAGGTTGACACTCAGTTACTATGGTGTAATAAAGTTACTAAACCCCAAAGCAAAAGGTGGTACTTTTCTGATCATAAAGATATTTTAAGATACTACTCCAAGTATCTTTATATGGTAATGTGAGTGAAAAAAATAAAGTGACAATGACCACTTGACAGTTCTGAGTTTTCAATTTCATTTTCAAGTAGCTACTTGGTTATTTTTAAATGAATTCTCTTTTGTTTAATATTTTATGCCATTCTTTTTTTTATGCCATTCTTTATTCAGATTTCAACTAATTTAAATTTGGTACATCAAGTTATACAATTTCTTTTTACTTTTTACACGTTAAACTCTTACCTACTTAAGATAATTTGTTATCTACTATAATTTTAGGATGATTTTGGTATGCCTTGGAATATAGCATTCTTACTGATGCATGCAGCTATCCTTCAGATGTGCCTAGGATCATTATGACTCTCTCCTAAACATTTATCACTTGAGTTTTAAAATTTGAGGTGGCTAGAATACATACAGTTCTATTGTTTGCCAAAATATTATTCATAGGAAATATGGATTTCTCCATACATCTTTATTTCAATATGAGAATATATTTGCTGATTTGTCATCTCAGATAAATATCATTTAGTGGAAAGTACGTGACAATTTCTGAGTTGTTAATTTTAAATTTCTAATCAAGGGTTTTGTATTTCTTCTTCTTCTTCACTTAACTTTACTTCAGTAATGGATATTTTAGAACAAGTTGAGAATGAAAACTTTTCTTGCTTTTGGTATTGTTCTTCCCCCAGGGAACCATACTCAGCAAAACACAGAAACTGGAAAAATAAGAGGAGAAAGAATAAATTGTTTTTCCATTTAGTAATAAAATCCTGTGATCTAAGACACTGCAATATTTTATTCATCATTTTTTTAAGATAACTCACTTCTTTCAAGCAGTAGGACATCAAAAGGTTGACATAAATTATTACGATTACTTATAGGTCTGTCAATGCTATTTAACATTTATTGCATAATCAGAGAGGACATGTCCTACCCTGAGTCATATACCTGGAACAATAAAATAGCATAAAAATCAAGAATGTCTCCTGTGTGGGAGGACAGTCACTAAGGAGAGATGTGAAGGCCTGAATATGCAACACCCCTTAGGCCACTGAAAAGAGTTTGGTTTTTAGTTCAAGTTTCAAGAAGAACCATGACAGGGCTTTAAGCAAGTGAATAACATGATCTGATTCCATCTTTTTAAAATATTAGTATGGGAGCTGTGTGGAGATTAGATAGACAGCAATGAAATAGGGATGCAAACAACGAAGCCAGAAGGAAGGGTACTGTAGTCAACCAGTGGAAATAATGCTGGCACAGAACAGAATGGTAGCTATGGAAATGGAGAGAAGCGTATAAGGGTGCATAACTTTTCCATTCAGAGACAATAAGGATGTCTGATAAACTAGGTGTCAGGGGGGTGTGAGGAAAATGATTGATCAAAGCTGGTATTTTGATTTTTGGTCTGAGCAATTGATGACATTTGAGCAATTGATGACTAGCTTGCATTCTGGATATTTGAGCTCCCTGTTCTTTTTTATCAACTGGAAGACGTCTGGGGACTTCCCCAGGCACTCTCTCTAGACCCAAATACCTTCAAAGAGAACCACCATTACAGATTTTACACTTCATTAGGATAATTATGGGCTTCTAAGTTATTAAAACACTCTTGTCTTTAGGGAGGGAACATAAACTACAGTCAGCTTCTCTCAGAGAGGGGCTGGTGACTCCCAGCATACTTCACTCACTAAATTATTTTCTGAATCACATCTTCCCTTGCTCCCAATGTCTAAGATATCACTGCCCTTCCTGACTCTTTCCAGGATTTTGGGGGGAATAATTGCTCCTTTCACTCAGTAGGATTGCAAACCTTTTATTTCAAGACTTTTACGTAATTATATTTTATATCTTGTTTTTTACTATTTCAAATAGATTTGCACATGATTGAAAGAAAAATGTGCATTCTCACACACAGATCTGGAATTCAAAGTCTATAAATACAGTTACCATCCAGCATTTTTATCAGCTCCCTTCTAGAATACTTAGTTCGGGTAGCATGCCAGGATTATGTTTGGAGTCTTGTTGTTATTGTTATTTATTTGTTTAATTAAACAACTTCTTCCATTTTGTAAGCAAAAAATTGCAAATCCTCCTTGAGTAATAGTTTTCAAGACCATTTATGCTTTGAAAGTGAGAATTCTATAAACATAACATATGCCCAGGCCCTTCTCAGCTACACTGAATTAGAATTGTAAGGAATGTAAATCTGATGACTTTATTTTTATTCATTCCACAAGTGGCTATGATGAATAGCCTGATCTGAGAAGCATCACCTTAAGGTGATATGCCCTCCTATTTCCCCATCATTTTTGAATCAGTCTATGCAATGAGTGATGTCATCCATGAGATTATGTAGTAAATATCATCAGTGTGAGGCAGAAAATAAGTTGGATAACTTTTCTACTGATTAGATCATTTGGATGCAGCCCTTTCAAACATCATAAATTAGAAGATAATCATCCCTCTCTGTGCAGATGACATGGTTTCATTATGAAGAAGCCGTAAGCGATTGAACCTTTGACTAATTATTGTCAGAATGATTGCTTAGCAGCAGCCGAACTAAAACAGAACCCTGATGTTTAACAAATATTTTCTAAGGTTTCCCTGGCTAATATTACACAATCTTACCCAGAGGCCGAATTATTTGACTAAGTCATCAGTCATTCTACAGGGACCAAAATAAGTTTCCACTATGCTCAAATTTTCCAATTGGTAACTTTTCACCTTGCATAGTTTATTACCTGATAAGAATCTCATATCACACTCATATTTTTACAATTGCAATATGGACTTATCTGCTAAGTATTTAATATGGAAATATACTTTCTCTATTAATAGTCACTAATTCTTCATTTCATATTTTGAGATATCTATCATTGGCCATGTATTTTTTTAAAGATTTTTTTATTTATTTATTTGACAAAGAAAGATCACAAGTAGGCAGAGAGGCAGGCAGAAAGAGGGGGAAGCAGGCTCCCTGCTGAGCAGAGAGCCTGATGCGGGGCTCGATCCCAGGACCCTGAGATCATGACCTGAGCTGAAGGCAGAGGTTTTAACCCACTGAGCCACCCAGGCACCGCCATTGGCCATATTTTTAAATTTTCTCAGCAGAACATCAGTTCCATTACCTAAATAAATTAGATGAGCAGAAAAATTACAATATAAGAGAATGATTGGATACATTACATTTCAAAATAATGTATGTTGGCTGGAATCATATTCCAGGTACTTAGTCACTATGTGATGCTGGTTAATTAATAATGTGCTTTTTGATCTAGTCTTCTTATCTCTAAAAGAGAAAAGTAACACAGTTGTAAAATTATTGTGAGGGTAAAATGGAATAAACTTACAAGTGGCTAGCAAAGTTGTTGCCATATAATCAGGCTCCATTTATGGTAGCTATTATTCACAGTTGTTCATGCTTGAAACAAAATTGCAACATCTACAGATAAATGCTTCTTTTTTTCTTTTCTATGCGCTCACTTTCCTAATACCTTCTTTCTTCTTCCTTATGGTATTCCTCATTACCACCACCTTCTTTTTTTTATTTTTAATGTTCTGTTAGTCATCATACAGTACATCATTAGTTTTTGATGTAGTGTTCAATGATTCATTGTTTGCATATAACACCCAGTGCTGCATGTAATACGTGCCCTCTTTAATACCCATCACTGGGCTCCCCCATCCCCCACCCCTTCTCCTCTAAAACCCTGTTTGTTTCCCAGAGTCCATAGTCTCTCATGGTTCCTCTCCCCCTCTAATTTCCCCACTACCACCACCTTCTAGAACCCACAATAACATATTGCTGCAAAACCTAGCAACTGGAAATAAGAGTTCCTTTTTTCATTACTACTTTAATGTGGTGATTCTATTTGACTTCGTTTATTAATGTTGACATTCTAGCCTATAGATGTGTCTCTTTTTCATGAATTTGACTTACAGAGTTCCAGTAGTTTTGTGCAGCAGTTTTTATCTCTAGGAAAACATCCTGCTTTATTTCGTAGGAGTTCTAGTTCTGACATTTGGTGACATTTTCCCTTACTGTTGACGGTTGCTTTTTTTTTTTTTTTTCTCCCCTTTAGATAGTGAACCAGACTGGTGAGGTGTTTCATTTGTTTTATCCAGTCAGTTTTCTATCTCATAAAGCCCTACAAAGTTCTCATCTCACAGTACATTCTTGTTTGGTTTTCATTGGCACTACTTTTTGCTTTACTTTGAATTATTTTGTTGTTACTAGGATATGGGAAGTTGACTTTTTTCCCTAGGCATCAGGCAAACACATTTTTGGCTTTCTTTTTTTATATAAGAAATTGTCCTCCTTCCATAATTATGTTGTCTAAAGTTATTTATTTTTTGAAACATTATAAAATAAAATTTCTTAACCAACTAAAATTTGATTTTGTCATTATTTTGCAATCTGTTCTATGTTTACTTATATTGGGTGGTAGGCAGTCAAATTTTTTTCATAGAATCCTCTTGTCTCTCAGCAAATTTTCTATCTTTGTAATTTGCAATAGACATTACCATCCAAAATTAGTGATAGAAAAAATGGCATTTTTATAGCACAAGAAATGTATTTTTATCATGGTTAAAATGAATATGATTAAGGCAACACTTTCTGGCTAGTGGTGGGAATTACTAACAGTAATTGGATAGCACGTAACCAGGATTGATGCTCTGCCTCACAACTATTTTCACTACACCTGACAAAGCAAGAGTAACATTTCTTCCTACAGAGTGCCTCATAAAAAAAAAAAAAAAAAAAAAAAATCACAGTGTGTAGCATTCTTGCAAAGCTTGGAAGTTTAAAGTACTTAGTTATTTTTTTATTCATGTGTCAATCATGCTCTATTGCCGTTTTAAACTTTAAATTTTGGTGACTGCAGCTATTAACCCACAACGCTCATACTTATTTTACTATTGAACTTGTACATTGCTAGGCTAAAATGTGTGAATTTATATAAATGATCACATCCCTATATCCATGTGGCCTCACCCCCCCCACCCTCATCCACGCATCCTCCCCTCTCCCACCCCCACACACATACACTTCATCATACTAAATTGTTTTCTGGTACTTTTCAACTTTTTTTAAAGATGTTTGATAAACAAATTTGATAAATGTTAGAGTGAGAATTTTCTGCTGTAGTTTGGAGATAAATTATTTCTCCATATAACATATTATTTAAAAGATGCAAAATAAGGAAAGATTCTAAACCTTTTTACAGTGTAGCTGATTCTCCACAGAAAAATTCAAACATAAGATCAGAGCTATAAAGACGAGATGGCTTAATTAAAGCACTATATTCACAGTTCCCTATTTAAAGAATATCTCAAAGGAAAGGTTAGAGCATATTATAAAAGATGAGCAGTCATCACACCAGTATTAACTAGCCACAGGCCTTCTTAAATATCAGGGAAACACTCCCAATTTCTCCCAAGGAAGTTTCTGGACATTTTTGGTTAAATTTGTTCATGAGCAGATAATCGTAATAAGATTATCTTTGCCCTTCTTCTCTGGTTTTTAATTATTATAATTTGCCAAGTCCTTCTTTTTGTAAATCAGTTCTGTCATAAATTGTAATTTGTGTATTTAAGAAAATGAATGTTAAATGCTATTTGGAGGACCAGCTAAACTCTCCTATGTACCACTCACACCCCTTAACATCATTATTAATACTCTCTTGATGAAGTCCTAAACACGCTAACCATTTCTTCTCACTTGTTCTATAGAACTCCAACCTTGGTTGAAACCAAGTGTCTTTCCTGTGCCTATCCAAGATAGCTGAGTCATGTCAGTCATGTCCATCATATTGCCTGGAGGAATGACACCACTATAAGCTCCTTAGATGTGATTAGCTTCTTAGATGTGATCAGCAACATTACTATTTTCTTTGGCAACTTACTCTAATTCTCTGCAATCACCATTTTAAAACTTCTTGACTTTTTTTCAAGCTACTTAGCAGATGACCTCAGATCTTTAAAGAGAAGAGAGAAGTCATCTGGCCAAAAGTCTCTCAAGTTGCCACCAACAAATTAATAAATACGCATTTACCTGGACCTCTTTCCCTATCATTCTAATGTATGAATGATCCTGGCTTTATATGTAGCCAACTACTTTGACCCTAGTTTTATCACATCCCATTTATCCTCTCAAGCATTTGTTTACATATTTTCTCTCACAGCCTCTGGATGCACATTTATCTTTTTACCCTCTTCCTTTCAATGTGGTCCCATGTCTTACATGTTAATTCTTTTCCATATAAATGCAGACACTCCTGTGACTTTGTTCTTCTCCAGTTCACCCTCTACCTCTCATTTATTTCATGTTTTATTCTTTATGAACTTTTGTATATGCTTTCTGTTTCTATTTCTTATTTCAAACTCAGTCCTCCATTCAATTTAATTTGCCTTCTGACTCTACTACTTCAGTGAAACTATTCCTGCTAAGGCCTTCAACACACTTCTCTGGGACATCTCTTCCTAGAAACCTCACAAGCATTTCAAACAATCTGTCCAAAATTGCAATTATAAATGTTCTCCCTAAACCAATCCATCTATGGAGTTCCTGAATTGTGTCATCATATTCCCGGTTTCTCAAGCCAGAAAACTAGCTGTTTTGTTTTGTTTTCTAGCCCTTCTATCTAATTATTAAAAGTTATGATGAGCCTTCTTAGTGTGGGGCTTACAGGAAGCACTTCAGTAAATGTTAAGTATTAAAAATAGTAACAGCAGAAATTACCACAATTGGCACCCTTAACTATTTACATAAACTTCTGTCTTGCATATGATTCTCTAAAAGGTTTTTTTTTTTTCTAGAAGGTTTTAAGTTCATTGGGGAAAAGCTTTTTTATACCACTTCTGAGTTCCCGATTCTTAGCACTATACCTTCTTCATCTTAATTTTAGTATTTTTATATATCTTAACATTAAGTTACATGTTATTATATTAAGTTTTATGTTCACTTTAATAGGTATAAAACAAATGACATATGAATAAAAGAAATAAATATAAAATATAAGATTACTTAAAAAATATAATAAAAATCATGATAGAACTCCATCGTCTTAATATAGAGCAAAATAAGAATTTACAAATGCATATATCAGTAGATTTTCTTATTTATAATGTTCAATTAACTATGAGGTAAAAATAATCTTAAGCAAATTAAAAAGCAAATCACAAATTATTAACATATTATGAAATAAAGTAAATTTTTCCAAAAGAGCTTTGAGAGAAGAGTCTGGCTTTTGCCAGGACTATATATACATATGCGTTATAATCTGGTATACAACCCAGATAGCCCAAATCCCCACTAGGACTTTGACCTTTCTTCACATAACTGGCAGATATTTGGACTCTCCACACCTATTTTAATGGTAGAAATACATCTGGAGGAGTGGTGAAAACAGAGGAGAGTGCGTCTATATACACAGAAATTGGCTGTACCCACTTGGCAGTGTTATTCCACTTTCCGTTCAACTTTTTATGGGTATAACTAGTACTAGTAAAAGCTCTAGTAGTAAATAATATAAAGTTGAAAAGGAGAGGAATACATAGTATATAGATACACTTTGTAGTATATAAAAAGAGAATTCTTCTAAACTTATTGCTGAGCACATGGGAGACACTCCTGAAGATGTCTTAAGAACTGGAAAAAGAAATAACTAAGAAGACTTGGAATTGCAGCGACAGCAGGTGAGAAAAATTAATAAAATTATGGTTATTGGATGAAGGTGGGATAAGGAAATTGGATGAAGGTAGTCAAAATATACACACTTCCATTTTAAGACAACTAAGTACTAGGGATGTACTATACAACGTGATGACTATAGTTAACACAGCCGAATATATATTTGAAAGTTGTTAAGAGAGTAAATCCTGAAAGGATTAACATTGTCTTAATCTTGTAATCCTTAACATAAAAAATTAATATTTTTTTATATTTTGTATATAAATGAGATGATGGATGTTAACTAAACTTATTGTGATAATTATTTCATAAGATATGTTAGTCAAGTCATTATGCTATACACCTTAAACTTACACAGTGCACTAGGCAATTGATAATTTCATAATGTTTTAAAAATGCTGCCTATTAAAAAGTAATATATATTCTAGCATGAAAAGGGAGACTAAAATTAATTTTAGTGGCATATCTATTATTACTGCATTAATAAGGTACCTATAAAGCAGTGCAATATGAATGATGTGGACTTTAAGTACTCACAGGAATATAAACCTTGTATCACTTGGATGATCTTTTAAATTAAACGAGTACAAGTTAAAGGTTTGTCTGTATTTAATAATAATATGCAGAAAGTTTTCAACAAAATTCTAAAGTTCAGAGCCTCCAATTTGTCTCTAGTAGAATGTTCTCTGATTCATTCTGTGTAGAGAATGAGAAATATAGCTTTCATTGTCTATCACAAGATTTGTGCACCATATCCCCTGAGAACTAGAGGTATTTCCTAAAGCAGCTTCTTAAAAGATGCTATTTAATAGCATGAATCATACAAAATTAGAAATTGGAAAAAATTGGCTTTTGAAAATGCTGTGTATTAAATAAAAATACTGAACGCCACTGGTGTTTCTGATAACTTCTTTATTCTTTTTTTCTTACTAATTTTTTATATACAGAAAAAGAACACGAAAGAGAGCCGCATAAAAATTAGCTGCATTTTGTTAAAGCGATTGTCAACTTGAAAACGGGATTTCATTTTCAAGATCATCATCCCTGATTTTGTTTTTTGAAAACGCTTCTTAATGGAGCTTTATGGTGACCATTTTATGCTGATTAAATACTATAATCCTCTTATTTGTGCAGATTTGTGCAGGTCCCTTGTGCTCCTCGCTTTTATTAAACAACGGGTCTAATGAAGCTCATGCAGTGTTTCTGGGTAATTATTACTTACAGTCTGAAGTGAATTTCAGTTCCAATCCATTTACATTTATGTGCTGAAACTAAATGACTAATGCGAATTTTTACACATTTTTAGATTTAATTTTTCAGAGTAATGAAACTATAAATTTCCAGCTCTTGGAATCTTCTTATCTCTTATTTAATTCAGTATGTAATTGAGAACAAGCTTTTAATATAGACGGGAGGACTTTCCAAATTTAAATTGATTAGCTGATAAGCCACACTAATACATTTAAGGCAAGAGATTTGACTGGTGTTTAAAACTTAAAAACAAATTAAAAAAAAATAATATTTGAAAATTCCTAACATTAATTTATTTCCCCCAAATCATCTTACAATATTTTACCCTTTCAGTGTGCTTATATAGCTACTTCATTCTATGCAATATTTCTTAGAAAAATAGATTTATTCAATGGCTATCAGTTTATCTTACAAATATGGTTACAAATATGGTTTACTTTTCACTCAGTCTGGCATAGAGAAATGTAGGATTTTTTTGATCATAATCAGAACACCCACACTGAACTAATTATTTTCCATAAAATGGAATTAACTGTAGATCTATCCCAACCCTTACTGAGCTTCTAATTCTTATCCAACTTATAAACACTTGCAAATAAATTATCAAATGGCTATTTGTATTATTTTTAACATACTAAGTTTTAATTTTAAAAACCTGTACTGATAATAATACAGCATTATATTAACAATAAGACAGCAATTAAGCATAGCGAATAGCTTTTTAAAAAATACTTTAGATCTTATTTTTTAAGTTTTTGTTATTATTTATTTATTTGAGAGAGAGTGAGAGAGAGAGAGAGCATGAGCAGGGAGGAGGTGTAGAGGCAGAGGGAGAAGTAGACTCCCTGCTGAACAAGGAGCCTGATGTGGGACTCCATCCCAGGACCTGGGATCATGATCTGAGCTGAAGGCAGAGGTGTAACCAGTTGAGCCACCCAGGCGCCCAAAAAATAGACTTTAATCTTTAAAAGTTTTAAATTCACAGCAAAATTGACATTCAAGTACAGAGAGATCCATATACCCCCAGCTCCAACAAATGCATAGCTTCATCCATTATCAACATCCCCTACCAGACTGACATATTTATTACAATTGACAGACCTATGTTAATTCATCATTATCACCCAAAATCCATAGCTTACATTAGAGTGTACTCTTGGTGTTGTACATTCTACAGGTTTGGACAAATGTATAATGATATGTGCCTAAGACCATAATAGTATGTTTCTTACCATACATAATTCTACTGTCCTAAAAATCCTGTGTTCTATTCACCCCTCTCTACCCCAACCTCTGGCAACCATTGATCTTTTTACTATTTCCAGAGATTTTCTTTTTTTAGAATGACATAGTTGAAATCATACAGTATATAGCCTATTCAGATTGGCTTCTTTCACTTAGAAACTGGCATTTAAGTTTCTTCTATATTTTTCTGTTGCTTGGTAGTCCATTTTTTTTCATATTGAATAATATTCCATTGTATGGATGAACCATAGTTTATTTATCCATTCACCTACTGAAGGACATCTTGGTCGCTTTCCGGTTTTGACAATTATTAACAAAGCTGCTATAAACCATAGTGTGCATTTCTTCGTAGGTACATAAGTTTTCAGGTACATTGGGTAAACACTGAGGAATGTGAAGGCCACACTGAGGAATGTGAAGGCTGGAATGTGTAAGAGTATGTTTACTTTTTTTTAATGTTCAATTAGCCAACATATAGTACATCATTAGTTTTCGATGTAGTGTTCAACGATTCATTAGTTGTGTAGAACACCCAGTGCTCGTCATGACATGTGCCCTCCTAATACCCATCACATGTTTCTTTTGTAAGAAATTGCCAAGTTATCTTTGATATGGCTATACTATTTTACATTCCCACCAGCGAAGGAGAGTCCCTGTTGATACACATTGTTGTTAATAATTGGTTATGTCAGTGTCTTGAATTTTTACCATTTTAATAAGTGCAGACTGGTATTCCATTGTTTTAATTCGCAATTCCCTACTGACATTTGATGTTGGGCATTTTGTCCATATGCTTATTTGCCATCTGTATAACTTCTTTTATGAGGTGCCTTTCCAGGTCTTTTGCCCATTTTTAATCAAGTTATTTATTTTCTTATTCTTGAGTATTAAGTGTTCTTTTTATATTTTGGATAGCAGTCTTTTAACTGATGTGCCACTAGCAAACATTTTCATACAGCCTGTGCCTTTTCTCTTCATTCTCTTGAGCTCTTAATTTGTTAAAATTATGAATTCTAAACATAAATAAATAAAATTAAATTTAAAAAATATTACATTATGAATTCTATACAATAAAACATGCCATTTATTCTTCATCTGGAATACTAAATATAAGATTTTTTTGATAGTAGTATAGCTCCTATTTCTAAAAATGTATATGGAAACAAATGCATTCAGAATTTGTTGTATTAATTTTTACTTTTTATTTATGCATAATTTCAAATTTACAGAAAGATTATAACAATGAGATTAATACAAAGAACACCCATATGGTTTTTGTCCAGATCAACCTAATATTACATTGTCATTTTCATTTGTGCACATGTACTTTCTCTTTACACACACATACACACACACACACACACAGGCATTTTTTATGAAATATTTGAGACTAAGTCACTTATAGTGTGGCATTTTAGCTTTAAATAATTCAGTGAGGGGTGCCTGGGTGGCACAGATGGTTAAGTATCTCCCTTCAGCTCAGGTCATAATCCCAGAGTCCTGGGATTGAGCCCCACATTGGGCTCCTGGCTCAGCAAGGAGACTGCTTCTCCCTCTCCCTCTGCCTCTCCCCCTCCTCATGCCCTCTCTCTCTCTCTCTCTCTCTCTCTCTCTGTCTCTCTGTCTCAAATGAATAAATAAGATCTTTAAAAATAAATAAATAATAAATAAATAAATAAATAATTCGGCGATTATTTCCTAAGAATAAGGATATTCTTTTACATACCCAGAATATAGTTATCAACTTCAGTATGTTTAACATCATAATGACAATTTATTTATTTGACATTTTATTTAATTATTTATGACAATTTATTTAATTATTCTAAGCATATTCTACTTCTGCCATTTTACAAAATAATGTCGTTTGTAGAATTCTTTTTTCTCCAGTTTAGGATCAGGTGCTGCATCTAAGTCAGAAAAATAGTATTTAGGAGTATATATCCTAAAATGTACCTGTAACTACTTTTGGATCCCTTCATTTTGTTTTTGTTTTATTTTGTTTTAGTAGTAGGTTTTATATTGAGTAGTTTTAAATATTTTATTTATTTATTTTTAGAGAGAGAGAGAGTGCATGCAAGAAGGTGGGGAGGGACAGAGACAGAGGGAGAGGGAGAAAGAGAATCTTAAACAGGCTCCAGGCTCAGTGAAGAGCCTGACACGGGGCTCAGTCTCACCACCCTGAGGTCACGATCTGAACTGAAATCAAGAGGCAGTTGCTTAACTGACTGAGCCACCTAGGCACCCCTATATTGAGTAATTTTAGATTCATATGCAGTTACAAAAAATAATATGGGGAGATCCCTTTACCCAGTTCAGCTTCCCCAATGATAACATCTTAGAAAAACATACTCCAATAAAATATTGAGTAAACTGACATTATATGTAATCAAAAAGTAAAATATAATGTCATTATATTTATACAATATTCCTGAATTGACAAAATTATAGAATTGAAGAACAGATTAATGATATTCAGGGACTAGGGACAGAAGGATGGTAAGGTGGGAGGTGAGTGTTGCTATAAAAGCAGGCATCCTGGGTGCCTAGGTGGCTCAGTTGGTTAAGCGTCTGCCTTCAGCTCAGATCATGATCCCAGGGTCCTGGGGTAGAGTCTTGAATCAGAGTTCTTGCTCAGCGGGGAGCATGCTTTCTCTGCCTCTGCCTCTCTCTCATGAATAAATGGATAAAATTCTTTGAAAAAGAAAAAAAAAGGAGGCATCCTCATGGTGATGGAATAAAATAGGTATTTCTGAAAGATCAATAAGCTCCTCTAAAGAAATGTCAGTAGGTCTATTATTCTTAAAGCCCACAAACCTCAAGAAGTTTCTCTAAGGGCAGAAGTCTTTATGTACACAAAACAGGATTGGTCAGATTTACGCAGATGTTTCTATGTCTTCTAATTATTGAAAACAAATACTGATATTGAGTTAAATGGATATGACTTTAAGGTTGCAATCTGCTATGGTAGTAAAAAAATATATATATAGATGAGGGATGCCTGGGTGGCTCAGTTGGTTAAGCCTCTGCCTTTTGGCTCAGGTCATAATCCCAGGGTCCTGGGATCCAGTCCCGCATCTGGCTCCTTGCTCAGCGGGGATCCTGCTTCCCCCTCTTCCTGCCGCTCCCTCTGCTTATTCTCGCTCTCTTTCTCTAACAAATAAATAAATAAAATATTTTAAGAAAATATATAAAGAGATGAATAATAACTTTTTACATTTAAAAAAGTGAAGCAAAGCTGTTTGTCCTTTAGAAGAGATAGTAAACCCTCAAAGAGAGCTTCTACATGGTAGTAAATACTGATTACTTATTTTTCTCTCTGAAACACTCAATCATATCTTTATAAACTTCCTAGAGTTACTATATTAAATTAAGGATAGTCTAACTGCCTATGAATATACTTCATGAGAATGTAGCACTCATGTTAAACCACTCTAACATCCAACTAGAAAATATTTGAAAGAGATCATAGTTAAGTGAAGGTTCTTGCTGATAAAAATTAGATTCCTTTCATGATTTCCTTTCTGTAATGGCATCTATTCATCTAAACTTAGAGATGAGACACTATAATAATTAGATAATTTGTTTTATTCTCTTTACCTCTCCAAAAATAGAAAAAAAAACTTTATTACTGGTCCTTATTCTCAATGCATCCATTTCTACTTTTAATATATATGAGAAAAATCTTATTAATAAATACTGATAAACATAATCATCAATAATAATTAAATGATAAATCGCACTGGCAATAAACTGTTAAATCGGTAGTAGAGACCCAGGAGACAAATTGCAAATATTCAAATCTTCACTCGTCCGTCTAGTATCTGTTTAACCTTCAGCAAGATGTTTAAGCTCTGTGTGCTTCAGGTTTCTTATTGACAAAAACAGAAAATAATTTTGCAACCTCCAAGATTTTTGTAAGAATTAATGAAGTAAGGGTGAGGGACACTAAAATTATGGCTGGGGTATAACTAGTGCTCAAAATTATACATTTTTAAATGAGAAATACAACTGATTTTAATCCACTATATAAATTAAATGATAAATTAAACATTTTTAACATCCATACAGACTCAAATATAACTTAATGCCCAGATAAGGTAACTCCTTTTGAAAATACACACATTGTTACTATACTATTACGCTATTAATAATAGTCCTATTACTGCTGTCATCATTATCACCTCCACAAAACTTTTAAAATCAAATTAAGAAACTCAAGTATGAAATCTTAAAATGTTTAAAAAGCTTTTAGGCATCTAAAATGGCTGATTTAGTTAATGAAACACTAAAAGGTTTGATCTTGGAAGTTTTTCCAAGTTTCAGAGTTAATGACCATATTCTTCAGTTAAGAAACAGACATTGGATGGAGATAATGTTTTCATGAAGAAATCCTTAAAGATAGTACTGCTAATAACTGAGCTTATCTACCATTAAAATAGATAAATTTCTTCATTTCTTATGATGCATTGAACTAAATTCTATTAATAGAATTACACCGAGGAATATGGAAATCTCTTTTTATTTTTTTGCAAAGTAATTTTTTAACTACAATTTTGCTCCTGCCTTTTGGGGATCCAGTTCTTCTATGGTCATTTCATAGAGTGGTTGATAAGAAAAATCATAAGAAAAAAATGATCTTAATTGGGTAGGTGTAACAAGTATGTAGCATTTTTGCTTGTAGTTGCAATATATTAAATGGAATGTCAAGACATATGTCATGTGTGTAACAAGATGGATAAAATTTTATTTACTAGACTTTATCCTGGAGAAAGGCATGTATTTTTATGGAGCTCTCCATAAAAATTGGAGTTGCAGTACTCCAACTACTGTAATAACTGCATACTTGGAGACTGATACTACAAATAGTGTGCTGAAAGTCAGAAAGCTCCTCTCTAAACACAAGCACTGAGAGAGGCTCCCTACTTTCTGACTTTTTAAGACAAAAAAAATTATGTTTTTTTAAACGATTTTATTTATTTATTTGAGAGAGAGAGCACTAGAGAGGGTAGGGTCAGAGGGAGAAGCAGACTCCCCACTGAGCAGGGAGCCCAATGCAGGACTCTTATCCTGGGACTCCAGGATCATGACCTGAGAGCCAAAGGTAGTCACTTAACCCACTGAGCCACCCAGGCACCCGAAGAAAAATAATTCTTTAGAAAATATAGTGGAGAGTGACTCAGGAGAAAGACAGAGAAAAGAAATATCAAAGTTTGCTAAATGGTATAAGGTTGGAAATTAGAGATCTCCACACCTCAACATCACAATTCACATTAATAAAAAATCAACTTAGCAAAAGTGATGGAAAAATCACTGGATAATTAAGTTACAAATTTCTGTGACTTTCTTCTTGCTTGGAGTCTCTGGACCTCTTATTAGGTCCCTGCATGTTGTGATGTGTTTTATAGAGAGGCTTACATGGCAAGCAACTACTAACAAAGCCCTTCAGCCAACATCTGAGAAACTGAGGTCTCAGTACAACAGCTTATAAGGAATGAATCCTGACCACAAAAAAGATGGGTGACCTTGCAAGTGCATCCTTCCCAGTCAAGTTCCAACCTCAAGAGGCATTGTAGCCTGTAGCCTCTGTCCACACCTTAATGGCATCTGTATGAGATATCCTGAAGTGGAAGAGCCAGCTAAGTCATACCTGAATGCTTGACTTACTGAAACTATCAGATAATATATGTGTATTGTTTGAAGCTGATAAATTTGGGGGTAATTTGTTACACAGTAATAGATAACTAATTATGTGTGTGTGTAATCATAATTATGCAGTTATTAATAGTTATATGTATAGTCATATATGTAGATATACATAGACATATAATAACATAAATATATTTACTTGATATTATATAGTTACATTGTAAATATATAAATACATATTTATGTTTATAGTAATAATTAATAACTCAAAGCTCCTAAGGTTTTGACTTTGAAGAATACAGTTCTTATAAAATTGAACAAAATTAAGTAAATATTTATTTTGTAAGACTATATTCTCAACAATTATATACACTTCTCAAAGATTCTCATTCAGGAAATTTTACTAATTTTTTTTGAAGTTAATATGAAATGAACAGACCAAAACATTTAAATTACCTATTTAGCAACTCACATTGACACAGCACAAGCAATAAGAAACATTTTTGTACTATTTTGCCCCCCAAAATTATATTCATGAGAAGCTAGAAGTTATGTGTGTGCAAATCATCTTAAGAAACCAAATACATTTATTGTGATTATGTTTTAAGTAAGCTTTTATTAAAACTGAATACTAATGATTAAGCTAGTGGTCTTTCTTTAAATTTTATGACTGCATTAAGTAATATCTAAAATGTACTTCGGATTTAGGGGCACCCAGGTGGCTCAGGCAGTTAAACAACTGACTCTTGATTTTGGCTCAGGTCATGATATCAAGGTAATGAGACCCATGTCCAGCTCCACGTTCTGTGTGAATGAAAAATATTACTAATATTACTAACAATAATTCATAGTAATAAAGAGTTCAATCCAATAAGAATACATCACAATGTTAAATCTGTATGCAGTGACTAAAAGATTCAAAATACATAGAGAAAAATGGCAAAACTAAAAGGAAAACTAATAAATTCTAAATTATAGTAAGAGATTATAACATGCCTCCTTTTAGCCAATAGTAGACAAAATATTAATAAAAATATGAATAAGACAACTTACAAAAGCGACCTAATAGTCATATATAGCACCAGGTCCAAACACAAACGTATTGGGTCTCAAAGATATCCTCACAAACTTTAATTTCTTATGAAATTTCAGGCATGTTTTATATGCAAACATGTATCTATGCCATAAATTAGTAACAAAAATATAACTTGAAAATCCTTAGCTTTCTTGACACTAAACATAAATATGCTTATAATTTCAATAACTAGGTAAATAAATGTGAACCTGTTTTCACTGACTGTATTTTCTCTGAATTATGAGTTTTATTTCTCTTTTCCCTGCACATGTTATAATTTTTATTGTACTTGAGACATTGGGCAAATTCTGTAGACTATGTATACATATATATATATATATATAAAATATATATATATTTTTTTTAAGGGAATACAAGTCTTTACTCATTTCTGAAATTAAGATTAAGAACTACTTATTCATATTCTTCCTAAAATTGAGTTGAGTTGAGCCAGGCCCCATTTTTAGTTAGATTGAGTTAATCTATAATTAGTATAACCTATAACATCCTTTGCTGCTTCTACCTGTTTAATTATGTCAATATTTAAGCCCAGAGGCAGTTAAGCTGCAGTTTCAGATATACTTAGTTAACATTTTGATTTAACTCCAGTAGGTCCCCAGAATCCAAATGCAAACATCATAAAAATGTATGAGGTGATGTGATTTCTCCTCATTCTCTAGCCCTCTCCTTTTTTATGCTATTTTCTGGGGGAAAATTGTGTCAGGGATCAGGACAAAAGATTTTCTTTTCCTTTTGGGACTCATACACATTCCAATTAATCTCACGAGCCCATGTCATTTTCAAAAACTCTGTTGATTTATAGTCTCTCCATTGTCTCCTCACCTATGACTGGCTTATGTTACCATTCACCTGTGCCTACACCAAGTATGGAAGGTGCCATGGTTCACTGGAACTTCCTTATGTGCACCACTCTTTGCTAGCCTATTATCAAGAATTAGCTTTTTTAAAATGACTATCATTTTATGTGGTTATTACTTTGTTGTTGATGTTGTTATAGAAGTAAATATTTTTTATATCCTGTATACTAAATGTGCATAACCAATATTCTTCCAAATGACTGATTAATCAAAGAATAAATCAAAACAGGTGTTAAGAAATAAATCGAAAAGAAAAATCATTAATGTATGACCAATCAACATTTGTCTAATACTGGCAGAAACAATGCTTGGAGCAAAAAGTTTAGCTTCATATGCATGTCTTAGAAAAGAAGACACTGAAGCTCAGTGATACTAGTCTCCACCTAAAGATTATAGATAAAGAACAACAGATTGAATGCAAGGAAAGTAGAATAAATAATAGAAAGAGTAGAAATCGATAAGATAGAAAACAAATGCACATTAAAGAACATTAAAAAGCTGAATATTAGTTGTAAGAAACTTTATTAAACTTATTAAACTCCTGCAAAGAGTAATAAAGAAATAAAGAACAAACACATTAACATTAGGAATGAAATTATGATATCAATACAAATCCTATAGTTATTGAGAAGATGGTTAGGATGCATTTGGTATACTTATATGTCAACAGATTTAAAATTTTGGCCGAAATGTAAAATTTTAAAAATACAATTTAACAAAGGTGACCAAAAAAGGAATTTGAATCTCTGACCTATTATCTTTAAGGAGAATCATTAGTTTAAATTCAAGATAGTGAGTACACGTTCTACATTTTGAGGGGAGAAACTTCAAACAGTTGTAGCCAATTTTGCAATCTAATACAGATCTTTAGTCTCTCCCTCCACACAGCTACTTTGAAGGATTATTTCCTTCCTGGAAGGTCATTCTTTTCTCCCAAGCTTTTTAAGATGTCTCTTTAATACCCATTCAAAAAGAATTTTCCTATCATCATCTATATTTCTGAAATCTCTCCACTTAATTTTCATAGGAAAAAAAACCTATATTTGCACAAATTTATCAGTTCATATAATGTTTAAATATTTAATTAAATGTTTAAATATTTAATTAAGTCATATGATTGCTATTTAACAATCCTTTTGGTACCATTGTACTTATCTGTTCATCAACATACAATTCTTTCAACTGATCAAAGCAGGCTACTCAAGATCCACCTACTAATAATGAAAAATAAATGCAATGGATATCCAATCGATTTATTTTACAAAGGGAATAGAGAATATCAGTAAATCTCTAAAATTGGCGTGAACTAGAAAGATAAGTTGTATTAACTGAGGTAGGGTATAATGAGAGTAAAAAAGATTAGGGACAGAATAATGATGAGCTCTATTTTGTACATGCTAAATTGAGATAGAAGACATCAAATGAAAATGTCAAGTAAGCAGTTGGATATTTGAATTTTAATTTTAGATAGGATGTTTGGGCTGCAGATAAAATTTGATGGTATTACCTTACTGATGTTATTTACAACTATAAAATTTCATTAGATCACTAACAGAGTGAATGTATTCAGGGATTAGAAGTAGATTAAGAAATAGCCCATGGATCATCCAACATTAAATGGTCATAGATTAAAGGAAAACAAGAAAAGGAAACAGAAGCAGCCAGTGAGGTAAAAAGAAAACCAGGGAAGTTGTACTATAAGACAAATAAGAAAATGTTTCAAGGAAGAGGCAGTAACCAGTTGTTTCACATATGCCCTCTTTAAATGGCACAGATATTGATACAAAGGAAATCAAAGTATTTAAGCAGTGCTATAATTTTTACCAATAATATTTTTACTAAAGACTCCAATACTTGTTTTACTCATTCTAAAGCACATCAGAAAATACTAACTAAAAAAGATCGATAATTTAGTTGATTCATTGTATTTTCACTGACCAGAAAACACATCTTTCACCCTGCATATTCTAAATCGACATTCTAAACCAGCATATTCTAAATCCTCATTAAAAATAGGGGAGCGTATCTCATAATACATAATATCATATATATTACACATCATAAATATATTTACACATAGTTCCATACACACACAAACATACACATATTGCACAAATGATAAAATGTGGAGGAGACCTGGAGAGAAAAAAAATAGATGAAAGAAGAGAGAAAAATAAGAAACAACAAAGTACTAGAAAAAGTGTGAGAACAAGAGTAAGAACAGAATATATGGGACACTATATTGCATAAAAAGATGAACTGAGAAAATTACATAGTTACATTCTAAGTTCTGAACAAATATTTTCATGAAGCAGTAAGTGACAATTTACCTGAACTCTTTTTAGGCTAATGAGCCTTTAATCTTCACTTTTAAACCATATTAATTTGACAAATTTAATTTGTCAACCTAGTGAAAGAACCAACTTATACTCTCAGTAATATTACAGATTTTAGCTAAATTGGATACTAAATACAAACTCTCAATTCCTTTAAAAGAAAGACAATATCAGTGATGAATAAAGCAGAAAAATAGCTCTAGTCCCTTCTGGTCTTATGTTTTGGTTTGTTTTGTTTATATTCATTATTTCTCCTACTTTCCACTTGAATGGGTGTTCTGCACCCATTAAGATTATGTGTTGGTTTGTAGAAACTGAAATCATAAAGATGTTTGAATTTATTTAATTAGAGCCTTCCCAGGGCCTGCAATTTAAAGCTAGTTAGTTCATAGGTGATTACTGCTTAAATGCCCAAAGGGATCGCAATGGGAAGGATATCTCTTTGGTGTACTGGATAAAATAACTCATCTGGAGTGCCGTGCTTGCTGTTAGTTGTACCTAAAGAATGGTTTATGTATTCATCCTTCATTGTACCTCTTCATAAATTTAATTCAAATGTCTGAACAGAAGAAAATCAGTAAGTCCCATATCAGAGACATTGATTGAGAATGAGTGGAGATTTCTCAGCAGAAGCAAGTCCTCTAAAAATAGATGTTTAGATCTCTGAATGCATTTTTAGTTTGGCTCTTTTTTCTTATTTTTTATTTTTCCCAAGAGCATAGCAAAATGCCCTAAGGAAGGGCTCTGCTGGCAGTGACTTCAGGGTTAAGCATTCCTTTTCACTGGTCCACCTTTCCAAACAAAAGACTGAAACCACAGTGGTAAAGTGGGATTGAGCAAAATCTTACCTTTGCTGCATCCGTTTGATTTGTATTCATGTTTACTAAGGGTAGATATTCTGTTAGCGTACACAAAGTAAAACCTATAATTCACTGTTCTGGGATATTTTTTTCAAGATTTGTTTGTTTGTTTATTGTGAGAGAGAGAGCTTGCAGGAGTGGGGGGAAGGACAGCAGGAGAAGGGGAGAATCTCGAGCAGACTCTACTCTGAGTGAGGAACCCAATGTGGGACTTGATCTCAAAACCCTGAGATCATGACCTGAGCTGAAATCAAAAGTGAGACCTTAACCAACTGAGCCACCCAGGCATCCTCTTGCTCTGGGGTAATTTTATCCCACTTGATTTCCTGAAAAATACGTAGTTGCGGACTAGGTTACTGATTTTTATAAGTCTTTGCATCATCTGAATAAATATATCTGCTTTTTAAAGATTTATTTATTTATTTGACAGAGAGAGAGAAAGAGCACAATGTTGGGAGGGGGAGGGAAGTCATGAGATCAAGCCCTGCCTTAGGCTCTGTGCTCAGCAGGGAGTCTGCTCAAGATTCTCTCTCTCCCTCTCCCTCTGCTCAGGACCCATAAGATCATGACCTGAACCGAAATCAAAAGTCAGATGCTTAGCTGACTGAGCCACCCAGGGGCACTAAATTATATATATCTTGAAAAACAGATAAGCAGTATGTAGATTAATAACACTTAAACTCATTCAGACAGTATAAACCCATTACTATGCAGAGGAAAGAACACAAATGGGGAGAAAAAAAGACAAGGGTTTTAGTTTTGGTTCTGTTCTAATGAACTTAAACAAATACAAACTTGATTATG
This sequence comes from Potos flavus, assembly GCA_028534135.1. Taxonomy (NCBI): domain Eukaryota; kingdom Metazoa; phylum Chordata; class Mammalia; order Carnivora; family Procyonidae; genus Potos; species Potos flavus. Next base: position 57,170,660 of record CM052899.1, read on the forward strand.
TGATTTGCAAAATTAAAGGGTCAGTTAGCTCTTCTAGCTTGCCTTCAATGATTCATGTTTCGCTACCTTTATTTTTCTTATTATAAAATAATGTGCATTTATTGCAAAAAATATAAACTACATATAAGTACAAAGACCTCAAAAACCTATTTTAAAAAATTAAATCTTTTTTCTAAGCATGTCTATGTGCATTTTCTTCTTTATAAAAAAGAGTTCTAAAATAAAAGAGTTCTTAGTGTACTATTTTGCACATTTTTCCATTCAAAATATGTTGTACAAAATGTTATACATACTGATATATATCTATTATCTATATATCTGTGTAACAAAATATGTTATACATATTGATATATATCTATATATATTTATATCTATATAACAAAATATGTTATACACACTGATATATATCTATATAGATATATATAGATCCATATGTAGATATATAGATATATAGATATATATATCCATATATAGATATATATTCAGATATATAGATAGATAGATTCATATATATATCAATATCATATCTATATATATCAATAGATATATTGATATGTATAGATATATATATCATATCAATAGATAAATATAGTTATTTGTAATGACTGCAGAATATTTGCTCTGGCACAAATTCAATAGATCTTTCATTGTTGAACATTTAAATGGTTTACACTTTTTAACTAATTTTTTTATACTTTTTAACTATTATATCAAATTTTCATCTCACATCATTATAGGGAAAACTTTTTAAAAATCTTATTTATTTTAACTGATTTAATAAAAGTGGAATTCCAATGTAAATGATCATATAATTTGTACTGAGTTTTTATTTTTATTTTTTTTTTATATTTTATTTATTTTTTTGAGAGAGAGAGCACAAACGGGAAGGAGGAGCAGAGGGAGAGAGAAGCAGACTCCCCACTGAGCAGGGAGCCCAATATGGGGCTTGACCCCAGGACCCCTGGATCATGACCTGACCTAAAGGCAAATGCTTAACCAACTGAGCCACCCAGGCATCCCTGTATTGAGTTTTTAATCATGTACTTAGAGTTTCCCAATAACAATTACAGTACTTATTTTGTACTCTCCATTTAAGTAGTAAGGTTCAGAAGTCACTGTTGCTTGGATGAATATTTCTTCCCTTAGTTCTATAGCATTAGATATTAATGCAGTTTTCTTAGTCATACAGGAGACGAAATGTTCACTTTCACATTTTCTTTAGGGAATCTAAGTATTTTCATCTAATACATTTATATCTAATACATTTTCATTAGGCTAGGCTACTGTAAGATCTGAAGTTCTTGTCATGTCTTTGGTGCCAAATTGTAAATAAAATCCAGAATCATCTGGAAAACTTTTAGTCTTCCTGGAAGTGTGTTTGCCTATAAAAATGGAAATTCATAGAAGATAAAATTTCTGGATACAAATGTCTGTCATTGAGCTAAAGGCAGTGTTGAAGCAGATATGCAGAACGATAATGAGATACTGTAACATGAAAAGGGATTTATTTCCTCTACACAGAAAATCTCTTTAGCCATCCTCCTATTCTAGCATGACATCATTTTAATTTCTTATGAAAATGTCAAAAGTGACACGAGCCTCTGTCTTTTCTGTATTACCTCAAATATTGTGATAATAATGTCCTAGCAATGATTTAAGGATATTTTCCCAAATTATTTTCCAGAGGCTCTAAAATCATATATTCTCATCAGCAGAGTGTAGGAGTGGTCATCCTCCAAAACATTTATCAACACTGTATATTGTCACATTTTCAAAAATCTGTCAAATTAAGATCTCCCTTATATGTCTACACTTTTAAAAATCTACCCCCCCAAAATGCTGCAATATGTAAGTAAATGCTGACTTCTTAAACATGGCACAAATATTTCTATAGAGTTTAATCTGTAGCCAAATCTTTTTCCTTGTCTCATTAAAATTCTGTTACTAATGCACGTGAAATAGGTCAATGAACCAGGATACTATCTCTACGTCAAATTTCATTCCTGCACATTCCTATGCAGAAAACTTCCCATTAAAGCATAAAATAGAGGCTGAAGTGCCCAATTGTGAACATACTAACAACAAGTAGTAAGTCTTAGTAATGCAAATATATGTTAGGGTAAATAGAATACCCATCCTCTAGCTTATTATCATTGCAGCTGTTAATTTGTTTATAAACAGCTCTAAGTAGGAGTTAACACAGCTTAGGGGAAAACTTTTAGAGTAATAAGTGAAAAAGTGGGAAAAATAGACTGCTTCATTTGACAACATAGATATCAATAATTTCTGAAAATCTATAACAATATGACACAAACATATGAAAGAATCTCCCCTTTGAATTACAAAGCTATGTTACAAATTATTAAGAAAAATTCAAACCATCCCAAAAAAGCATAAAAAACAACTTGAGGAATATATATACATATTTGGAGATTATATATATATATATATATATCTCCAAAAGAAGTAAAAAGAGAAGTACAAAGATTAAAAAAAAAATAACAGAATAGCAGTTTTTCCTAAAATGTCATCCGAAGTGTATAGTAAAAGGATCTAAACCATTGTTGTGGCAATTTAGATTGCTAACACAATTCAGTTCTTGTATCAAAACTATTGTTCATAAAATTAAGTCAAAGATATTATGTACAGGAATATAGACTAAAGACTAATAAAATATGTGCTAAAAGATTTGTGTTTACTATAGTATTACCTCTACTATCAAAAAATGAATATGAACCAAAATAGCTGGCTATAAGATATTACTGGATGCACACATATACATTCCCTGAATGAAATTATACATAACAACTGAAATGTTAATATACATTTTCATTAAAATATTAATATAGAATATACTAACAAACATCTTTTATCAAGTTAAAAGTGGATAACAAATTAATATGTTTGTTATTATAAACAACATAAAATATTTAGACAAACTCATATAGTTTTATAGAAGCAATACTAGAATATATCCCCAAATATTAGATATAAACATCACTGCATGTTATAATTAATGTTTTTTTATTTGTACTTTTCTATATTGTCAAAATATTTAATAATAAATATGTGCCGCTTCCTGATGGCACATGGGAGAAGAATGAGGCACAAACAAGTCAGCTGCAAGAGAAAGGGAGCAGGGGTCGGCAGTTGAGAAGACTGCTGCCCAAAACAACTCCTCAGTCCCATATTCATTAGATACAAGATAACAATCAACAAAGGAGTCAAAGGAGTTTATAGATAAGCAAGATATGCCCGATCAAGCAGTACAGGATTTGTGGTTGAGTAAACACATTTAAAGGGATCATCTAATTAACTACAGGTGATCTCTGGAGAAGGGGAGATAAGAGAAAAAAGAAGCAGGCAGGGTCCCAGCTACTAGGCTTCAAGGACGTGTATCATCCTGTTCCCTAGAGGCCTGTTGCTGGTACATGTTCAAGCATGTTTGGTCAGTACACTGTTCTGAGGGACAGTTACAAATATGACTTTCTATTATAGATTTTAAAGAAGGAACAAATATGTTTCAAACAATAGCAGTGAGTAAATAATACACCTGTAAGCTATTAAATTTTTTTCACATTTAGAATTTACTTTGACAAACATAAATAAGAAATGCTAAAAACATGAGGACATTAAAAATATATCCCCTGTTACAGACTCTGAGAATTGCTACCTTTTCTGCTCTGAGAAAAATTTGTGAACTGAAGCATTCTTCAAAAGAACCATCCACTAAGAAAATAATTCACAGGTCATGAAATAGTATACCTGGAATTGCTTGTATCAACTTGATTGTCAATTTTAGATCATTAAACTCTGTTTCAGTGAATCTACAATGCTTTCTTACACATCAGTTATCTGAAACCCTTTCTCGATTCTTCTATCACAACCGTTCCTTTCCAATAGAATTTCCATTTACTTGCAATTTTTCAACCAATTCAGTCTTCATAATGATAATATAATGCTTAGTTATTTGCTTTTAAATGTTGTTCTTAAAATGGTTCTTGGGGGGAAAAGTGTTGGGACAAAATTAAATCTCTAAATTGAGGTTTAGAGTATGTTTTCTTTCTTCTATGAATAGAAAGGAAATTTTCTTTAACAGCTTCTGGTACAAAAATCATAAAGAAATTCCTCAAGTGCCTTCTTTTAGTTTGATACTCTTATATGTTCCTTCTTAATCAGATTAACTGGGTTACTAAAAATGAATGGATATATGCCTTTAAATTAAAGGTAGTCTTACAATAATTGCATCAGCTAAATGAAACTGAGAGATCAATTCAGAGTAATGATTTCCAGTTTTTATATATGTAAAAGTCATATAAAAATCTCATGAAAATGCAGGTTCTCAATCTCCACCTCAGAAACACTGAACCAATAAACCTAGGATTACATTAGCCTGGTAATCAGGATTTTTTTAGAAACTCCCATGTCTTACTGGTGTCAGGGAACATTAATGTCCTGTCCCCTCAAGATCCTTCTAACTGGACTAAGAATCAAATTGACATAAGGTGGAGTAACAAGAGAAAATCAAATTTAATGGCATACGTAACAGGAACCCACATAGACATGGAAATTCCAAAGACAGTCAAGTAAAATATGGTATATATGTCATTCTGAACTCCAAAGGGAAAAGAATCCAATTCACAGGAAGATGAAAAAGAATAAAAATGTTTGATAAACAAATGTTTGTTGGGCCACTCAGAAACGAGGGCACATAGAGGACTTTGATGAAAGAGGTCTTGCTAGGTTCCTCCGTGTCTAAGCATACCTAGTTCATAGTATGATGTAGTTATGGTGATAGCTCTCTTCCTGGGGGAAGTCCTCTGTCTATATTATTTTTTGGCAATTGTCAGGGAGGTAAAGAGCTTCTCCTGAATTTGCTGGGTTTTGATGGTTTTTTAACTCGAAATAATCTTCATGCTAAAGTGGCTCATCTTAGGGCTGCCTACTCTTGCCCCTTCCCTGGTTAAGTTAGGACTTTATTTTGAGAAAAGTTGACTTGGAAAATTATTGATATTATCTTTACATTTTATGGAAGTATTGGAAATAAACATTGTGTGTAAGTAAAAGTGGATATATTACTCACAGCAGCCATTGACATTTATTGAACAAGCTATCAATTAATGTGGATAACTATTTTCTTTTGTTGATAATGATAATTGTCTGCCTAACACCAAAAACACAAATATCATAACTTTATTGGTTATTGTTAGTTTTATTAATGTGTCCAAGGAATCTGATAAAATTGATTGATTAAAGTAAAATGGATTGTCATATGATTTTTTTCATCTGTTTGAGTACCAACTAATTTCTGGATATATGGAGTGGCTTCCCACAGGAGAAAAACACAATAAAAAACTTTTCAATAAATCTTATTAATGGAAACATGTATTTTATAAAATATTTATTTATAGGTGATCTTTTGCCTACTATTGAAATTCATAGGATGCAAGGTAAATTAAAATAAGAAAGTGGTTTTCTTGGTTTTACTCTGTTAATTTCTTTTTTTTTTTTAAGATTTTATTTATTCATTTGACAGAGAAAGAGAGAGCACAAGCAGGGTAACTGGCAGACAGAGGGAGAGGGAGAAGCAGGCTCCCGCTGAGCAGAGAGCTTAATGATGGGCTCCATCTCAGGACCCTGGGATCCTAGCCTGAGCTGTGTCAGACACTCAACTGACTGAGCCACGCAGGCACCCCTACTCTGTTAATTCCTAATTAGAATGTAAAGAAACACAGAACTAAGAATGAAAGTTCCAAGGAGTCACTGTGTCATTTCACTCTACTTCCTTTTCATTAATCCATTCCTTTGAAAGGAGAAGGCTTTCATTCCAAGCAAGAACAAAGGATGGTACTTTGCATTCAATTGTTCTTTGCTGCCCTTCATTAGTACTTCCACTGTCTCTCTAACTTAGGGGCTCATTTTTATTTCTTTTTCATAGTTTTTTCTTCTTATTGAGAAAAAATACAATTTAAGATGACAAGTGGGAATTAATAGACTCTATGATAATAACACCAACTAGACAGTAGTGTAAGAAGACCCCAACTCAGAACATTATTTAATCAAGGACAAGACTTCCCTGCATACCTTTGACCTCATTCTGCCTGCAGTCTACTCTTGTCAGTCAAGATTCTTAGATCTGGCGAAGAGAATAAAACATTAAAAAAAAAAAAAAAAAAAAGCAGTCAGTCTCTGTTCTAGGATCAACTGTTCTATAATGCTGCTTTTCTTATGCCCAGACTTCAGAACTTGCCAAACTCCCTGGACTGTCTGTCTCTTACTAAACTTGTGCTGCCTGTCAGATTGCTTTCATTTAACAGCACACCTGGTCAGCGTTGTCCTTTTCCAGAAATATGCAGAGAAGGGGAAGCATTTACTCCTTGTTGAAACCATGAGAATGAAAATAAACATCCTGTAAAACACCTGAAAATGTTTTTACAGTGAAATCATGAGAAAATATGAAGCTAATTTATGAAATAATACATCTATAAGTAATTAGAAGTACATTGTATAGAGTTCAAATGAAGTAGGGAAGGTGAAGGGACTCTACTTTAGAAAGGCTCCATCTCTGCTTTTTATCTGTTAGGCTCCATTTACTCATGTTCCTTAGTTTGCCTCTGAATAAGCCAAAGAAGTTTATGTTCCCATTTCAAGGGGGACTCAAGGACGTTAATCATACTCTGAGTTTTGTCCTAGGTCCCAAACATCTAACACCTAAGAAGAGCTAGATCCCAAACATATTCCAGAACATAAGCTTCAAACAAACCTCAGCTGATGCTGGTATAATATCCCTAACTTTGTTAATTTGTGGAATAACACTTATTGTTCACCTGACACTCACCTTGGATTGGACCCTACCATGGATTCCTGGAGAAAAAAATACCCGAGACCCTTTTGCAATATAAATCCGTAGCCCGAAGCAACAATGAGATTCATTCTTTTCTCCTTTCTGAATCTCTCCAATAACTCTGCTTGCTATTCTCTGTCTCTCCCTCAACACTATTCAATAAATTGTTTTCATTTTTTCTGGCTCAAGTTTGAATTCCATCCTGTGTGAAACTAAGTACCCTCTTTGTTGGTTCTGTGGGACCATCCCCTGGGTTCTTGGACCCAGAAGACCTGCATCAAAAATATATTTATGCTCTCTTATTTTATAGGAAAGATGGGATGTTCGAGACATTAAAAAAAATCCTAGAGGTAGGCACTAGAGGAAGTATGTATGAATTCTCCTTGATCTATAGGCAATTTCTCTTTTCAGGTCAAAAAGAGTATTCACTACTTTGAAATAATTCAAGTTCAGATTGAAAGTACTTCCATTAAGTCTAATATTCACTATGACCCATCTCTCCAAGTCACCGTTTTTCAAACAGCTTACTGAGGTGAGGGAACAAATGATACAAGAAAATTTGCAACTGAGTCACCTACTTAACCCAGGAGTTAGGCATAACTATTCTACTTATATTCACTTAGTTTTTAAAAATCAATTTCCTCTTAGATTACATTTAAACATGAATTCCTCTGTTAAAATTTTTGAAAATCTCCAATTAATCAAAAATCTTAATCAGACTTTATGCCACAGGGATTATTAGGAAATTAAAATATTGCTTGCTTTCAAATTATAGAAGACATTTTAGTGTCTTTTAACACAAAGTTAGGTTTGGACTTTATTGGCATTAACTTTAGATATGCACTAATATAAAATATGATCCTTCTTTTGCTGTCATCAATGAAAAGTAAAGTGCAAAATGTCTTTTCCACTTCTTTAAAATGCTAAAGCTATTTCAACACTAACTTATATGTATTTTCCTACTTCCTATTAAATTCTAAATATCAAAGTCCAGAAGCAATAGTTTTGCATCACTGACTAGGACTGGCAGAAGCTACAAATTTTCATTATATGTTATTTCTGTTTTCTCAGTTTCTCAGTCTTCATGTCATCATTTTAATCCTAACTTTCTACATCCATAATACACATTAGGCCTGAATTTGAATTATATGCAGTGCCAAAATGTCAGTAGTTACAGTCACAAGAGTTGATAATCAAAAACTAATATGAAGAGAATAATTAAGATATATTACAGTGAAGAAAAAATCTAGACATAAAGATTAATAATATTTAAAAAAGGTTTTAAAAAGTGTTTGAGGGGGTGTTTGGGTGGCTTACTCAGTTGAATGTCTGACTCTTGATCTCAGCTCAGGTCTTGATCTCACGGTCATGAGTTCAAGCCCCATGTTGGGCCCCACACTAGGTGTGGGGCCTACTTAAAAAAAAAAAAAAAGGAAAGAAAAAGCGCTTGAGGATTTTAAGAAATATGGTTCTATGAATGTTTCCTAATTTACAATGAATATGTCCTAAATTAGGCATCAAAAGAAAATATATTAAAATACAAATAAAATATTAGTAATAGTCTGAAGCCACAGTGATTAAGACTGTGGAAGCTCTGGGACAGTCGGGCCCCAGTTCTGAAATGGGCAACAAGACACACAGTTGTCAAAGCCCAAGTCCCTATCCATAGGGTGGAGAGCAGCAAATAAGAGTTAGGGAAGGGGTCTTACACTCAGAATTCTTGTGAAAATAAGAGTAAATAAAATTGAGCATATTCTTAAGTCAATGGCTCATATAGAATAGCACACTTGCTGGTGAATGAGAATAAAGAAGTCTATAGAACTGAGCCACTAGTCTCCAAAATTCTCAATCTCTACAGGAAAGAAACTCTGATCTACCAATATAACTTGGCTATTCACACACGGCATCTCAAAGAAAAAAAGTTGACATAACTGCAAAACTGCCAGACAGGAAAAGACAAGAATAGACATTAAAAAAAAAAAAAAAAAATTAAAAGCACATGAGGAAAAATAATATTACAGAAAAGCACCAAAACAACTGAATAATCAGAAGATTAGGTCACTAATGATATGTAAATGACATCACACTTTCAAAGGATGTTAAAAATAAGTACAATGAAGACTCTCAGAGAAGTGAAGGAAGAAAATTTCCATAAAAACAATAAGAAATTATAAAACAAAATAGGCTACATAAATCAAAACCAGATAGACATCCAAAACAATTGATTTGAAGTAGTAGGGAAATGTAATTATCACACTAAAAAAAAAAAAAAAGAGTAGATGTAGTATATTCTGGAATAAACAAAATATAGAAAGCAAATGATTTGGAAGAGAATGCTATAGAATTTATTCAGAATAAACCTGTTAAAAAGAAACCACAGGCCAAAAATGGAGTAACTTATGTTAAGGTCCCACATCAGTAAACCAAGATTTAATATCTAACCTAACTACACTTTCTCAGGAATGTAACCTTTAACCAAGCTGGAAATCAAGCTGGAAATTCCTGGTCAGCAATAGGAGGCAATCTCCTGTGAGACCCTTTCCCTGTAGGAGGGCAACCTTGCCAAAACAATGCATTCCTTGCAAATACATATATATTTTAATGCCTTCTCTCTGCCTTTAAGAATTTTTCTTTTTTGAGGAGAAGTTAAGATGGAAGAGTGGTAGGGGGACCCTGGGCTTGCCTCATCCCTGGAACACAGCTAGGTCAACAGCAAATCATTTTTAAGAACTAGGAAATCAATCTGAGGATTAAGAAAACAATTTGCACAAGTGGAGGGAGGGAACTGTCAAATGCAAGGTTCAGAGATGTGAATTGAGGGAGAGAAAAGCCATGGTGTTGCAGAGAGGTGGGATCCTTTTCCCTGAGAGAAGTCAGGGAGAGAGGTTGATAGTGGGAGAGGGAGCAGCATGTAGGGTTTGTGCAAGACACGTGGCATCTCTCCATGGATCCCCTGGGTCACATGGAATAGAACATTCCCGTTCCTGGAGTACATTTGGAAGAAAGTATATTGTCTCTCCAAGGACAAAAGACCTGCCAGATGGAGCAGGGGCCACAGGTGCACACAGAGGCCAGATAACCTTGTGGCAGCTTTTTGCTATGTTTCAACATAGACTCCAGGCATTCACACTGGCCTGCAACTGCTTTTCTGGGACAGAACAATGCCATTTTCAGAGCTGCAAAGTTCTCCACAGGATGGGAGTCAGTCGAGCTTTGCAGTGTTCTTTAAAATTTGTTGTTTTGAATCCAGCTGCTGGCTAAAGATAAGACACAGGAGAACAAGACACCAAGCATGCCGACAGTCAAGCACAGGCTAGTTGAGGGCACAGATCTGATGAAGCCTGGGACACAGAAGAAGAGATCATTTACTTTTCTTTGAGGGTCTCCTGAACAGCAGTGGCCACAAATTCCCCTCCCCAGGGATAACAGCATGGGATAATGTCATCTTCCAATCCCTTGCCAGAATGATGGGACTTGAGAGAAAAACACAGTGCCTCTAGTGGAGGCTAGAGTCACTTATACCAAACCCTGCACTCCTGTGCCTAGCAGGGGTATCTTTACAAGGGCAGGTCTGACTGTGAGTCAGGACAGTAGGCCTCTTCCTCAGAAGACCAACACAAGCCCTCCACATGCATCAAGGCTACTGATCATAGAGTCATCCAAAGCATCAGTCTCAGTTCTGGTGGAACCAGGAACAGGCTTCTTCTTCTTTTTTTTTTTTTTTTTTCCATTTATTATTGTTGTTGTTGTTGCTGTTGTTGTTTTGCTTTTCTTGGGAATCAGGCTTAGAGTTTTTTTGTTTGTCTGTTTGTTTCCTTTTCTGTTCCTTTACCTTTTCTCCTTACTTGGATCATGCTTTTTTTTATTTTTAATCAGACTTATCTTAACAAACAAATCACAGCACACCCAGTTAAAGGTCCAAATATTCCTCACTGTAAGTAAGGAAGAACTCTGCAGAGGAGTGACCTGTGGGAAAGAGCAGCCAAAACACAACAGCAGAGTGCACACAGCATACTCCAGAAACACTTCCTGAAGCACCAGGCCCTGAGCAATGTAGGACCTCTTCTCAATAAAACCATTACTCTAGGAGCACTAGGGTGGCTCAGTGGGTTAAAACCTCTGCCTTTGGCTCAGGCCATGATCTTGGGGTCCTGGGATCAAGCCCTGCATTGGGTTCTCTGTGGGGAGTCTGATTCCCCTCTCTCTCTGCCTGCCTCTCTGCCTATTTGTGATCTCTCTTTCTCTGTCAAATAAATAAGTAAAATCTTTAAAAAAAACATTACTCTTGGGAGCAGGAAACATAACAAATTCTCATAACATGCAGACAGAAACCTAGGCATAATGGCAAGATGAAGGATTTCTCCCTAAAAGAAAGATCAAGAAGAAATCATAACTAGGGATAGAACAACAGTCATAGTAATACTAGCTGGTCTTGAAAGAAGCATTGAAGATACCAGAAAAACCATGGCTGCAGAGATAAAAGACCTAAAAACTAGTAAAGCTGAAATAAAAAATGCTATAACTGAGATGCAAAATCAATTGGATGTAATCACAATGAGGATGGAAGAAGAAGAGGAATGAAATGAGTGAAATAGAGAATATATTTATGGAAAATAATGAGACTGAAAAGAAAAGGGAAAGAAAACTACTAGATTACAAATATAGACTTAGAGAACCCAACAATTCCACAAAGCACAATACTATCCATATCATAGGAGTCCCAGAGGAAGAAGAGGGGAAATGGGGCAGAAGGTCTATTTGCATGCATAGTAGCTGAGATAATCCCTAATTTGGGGGAGGAAACAGGCATTCATGTCCAAGAGACACAGAGAACTCCCCTCAAAATCAACAAAAACAGGTCAACACCAAGACATATCAGAGTGAAACTTGCAAAATACAAAGATTAAGAGGGAGCTCTGAAATCAGCTTGGGACAAAAGGTCTTTAAACTAAAAGGGTAGACACATAAGGTTAGCAGCAGACTTGTCCACAGAAACATGGCAGACCAGAAGAGAGTAACATGATATATTCTATGTGCTTAATAGAGGCTAAAGAGGCTACTAAAGAATGAATGGATCAACCAGTAAATTAAAGAAGAAATAAAAAAAAAAAAATACATGCAAGCAAATGAAAATAAAAACATGACATTCCAAAACCTTTGGGACGCAGCAAAGGTAGTCATAAGAAGCAAGTGTATAGAAATAAAGGCCTTCCTCAAGAAGCAAGACAAGTCTCAATATACAACCTAACCTTACACCTAACAGAAGTGGAGAAAGAACAGTGAATAAAGCCTAAAACTAGCGGAAGAAGGGAAATAATTAAGATTAGAGCAGAAATCAATGATCTAGAAGTAATAATGACTTAAAAAAGAAAACAGAACAGATCAACAAAACTGGGGGCTGGCTCATTGAAAGAATTAACAAAATTGATAAACCCCTTGCCAGACTTATCAAAAAGAAAAAAGGAAGGACTAAAATAAATAAAGTTGCAAATGAAAGAGGAGAGATCGCAACCAACACCACAGAAATACAAATAATTATAAGAGAATATTATGAATAATTATATGCCAAAAAAATGGGGCAAACTGTAATAAATGGGTAAATTCCTAGAAACACATAAAGTACCAAAACTGAATCAGGAAGAAATAGAAAATTTGAACAGACCCCTAACCAGCAAAAAAATTAAATCACTAATCAAAAATCTCATAACAAACAAAAGTCTGGGCCTGAATGGCTTCCCAAGGGAATTTTACCAAATGTTTAAAGAAGATTTAATACTTATTCTTCTGAAGCTGTTCCAAAAAACAAAAGTGGGAGGAAAATTTCTAAACTCATTCCATGAGGCCAGCATTACCTTGATTCCAAAACTACACTTGATCTTAGCCAAAAGGCTGAGAAGCAATCCCTTGATTCCAAAACTAGACAGAGGCCCCCCTAAAAAGGAGAATTACAGACCAATATCCCTGATGAAAATGGAATAAAAAATTCTCAACAAGATACTAGCTAATCAAATCCAACAGTACATTAAAGGGATTATTAACCATGAGCAAATATGATTTATTCCTGGGCTGCAGGGATGGTTCAATATCTTTAAGTCAATCGACATGGTATAACACATAGATAAAATAAAGGATAAGAACCATATGACCTCTCAACAGATGCAAAAAAAGCTTTTGACAAAAAACAACATCCATTCATGATATAAACCTTGAAGAAAGTAGGAATAGAGTGAACATAGCTCGACATCATAAAGGCCATATATGAAAGATCCACAGTTAATATCATCTTCAATGGGGGAAAACTGAGAGCTTTTCCCCCAAGGTAAGGAACACAGCAGGGATATCCATTCTCACTACTGTTGTTCAACATTGTATTGGAAGTCCTAGCTTCAGCAATCAGGCAACAAAAAGAAATAAAATGCATCCAATCCGCAAGGAAGAAGTCAAATTTTCACACTTTGCAGACATGATAATTGAATTAGAAAACCAGAAAGACTTCACCAAAAATTGTTAGAACTGATACATAAATTCAGCAAAGTCAAAGGATATAAAATCAATGTACAAAAATCTGTTGCATTTCTACATACCAATAATGAAGCAGCAGAAAGAGAAATCAAGAAATCAATCCCATTTACAACTGCACCAAAAACCATAAGATACCTAGGAATAAACCTAACTAAAGAGTTAAAAGATCTGTACTCTGAAAACTATAGAACACTTATGAAAGAAATTGAAAAAGATGAAAAGAAATAGAAAAACATTCCACACTCATGGATTGGAAAAATAAATGTTGTTAAAATGTCTATACTACCCAAAGCAATCTATACATTTGATGCAATATCTATCAAAATACCACCAGCGTTTTTCACAGAGCTAGAATAAACAATTCTAAAATTTGTATGAAATCAGAAAGAACCCTGAATAGCCAAAGTAATGTTGAAAAAGAAAAGCAAAGTGGAGGCTTCATGATTCCAAACTTTAAGCTATATTACAAAGCTGTAATCATCAAGACAGTATGGTATTGGCACACACACACAAAAAAGACATACAGATCAATGGAATAAAATAGAGGACCCAAAATGGACAATGTATGGTCAACTAACCTTTGACAAAGCAGGAAGAAATATCCAAGGGAAAAAAGACAGCCTCTTCAACAAATGGTATTGGGAAAACTAGACAGCAACATGCAGAAGAATGAAATTGGATGAATTTCTTACACCACACACAAAATAAATTCAAAATGTATGAAAGACCTAAATATAAGACAGGAAACTGTAAAAATCCTAGAGTAGAGCACAGGCAGCAACCTCTTGGATCTTTCCCACAGGAAATTCTTACTAGACACTTCTCTGGAGTCAATGGAAACAAAAAGCAAAAATGAACTGTTGGGCCTCATCAAGATAAAACCTTCTGCACAGCGAAGGAAACAATCAATAAAACTAAAAGGCAATCTTCAGAATGGGAGAACATACTTGCAAATGATATATCTGATAAAGGGTTAGTATCCAAAATTTATGAAGACCTTATCAAACTCAACACCTAAAAAACAAATAATCCAGTTAAGAAATGGACAAACAACATAAATAGATGGTTTTTTTTTTTCATAGAAGATATAGAGATGGCTAACAGACACTGAAAAGATGCTCAACATCACTGATCATCAGGGAAATACAAATCAAAATTACCATGAGATATCACCTCGCACCTGTCAGAATGGCTAAAAGTAACAACTCAAGAAACAACAGATGTTGGCAAGGATGTGAGAAAGGGGAACTCTTTTGCACTATTGGTGGGAATGCAAACTGGTGCAGCCACTCTGGAAAACAGTATGGAGGTTCCTCAAAAAGTTAAAAATAGAACTACCCTATGGCCCAGAAATTAGGCATTTATTCAAAGGAAAAAACTATTCAAAGGGGCACATGCACCCTGATGTTTATAGCAGCTTTATCAACAATAGCCAAATTATGGGAAGAGCCCAAATGTCCATCAACTGATGAATGGAAAAAGAAGAAGTGGTTTATATATACAATGGAATATTATTTGGCAATCACAAAGAATGAAATCTTGCCATTTGCTATGATGTGGATAGAACTAGAGTGTATTATGCTTAGTGAAATAAGACAGTCAGAGAAAGGCAAATATATGATTTGTCTCATATGTGGAATTTAAGAAACAAAACAGATAAACATAGGGGAAGGAGAGGACAAATAAAATAAGATAAAAACAAAGAGGGAAAACCCTAAGAGATTCTTTTTTAAAAAAGATTTTATTTGTTCATTTGAGAGAAAGAGAAACAGAGAGAGTACAAGCAGGGGGAGAGGCAGAGGAAGAGGGAGAAGCATACTCCCCATTGAGCTGGGAGCCCCAACGTGGGGCTCAATCCCAGGACCTGGAGATCATGCCATGAGCCTAAGGCAGATGCTTAATAATCTGAGCCACCCAGGTGCCCCAAGAAACTCTTAACTATAGAAAACAAACTGATGGTTGCTGAAAGGGAGGTGGGTGGGGGAATGGGCTAAATGGGTTATGAGTATCAAGGAGGGCACCTATTGGGATGAGCACTGGGTATTATATGTAAGTGATGGAGTACCAAATTCTATTCCTGAAATAAATACTACACTATATGTTAACTAATTTCAATTTAAATAAAATATCTATCTATCCATCTATCTATCATCTATCTATAATCTATCATCTTTCCTTTTCTGAAGCTCAGACAGAGCTCCCCTAACTTACTAGATGAGATACTGCCCAGTTCATGAATCATTTAAAAAAAAACAATTATATTTTCAAACTTACTTGGTTGAATTGTGGATTGTTTTAAACAAATTAAAGAGAAATAAACTAAGTAATAGAAATTTAAAAGATATGGATATTTGATTGAGAGACTCCAAAATATGTTGCATAGTATATCCAGAAGGAACAATTAGACAAAATAACAGAGAATAACTAATGATTAAGAATATTCTAGAATTGAAAAAAAAAAGTGAGATTTTACATATTTAAAAATATTTAAAAATAACCTAATTGGGGTACCTGGGTGGCTCAGTCAGCTAAGCGTCTGCCTTCTGCTCAAGTCATGATCCCAAGGCCCTGGGATCAAGCCCCACGTGGGGCTCTCTGCTCAATAGGAGCCTGATTCTCCCTCTCTCTGCCACTCCCCCTGCTTGTACTCTCTCTCTCAGTCAAATAAATAAATAAATCTTAAAAAAAGTAAAATTTTAAAAAATAAAGATAAAGATGGGGCACCTGGGTGGCTCAGTGGGTTAAAGACTCTGCCTTCGGCTCAGGTCATGATCTCAGGGTCCTGGGATCGAGCCCCGCATGGGGCTCTCTGCTCAGCGGTGAGCCTGCTTCCCCCTCTCTCTCTGCCTGCTTCTCTGCCTACTTGTGATTTCTCTCCCTCTCTGTCAAATAAATAAATAAAATCTTAAAAAAAAATAAAGATAAAGATAACCTAATTATATTGAACCTCTGAATTATCAAGACCAAAGAAATTCTTTAAAAAGTAATATAGCTATATTTTCAGAAATGCTAACTACAAGAGATAGATTTAGACAGAGCTAATTTTATAACATTTTTCAAGGTATTTATTTTACTTGCTAATTGCATAAACAATTTAAAAATGGAAAGTCTAAATTTTGATTAAATGAAATCAACATACTTTTGATAAAATATTTTCTATCAAAAAGCTTTAGAATAATACAAAAGTAAACTTAAGGAAAAGTAAGTTGAATTTAGACACACATAACATGATGATTTGTTTTCACAGGGTGCCTAGAAATTTGGTTAAATGTTAATTCTGAGTGTGTTAGTGAAGGTTTTTCTGGATGAGACTAGCATTTGAATCTGTAGATTGAGTGAAGAATATTGCCCTCCCCAATGTAGCTGGGTTTCATCCAATCCATTGAAGGTCTAAATAGAATAAAAAAGGCAATATAAAAGAAAAGTTGCTCTGTCTTACTGATTGTCTTCAAGCTGGGAAATTAGTCTTCTCCTGCCTTAGGATTTAGATTCAGACAGGAATTATATACCATCAGCTCTTTTGGGTCTCCACAGCTTGCCAACTGAGATTTTGGGACTTCTCAGGGTCCATAACCATGTGAGTCAATTCTTTATAATAAATCTTTTTAGACAGATAAATATCTAGAAAATACATATTTAGATAGACAGATGATAGATAAATAGATGTATAGATATATGATAGATCCATAATAGATGATAGATGATGAATAGAGATAGATGATACATAGATGATACATAGATACAGGTATAGATAGATGATAGATAGATAGATAGATAGATAGATAGATAGATAAGAGAACATAGGCTAAAACAAATTTTGGGACCAATAGTAGTTCTAGAGAAAAAAAAATTTAATGATGAATTTTCTGAGTTGGTTCTGAGGTTTTTTGAATTTACTCTCCAATCTGATTAAAGATGGTAATGTCTCTATTTCCAGTAGTAATGAGATCACTAGCAGTCCATGGCATGATCTGGCAGTAGTGATATGCAAAACAACTCCACTGAATATTCCTAAGCAACCACTATAAGAAGCAAGGAACTGGGTAACTGTGTACACGATACTTTCTAATAGTTTTGGGAAAACTAGCAAATATGATGAGGTTGTCTGGTTCCTCCTAATGTCTTTGGACAAAATGGTGAAATAGAATTCCCAGCTCAGTGACCTAAATGACTGTAAGCTTCTGTGTGTGTTCTAAAGAAGACTCTTGTCTCTTGTAGATGCAGGACTGAGACTACTGCAAATAAAATGCAGACTTTCATCCTGTGACTGGCTGAATTACAATGTAAATTGAACTCCCAAGCTTGCAGTGTCTACTGTTAAAAGTGAGAGCATTGGCGGGGAAAGAATTGGATCCTGTAAACTGGGATGGGAGCACATCAGAAGACCCTGATGGACATGAAGACACTAAATTCTGATGAGTCCTTTATCAGATGCCTCCCCAAACCCACTATAAGTAGCTAACTCAACTTGAGGAAACTGCATTTTTTTTTAAGCAGTTGTTAAGCAAGAAAATGTTGATGTTCCCCAGGACCCACCCACAGAACCACTCTTTGCTTCTAGACCTATAACTAAGCTCAAGTCCCAGTGGGCCTCTGAAGGTTAGATACAAAGTGTAACCCAGGAGGAGGTGTGCTACAGTCCAAAAGAACTATTTGAGTTTTCTAATTTATACTGATAAAATTCTGGGGAACACGTGTAGGAATGGACATTAAGAGTATAGAATAATGATGACAGGAACATAAAGTTGAATCAGGCCAAATTTAATGATATGGGCCCTCTAAGGGGAAATTCTGCATTTGTGTTGTAGCTCAGAGAGTTAGGAAGACAGTCAACAGTTGGTTTGGTTGATTGACTAACATATGGGTCAAAATATGGCCTACCATGAACAAATTAGAAATATTGGACCTGCCTTGGTTTAATACAAAGGAAGGCATTCAAAGACTTAAAGAGATTGTTAGAGTGGATTTGTCATTTAAAATCTATTCACTCATACTTGGAGGGGCCTGAAGACATACTTTTCATCACTTTTGTGAGAAAAATAATTCATGAGGCTAGTCCTGCATCATTGAAGAAGTCTATGACCACTCTTCTCTGTAGGCCAGACCTCACAGTAGAGACTGTCACCAACTGGGAAGCCTAAATGCAATTAGAGTACTTGGATCTTCAGGTAGCAGGGACCAAGTGACAGCACTCAAGCTAAGTGGGTGAAATAATAAACAGCAGAGTCAAAAAAGCAACTAGAACAATCAACTCACACAGACCTGAGTCACTGAGAGGTCAATCACAGTGTCCCCAGAGTGAAATACATAGGAAGAATGCTAAATTTCTACTTGATCTGTGTAAGAAGAAAAGTTCTAAGTCAAGGGAACAAAAGTCTAGCCTGAATCATCAAAACAGTCATGGTTCCTCAATTAATTCTCAGAGTTGAGCCAGTTTATAGACCCAGAATCCTTTGAGAGAAAGTGAGGCTGAGTCCCTTGGAGGAAGCACCCTGGTACACTGACAAAATATATATATTGCTAATCTTCCTCCTGGCCTTCCCTAAAGGGATCTATAGCCTTAACCAAGGTAGCTCTACATTTGGGCAAAGGAAATAAGGTGATTTTCAGGAATGACTGGACACTTACTATAAACTGACATAATTCCTGGAGATCCAAAACATCACTGTGATTCACCAGTCAGAATAGGAGTTTAGAAGTCAGATGGCCAATGGAGTTTTAGCTCGTGTCATCTCACAGGGGGCTCTGTGGTTCTCCAAATATATCTTGTGTTTATTTCACCTGTTCAGGGATGCCTGATTAAAATAGATAAATTCAGGAACTGAAAGAACCCCCTTATTGGTTCCCTCACCTGTGATGAGGGCAATTAATGGTAGAACATGCCAAGCAAGGGCTACTACAGGTGACTCTACCCAGGAAAATAGCAGACCAAATATAATACTGTATTCTTGGAGGGATTGTGCCACAATCAAAGACTTGAAAGAAGCAGAGTGGTGATTCCCTTTACATCCCGTTCAACTCACCTATTTGACCTTTCTTCTGCAAATATAATTATCATACTAAAAAAAAAATAATCAGTAGCTGTAGTATATTCTAGAATGAACCCAATAAAAAATAATTTGGAAGAGAATGCCATAGAATTTATTCAGAATAAACGTGTTAAAGAGACAACCAAATTGGAGTGACTTCTCTTAAAGCCCCACATCAGTAAACCAAGATTTAATACCTAACCTAACTACAGTTTCAACTCCACAAGAATGTAACCTTTAACCAGTCAAGCTGGAATTTCCTGGTCAACACTCAGAGGCAAACCCTCAGTGACCCTCCCTTTAGAAGGGCAATCTTGCCTGAACAATGCATTTCTTGCAAGAATGCATGAAATATGTAAGATACAGAGACATAAAAAATAGATATATTAGAATAATTTTATCATTATCATCTAATAGCAGAATAAACTGCCAAAAGACCAATTAATCATTTTATAAAAATGACCACCCATTTGGCCAGTTGTTTATTTTTTTCATGTGTTATTGCAGGTTAGCTGACACACAATGATGAATGCATTATAAGAGAAGATAATTAAAAGTAAATATCTGCTTTTAAAATAATTTATAAATTTTTATATAAGTATATTCTGAAGCTAAACAATTTTAGTTTCAACAAATACTATGATTAAGACTTAGAAATAAATATATAGTCAGTTAAGCAAGGTATTAAAAATGTAGGTTTTATTAAAAATGTTATTTCTAGGTTTTTTTTCAGTGCATTTCAATTCATGTGGGGTATAAACTATTCCGGGTCAGGATTTATGTGATTCTAACTTATACACACATAAAAAGTTAATAATATTCAATAATAATCCTTATTGTGAAACAATAATGTTAAAATACTATTTTTCTTGTAACCAATTCCTAAGACACTTGCATTATTTATTTCTAAACAGTATTACTACATTGGGAAAATAAATTACAAATAAAACCTATTTCAGCAGTATTTAAATTATCTTTAAGATCAGTCAATTCTTGTATTTAAATTAGTTTGAAAGACCAATTTCTTGAACATAAAACTCTCCTCTATTTTAATAATGTTTTAGTGAGATTTATAGTTATTTTTTATAGAAAAAATCAAATTGCTCTCATTAATATGCAATGATTGAAAAATATTCAGGAAAATGGGAGTGTAGAGAACAATTTCAGCATACAGCCAGACCTGAGGACTATGATAAAGTTGATCCCTCACATTTTAGGAATGCAGCAATAGGGTAAGACTCTATTTTAGGGGACTCTACATTCTTTCTGTCTGCTGCATAGCTTTAGTTATGACTTCTAGTGCATCTTGCTTTTTGCTGACAGTCCTCTCTTTTCAAGTTTTGTTTTCATATGTTGTGCTTTTTTTGTTGTTGTTGTTATCTCTGTTAATCTTAGATTCAAGATCCCAAAAAGAGATCATTTAATTGGGTCAAATTTTCAGTAAAAGGTAGACTTCAGTACAAAGCTTTTAGGCCAGGTGTCTTACAAATGGCTATTGTTGGGTGAGGTGCTGATCCCTGGTCTAATCAGTTGTGATCTTCACAGTAGAATGATGTGGGACACCTTGGAAAGAGTATCTAGGTGGATCAGAACCTTTTAGACTTTACTGAAAATGCCAGTATAATACAAGTACCTTGAAGAGCTTCTCTAATACAAACATGATGTTTAGATATGACAATGTCTAATCTTTTGTGTCTGTATTAATAAGACTACCTTTCAGTATTGCATTCATACCAGATCCAGAAAAAGAAATCTAAGAATTGAGAAGAGCAACTAGACACAATGACTTTCAATAAAATAGAGGAAGGCTTCGAAAATTTATCCAGGATCAGGGTGTGTTTTGTTTTTGTTTTTTTTTAATATACGTGAAGAACAAAGTTACACTAGAATGAGCGGCATAATCCTTGCAGGTAAGCACACATTAAAGCTTTAGGCAAAAATTAACTCTTATGAGAAGAATTACATGAATTTTTAAATATTTCTCAGACAATAAAAGAAAAAATAGCAACCTAAAAAAAAAAAAACAACAAAAAAACCCCACAATTGAGAATCATTTCAAAGCCTCTTATTCTTGTTTCTACTCTAGAGTCTTAAAGTTTTCTCCTCCTCTTTATCTAAAAAGGTATAGAATACTAGGAAGGGGCAGGCTTAGTTCTAGCTAATAATACTATGAGAGGTAAAAACATTCATATGACTGGAGATACAGATTGGGGCTGTAGGAAAAGTGGGCCAAATAAAATAGAACGTGGAGAATTCGAGGAAGGAGGACTGACTTAAAGGATGGAAGATAATGAGAAAAAAGAGACAACATGATCAAGAGTGAACATATAGTACAACCATAATTTGAATTTTTGATTGGTGACATCTTGTGTTTTCATCTGATCATTAAGAGATTTTGCATCATCCTTTGACTTCATGGCTTGAATTTGGTATTAGAAATATCTAATAAAAATATGTTTAAATGTTCAATTTCCCTTGAAATTGAAGAGAATTGAAATTTCCTTCACCACAAACATAGCATGTTTGTGTCTTCATCTGACCATAGAGAAAGAAATACTTGTCTCTTATTCCAGGTAATGGTAGGTGATAAAGATAATTTTGGGGGGGACATAATATATTATCAGAGATCCATCAAACATGGCTCAAGAAGGAAAAAGAATGACAGTGCAGCTTCACCCTTCCCATAACTGATGAACCAATAGGAAAAGAGCCTATTGCACAGGTTCCATAAGCACAGAGAGGTATAAATGAGTTAAGAATGCAAGTTTAAAACAAGAGCATGTGTAGAAAGTTGGTCTTTCAACTTTTACTTGTAAAAGATAAACATCTTCCTATATTGCCTATATTTTATTTTCCATATTTTATTTATTAACTATATTGTGATTATAAACCTCCTTCTCTTAGCTACCCTGATGCATCCTAATCATACACTCAAAGAGATACGCCATTTAGAGATTATAAAATCTACTAATTGTATCACAACTGAAGCTTGCGTCCAGTCAGTGTCTAAAGAGACTTAAAACTTGTAATGAGTGTTGGGGTACCTGGGTGGCTCACTTGGTTGGGTGTCTGACTCTTTGTTGGGGTTAATGTAGAGCATGAAATCATCCATAATACCTGGCTTGCTAAAATGTAACACAGGGATTGCTGGGGGCGATGGGAGGTTTCAGAGAAGGGTGTAGGCCTTTGGAATGTGGAGGCCTGTGGAACCATTCAGCCATTGGATTGCTGTGGGGAGTTGCCTTCTCCTCTCTTTCACTGCAAAGTTTGGAGTAATCTTTCATCCACAGGGACATGGATTGCTAGCCCTTCTCTGCAACTCATGGTTTCAGCTCAGGTCATCTCTCTCTCTCTCTCATAAATAAATAAATCTTTAAAAAAAAAAAAAAGTAAAAACTTTAGCTTTATATTCTATCACATATTCCTTATCTCTTTCAAGTTTCTAATTATACTCCTAAAACAAATGTTTTGCTCACTTAGGGTTTAAATATTAGAAAGTTCTGTTTATTGAGTATATATATGTCTTATAGGAAATACCAACATCACTATAAGAGATTAAAAATTATGTTCCCAAGTGAAACCACAGCAAATAAACTGTGCCTGTGTACCCCCTGGAGCTCTTGAAAGGGAATATATGACTAATATACTCCCTTAGTGTGTACATTGGCCTGTGAGATATACACAGACCTTCTTTTTTAAAACAATGAGGGGCACCTGGGTGGCTCAGTTGGTTGAGCATTAAACCCTTGGTTTCAGGTCAGGTCATGATCTCAGGGTCAAGGGATCAAGCCCTGCATTGGGCTCCACGGTCAGCATGGAGTCTGCTCGAGATTCTCTCCCTCTCTCTCTCAGATAAATAAATCAATCCTTAAAAAATAATAAAAAAATAAATAAAACTGATGAAACATATGGGTAAATGAATACATGTGAAAAAGACTTTTCATATGAAATAAGGAAATGTTTTTATACTGAGACATAAAAGGAAACTATACGATTATTTAGTGTTGTGGGTGATTAAAATATGTTAATACATATGCATACATATGCATTATATATATCTTATATACATTATATGCATTATATATATATTATATATGTATATATCTTCTATATATTAGGTATTCACCCTAGTGCCTTGAACTTCTAAACAGCTAAAAATAGGAAAAGAAAAAAAGGAGAAAAGAACATTAACAAGCATCTGTGAATATTATTAAAGGTAACACAATCTAAAAGCTTAAACATGAATCCTACTGCTTTTATCTCCGAGATTCCTAGATTTCAGTGTTTTAGAAGAGCTAATGTAGTGATCATAGATACTAAACCCAGAGTCAAAGAAAAATTCAAGCCCTAAAATCTGGCTTGGTTTTAAGCTGAGGCACCATTCCTCAATAATGGGCCATTTGCTCTATGGGAGAAAATAGTAAAAAAAATGTGTCTTTTAAGCTATAAATGCTAGGCATAATAGTCAAAACATTTCACAGTTTTTCCACACTTAACAATGTTTATTACTACTAGAGCAATCCAATGCACTATATATAAAATAAGAATACACTTCTCTATTACAGCAGTTAGTTTTGATGACTGATCCCTACTATAGTTGTTTATACTTAGTTTTCTTCCCCTCCAATAAAATTCCTTTCATGTGCTAGAGTTGTGTAGAGAATCAAGTCTCATTCTTTTCAACCATCCAATACTTGCATGTAAAAATACTGATTTAAAGAGATGTTTCTTCATTAAATATGTATTCCACTATGATGAAGCAGAGCTATAAACCTTTTTTTAAAAAATTATAAGCATTAGATGAAATAGATTATTAGTATAGTCCTGTTAGTTGAGCAAGATGGTTGAAAATAAAATATTTAGTTTGTGGACCCATACATCTTAAACAATATTAAGTATGAAGTAATCAATTTATTCATGGTCTTGTTTGTGTGGAAATTATTTATCCACATAAAGCCTGGGGGAATAAAAAACAGCAACTCTCCAGGGCAATAGCAATGTCACATATCAAATTCCTTGGAGTGCAGAGAAAGAAAGTAGTAAACACAGATGGGCGAAAGCTGTATCTACACATATAATTAAAGTAAAAGTTTGAGTCATCAGACTACTAAAAGTATTTTTATTTTTCTAAGAATAACTGGTACCAAGGGTAGGAGAAAAAATTTCATTTGAATTAGGGATACATGCTTCATGTTTTACCTGTATACATAGCATCAATCAATCTAGGAAATACTGCCAGGCTTTCTAAATACTTCTTTAAATGTAATATTCTTCATATTTGAAAGAATTTATTTTCATTTCTGATGTGCATAGTTCTCAATAATCATTACTATGCATTACATAAAAAGGAGAAAATGCCTGGTAATCTGTCAGACATTTAGGGACACTTTGCTCTTCTAAGTAGCACATCTTCTTGGATAGAAAGGTTTATGAAACTTTGAAATTTCTACTAATAGGTAGGAAATCATACTCTGAGTTTTAAATTTCCCAGGTATACTCAGTAGCATTGCTTATATGTTGTCATGATGAAATTCTGTCCAATAAGAAAAGCTTAAGCAAGAAATCACTTCTGCTAACACAGTTGAAGTACACAGCCTGCATAAACAGCGAATGTTTTAAAATGCTGTATCTTTGTTATTTCTAATCCCCTAGAGTTAAATATTTGTAGAATGCTATGTAGAGGAAAGAGAACATAATATCAGTCACAAATTTATGAAAGAAATATTTACATTTCCCAGAAATATATGAAATCAAAATTAAATATTTTGTTTGATGTAAAAGAAATAGAAATTTGAGCACCTATACATATCCTTCTTGCAACACCCAAATTACCCAACTTAAGTTTGTTTTTATTTTCACACAACCAACAAGAAATTTTGTTTGATATTTATTCATGGAAGTCAGAGGGAAAAAATTCTCTCATCTTTTGTTTATTGTACAGATTTTCTTCTCTACCACACTTGTGGCTAGAATTCCATCATTCTTTTATAGGTTTCTGTTTTGAAATCAAAATGAAATGTGGCTTTAAAATAAATAACCCCTCAATCTCATAAAATAAATAACCCTTAAACATAAAATTGTGCTTGATCCTTCCTTCTACTTGTATTAGCAAAAGATTATGAAATAAGACATAACCTCAGATTATATATATATATATATATATATATATATATATATATATATATATATATATATAATTTGCACCTATAAAAGAATGTGTGCTAAAGAATCACCTGGATTTTGCTTAGATTGAAGAACCATCTTCTGATAATGAACAACTTACTTGGTGGGGGGAAAAAAAAAGATTTGAGATGAGATGTATAGCATGTTCTCATGTTACTTTGTTTTCAGAGTCAACCAAAGCAGCATTATATGCTGTTCATTTTCCCATGCAAGAAAAAGAAATTAGTCCAACTCATTGTATGGGTCATTATGACCTTCATATCAAAACTAGACACATCACAAGAAAACTATAGACAGATATCCCCTATGAATATTTAGACAAAATCCTTAATAAAATACCACCAATGTAAATTCAGCAACATGTAAAAATAACTTTACATGATTAAGTAAGATATATCCCTGGAATGCAAGGTTGGTAGAATATCCAGAAATCATTTAACCAAATATAACATATCAATGGAAGGAAAAATAAAACCACATGATCATCTTAGTAGCCACAAAAATAGCATTTGACAAAATCTAACACTGCTTCATGATTAAAAACAATTAACAACCCATGGAATGGGAGAAGATATTCGCAAATGACACTACAGACAAAGGGCTGATATCCAAGATCTATAAAGAACTCCTTAAACTCAACACCCAAAAAACAGTTAATCATGTCAAAAAATGGGCAGAAGACATGAACAGACACTTATCCAAAGAAGATATACAAATGGCTAATAGACACATGAAAAAATGTTCATCATTAGCCATCAGGGAAATTCAAAATCAAAACCACATTGAGATACCACCTTATACAAGTTAGAATGGCCAAAATTAACAGGACAGGAAACAACAAGTGTTGGAGAGGATGTGGAGAAAAGGGAAGGGAATGAAAGTTGGTGCATCCACTTTGGAAAAACAGTGTGGAGATTCCTCAAAAAATTAAAAATAGAGTTACTCTATGACCCTGCAATTGCACTACTGGGTATTTACCCCAAAAATACAGATATAGTGAAAAGAAGGGCCATATTTACCCCAATGTTCATAGCAGCAATGGCCACAGTCGCCAAACTGTGGAAAGAGCCAAGATGCCCTTTGAAGGATGAATGGATAAAGAAGATATAGTCCATATATACAACGGAATATTATGCAGCCATCAGGAAGAATGAATACCCAACTTTTGTATCAACATGGATGGAACTGGAGATTATGCTGAGTGTAATAAGTCAAGCAGAGAAAGTCAATTATCATATGGTTTCACTTACCTGTGGAGTATAAGGAATAACATGAAGGACATTAGGAGAAGGAAAGGAAAAGTCAATTGGGGTAAATTGGAAGGGGAGATGAACCATGAGAGACTGTGGACTCTGAGAAACAAACTGAGGGTTTTGGAGGGAAGGGGGGTGGTGGGATGGGTAAGCCTGGTGGTGGATATTAAGGCGGGTACGTATTGCATGGATCACTGGGTATGGTGCATAAACACTGAATCTTGGACCACTGAAAAAATAAAATTAAATTAAAAGATAAGTAAAAAAATAAAATAAAATATCAATTCTTAAAAAAAATAAAAGTAAATAAAAACAATTAACAAATTGAAACTGAAAAGGAATTTCCTTAACCAGATAAAAGAACACCTATAGAAAATCTGCAGTTAACATCATACTTAATGGTAAAATACTGGCTCTTTCTTTCTAAGACCTGGAACAAGAAAAGAATATATGCTCTCTCCACTTCTACACAACATTATACTAGAGGTTTTAGTTAGGGCAATTATATCAAAATAAATAAATAAATAAAACATTTAGTTGGAAAGAAAGAAGTAAAATTATCTCTACTTGCAGAGGACATGTTCATTTGTATAGAAAATCCTAAGAAACCTGATAAAAAATAATTAGAACTAATAAATGAGGTCAGCACATTTGCAAGATATAAGATTAATACATAAAATTCAAGTGTATTTCAATACATTGGTAATGAAGAATCTGAAAAGGAAATTAAGAAAAACAACTCTATTAATAATTGCACTAAAACAACAACAACAACAAAAGATTAGGCATAAATTTAACAAAGAAAAATGCAAAATGTATTCTGAAAATACACAAACTTAGATTAGGGCAGCAGTCCAGGCTACCAATATGTATGTGGTGGTATAAAAGTCGTTAAACTGGGGCGCCTGGATGGCTCAGTCATTAAGTGTCTGCCTTTGGCTCAGGTCATGATCCCAGCGTCCTGGGATCAAGCCCCTCATTGGGCTCCCTGCTCCATGTGAAGCCTGCTTCTCCCTCTCCCACTCCCCCTGTTTGTATTCCCTCTCTCTCTCTGTCAAATAAATAAATAAAATCTTTTAAAAAATTAATAAATTAATAAAATAAAATAAAAGTCATTAAACTAAATGACAACACCAAGAGAATTAACACAGACAAATATTGGAATAAATGCAAGGATTGAGTTTTGGAGCTTTCCATTTTAGAGATTAAAGAAATGAAAAAAAATTGAGGAATTAGAATTGAGAGTGAATAGTGTAGTCAAGAAAAACGAGGTGAAAATGATGCCACTATATAATTTTTTTAATAACATGCTTTCAAGAATGGAAAATTATCTGCTGTTTCAAATAACTTTGAAAAATAGAAAACTAAGAATTGGATACTAAAATTTAGAAGTAGCTCTGACATGATAAAAACAGCACTGATGGAGTAATGGAGAATAATAGTGTAGGTGGATTGGGTCCAACTGAGAATTGGACAATTAAATTATAATTTTATTACATTCCTGAAATTTGAAGCAAATTAAACAAGTATACCTGTGTATAGAGCAGGTGTATTAAGCACACATGGAACAATTATTTCAAATAAATTTAAATAAAAAAATTTTACTGCACAAGGATACTAAGATAGACCTTACCCAGAGTGGACCACTGTTCTGTTTTCCCTGAGATTGATGAGTTTTAAGAACAGGAGAATTTTGTTTTTAAAAACTGATGCAGAACTTCCAAATCTAAAAAAATAAAAGCCTCATAACAACCAAGAAAAAAGAAGCATAAGAAACAAATAAGTTAAGTGATGCTCTTTAGCAAATACATACTTGTGAATTACATTAATACTCTGAATCTAAAAATTTGTATTAATATCATCAGTGACCAACATTTTCAAGTAAGAAAAAGTAACACTAATATATAAACAAAACCTTAGGTAAACTCTAATTCCCAATATTGAACTGAAGAAGTATTTTCTTTCTTAAAAAATATAGTTGTTTAAAAACCTCTGTTCACTGAAAAAGATCAATTACCAGTTTAGTAACAATGAGCATCCCTAGTGTCCTGGTTATGGAATCTAAATTATATTTGGCAAGAAAAACAGCAAGAATCCTAAATCTGTCATACCAGAAAGGAAATCTTGTCGCACCTTTTATTATTAAAAAATGAAAAAACTGTTAGTGACTACTAGGGCCATTTCATAAGCACTTTGGAGCCAGCATGGAAAGTCTTCATTAGCCAATGTCAGGAGAACTGTAGCATCAATGAAAATAATAAATGCATTTGAAACATATCAAATCCTTTTAAATTCTTAAGTTCATAATGATGCTCAAAAAATAATTATTGGTGGTTTTTTTTTTTTTTTTTTGGTTCCCACTGCGCTCTACATTAACATATAATGTATTATTTGTTTCAGGGGTACAGGTCTGTGAATCATCAGTCTTACACAATTCACAGCACTCACCATAGCACATACCCTCCCCAATTTTATCACCCACCGATTCCATCCTTCCCACCCCCCTCCCCTCCAGCAATCCTCAGTTTGTTTCCTGAGTTTAAGATTCTCTTATGGTTTGTCTCTCTCCCTGGTCCCATCTCGTTTTATTTTTCCCTCCCTTCCCCCATGAATCCCCACCCTGCCTCTCAGATTCCTCATATCAGTGAGATCATATGATAATTGTCTTTCTCTGATTGACTTATTTCACTTAACATAATACCCTCT
>CM052899.1:57200696-57275680 GCA_028534135.1 Potos flavus
GACAAACCACAAGAGACTCCTAAACTCACAAAACAAACTGAGGGTTGCTGGGGGGTAGGGGGGGTAGGGATAGGGTGGCTGGTTATGGACATTGGGGAGGGTATGTGCTATGGTAAGTGCTGTGAAATGTGTAAGTCTGATGATTCACAGACATGTACCCCTGGGGCAAATAATACATTATATGTTAATAAAAAGTGTAGTTTATGAATTCTTAGAGATTGGGAACATTTTTAGCACAATATATGAAAGTTCTAGTATTCGGCAATTGATAAGTCATTTCTATCATCCTCAAACTTTTAAAAATCACAGAAAAGACATTTGGCTACTATTTGGCATTTCTTCACTTGCTGGGTAAAATTGAATGGTTTCTTTTATCTGTGTCTCTAATTTCCTTTTATAAAAAAATTAAAAACCTTTTGAAGCTACCTAATAAAAGGTGTCATATAAATGCAGAGTGATATTAACTGTATAAAAATATTGTTACATTTTACTGGAACCTACCAACTTACATGTTTTTCAATTTCTTCTTACCACCCACACATATTGTGATGAAGGAAAATGCACCAAATTGAAATTCAAGACATCTGAAGAACTATTCAGAACTTTGCAAAACTGTCATCATTTAAGAAGTTTAGAGAAAACTATGCTTTAAAAAAAAAAAAAAACGGCCAACACACATAAAAAAGAATTAGGTAGGTGCAGAGCACCTCATCTAAATTCAGAGAGAGTGAGGACACTAAACAAGTCAGATTAATATAGAGAAATGGGTTGTTTTCCCAGAATCATTTTGTAATCAGGTAATGTATCACATTATCCAATCATCTCTGACAGGAAGTTTGCTTTATCCTACCTTGACTAAGAATAGCAGTGTAAACTGCGTCACTTGAAATTATAGCTTTTCAAATTGAATTATATTATTTTAGATCAGCTATGTCAGGGCTTCTGCAAATTGTTAATCTCCTGGTAAACATTCTCACATCTAAAACACAAGTATTATTTACAAGCAAAGTGAATGTGTTAGGGAAATGTAACAGATAGTTATTATGCATAAATTGCCTGCTGCCCCTTGGGACTAGAAAATGAGACACTGAGTCTCTTAGGGGTATTCTAAAAGGAATAGTGATAAGTAAATAGAGTCACTGAACATTTGGTAAATTGCCATTTCAATGAATCATGTCCCTTCTAGATTCAGGAGGTAGCACCTTTCAGGAAAGTAGGAAAATTGAGAAATGGATATGAAAGCATTATACAAAAGGAATTAAGAAAACTTTGACCTTTAATACTGAGAGTTCATATTTAGAAAGGAAAAAAGGATCTTTTGCTCATATATAACAAACTGTATCGTTATTATATAAGTGTCAATATCGCAAAACACAGCACTTACTCAGCCTTCTTCTCAATCAAAAAAAACACAATAGTTCTTCTAAGCAGGTATTAGAACCTAGAAAGGCAACCAGGAGGCTACTCAGTTGTGATTCTTAAGTGAACATTTATACTAATATACATAAATAGCAAAATACCCCATATGCCAGAAAGTGAATAGAATATATTCATATTATCTTCAATCACAATTTAAATGGTTTTCAGGTACTGAAATTGTTTTATTTTTCTTATTTTCAATTATATATCTGGTATTTAATAGTTGTATACTCTTAAAGGCAATTATTTTAAGTGTCTATGAATTTTCATGGGCACTTAAGCTTGTTTGTATGACCCCAGTTTTTCACTAACTTCAATACAAAACTAATGAATGTTCTTGAATAATTTTTAAAGAATTCTATACCTTACCTTAGGAAATGCATTTCTTAAGTTTTTTTTTCCCAAAGATTTTTTTTATTTATTTATTTATTTATTTATTTATTTATTTATTTATTTATTTATTTATCTGACAGAGAGAGAGAGATCACAAGTAGGCAGAGAGGCAGGCGGAGGGGGGGGGGGAAGCAGGCTCCCCGCTGAGCAGAGAGCCCAATGCGGGGCTCGATCCCAGGACCCTGAGATCATGACCTGAGCTGAAGGCAGAGGCTTTAACCCACTAAGCCACCCAGGTGCCCCTCCCCTAAGTTTTCTAAGGAAAAACCTTGATACCTTCCCTACAGTTTTGTAGAAATTTCATAGAGAGAACTGTGATTTATTTGATTTTTGATACAGAATAGGAACCTAAAGCACATATTTGGCAAAATCTATCTGAACGTTTAGATAAAGCCAAATCAGACATGTGTTACTCTTTACTCTGCATCTTTTCATTTCCATGTTATGTATTATGTGAGATCCTAAATAACTTAAGATCTAAGTAACTCAGGTTTTAGTTTTTCAATTAGAATGCATAATCTTAATTCTTTCAGGCATTTTATTGCTTTAAGTCACCTATAGAGAGAAATCAAGTATTCTAAATAAAAAGATTCCTCAATAGATATGTTTGAAATGAACTACATTGTAATGGAAACGTGTCACCCGCTTGATTCTAGGTTATATTCATTTTTATTCATAAGTAAATTCATTTTGTTAACAAAAATTTTAGTGCATTTCATCTGTCAAGCACTGAACTGGACACTGTAGTTGCAGACCTGAGGATTGTCCATTTGCTTTCAAAGAATTCACAAGAATGGTTTGTCTGTAATCATTTCAAACTATCTATACCAAAGCATGAAGTGTGGAACTGGTTAATTATAATGATCTCCTTGTCTTATTCCATCACACTTTATCATCCATCCAAACTAACAGTCTACATTTCTTGTAAGTGGCAGATCAGCTAGCAAGCTTATTTTTTAGATCCCTACTTTTTCACTTCCTTGTTTTTTTACTTGCTTGCTTCCTTGCAGCGTCATTGAGTCCTCTGAAATTCAGTATGTTAAAGATATCCAATCAATGCTACCTGGGTATAGTAAAGCAGTTACGGGGCACCAAGCAGGAGCGTAAGAATCACTGCTTTTAAAATCACCTTTAATACCTTTCTGACTCATGTTGCAATCAAAGCAATTCTACACGCCAACAGTGAATGCAACAAACCAGTTTGTGGCAAGTAAGGTATTATCTTCTGTATGTAAAGCTTAAGGAATTATTCTGGGGCTTTAGGGTAGGTGACAAGTACCTTCTTGGTTGCAGAAGAGTTAGGCTTATCTGAGTATGAATAAATGAATGAATGGGATATGTGCTATTTATCTTTTGCTACCCAGAACATGTTATTAGGCCTGGCAGATAGCTGGTGCTTTCCTATTTTCTTACTTTGAAGGCCATTTGAAAATTAAAACATTCAACTCCTGTGAAATATCACTGCATTATAATAAAATACCCTCCTTTGACACCAAAATGCCTATTCTCATATTTCTTTTTCTTGAAGTTTTGCAATTTGACAGGACTCATGCTTTATCCTTTTTTGGAATTGCCTCTAATATTATTTTCAAGATTTTTTCATAAAATAGAACAAGACTTCAAATAATACTCCATTTCTGGTTATAAAATCTAAAGAATACAAAAAACAGAATCCAATTTGAAAAGTCTTCAAGATAAACATTTTCTTGTAAACAGAGCCATTCCTTCAGGGATAGTTCTGTAACCAGGAGTGCATGAAACCCTGGGGATAATGAAATGATTTCATTTTCCATTTGTTTAGGAAAGGCCAGAAGGCTATTTATGTACTAATAGGTTTATTAATAAAACTGAAAAAGCAATAACCTCACCTGTAGAGTGATCAGTGAAGCCAGAGATAATGGAAAACTGACTTTATATAAAAGGAAATTTTATGGCTTTCATAACTACCTTTTATTTTTTTTAATAATGATTGTTTGATGAGCCTTTTTTTTTTCTGTTTACATATGTCTCTTTACATTCCATTTTAAACTAAATGAAGAAAATATTAAGGTAAAACATTTTTTCTTTGCCTGACTCTTATCAAACACAAAAAAAGCCTCTCATAAATTAATAAAACTTCGGCACATTAATGCTGCTCGTGATAATCATCTTGTAAAGCTATTAATTTGGTGACTTTGCTAAGTTACGTCCTCATCAGCATATGTCCTTAGCCAAGTTTGCAATGACCATTATAATCAATCCTTTCAAAGTAAGTTATGCATTTTAATCAAAGATCTACAAGAAAAATGAACTGGCTATTTCCAGCACTTGCAGCTCTGTGGCTGGGCTATAAAAGGAAAAAAAAGGTGGAGGAATGAATTTTGAAAATCAATTATTCTTTTTTTTTTTAAAGATTTATTTATTTATTTGACAGAGAGGAGAGAGATCACAAGTAGGCAGAGAGGCAGGCAGAGAGAGAAGGAACCAGGCTCCCTGCTGAGCAGAGAGCCTGATGTGGGGCTCAAACCCAGGACCCTGAGATCATGACCTGAGCCAAAGGCAGAGGCTTTAACCCACTGAGCCACCCAGGCGCCCCGAAAATCAATTTTTCTATTTGTACAAAAATGAAATATAGATTCATCAGTTATGTTTATATGCATTAAACTGACCACTACAATTTTTTTTTTTGTTTAAACAAGCTGTTAATAATATTTAATTTATCTTCAGGAGAAATGTTATTGTATATTAGAAACATCATTTTGCCAGATGCTTATTCTGTTTGATAGGAAATATGATAAATAGTTCATCGTTTGCCTTTAAAATTAAATATAGATTATTATCATCAAGTCTAGATCTCTGACTCTATCCACTTTTACTCTGAACATATACAAAAAAGGCTCTACCTACATTGTCCAATAACAATTTGATTATGTTTAACCAGTAAATATAATCAACCTGATAAAATATGCCACAAATGCCTTCACCAATCAGGTCACTGTTAATTTGATGATTCCATGTACAAATGGTCCAAGACAATATGATGGCTAAAAACTGTTAGAATACTAAATGTTTAGATTTTTAAAAATGATTAAAAAATAGATTTTTAAGAATTCAATTTTGATAAAATTTAGACATGTTAAAATTAGCAGTAAAGATATAGTGAATTCAATAGAGAGAGAAGGCTAAGTTGAGTTAACTATATGTATACAAAAGGGGCAAACTATCATAACTGGCTAAGCAAAGTAATGTGTAAAGTATCAGACAAAATGGATTTTGTCAGAAGAAAGGTAGAATTGAGATCAGTTAAGATAGAAATACCATGAGATACTTCTGAATCATTTTAGTGTTAGACTATGGGACATGATTGTATCATATGATAAAAAATTTGCACAAACTATTCAAAGAAATATTTTAAATAAATGTTTATAAATTTATTATTTAAAATTATTAAAGTAAAATAATAAGGCACAAATTTGATCCTTTTTAAAGTCGTCATGGAATATATAGAAAATATTTTTCTATAAATGGATCTAATAGCAGAGTATCTCCCACTTCAAAAAGCACCAAAGGGTACAATATGGACAATTAAAGATAAGACAAAACTGTTGGGAAGAATGGTGACATACATGAATTTACTACAGAGAAGAAGTGTTTGGCAGTAGATTAAATGATTCTTTACCACAAGCAATGTGAGGGAAAATGTTGTCAAAGTGAATAAAGAATTCCATGTGCTAGTCACTAGAAAAGACATTCTGAGACCACAAGGAATTCTGGATTATTCTGTAAAGAAAGATGCTAGATTTAATTTCCAACTCTTGAAAGAAACATTATTGTTCACTTTTGAGATTATCTGAGCACAGTTTTTTCTTAATATCTATTCCAGATCCATGATTCCATGATTTTATGAGCAAAGAATGCCAAAAAAGTATAAGCATGTAAACACAAGGTGTTTTTATTCTCGAAGCATGTGTTCTTTTCCCTTTAAAGAAAAATGGTTTATTTTTACTTCCCACTGTTTTTCAATACTTTGTGGAGCGTCTTTGCTACGATTTATGAATCTGATAAAAGTATCCATCTTTCCCCCCAGATAATCCTCTTACTAATTTTCCAGAATATTTTGCAAATAAGTTTCAGAATTTTCACAAATCCTCTGCAGTGAGGTTAATAACCACTGATGTAAACTGTACATTCTTAGGAATAGGATTATGAACAAGCACTATACTAGTTTTACAAAAGCATCAATGTCTCCACACCAATTTTCCCTACTACCATGATGGCACCCAAGGAGGTGGATTGTGACTGGATCTACACAGGAAAGACAGGGAAGACTTGAAAATTGACCAGTGATTTAGAGTTGTTTTCAAATTACTATTCTTTCTATGTAATTCACTTCAAAATATCTATTAGCCCTCTCCCAGTCTTTCAATTTATTTCCCCAAACTTGTCTAAGTTATTCAGGCAAAAAATAACCACAAATGTGTTTTTCAGATTCTTAAGCATATTTAATAGTAATGTAAACAATTGCATCTAGGATACTTTTCAAAGCCTATATTTTGGAGAATAAATTAAAATGGCTATTGCACAGCAGTATATCAAAAGCTGAAAATTGGATATTTGCCAACTGTATAATCCTCTGTTATAAAAATGAAGAGAATATTCGAGTATCTTCCTGGATGAGGTATTCTTTGAATAATCTAGATTTTTTTTTCAGCATAGTCATATGTCCCTCAGTTAATACTTGCAACTATATTATACAAAATAGATACAATTCTGTTCAATTCAAAATAACTAGTAAAAACCATTTTAAAGCTGATAAATCTTTTTAGTACCATAATCATTATTTTATTTTTAAAACTTTGTATTCTATGTTTTTAGTAGTACAGTACAAAACATAAACAACTTCATTTGAAGCTATAATAAATCGATGACCCTGTTATGATTTCAATTGTATTCCATATGATTTTAAGTATAACAATGTAACACTTCACTTTCCTAGTGGTCAAATAGTTAAACACAGTTAACACAGTAATACTTAATGAAAATTTGTAGATTCTGTAAGATCTACTCAAGGTTGAGAAGTTTTCTTTTTTAAGATCTACTAAAGGTTGAGAAGTTTTATTTTTTAAGTTTTTATACTGACTCTTTTTCAAAATCTAAAAACACCAATTCAACTAAATACTTTCAAATAAACCCTTTCAAATAATTAAGATTTAAGATCTTGGATAAATTAATAATTAAGATTCTTGGATAAATTACAATTGTGTTAAGCAGCTTCAGAATCAGGTAAAGGGCACAGTAAAACTATTTCCCTTAGCATGCTTTCTCATTTGCAATTTCTATAGCTCTATTATTAGTATTACACAAAAGAATGCTGGCAAATGGTTTGGATACTCTGGCATTTTAAAACAGTAAATGCAATTAAGCTTGAATAAATAGATCACTTTTCAAACACTTGGCAACCTTTTTAAAGAAATGCAGAAATAGAGAAAAGTACTTAGGGAAGTTTTCTCAACAACTTTGTGGAAAGACAGGAGAAGGAAACACTTCACCAAATAATAGAGGAGTCCTCACATGCCAATCACTGCATTTATTACTTTCTTTTACTGAAAATATTCTGTAAAAAAAAAAAAAAGTGCTTTTTAGAGTACAATAAACTTTATTGTTTGTGACAAAGTTGTTATGATAAAACATCACATTTCCTAAATAAATAAATAAATAAATAAATAAATAACTTCTCCAAAAAACTTGACCATGTAAAATGTTTTATTTATACATCTGTGCATAGAAGATCATAAGGATAACTGCCATTAGTAAAATCTATTTTCCATGGACAAACTGACAGTAGTATGGAGAGTTTTTGTTTTTATTTTGTTTTTAGTTAAAGTTACTTAACTTTAGTTTTATGCTAAGCTAATACTAGTTATGGAGCATTTCAGCCAGGTGGAATTTCTTGTCCTCTGTGAATTCCCCTGAGAACCTTAGTATAGTCTTGAAACTATTATCTTGAACATTAATTTTAAATATGTTCATTTAGAGACAGTTAATATCGTGGAAACATAAGTGAGCTCATTAATAAAATAAATCAATCAAACTTTTATTGAGAAACTGAATCAAAAATGCAGGGGTGATCTATGCTTACATGATTCACTGTTTCCGTGAGTATGAAATAAATAAATAAAATATAATATATATATACACATATATATAATATTTTATTTATTATAATATATTTATTTATATATAGTATTATTAATATATGTTAATATACATAATATATAATATTAATATATTATTTATATATTATATATAGTATATATATTATATTTTATTTATTTATTTGAGAGAGAGAGTGCACAAGCAGGCAGAGGTGCAGAGGGAGAAAGAGAAGCAGACTAAGCAGGGAGCCGGATGTGGGGCTCAATCCCAGGACTCTGAGATCATGACCTGAGCTGAAGGCAGATGCTTAACTGACTAAGCCACCCAGGTGCCCCAAGTATGAAGCATATATTAACATTTTTTACAACAATCCAGGAATGTCAGTTTTATATCAGAATAACAATAGAAAATGTCCCTTTAAAAACTGGCGTTTGTCTTAGGTGATCTGTTTCTTCTCATTTATGAGACTGTAAGGCTCTGAGGACATGTGTAGCCTACATCTAGTACATCTAAGTACATAATCTAAGTAGTACATCTAAGTACATAATTACCCAATAACACTTATTTTAGCAAATATGTATTACATACCAGTTATATGGCAATGATGGAATTTAGATTTTAGTGAAAGAAACGTACCATAAACAAATGAAGAAAAAAGTTAATAAATGAAAATTTGGGAAGCGCTAGGTGGCCAATATATTATTATTTCAGAGAATAACATGAATATACTTAACTAAATATTTTAGATAAGAGAAAAAGGCTTCTCTAAGAAAGTAATTTTTAGGCTGATTCCTGATTCTAGGTGATAAAGTCCTAAGCATATACAAAGTTGGGGAAAACAATTTCTATACAAAAGCAATCATCCAGAAAAGCATATAGTACTGATTACATATTGCTGTGCTAGACACTATACGAGGTCACTGCCGAATTGTTTTTCATTATGCTTTACTCATATTTTTCTTATTATCTTAGCTAGCAAGTCAAAAATGGAACATTGGATTTAAGTGATTCTGTCTTTGCAGCATTGTAGGGAATATTTTCTCCTATCCAGGCCACAAATCCTTTCTTCTTAGCATCTTAGACTATCAATTAAAACTAGGTCAGCAACTCTAGAGGTTCAAAAAAGCCACATTAATATCTCTGACATTTCTGCTGATGTTAGTTGTACTTTTTACTCTGGTGCAGTGGTGAATGCATTCTGTAGTCTCAAATCATTAATGGCTCCGTTCTGAAATTAATAAACTAGGTAAATGACATTAGATATTAGAATCTAGATTGTATGCTCTGCAAAACACTGTATTTCATACCAATATATATTTTGTTGCATTTACATTGGAGTTGCTTCTATGTAAAAATATTCTTTATTTTAATAAATGGAAATAAGATTCAGGATTAGGAAGTCTATAGTCCCTTCTACCTTTTAATTAAAGTTATTACTTCTTGGATTATATGGTTATATGAGAAGAGTAAGGTTTAATTATTATATAATCAGCCAAAATAAGATCTGATACCAGTTTCTCTATTGAGTTATCTTACCATACACACAATGTTTCAAACCCCAAACATTTTTTTTAAGTTTTTATTTCAATTCTAGCTAATTAGCATACAGTGTAGTCTCAGGTATACAATACAGTGATTCAAGAATTCTATACATTACTCAGTGCTCATCACAATAAGTGTACTCCTAATCCCCAAAACCTATTTTACCCATCCCCCACTCACCTCCCCCCTGGTCTCCTCAGTTTGCTCTCCATAATTAAGAGTCTGTTTATTGATTTGCCTCTCTTTTTTTCCTCCTTTTTCTCATTCGTTTTGTTTCTTAAAGTGAAATCATATGACATTTGTCTTTCTCTGACTGACTTATTTCACTTAGCATTATGCTCTCTAGCTCCATCCATGTCATTGTAAGTGGCAGGATTTCATTCTTTTTTTATGGCTGAGTAATAGTCCATTACACACACACACATACACACACACATACACACACACATACACACACACATACACACACACACACACAAACACAAACACACACCACCTCTTCTTTATCCATTCATCAGTCCATGGACACTTGGGCTGTTTCCATAATTTGACTATTTAGAAAATGCTGATATAAATTTTAAGATACATGTATCGCTTCGAATTAGCATTTTTGTAATCTTTGGGTAAATAGTGCGATTGCTGGATTGTTGGATAGTTCTATGTTTAACTTCTTGAGGAGACTCCATACTGCTTTCCAGAGTAGCTGCAATAGTTTGCATTCCCACCAAAAGTGCAAGAGGGTCCCCCTTCTCCACATTCTTGTCAAGACTTGTTGTTCCTTGTGTTGCTGATTTTAGCCATTCCAACAGGTGTGGGGTGGTATCTCATTGTAATTTTGATTTGTATTTCCCTGATGATCAGTGATGTTGAGCATCTTTTCATGTGTCTGTGTTTTTGAGCAAGAAATTTTGTGCTCCCATAGATAACAATTACTCTATATTTGGTCATGAGCACCTGATTCAGGTCATTGTTCCTTTTATGTCATACTCACATACAGGAGGTGAAAAACAACACTGAAGACCATGGGATCTGCTGTCAAACAGATAGAATTTTAAAGCCTGGCTTTATCACTTACATCTGTGATCTCAGATGAGCTAGTTAACATCCCTAAATCTATTTGCAAATTTGTGAAATGGAGGTATCTAGTTTATAAGATTATTCTCAAGATCTAGTTGCATAACATATTTGAAGTACTTAGTACAGTGTTGGCACACGGTAAACATTAAAAATTGAGAGTTATTAATTACCCTTAAAATAGCAAGCTTTTCTTGTACTTTCCAACACTTTACTATATATGTAATCAGCCAAATCTTATCCATCATTTAGAATCCCTAAAACTGTGGGGCATCTGGGTGGCTAAGTTGGCTAATGACTGCCTTCGGCTCAGGTCATGATCCTGGAGTCCCAGGATTGAGTCCTGGATTAGGCTCCCAACTCAGCAGGGAGTCTGCTTCTCCCTCTGACCCTCTACTCTCTCATACTCACTCTCTCTCTCTCTCAAATAAGCAAATAAAGTCTTAAAGAAAAGAATTACTAAAATTATAATCTTGAGTGGTCATCTTCCTTTATTTCAACTCAATGTAAAGAGAGGAGTGGGAATTAATGATTAAAAAAGAATTAGTTAAAGGCTTCATACCAACCAAGAATACTTTAAAAATAAAATGATTATGATGCTTTAATAGTTTTGTCAAAAGAGATTTTAGAAAAAAAATATTCTCAAAAGTTTTAAGTTGTTCCTTTTAATGAGTTTTCAAATGTTGAGGAGACACTTTCTTTTCAAGAATATTCTAACGTAATAAATCATAGATTTTAGTAAAGAAAACAAATGGGAGGAGGTGCATAGGAAATATTTCTGGAAGAAGTTCAACTCTGTACTATTGTCAAAAAAAGTTGTTTCATTTGTCATTTCAAATGGCATTAAATAATTTTAAAACTTGTAATCTATTGCTAGACAGAAGTGCAAAATTTCTTTTTTCTTATCTAATAGAAGCTTATTTTTACCATAGTGCCCTCTTTTCTGTCATTCAACTTAGGACTCTTTCCCATTCCTCTAGTCTAATCATGGCTGTCATCAAGCCCATCTCACCCTCCAGAGTCTAGCTTCAATATTGTCTCTTCAAAAAAGCCTTTTCAGCCCACCCATTGCAAGTACCCAAACCAAGAGATGTGCTCTATCCCAGCAACTCAGTTCCTTTACTTCATCTCACTTATAAAAAGTAATAAGATGGAAATATTAAATTTATTTTAATTTACAATTTAACAATTTAGTGTTCTCCATGCAGAGACCACAATTATTTCTTCCACTGATATATTCCTAGTGCCCAGAAGTGTATTAAGTGTATTAAGCTTATTATATGAAATTTAAAAAATTTCAAATTAATGAATGAAGAAAAAGAAAGTTTTAGTTTAGTTTCATTCTGTCGATGAAGGGTGCAGGAAGAAAATGTGAATTAAATGTAAAGTGAGAAGTTTGAGATACTAATAAATCATTCTAATATTTTACTAATAAAACAAACCACATACCAAGCTGTCTGTAAGACTACACTAACCAAAGCTGCAGAGTTTGGATACACATGTTTTAGAATCACTATTTGAAAGATAGGTGGTGTGTGGGGATGGTATACTCACGTTTCAAGAATGTAGAATGATAATGGCATAGCAAAAGATTACAAGGGACACCAATCTTCACAGGGTGGGTAGAGAGGAATCCTGTTGAGCAGACTGGAAAGAATCCCCAGTAATAGGAGGAAGACAAGAAAGAATATTTCAGGAAGCAGGAATGACCAACTGAGTCAAGTGGTGCTCATAGATCAAGGGGGAAAAGAAATGGAATACATCACTTGGAATTTGTCAACTTGGAAATTATGAGTTACCTTAGCAAGCATAGTTTCAACAGAAAAGGCTGGAGTTAAGTTGTGTGGTGAATTGGAGAAAATAAAGTGAAAATGGCATGTGAGGGGAACTACCTTGAAAAGTTTGACCAAGCAGGAAAGTACAGATCCACAGTCCCAAATGTGGAAATTTGGGGGTCTGGTGTGTTTTGGAATTCTGAATATTTCAATTTAATAAAGGTAAAGAAACACCAGTTGTATGTAACTGACACACAATAACTTCTTAACATCATCCCCAAGTCAAATATTTTGTTAAAAATTCCATTAATTTTTCTTGAGTAAAATACATGGTCATGGTACGTTAGGTAAGACTATACAGAGACTTGTCAATTAAAGTCTGGTAAGGTTTTGATCAGCTAAATGAAATTTTTAAAAAAATTGGTTTTTCAACCTATTTGCATATATGGATTGTGGTAGAACAATTATGTAGAAAAAACAGGGTGCTAGCTGGACAGTGATTTGTTTATAAAAGACTTGTTTTCTCTTGTTTTGATTTGGTTTTCTACTAAAGCTTCCAAAACATATCTAAAAAATGATTCTGGGGATCCTAATAAATAAGCAGCTAAAGGTTGAGGAAAGATAGGAGATTTCTAGCAGAATTCAGGTCCCTGAGAAGTCAATTTGTAAGAATATCCAGAGGACACAGAAAGAGGCTGGCACTTCACAGAGAGATGTCATGGCTTTAAATTAAACCCAGAGAAAGGGAAAGAAAGGGTATAGATTCAGAGAATTTATTCATTTGGTAAGGGGAAGATAACAGAATTCATTTTTAATAATTTTTATTTTCTCTGTGAAATGTGATAATAAGATATTGCCAGAGAGTTTAGAAAGCAGAAGGAGAATCCACTGTTTCTGAAATAATTGTAAGAAACAATTTTTAAGGAATACAAGAAAGCAATAATTACTTGCAAAAAGTGTTATAAGATGCATTATTTGCATCAACATA
Organism: Potos flavus; assembly: GCA_028534135.1. Taxonomy (NCBI): domain Eukaryota; kingdom Metazoa; phylum Chordata; class Mammalia; order Carnivora; family Procyonidae; genus Potos; species Potos flavus. The sequence goes on from CM052899.1 coordinate 57,214,023, forward strand.
GTTAAACTTAATAAATTAAAATTAATCCAACCATTTTCTATTTATAAGACTCTGTTCTTATAGATTTGCTCTAGGCAAGAAGAGGAGGTAAGACCAAGTCACCTATTTTCCTGTAAATTAAATCCCAGTGGGAGAGAAGTTTCAGTCTACAGTAAATGCATTCAGAAATTAAACTCTCAATGATAAACTGGGAATATTTCTCAATATGCTTAAACTTGCTGTTCAGAAGTGTATAAGAACAGACTCTAGGGTCATAATTTTTCAAAATTGGTGGTGAAATATAAAATTATTATAGCCAAATCAGAAAAATCACAGCAAATAGAAAAATGTTTCATATAAAATCAATTTTTTGACCTCACATAATCACATGCTGAATATTTCTGCAGAACTATATATATTATTTAATTTTAAGGTTAAAAAATGAAAATATCAATCTAATGAATGGTTTATTTTTCATAAAAGTCATGAACTTTTAAAAGTTACCATAACCTTCCATTACTATGTGCTGGTCTGATAGACTGTTTGAATCATGTGTTATAGAAAACTGATTTTATTTCACAAATTCATCTGGGTCAGGCACCTGAATCATATTAGCAATTACAAATCATGTAAAACACATTTCCTTCACTAGCCATGGCATTTTCTCTGTGAGAAACATCTTTCATCTCCTCCTGAGGGAACCATATAATATAAAAGAATCTCACTGAAAATGTGTATCAAGAATTGTTTCTTGATTACAGTGTCATGCATCATGGTGCAGTGGTTTAAAGTCTTTGTGCTTCCCTTCAAAACACTGGTTTTTGAGCACTTCTATATCAGCAACTCAAAATGTAATGTCCTGAAACCTGGCACTCGAATTGCAAACTGAGATGAATACTTTTTTATAAGAATTAGTGCAAGTTGGTCAAGCCATTTCATTTTTTTTAATGGTGTTTCTAGGACTTTTCTAGTCATCCACAAATAAAACATGTTCTCAGTACTTTTAAAGATTAATAGTTCAGCAATATGTTGTGCAACAGCAAGATAAAAATTAAATAAAGGCTGATGCCAGGAAAACTTACTTTTTTATTCTGGGATATAAAGAACAGAAAAGACCAAATATTGGTCTCAAGCGCTTTTCAAATAGCAATGGGATAGCAACTATTCTCAACATACTAAATACAAATCAAATTTATAATCTCTATCTCAGATCCTCAAGTTATTTAGTTTTTATTACAGTGAGTGCATTAAGGCCCATACACACACACACATTGCAAAAGCAGATCTGACTCAAAGATTCAGGTAATCTGTGGTAGGGTGAGCAACCCCTATGTGAGGACAGTGCTTTAGGTTCTCCAGTGTTTTCACAGTAATTAATACAGAAAAAAATAGATATATGGAAATTTTTGGACTGTCATCATATGCTCACAAACCCTATTTGACTTTGAATAAAGATAGAGAAATCTCAAGTATGTCCACTTCTAAGAATACTGTCCTTCTGGATGTGACATGTTCAAGACCACAAGTGACTCCATTGGTTCTACTCCCTGTGTCATCTCCTAATGGAATAATAGGACTACATTAGACAGCACTTTTTAAACTTATCATATGAACCCGGCAGTGTGGCTTTAAAGTATATGTTCTTAAACAACAAGTTCCATCACAAATACTTTTTAAGAGTTTCATTAAAACTTGTTGAAATTTAACTCCCCCAAAATGTTATCAAGCAGTGGCTATAAAGCACTGAACTAGATGCTTTAAAGTCTTCAATATGAAATGGACTCCAGAATCTCCTGGTCCAGTGCAAAGAAAAACTATAATGAAATGCAGCCTCTAAGTAGTAGAAATTAAGGTATTATTTCTAGTTATTATAAACAATTCTACCTGGGAATATCCAGAAAGAGTTCCTAAGTTCAACTACCCTGATTTGTCTGGACACTGTTCTAGCTTTAGTGCTGAAAACCTCATGTCTTGGGAAAACCCACAGTCCCCAACAAACAGGGATAATTGGTCTAGCAAAACTAGTACTCCACTCATAAGAACTGAAAACAGGTACTCAAATAATTGTACACCAGTGTTCACAACAATAGTACTCACAATAGCCAGAAGTGGAAACAACCCAAATGTCTGCTAACAAATGAATGGGTCAAGTAAACAAAATATATACATACAATGGATTATCCACCCATAAAAACTAATTAAATTCCAATGTATATTACAACATGGATTAACCTCAAAAATGAACTAAATGAATGAACCCAGACACAAAAGCTCACATGTTGTATGATTTTATTTATATGAAATATCCAGAATAGGTAAACTCATAGAGTCAGAAAAAACAATGGTGGTTGCCAGGACCTGGGGGCTAGGGCTGGAAAATGACTATATAATGGGTATAGAGTTTTACATCTTTTAGAATAATGTAAAAATTCTGAAACTAGAGAGAAATGGTGGTTGCACAATATTGAGAATGGACTAAATACTACTGAATTTTTTTACTTTAAGATGGTTAATTTTATGTGGTATTTATCCTCAAAAAAAAAAAATGCACCACTCAAAATTCTAGAGAACAAATGGAATAATTTTAGACACCCACTAATGCATAATACTCTACACAAAATTAAAGAACTAGTTTTACAAAGCACATAATTATCACTAACTAGAAGAATCAGAGTTAAAGGATCAAAAATATCAATTCTTTATTATAAAATATACCAACATCGTGATTTTAATTTTGATATAGTTTTCTATGAAAAAGAAAAAAACACTTTAAGTCATATTTTGATACTAGATTCTTAAGATATTTATGAATAGAAGTCAGTTAAAATAACTGGTCATAATTTTTGCCTAGTTTATTACTGCCACCTATAAATCATCTACAGTGTTATAAGAAAACATAAGGAAGTCATAGTCACACTTACTTAAAAACATCACCAAACAAAAATTTAGGCATAGGCTTTGACCAAAACTGACCGACTTGCTAAAAGCCATCTGGTATTTTAGCAAATTCCCTTTAGGAAAATAATTTCACTCTTTTATTTTTAGGGTTTAGTGAGAAAAAAGAATATGCAGCTATTATAATTTGCATCAACTGAAGCATTAAATTGCATGATTTACTTGTTCATGGAAGCATAAGAAATCAGATATAATATTCCTACCAAGAAACAATATTCTTATTACCACTTAAAGATTCTTATTCACTAAGCCAATGTGAAAACTGAAAATTAACCTTAGTACTTAATCTTTGTTACTATAAATCTTGCCTTCCAGGTTATGACCTTCTTTTTCTCAGTTGAAATGCAGTTTCCAAATGCACCATTGATTTTTCTTACAGCATATCAACTCATCTGTACATGAACTAATAGGCAAGTGAAATTTTAGCTCTAAAATTAGATTTGGTGCTCTCACTTTAGATCCTAGTGTTCCACGACCATCCCTTTGCTGCCAAAACACGTTACTTCAAAACTAGAGCACATAATGATTACCAAAACACATTTGTCTTTATTTGAGGATGCTGTTGTTTTTATTATTGTTAAATATTCATCTTTGGATAGAACATGTGATTGCTTTTCTGGCAATGTTTCCTGCGAATCTTCAGTTTATACTATTCCATCACACCACCTGAATTAAATATAATTATCAGAGCACTCACAACACGAAAGAGCATTTTATTATGTACAACTCTGATTGGCATCCTTGTATTTGCATCCTGTATAGTTCTGATGTGGTTCTTATCCAGAAGTAAGTAATCAACATACTTCAGTGTAAAATCATTTTTTCAAAATATTTATTTCATGTATTTCTATTTAATTCAACAGTTTTTTTTTTCTTTTTTGGTCACTTTATTTTCTTGTAATTTTGTTATCTGCATAATAATTCAATGAGTGTGAGATAAAAGTATAAGCAGATGCATTAGAAATTGTTACTTATCCCAGATGCTTCATAATAAGATATTAACAAAATCAGTAATAAATAATTTATGACATGATGTGTTATGTACAATATACGCTACAGAAATTCTAGGAAAGGGAGAGGTGACTTGTTGAAGATGACAGGAAAGCTTTTGTGAGGAATTTGAGATACTGTAAACAAAATTGTGGACTTATGACCCCTCAAGCTGTGTTTGCATGACAATAGGACCAGAGACATATACTGGAGGGAAAGATAATAAAAATAAATTCAATTAAAAACAAGGCCAAAATATGTTTTGGCATGTTGCCATATACTTTTTTTTTAAGATTTTATTTATTCAGAGAGAGAGTGCAAGGTGGGGGAGGGGTTGAGGAAGAGGGAGAGAGAAAATCCCAAGCAGACTCTGCACTAAATGTGGAGTCTGACATAGGGCTCAATTTCACTACCCTGAGATCATGATCTAGGAGGAAATGAAGAGTCAGACACTCAACCAACTGAGCCACTCAGGTGTCCTTGCCAAATATTTTTAAATGACAAAATTGAGATTTGAAATTTAATCTGTAAGCTATGATTAATTTTTGAAAAATTTCAGCTTCCCCCAAAATAAGTCTGATGAATAAAGTTAATATGAGAGTGTAAAAATGATCCATTGCAGGTAGGAAAAGACTAGAGGCTGCAAAGCCAGTGAGGAAGGTATATTCATATTCCATACTCCCGGTAACATGACCCTAATGAAGTAGAACCAATGCATTTGGGAAAAGAAAAAGTTATTGGCTTTGAAAAAGATCAATAATTGTGCCTAGTAAATTAAATACCATGGTTATAGAAGTATTATGTCACAATTAAGAGAAGTGTACAACCCAGAGACAGGTTGGTTGGTGGGGACAATGATGAATTTTAAGTAGAACTGATGTAGAAAATGCCGGGGTTCAGAGCCGATGGCCAAGAAATAATTCTTTTTTGTTTTGTTTTGTTTTGTTTTTATTTTTTCAGTGTTCCAAGAAAGAATTCTTGAGATGTCTTCAGTGCAAAAAGGTGATTTTATTAAAGCACAGGGCCCATGGGCAGAAAAAGTTGCACTAGGGTCCATGGGGAATGGTCTATTATGTACTTTTGAGTTGGGAAGGGGTTTGGGATAGCACAAGTCTCTAAGCCATTTTGGAAGCAAGGTTTCCAAGACCTTGAAGGGACTAGCTATTGTTAGACAAATGTCACTTATTACTGTCTAGTAAAACTGTAGTCATGAGACCTTTCAGATGTATATCAATGGGTCATATGCTTGGGGGATGATTGCCAAAATATATCTTGGGGGGAGAGATGAAGGAACTTCCCAAAGGAATTTTTGTACGTTAAAGTAGACTTACAGGATCCTAGGAGGTTGGGAAAATGTTAAGCTAAGGTTGCCTTTTGCCCTTAGAATAGCATTAGCATTGAGGCAGCTAAGCTGCCAGAAGGTCACTCTGCCTGTTTCAAGGACTTGTCAATGGGCTATAGGCAGTAAGGAAATTTAATTTTTTCTTTAGCCTTTGTTTCCCACATCAGAATGACCATATGTCCAGTTTTTTGGATCAGTCAGGTTTACATCTGTTGCCCAGATATAATTATTAATAAGGACTATTGAAAATAATTTCTTAAATATGTCATAGTTTGAATGATAAATTATGCGAGAACTCTGATTATGCTTAATAGAGTCATCAGAATAAACTATAGAGTATGAAATAAGAAATGTGAGAAATTAGAATAAAACTTAAGTTTAGAAAGAAGCATTTGAGATTCAGAGAGGGGCTTTATTTATGGGAATAGACTAATTTACTTAATGATAAGATAAAAAGTAGAGGTTGAAAATTGCTTTTGTAGCATGAAAACAAAACAAACAATGAAAAACAAAAACAATAGCCTTTAAGGATTAGAGGAGTTGTTGGTCATAAGAGGAGAACCAGAATGGTGCAGCCTTGTGGAAACCAAAGACAAAGATTTGAAATGACAGGTAGACCCCTGTCAAATAATGCAGATATCAAGGAATTAAGGACCTAGATAAGTTCATTGATTTTATGACTTAAAAAAACTGTGTAAGTCTCTGGAATCTGAAGATTATGATATATATGGCTTTATGTCCAACCTAGTGTTTACCACCATGCTTGATAGAAAAGAGCTGAAAAGCTAACTTATTTGTCACTATAAAATAGGTATTTCCTTTCCCCATCCCTTTCAAATGGTGCAATATTATCTGCAACTGGCAAATGGCAGCAACCTACACACCACTGCCAAATGTTTACCATTTTAAAGGTAGTTTTGTGGAATGGGGTTTGTCTTTTATACAGGCAATATGATGATATTTGTTTAAAGAAGAGTATTTTTTTTTTTTTTTTGCTGAATAATCTAGATTTTAAGCTGTTACTGAGCAAATGGTTAGCAATGAGTTGGAAACAGCAATTTTATGCTTGAAATTCAGAGTTTGGATGTATCAAGATTAAAAAGACTTATAGCTGCTTAAAAGAAACATATATAGAACAAAATAAGTCAATAACAAAGACAGACAAACAGGCACTGCTGAATGCTTGAGGGAGAGTGGTCTCAGAGGAGGCAAGAAGGGATGGATGAGATGGAGAGTGCATGGAGGACAGAAACGTGCAAACCCTTTTCTTAAAACAAGGGGAAAGTGACAATACATAAAGATATAAGAGGAAATTTTGAATTTGGGATGAAAAAACTCATATATGGTTTGTTCAATGAAATTGAACAGATCTTTTGAGAACAATAACCTGTATGTTATTTAAAACAAAAAAGGGGCACCTGGGTGGCTCAATCGGTTAAACATTTGCTTTTGGCTCAGTTCATGCTACTGGGGACCTGGGATCAAGCCTGCTTTTCCCTCTCCCTCTGCCTGCTTCTCTCCTTGCTTGAGCTTACACTCTCTGTAGGTCTAATAAATAAATGAATAAAATTTAAAAAAATAAACAATTTATGCTTGGTGATAACAGCTTTATATATCCCCAAGCACACCAAATATATCTTATATGTGAAACTGTTGAGCAGGTGCACCTGACATACTCTCGCCGTACCTCTCCCTCTATTCATGTGTTGATTCTTATTTAAGCCTCTGCTCAAGTCTTATGCCCTTCCCCAAATCTGCTTTGACTGCTCTGGAACACAGTGATGTTTCACTACTTTATACTCACAGCATTTGCTGCATTCCTCACACATTTGATACTTCATCACCTGTGGCTCTGTATTGCTCTTTCCAATTATAAGTATGTCTTTCTTATATTTTCAGAATGAATGCAATCTCATATGGGTTAAAGACTACATAATTTCTTGTTTTATGTCACGGCGATTCCTCTAATTCTTCCTGGGTGAACTAAATAAAAATACAATATTCACATACACGCATCTGAATGACTGGGAAACTATGTGAAAATGAAGGATTTTTTTTTAACTGTGTAAATATCGTTAACTGACATGAAGTAAAATAGAAAATGTGTTTGTATTATTTCAACAGCAAAAATAAGTAATTACAAAGGCATCCATAGAAATTACCACTGTTTTGTCATAGCCTGAGATTCTTAAAGTACTTGATCATGCCATTGCATTTTATGCAGGTATTAAATGATCTTTCACAAAACAACATTTAATCACATGAGATAACATTTGAGACACCGCTTTTAAAAGCAGGTTATAGTACATTTTATTTTGAGATTGTCTTTGTTGGAAAATAAAAGTATGCCTACATATGAGACTGCAAAAAATACAATACAGGTTTTAATTTGGTATCTCAGGATGGTAGAAATATGGTTGTCTTTGGATTTTGTATGTAATTTGAATGTTTTCTAAAGTAAATATGTTACTTAAAATTAATGCATATATATTTTAAACCATTTGTTCATCTTATAAAACAGTTGTAAAATTAATCAAATAAATGAAATATTTGAATTTATCACCACAAGGTTGTGTTAAACAGAAAGTATACTATAGGGAAGCCTGAGTGGCTCAGTCGGTTGTGTCTGCCTTCGACTCAGGTCATGATCTCAGGGTCCTGGGATCAAGCCCTGTGTCAGGCTCTTTGCTCAGTGGGGAGCCTGCCTCTGCCTCTTTTTTTTTTGCTCTGCCTGACTCTTAACCTGCTTGTGCACTCTCTCTCTGACAAAATCTTTAAAAAAAAGTATACTGTAATTGTAGGAAAAACTACAGTGTACCACAACATATAACAAGTCCATATTATTACAATGTAATTAATCAATAGCTCATGAATTTCATTACCTCCAAATAAATCAAAGTAGAATTTGGTATGAAAAATTTTTTATATAGCACTTAGTCATTCATAGAGTTGCTTTTATATATAAGGCATTGTGTTAAGTACTGAGAATATGTCACAAAAAAGGTTTCTTGACCAGAATTTATTCATAGTATGAAATGATAAAACGCATACACCCAAACACAACACACACACAATTAGCTCTTCAATATACTGTGATAAATATCAAGACCACAAAATATAAGATACTCATGCACAATATTTTCAGAAAGATTTAAAAGGCTTAATATTCTTTACTGAATTATAATGATTTTTTTCACAAAAATATCCAGTTTTGTTATAGTCAAAAGCATTTATTTTTAATACCATAAATTCCGTAAGGGTGCTAATGCTAGTTATATCAAAATATGACTTTGGAATTTCATGTTGGTAAATTATACAATTAATTAACTGGGGGTTACATGAATTTGGAAAATTACAAATGACCCAAATTTAGGGTGGTATATGGGATAATAAGTTGTTTGTATTATGTCATACAGGGAATAAGAATCAATGAGAGTTATTTAAGTAGAGTAATCTGAAAATATCACTGTTTTGGAAAGAGCACTGTGTCTCTAGTGTGGAAGATGGAATGCAGGGTCCTGAAGCTTAAGCAACAGAGAACAGTTAAGACCCACTTCATCTGAGAATAGATGAAACTAAAAGATGAGAATGAATGAAGTGAGAAAGAAAGGCCAAGTTTTGGAATCCTAAGAAATAACTAGGAAAAAAGAGATTAGCAGAAGGACTCCCTGGTAGGAGAGGATGGTGGTGATGCTGAGAAGAAATAACAAAACAAAAAAAAACAAAAAAAAAAAAGCTTTGCATTCATTCATTTAAACTATTTACTGAGCACCTATTATGGGCAGGTCCTTTCCTCAGCTCTAGTGATATTGAATGGAATAGGATTCATATCCTCACAAAATTCATTAAGCTTATATTATATGTCAAGTTTATAATTTAAATAAAAAAAATAAAATTCAAAAAATAATTAGGGATCCAGAAATACATACATACATACAGAGAGAACTAGAAACATGAGATTGGGGAGACATGTTTAAAATAGAGCACTAAGCAGAAACCCAATGGAGATGAAGGAGCAAGCCAAATGGACACATCAGGAACCGTGCTCCAGGCAGAGGGAACAGCAGTAATCAGGCACTGAGATAGGAACATAATTAGGGTATTTAAAAAACAAAATCAAAACAACAACAACAACAACAACAACAACAAAAACCAGTCAAGAAACCACATATTTGGGTTAGACTATGCAAAGGGGAGAATTAGAGCAGCTGAATTTAGACATTGAGAATGTCCTGTAGGTCACATAAGTCTATTATCATTGTAAAGATTGTGGTCTTTTCTATGAGTTAGAAAGTTTTGGAAAATTTAAGCATAAGTAATGTGACTATAATCTGATTTTGATTTGAAAAGCAACTCTCTGACCTCCTCAGGTAAAGATATAGACTAGAAACCATGGAAGCAAGTCATGGAGTAGGGACACCAGTCAGGAGGTATAGCAAACCCAAAGGAAAGACAACGGTATGGGATGGGGGTGGCAGTGAGGGTGGTGAGAAAATTGTTAGATTATGAAAATATTTTTGAGAAGACAATTGACAGATGATGGCATATCAGAAAGAGAAGGAGATGATTTTTAAAGTAATAAAATAGAACACTTACATTCATTGTTTTATGTGGTGTTTCAGAGGACAGTGTTTTCAGATGAATATAGTAACAATAGCTATCCATGTAGAAATTGAGAACAAATATGAATTTGTACTACATGACTTGCAAATTCTTTGTCTAGTTCTATAAAACCATATCTATCCCCTATTCTAGAGTCATATATCTCAGTTTTAGTACAGTTTAGGATAAATATTTTGTTTATTTCATCTGATACCAATTAGCTTTGCATCATTTTTAATTTAATTTAATTTAATTTTTAAAAGATTTATTTATTTATTTTAGAGAGAGAGAGCATGGCAAGGAGGGGCAGAGGGAAAAAGAGAGAGAGTCTCAAGCCAACTCCACGCTTAGCTCCAGCCCCATACATAGCTCTATCTCATGACCCTGAGATCATGACCCAAGCCAAAACCAAGAGTTGGATGCTTAACCAACTGTGCCACCCAGGTGCCCTTCATTTTTGATTTAAAAAAAAAAACAAGAAGGACGAAATAAAGAAAGAAAAAGAGATGATGTGTAAGGAAGATGTCATATAGAAGAGAGGACACAGAACGGATGAAAGTTGATTAACATCTTAGTTTGTCAGCATTTTCTTATAAGTCTGAGAGACCAGGTGCTGGCTGACAAATCTCAGGACGCTTGCCTGACTGTGTGTTGGGGAGGCATAGTATGAGGAGACTATATCTGGGGAGCAAGCAATCTAAGGATATGGCATCTAAGTCAGTCACAATGTTTGACTTCACATTTGAAGTGGAAGAACGTAGAATGAGTGGGAAGAACCACAGTGTAAAACAATCAGAGGTAGAAGCAACAAAGTGGTGAAAGACTACAGGCTTAGTAGGAATCCCCCAACACATCCTTGGCAGTAACAGGAGAGAATGTATTAGGGTTTAGGTTTAGTTCCTTTCCCTCTCACCCAGTTCTATCTTTGGAATCTGTGATAAGCAGAATAGTGGCTCCCAATAATGCTCACACTCTGATTACTTACATGGCAAAAGTTGAAGAACATCAAAGACTTATACCCCTATCCCATATAAGGCAGCTGAGAACATTGTAATCGGTATTTCTACAAGTATTCTCCAGGCTCATGGGTTTCATACTGCTCTTGTTTGTAGGGCATTCTTGAAACAAATTAATAGATGATTCCTCTGATGATAAATATCTTCCAATGTATCTTTTTTTTTCTCTCTCTCTTACAAAAGCGCCCAGCACAAATCTCTGACCTTGTGTTATAGATACATACAAGGATTTTGAGTAACTCACTATAGCTGGGGGTGGGGTGGGGAAAAGGGGTATAGAGGATAAACAATGAAGCTAAAGACACGTGGCGAGGCCACTCCATATGTGGCCAAGTATAACAAGCTAATGAGTTTGTAGGTGATGCTCACACAATGGGGATCCAGGAGAGGACTGTAAGCAAGGAAGCAATGTGGTCAGTAATACAGGAGGGTAAACATAGTAGAGGGAAGAGTTCAGTTTTGTACATGTTCAAAATGCTGTTCTTAATAGGACATGTACCTGAAGTTACTCAGAAAGCAATTGAATAGCTTTAGAGCTCAGGAAAGTGTTGTAGGTTAGTCAGAGACATTGGAGTGGCAAAGTTCACACATGGAGAGAGAACACAGTGAGACAAGAAAGGTCTAAGACAAAATCCTGAGGCACACACACATTTAAGGAATGTAGAGGAGCTGGAATTCATATACACAGTCACCAATGAGCAATCTGAGAGGGAAAAATCACAGCCAGGAAAAAGTCTCTCACAGAAGTCAGAGTTTAAAGAAGATATCATGATCCACAGTGATGCATAATCATTGATGTCCTCATAAATGTTGAACAACCCACTAGGGAGTGGGAGGAGAGCTATGATTTGTAGCGTTTGCTGATTTTTGTGTTATAAATATTCCAAATACACCGGATTTTCAAACTACCAACATGATGTCAAGTGGCTCTCAAAATTCCTGAAATTTTAACAATCAGCCCTTTTGAGTGGGTAAAAGCTAGCTCCTACATGCCACTGCATCCAGTTTAACTAAAATGGGCTTGAGAATTCATTAGATTTCAAACTTGGGTCATTGAGACACTTTTCTATGTGTGCTGGGGACAGAGGGGAAGACAGATGAGTGGTGCCTGAAAGCCCTGAGTACGTGTCCTTTTGCATCACACACAAGTCTTTTCTCCTGCATTCTCCATCATTGTGAATATAACTGACATTGATGGAAACTATACTGATTCCATTTCACACTAAACAAATCTTCCTTGATCTTTCAAATACTTGTGGTTGTATACATTTCTTTCCTGTTGGCTGACTTATAGATGCGCAAATTTTTTAATCCCATAGATGCATGAAAATACAAATAATGACAGTTGTGTTAGAAATAAGAATACAAAAAAATTTATCTCATTTTGAAGTTTAGTAATAGTACACCATATGTAATTAGTAGCTAAAAGAATAAAATAAAGACTTGATGTTTCAGTTGTTCTTTATGAATCTTTTTCACAATTTGGATGAAGTTGTTCACATGTTGGAAAAAATAGAATTAAAAAGTGCATATACTTGGACCACACCTAACCTATAAATGTTTTTTAAGACAGAGACCACATTCTCCATGTATGAATGAGACTATAAAACAATACATACTATGGAGATTTTCACATATCAATTAAATACTCATCCTCCCATTTAATTCTATACAATATCTAACAAAAAATTTTACAAAGCTTTCTACTACATTCAATAAAATTGCTAAGTGACTGATTAGAGGAAGAGAAAGGAAACTACCGTACAATCCAGCAATTGCACTACTAGGAATTTACTCGAAGAATACAAAACTATTGCTTCAAAGGGATACATGCACCCCCATGTTTAAAGCAGCATTATCTACAATAGCCAAATTATAGAAGCAGCCTATGTGCCCATCAACTAAAGAATGGATAAAGAAGAGGTAATATATATACACAATGGAATATTAGCCATAAAAAGAATGAAATCTTGCCATTTGCAATGACATGGATGGAGTTAGAGAGTATTATGTTAAGCCAAAAAAGTCAGTCAGAGAAGGACAAATACCATATGATTTCACTCACATGTGGAATTTAAGAAACAAAACAAATGATCAGGGCAAAAAAAGAGAGAGAGGCAAACTAAGAGACTCTTAACCATAGAGAACAGACTGAAGGTTACCAGAGCAGAGGTGTGTGTTTCTGGGTGGGGGTGGATGGGGGGGGGGAGGATGAAATAGGTGACAGGGATTAAGGATGGCCTTTGTTGTGATGAGCACTGGGTATTGTATGTAAATGTTGAATCACTGAATCCTACACCTAAAACTAATATTACACTGTATGTTAACCAACTAGAAATTAAAGAAAAACTTTTAAAAAGGAAATAATGAATTAAAGGGATAAACTACTTGTCCAGGAAAACATAAAAGTTTGCATATTCTTTAAAAATGCTTCATGTAGGGGTTCCTGGGTGGCTCAGTGGGTTAAAGTCTCTGCCTTTGGCTCAGGTCATGATCTCAGGGTCCTGGGATTGAGCCCCACATTGGGCTCTCTGCTCAGCAGGAAGCCTGCTTCCCCCTCTCTCTCTGCCTACCTCTCTGCCTACTTGTGATCTCTCTCTATGTCAAATAAATAAAATCTTTAAAGAAAAATGCTTCGTGTACATAAGACCATCTTCTATTAAATCTAAATCATTCCTTGTGTTCAGATGTTTTCATTCCATTGATTGAACACATTTAAACAAAACCGAACATTTAAATTTCTGTTGCAGTCAGTCAGCCCCATATTACTGAGAGAATTTATCATTTGGAAGAATGACTGGATTGACACTGTGACTTAATATATATATCACCGACCTAGCTCATTTACCTGGCTCTAGCTCACAAGGCCTTCCTGTCACCCAGCTCATCTTCACATACTTCATCTTTTACCAGAGTACACTTTTTTTTTTTTCTATGTGGAAAGAGAAACAAAATACATTTCACATAAGTTAGAGTTTTGTATATGTTGTTTTCCTTTTCTCAAAGGACTAAAATCACTTTCTGGGTGCTGTACTGCACATGAGTTTGACTAGAGTTTTCATCTCGAGCCCAAAAGACAGTGGAATTTCAGTTATATCTCTCCAGATATCAAAGCCCATTCTGAAGCCACTATAGAGAAATATCCTTTCTGTTATTATTGGCATTGTCCCTGGGTATTTTATTATATCATATTATCACAACAAGAAGGATGAGGAGAGTACAATAAAATATTTTGAAAGAGAGATTACATTCATGTAATTTTTATCATAGTATATTGTTCTAATTGTTCTATTACTAGTTATTGTTATTAATCCCTCACTGTGCCTAATTTATTTTTTTAAAGATTGTATTTATTTGAGAGAACAAGAAGGCAGAGCGGCAGGCAGAGGGAGAGGGAGAAGCAAGATCCCCACTGAGCAGAGAGCCCGATGAGGGGCTCGATCCCAGGACCCTGGGATCATGACCTGAGCAAAAAGCAGACGCTTAACCAGCTGAGCCACCCAGGTGCCCCTTACTGTGCCTAATTTATAAATTAAATTTTAAAGACTTATTTTGAGTAGCAAAAATCACTTTCATGTGCCTAATGCAAAAGAACTTTCAAATATCAAATTAATTTCTTGCCACAGTTCTTTCTCTGTCACATTAATGGTGAGCTCATTTTTGTGTGATTTTTCTCTGTAAATAATTTGTACACTCAGTAAACTCTTTCTGACATTGTCCATAATAATATTTTCATTTTGGTGGCAAGTGAATTTACAAGATTTTTTTATTTTCTCTCCCAAGGATATACCTATCACTATATCAATCTTTCCTATGTTCTGTACAATTGTAAAACATAAATACAGTGGTAACAAAAAAATCAATCTGACAGGTAAACAGCTTTTGAAAGCTAAAGTGCTAAAAGAAGAGTCAATGAGAAAATGATCTATTAGTAAAGTGTCTCCTAAGCAGACAGATGATATTCTAACTTGAAGTACTTTCCTAAAAAATTTATCATGTGCAGGTAGAAAATTATTTTCTAACATCAATTAGTATATCTTTACTCTAAATTAGAATCTTCATATATAAGGTGCATGCATTGTCTTTTGAGTATTAGTTTGTCGACATTGATAATTTTTTCAGTGTCTCATGTTCTTTGATGTTATTTAAAAAATCACTTTTATCTACTGCTATATTCTTAAAGTAGAATATTTGTACCACACTGACAGGTAGGCAATATCAGGGGAGTTATTCACACATTAGCTATCGGGTGCTTTGGGAAAAAACACAGTTTTCATTGTCAATGTCAATTATTTATTATTTTGTTGCCACAGCCATCATGTACCACAGCTGTGAGATTTCTTTTGTAGAATATGGTCTTTTTCATAATTTAATGTCAAAGCAAACTTCATAGTAGAATAATACACCTGAGTAAATGTAACTCACAGTAAGAGGTTTAGTGCTTTGGACATGTTACCTTCCTGGTTTTCCCTCTCTTTCTAAATATCAATAAAATAGCTAATCGACTTTGTTTCTAGTCCTTATTATAGTGTTTTAAGGTGGTTAGTTTTTCCATCTGTAAAGGGTATGTTTTCATATGTGCTTTAAATATATTTGCTTTTTGAGACATTCTTCTTTATATATGTTTAGAATAGTAACTTTATGTCTAGAAAGCCTCAGAACAGAAATCAGACCAAAAAAACAGAAGACAGACCAGGCACCATAAACTATGGTTGTTAATTGTCCCAGTGTCTATTTTTTTTCCATATGCATATAGCCACAAGAGTCAATATGTTCAATGTAACAAGGTTTGAAATTCCATCCCTAGAACTTTTTTATCAAGTGTAACTTCTTTCAATAACAAAAACATTTATATTTTTCAACAGGATTTAACATAACAAAAAGATTAACAAAAAGATCTATATATAAATGTTGCACGTTTTTTAATTCATTAATGAGTCTATAATTAGTATACTAGAAACTGAACTGATTCAAATATAAACCAAATACACAAAGTTATCCATACTTGTGTTTATTTTGTTAATTCTTTGTTTCAATTCTTAGCAATGTAAAAGAAATAGTGATTCAGGCAGGTAAGCCCTCTTGTTCAACTCTCTGATAAACAGTGCAACATATTAAGTAATACATGTTTTATAAAAAATGTATTAGCATTTCACAGCTTTGTATCAGGAAAGTCAATGTGGATGACAGCTTCATATTAGAATTACAGATGCAGGGCTTGTCTTGGATATTGAATCTTATTACATAATATAACACAGGTTTCGGGAGTGTATACAGAATCTTACACAACAGCTCAAAGGCTTCCTGAAGGAAATAAGTAGATATTAAAGCAAATGAAAAAATTATCAATTTAGGAAAATAAACCTAGAAATGAGGTTTGTAAACAAGAATGGGGTAAGGATTGAGATCAGATCTTGGTAAGAACAATGGAAAGGGAATTACTAATACCACAGAAATAATGAAACAAGTATTCACAAAATAGAAACAAGAAAGAAAACAATCAAGAATTAATCAAAAAATTTCTCTATGATGAGAATATAGAAGGATGTGAAAAACTTTTATATCTGCTAAAACAAAATATTACCAGATAAACCAAACTATCATACTATCTAAAGATTGTGGAAAAAACTCCAAAAGGATAAGACTGCATGAAATTTTCCTTCCTGGAAGAACACACAATGAAGAAAGCTTTCATACCTGGGGATTATAATAGAATTTGAGCACAGAACATGCAAAAGAGTGTAAATGATTCGGACATGGAAAAACTAGACAATCTTCTGATGAAGCTATGGGCTGCCATGTCAGATTTAAATCTGAAGGAGACCCAGAACAAAGAGAGTTTTGCTGAGTAAGCAAGACTGGAAATGAGACTGTACAGTCTTGTAATTTTATGATTATTTACATCTAGCCATTTCATGGTCTGATGTTTTGTGTTTTCAAATTGCTGTGGTCCTAAGTGGCCCTGGTCCTGGAATTTCAGTCTCAGAGTCTTGAAATCTCATGGCTTCATGGTTTCATGTTCTCTAGTCTCTCAGTCTCCCATCTTAAAAAAAAAAAAAAAGTCGAGTTTTCAAGGTTTTGAAGTACTGCAGCTACAAGTTCTAGGAGTATATAAGGTATTCTCTCCCTGAGACAGAAGCCTAAACTCAGAGTTAACATATTTTAAAACAGAGGTGGGCTGGGTCTAACCAAAGGTGCAATTACTACTAAATGACATTTCCGATATTAATGAGATTATAAGTCTTTTGGCAGTACAGAAAGTTGAAAATGGGTTGGAAGCAGAGATCATCTTAGACTCCTTATGCCTAACCCATAGCAGAACTAAAACTATAAGCTCACTCCAAAACTGCTTAAATATATTATTTATTAAATTTAATTATCTGGCTGAGCCAAATAATCACTCTCTTATCCTAGCTCTTAAGTTGTCTAACAAGGGAAGGAAAATCAGAATGTGATCCCTGGATAAAAGCAAAATAAGAGAATATAAACAGCTATAAATATAAATGGTATAATCATCAATAAAGAATTTTAAAATATTTATGATAATGATCTTAAAATTACCATCAAATAGATATGTTAAGAGATGAATTTCAGAAGAGATTTGGGAATTGTAAAAAGAAAACCAAATTGAAAATTTGAGATAAAAAAAAATCATAGGGAGCACCTGGGTGGCTCAGTCATTTAGCATCTGGCTTCATGACCCCAGGGTCCTGGGATGGAGCCAGCATCAGGCTCCCTGCTCAGCAGGTAACCTGCTTCTCCCTCTCCCACTCCCCCTGCTTGTGTTCCCTCTCTCACTGTGTCTCTGTCAAATAAATTTTTAGAAAATCTTAAAAAAAAATCATAGGAAGGGATAGACAGAAGAAACACAAAATAAGACCAATCAATAGAAATGTTTAAACTTAAGAACAGAGGAAAAAGAGATTGAAATATAATGCATAGAATCTCTATGACTTGTGAAAAAAAAATCTAACAGTCAAATATATAATTGGAATAGTAGATTGATATGAGATGATGATGTAGGAAAAAATATTTGATAAAATATTAAATGAATTTTTTCAAATTTGATGAAAAATTACAACCCACTAATGTAAGAATTTTAGCAAGCTACTAGCAGAATAAGTATAAAGAATATCATTTTCAGCAAATCATAGTCAAATTGCTAAAATCAAAGTAATAAAAATATTAAATACAGAAAGAAAAACTGAGTACACTACACAAAATGAAAAAACAATAAGCAAGACAGTGTATTTCTTTTTTAAAATATTTTATTTATTTATTTGACAGAGAGAGATCACAAGTAGGCAGAGAGGCAGGCAGAGAGAGAGGTGGGCAAGCAGGCTCCCCGCTGAGCAGACAGCCTCATGTGGGGCTCGATCCCAGGACCCCGAGACCATGACCTGAGCCGAAAGCAGGCGCTTTAACCCACTGAGCCACCCAGGTGCCCCAAGACAGTGTATTTCAAATCAGAAACAACAGACTCAGAAAAAATGGAACATCTTGGTAATGTACTCAGTGGAAAAATACAATAAAATAAGAAACTTTCTACATAGAATTATATATCTTGCAAACATATCTTTCAAGAGGAAGAGGGAAGTCTTTATCTCTTACCAAGATGAAGTATAAGGAATTAGATTTGTCTAGGCCATCTAAAACACTGGATTAAATATGATTCATAAATAAAATGTATGACATAATGACTATCAAACCATTATATATCAGAAAAGGAAGGGCCATAATCCCTAAGAGATGGGAAACAATTAAAAGAGCTCATGATTGCCTCAGTTTAATGACCAGAGAGTTTATAGGACATGCCATAGGAAAGCAAATCCCAGGCAGAGCCTTTCATCACCCTAGGTTGAAAAGAAAGCAAATTTTTCTGTTTGAAGTAAAAATAATAACAATATATCAGGGATTTATAACATCTGTAGAAGGAAAATACATGACAATTATAGCACAAAATATAGAAGGGATCTAAATGAAATTATACTATTACATAGAAAAAAAATGAAATTAAATTTAAACCCAATCATATTAACCATTACTTTAAATGTAAATAGTTAAAACACTCTATTAAAATGAAAAAAAATCAGCAGATTGTATATAAAGTGAGACTCAACTATATCCTGTTTACAAGAGATATGTGTTAATATATACCACACATATTTAAAGAACATGTAAAATGAAAAAGCTAAACATAAGAATGATAGAGTAGCAATATTGACATGTTAGAAAATAGACTTCACGTTAAGGAGTCCTGTCAGTAAAAAGGTGTGATTTATTTTACTTTTCTTTAAAAAATAATAATAATGCTTAATTGCTCAAGAAGACTATACTAATTGTGTAATTACTAATGACAGAGATTCAATATGCATAAAGCAAAAATTGACAGAAATAAAAGAGAAAAAGGGTATATCAATAAAGTTTGAGTTTTATTAATACCCTAGTGGCTATAAGTGAGACTAGGAAGACAAATTTAAAAAGCGAGGATACAGGTGACAAACAACACTGCCAACAACCCAAGTTAACTAACAATGAACATTACACGAAACCAATACAGAATACATCTTCTTCTCAAGTGCATGTGGGTCAGTATATTTTACATATAAACAAGTTTTAATGTATTTTAACAATGGAAATAAGTATATAGCAGGATCTCTAAACACAATATATTTTAATTAAAAAGCAATAGCAATGAAATATCTGAAAAACTTTCAAGTAGAGATTAAGCAACACACTTCTAAATCTGGATCAAGAAAAAATTACAAGGAAATCCTTAATCGAGCTAAATATTATGAAAATACATCATATCAATCTGTGCGAAATTCAGCTGAAGTAGTGATTAAAGAAATTTATAGCTTGAAACACCAATATTACAAAACATGAAATGGTTAAAATCAATGATCTACATTTCAACTTAAAAAAATTATATAAAGAAAAGCAAATTAGAAAAAAAAGTAAGCAATGAAAGATAAAAAGATAAAAGGGGAGCTCAACAGAATAGAAAACAAATTAGAGAAAAAATCAAAGTCAGAATTTGTTTTTAAGCAAAGTTGTCAAATTCATAAATAAAATGAAAAGAAAGAAAATATATTATCAGTATCAGAAGTTAAAAAAATGTAACACCACTGCAAATCCTAGAGGAGCTTTAGGATATAAAGGAGATATTATAAATACTTTTGTGCCAATAAATATAGCAATTTTAATGAAATGGAAAAATCGTTTGAAGAAAACACATACCATAAGTGGCACAAAGAAATCTAAGTAATTGTATATATTTTCTAAAAAATGAATCTGCAATTTAAAAACATATCAAAAAGAAAAATTCAGACTCTTGTGGCCTCAACATAAAATCTATCCTGCCTTTTAAGAATCCTTGTTTTTCACAAAATCTTTCAGAAAATAAAAGAGAAATGAACAATTTTCATCTCAATGTGAGGCTGTCTAATCCTAATGCTCAAAATTGACAAATCCACTAAAAAGGGAGAAATTCATAGACTGATACTATTCTTAAACAAAAATAGAAAATTCTGTAATGTTTATTTTAGCAAATTGAACACAGAAATATATAAATGTTATACAATATTTTGGGCAAATGGATTTATTCCATCAATTGAAGTTTGATTTTTACATTCGAAAATAAATACATGTAGAATTCTACTTCTAGAATGGCATGTGAGGAACTCTACAGACCAATTTCCTGGTGAAAATCACTTTTAAAACAATCAATTTTAAATCTCTAAAATTGTCCCAAGGTCATATAGCCAAGGAAGAAATACTGACTCATGAAAATCTATCACCAGTAAGAACTACAAAAGTTTCTGGCACTTGAGCCAAATCTGTTCCTCCCTCTTTCTCACTCAGTTCAATGACAGAAACTCCACTCTGGGAGTATATGACCAAAAAGACAAGACTCCCTCCCCCTCCCACCCCCTAGTCAAGGGGTATGATATCTCAATGGGAAGGATAGACATTTCTTTTTTTTTTTAAAGATTTTATTTATTTATTTATTCGACAGAGAGAGAGAGATCACAAGTAGGCAGAGAGGCAGGTGAGAGAGAGAGGAGGAAGCAGGCTCCCTGCTGAGCAGAGAGCCCGATGCGGGGCTCGATCCCAGGACCCTGAGATCATGACCTGAGCCGAAAGCAGAGACTTTAACCCACTGAGGCACCCAGGCACCCCGGATAGATATTTCTTATTTCCTCTGGGTTTAAGTTGCAGAAGCAAAATTCATGATAAGAGTGATTTAGACATTGAGGGCCCCAACTGTCAACCCAGTACCCACTCAAACATGGAGGCATAAATCCTCATTTATGAGGCTGTGAATACTGTAGATTCAGTAACTCTTACTTCAGTTCACTTCTGGAGCAGAGGTTCCATAGCAATAGAGGCCAGATTAGAAGACCAAAGGCTACAGTCCCTGTGCTTTTAAAGCAGAGGTGTTATACCTGCCCTCAGCTCCAGAATAGTTATTCAGAGATTTTGCCTGGAGTGAGAGGAAATCCATAAGAACAAAGAATTCTGACATTCTCCTCAAATAGAATGAATTTACTTAAAAATGTGTGTGGAGAACTGCATACCTTAGGATGCTTTTAAGAATAATGGAAACTTGGGGTGCCTGGGTGGCTCAGTTGGCTAAAGCCTCTGCCTTCGGCTCAGGTCATGATCTCAGGGTCCTGGGATCGAGCCCCACATCAGGTTCTCTGCTCAGCAGGGAGCCTCCTTCCCCCTCTCTCTTTGCCTGCCTCTGCCTACTGGTGACCTCTCTCTCTCTGTCATATAAATAAATAAAATCTTTAAAAAAAAAAAAGAACAATGGAAACTTAAAAAAAAGTAAATAAAGGAAACTTTGGTAGTTTCCTACAACAGAAAACAACAACAAACAACAAGAGAAAAGCTAGTGGCTATATGAAACTAACAAATAAAATCATAAGCCAGCTAGTTTACCGAAGAGAAACAGGTAAAGAGACAGCTAGAAAGAATCCTCCTGGGATTGAAACAAGTCTCAAAGATCTTCAAAAAGGTACCTGCTACGATCAGTGTCACCCTAGCATGACTGCATGAATGTATAATTCTGTACCCTTAAAGGAGAGATATCAAAAGTTTATATGATGATGGTATGTGTGTGTGTGTGTATGATACATTTAATTAAAATAGTCCAAACAAGATAGCACCCAGATAAACAAGCAGACAAGGCCTGGAGGAGGGATCAATATACAGGGTCATTGCTATAATATATGGCACGAAATATCCAGTTTCAACACAAAATTATAAAATGTGTAAAAAAACCAATAAAGCATGACACATACACAAGAAGAAAGCAGATAATAGAAACTGCCCATGATAGTGCCCAGATGACAGGTTTAATGGACTAAGACTACAAAGTAACCATTATGAGTAAGTTCAAGGAACTAAAGACAATCTACATAAAAGAATGAAGACAGTAAGATGTTTCATCAACTAGAGAATATCAATAAGGAGATACAAATTATTTTAAAGAGAACCATATGTAAATTCTGAAATTATAAAGTACGATAACTGATATAAAAATTCACGAGTTTCACAATATTAAATTTGAATTAGCAGAAGAATAGTAAAATTTTAGACAAATAAATTATAGAATATGAAATCCAAAGAAGAGAGAAAAATATTGAAAAAATAAATTAATTAAATTAAATTAAATTAAATTAAAGAGCCTCAGAAAGATGTTATACACCTTTAAGAACACCAGCGTACACAAAACAGAAGCCCCAGATGGGAACAAAAGAACAAAAAAAGAAAAAAACATTCAAAGAAATGATGATGGAAAACTTTTCAGATTTGATGAAAAACATTAATCTACATATCCAAGAAGCCCAGTGAACTGAGTAGGATAAAAATAAAGTGATGCGTATCTAGATACATCGTGGTAAAAATACTGAAAGACAAAGACAAAGAAAAAATTTGGGAAGTACATGAGGAACAGGATTCATCATGTGTAAGTAAAATATAATGACAATAACAGCTGACTTCTTGCCAGAAACCATGAATAACAGGCAACAGTGGTATGACATACTCAAAATATATCAACAAAAATTTAAGTCAACCAAGAATTTGCATCCAGCAAAAATATTATTCATAAATGGAAAGAAATAATTTTTTATATTAAGAAAACAACAATAACACAGAGAGAATTTGTTGCTGTTAAAGCAGCCTTACAAGAAATACTAAAGTTCTTAGAGCTAAAGGCAAGTGATCCCAGACAGTAATTTCAATCTACAGGATAAAACAAAAAGCTCCAGTAAAGGCAATTACATAATTATAAAAGAGACTATAAATGCATATTTCTTCTCCATTCTTCTCTTAATTGATATAAAAAGCAGTTTCATAAACTGTAAGTGTATAATTGGATTGTTATGGGTATAGTATATAGAAATGCAATGTATTTGACAATCACAGCACAAAGATGGGTGGAAAAAAATATGTACTGGAGTAGGAAAATGACACCAAATGTTAACTTGAATCCACAAGAACAAAAATGGTAAAGCAGGTTAATATAACACACTGTATCAATATTCACTTGTTTTTCTTTTTCCTCTCAGTTTCTTTATTGATATGTTATGTAAAGTAATAGTTATAATAACACATTGTTCATTTTATAACTGAAAATGTAATATGTATAAAAATAGCACCACATAGAAGGAAAGAGCTATAAAGAGTAATGTTTCTACATATAACTGGAATTAAGGTAGTATAAATCTGAAATAGATTCTGGTAACATGTGTATATTTAGCCAGAGAGCAGGCAATAAGAAAATAATTTTTAAAATAGTGAAAAATTATTAAAGAAATTAAAGAGGACATAGAAAATAGTTATTTAGTGCAAAAGAAAACACTAAAGTGCTAGAAGAGGAATAGCAAAAATAGAAAAAAAACCACAAGGCATTTAGAAAAAGAGTAAAATGACAGATTTAAATCCAACTACGTTGATAATAATAGTAAATGTGAATGAGTTAAATAATGCAAACAAAAGAGTGGGTAAAAATGAAAGAAAACAATCCAACAATATATCATCGACAGATAACACACTTTAGATTAACAAGTATGGGTAGGTTGAAAGTGAAAGGATAGAAAATATGTTGGACAAAAGCAACCATAAAAATTCTGATGGCCAGAAGAATATCAGACAAAGTAGATCTTAAGACATGATTGTTACTAGACAAAAAGAAGACATTTTATAATGATAAAAAGGATTACACACACACACACACATACACACAAAAAACACAGCAATTATTCACATGCATGCACATAACAACAAAGCTCAAATATACATGAAGCAAAAACTGACAAAATTGAAGGGAGATATAAATAACTCAAACATAATAGTTGGAGACAATAACCACGTTTCAAAAATGGATAAGGCAACTAAAAAGAGGCACAAGAAAATAGACAATTTGAACTATACTATAAACCAATTAGACCTCTGGACCTCTAAAAACCAATTAGACATCTATACTAAGAACAACAGGATACACACTCTTCTTAAGGGTCAAAGGACCATTCTCCAGGACTGACCATATGTTAAGCCATAAAATAAGTCTCCATAAATGTAAACAAATTGGTAACATACATTAACACAATTTTAAATTCCCAATGGATCAAGTAAGAAGTCACAAGGGAAGTTTGAAAATATTTTCAAATGAATGAAAATAAAAATATACCAAAATTTAAGGAATGTAGCTAAAGCAGTGTTCAGAGACACATGTATATTTGTAAATAAGTATATCAGAAAAGGAGAGACAACTGGATATCCACATTCAAAATAATGAATTTGAATGCCTGCCTCATAATATATAAAAAAAATTAAAGCAAAAAGGATTAAAGACTGAAATGTAAGAGACAAATCTATAGAAATGTTAAAGGAAAACACCAATTTTTTTATAACATAGATGTAGAATTTCATTATCTAAGCTTAGGCAATAGCTTCTTAGATATGATTCCAAAAGTACAAGAAATCATAGAAATAATAATTTGGACTTTATCAAAAACAAAAAACTTTTGTGTTTCAAAAGATACCTTTGAAAAGATGACTTATACAATGGTAGGAAATATTTGCAAATCCTAAATCCGAAATTTGACTGTAGAATAAATACAGAATATATACGACTCAACAATAAAAACACAAATAACCAATCAAAAATGTGCAAGGTGACTGAATTGACATTTGTTCAAAGAAGACGTACAAATAGTCAATATGAATATAAAAAAATGCTCTTTAAAATCATTAGTCATCAGAGAATTAGAAATCAAAACTACAATGAGATACCACTTTATACCTATTAGGGTGGCTATAATAATAATAATAAAACAATAAAGCAATTGTTGGTGAACCTGAGGAGTGATTTGAACCTTCATTCATTGCTGGTCCTAATGCTGTATTATTCATGCTGTTTATTTTCTATATCTTGATGTTTCAACATTTTGGGTCTTGCTGACCCTGGAGGAACTGCTCCTTCCGGGGTTAGCTAATTTCTAGACATAGCAAATAATTTCCATAACAGTTTGTCTTTCATAAGCAAGTCAACAAATTCAGTGCCCATATTCCCAACTACCTGCTTCACCTGATCCTTAAACTATTTGGCGGCCCTCTATTCACTAACCTAACTACCTGAGTACACGTACCAGGAAATGAAGGATACCCTTATTGCCCAGACTCCACTGAAATTCTTCAAATTACCCAATCCTAAACCTGCTTACCCTGCTTCACTTGTCCTTTCTCATGGAAACTACAAAAAGACTCTTGCATACATGTTCTCCTCCCTACTCTAGCTTCTGTCCAATTCTGGTGCCTTTCCATGTGGCCCCATGATGTGGCATGCCCCACTTCTTGGGATCTGTGAATCTAACAAACTCTCATTTCAATCTCAATCATCTCCTGATCTGTTGGCCTTGCCATACCTAAATAATAATAAAACCTATATTTAAAAACAAATGTAAAATGGTGCAGCTGCTTTAGAAAAGAGTCTGGCATTTCCTCCAATGGTTAAACATAGACTTATCATATGATAACAGTTCTATTCCTAAATATACACCCGAAAGAAAAGGAAACACAAAAATCTGTATGTAAATGCTCATGGCAGCATTGCAAGTATCCTTCACTTTCCAAAAGCTCATATTGCACCACGTCACTTTTACAAAAGACTTACTTTAGTACCTGTTTTTACTAACCAAAAGAGATCCAAAGGGGAATTTTGTTTTACAAAAAACACTGTTACCATACTGATGTAGGTCTTTCATAAAAGCGACATTGTGTAACACAAACTTTTGGAAAGCAGAGTTTCTCTTCGCTTTACACCATTTTGGCTTACAAAAGTTTTTCTAGGAATGAATGCTCTACTTTCAGAGAGTGGGGACACCTGTGCTTATAATAGGCAATACAAGGTACTCAAATGTTCATCAACTGATAAATGAATAAAACATGGTATATGCATACAACTGAATAGTATTTGTTCATAACAAGAAATGAGAGTCCACATATATTCTGCAACTCAGATGAACCTTGCACACATGCTAAGGGGAAGAAGCCAATCATAAAAGACTATGCATTATGTGATTCTGTTTACATGAAATATCTGTTAAAGGCAAATCTACTGAGACAGAAAAGAGATTAGGGCCTCCTAGGTGGTTGGGAGGAAATAGAGTTTGAGTGTTAATGGGTATGAGGTTCCTTTTTGGCATTCTAAAATTGATTTTAGTAATGATGCATATACTAAAACTATTCAATTGTATACTTTAAATGAGTGAACTATATGCTATATGATGCTATATGAACTACATCATACACGTCATAAAAAGAAATGTATTAATATGGTTTGCCACATTAAAATAAAGGAGAAATAGAATAATCTTAATAGAACAGAAAGAGTATTAGACAAAATTCAGCACACATTTATGATTAAGAAAATAGAGAATCTGGAGCAAACTAGAAAAAAAAAATAACAGTTCCTCAATTTGAAGAAGTATCTATAAATAACTACAATCACATCGTACCTAATAGAGAAAGAAAAAAAATAGACCTATAGACTATAAGATAACACATGGCAGATTGATTCATAATAGGCGATAACTGCATAGAACAAATGTCCAGTAAAGGAAAAATTAATGAAATCAATGTGGTTTCTTCACATAATGTAATACTGCACAACGTTACAGGTGTCAACTACTTATATATGCAAAATCATGTTTAATGAAAGAAGTTAGAAACAAAATGAGTGCACGCATGTAAGATTCCACATGAATTCCAAAACCGGGAAAACCAAGGTATAGTGATAGAAATTAAGTTAGTAGTTCCCTGGTGTGGCAACTGGGATTAACTTGGAACTTTGAGGAGTGCCAAAGTATATAATATTTTGTTTTCAGTGATGATTACATTGGAATATACATTAGACAAAACTCATTGAACCGTACATAAAAATATGTGCATCTTCTCATATGTAAACATACATAAGTAAAGTTTGCAAAGAAAATTACTTGATAATATCAAGACTGAAGGGCAACAAGAATGTTACAAATTATGAAAATAGGATGTTAACAAATAAAATTAACTTTGGAGAGATTCCTTTTAATTTCATGATCCAAGGACATAATTGCTGAACATATGGTCAAATGAAATATACAGTTTCAATCTTTTCCCTAAAAATTCAGTGTATAGCTCAGTGTCATTTATATTGCTAGTCCCTTGACAAACTCCAGCTTTCATTTAGTTATAGAAAATTTTTTTTCCAGAAAATAAATGTGTATGTTTTGTGGTCACCTTTCAAAAAATAAAAAATAACTCATTATTTTTTACCTTAGTTTCTAAAAGCTAGTACAAAAAGATGAACCGCATACTTTAAAGCACACTACTTGAGTGCTTCAAATATTTTCCATTTCAGGTTCTCTCAGTTGAATTTCCCATTTTAATATAAAATGTGCCCTGGTTCCTTTTAGAAAAAGCAAATACACATCTTAATGCTAGTAATGATATCAAAACAATGCTCATCTCAACACATTGTTCAACTTCCGTGAAAAAGAATATACTTAAATAATGTATAATAAAATGCTTAAGTATCGTTCCTCTGGTGTTTTGAAGTGCTAACAACGTACATAAGGAGCCAGAAGAAAGCTTTGAAGAGGTTTAAACTTAAGCTAGGTTATAGTTCTCTGGTGATTAATTACGGTGGCCACACTAGCAGACTCGGGGGAAGAAGTAGGGAAGTTCTTAGAACTCAGGAAAGATAAAGATGATTTGTTTGTTTTTTTTCTTTTCCACTCTCATTTTAGACAGAACACAAGCATAAATAGCCACACCTGAAGACACACCAGGTGCTGCTCGTAGCAGCTGCTGTGACAAGTCAGAGGCCAGTAATTCTATGTAGGAAAAGATGCAAAAGAGCTACTGGTGATCAATTAGAATCCTCAGTACACACTTTGCAGATAGATAATGAGCATGTTGTGTAGCATCAGCTTTAGGGGAAAAAGTACAAAATAACAAAACATAGCATTGGGAAATATTTTTTATCCACTTTATTCAGAC
This sequence comes from Potos flavus, assembly GCA_028534135.1. Lineage (NCBI taxonomy): Eukaryota > Metazoa > Chordata > Mammalia > Carnivora > Procyonidae > Potos > Potos flavus. The sequence goes on from CM052899.1 coordinate 57,242,463, forward strand.
ACCCAGATTAAAGGATACCTTTCTTGGATTTTGAGCTAATGTGAAGTGTATGAAAAAGCTATATGTTTATTTATATATATATGTACACAATATATTAAAATAGTGTTCAAATATATTATTGGTTTTATTATTCGCTTGTTAGTACAGACACGGGAATAAAAAGCTTCAGTTCTGCTTAATCAATTAGTATTTTATTTCCCATTAAGGGACTTATTAGGGTCTATAACTACGGCTGGGCTGGTGTATTTGTAAATTGGCTTTAAATCTCTGAAAGGAAGACTTATGCTACAATAGCTTTAATATTCCTTCTGACTTCTAATTCTGTTGAATAATTCACTAATATGCCATCATTTTTGTTGGCCATATACTAGAAAGCCTTGCTTCTTTTTTTTTTCCACAAAGTATATATTCGATATTATTTTTATCTTATGAGCGCCCTCTATAACTTAAGGACAGTGAGTCACTAAAATGGTTTCCTTCTCTGAGAAGTAGGCTGATCAAACACATGCCACATATTGTTAAGTCTTCTACTGGTTTGAAACTTGAAACAAGTCTCACATCTTACCGATGAGCGATATTCATCAAATCATGAATTTTTCCTATCATATTCTATGTGAAACAAGTGCAAAAGGAAAACATTTTCTCCAAAATTACTCTGCAAACCTAATACGAAGTGCATACTAATCTTCATTATGTGGCAGAAGTTATTTAAGCTACTTAGCTCTTAGGATAACAATGATTTGAATTTGACTTTAATGTAGAAAACAACTACAGTACATTTTCCATTTAGGATGAATGCAGTTTAAATGAGGTTTAATTTTAGAACATAGTTACAAGGCACCTTCTGTTTGGAAATCCTGCTGTTTGGATGTGATTTTATTTCAGAAAATCTGCAGTTACAAATTCCATTTTCTTCAGAATGCTGCCATGTGAATGAGGCTTTTGAGCAGAACACTTGCTGTTACCAGCTACCTTCCACTCGCAGGACTGCCTTCCGAATGTGCTTTCAATTAGGAAATCTCCATAAGTTCATTTTAAAATCCAAAACCCTGATTCAACTCTGCTGCTTTGAATTATCAGGCCATTTTGAAACCCAGTCCCTACTGTTCTTGATGTCGGGAGTCATCCAAATAGGAAAACATAAAACAAAAATCATGTGCAAGGAAAGAATTTTTTAATTATCTTTTTTTTTTTTTTAATATTTGTGCCAGAAGGACAAATGGTATAGCCAACATACACAGGATCAGGCATCTTTGGAAATCTAATCTATATCTACCTTCTATCATAAATAGTTTTGTCCATAAGCACTTGTAACAATATTGAAAGAAATGAAGCAAGTGAGTTTAAATCTGTGTTTTAATCATTCAGAGTGCAGAGAAGGTAGCCTGAAAAGTTAGCAAATAAAAGAAAGAATAAAGAGCAATAAAGAAGTGTCACAAGAATATCATCCTTGCATTCAAGCAATTGAAAAGCACAAGGATTTACAACATAAAAATCTATGCCACTTTCAATTTGTTGTAATTCCTTCTTCATCTAGTTCAAATAAGCCCTGTTTCAGAAAAATCTCTGGTAATCATCATATTGACACTTCATCTAGACTGAGTGCTAATGAGCCAAGATTCTTCTGCCATAATTTTTACCCAAGAGTTCACATTGTCACAGCCTATCAAGGAAATGGTGCCAAGTATGCTTTCCATCTAAAAATGCTTTTTTCTTTCAGAAGCTTCTGTTTTCAAGTGTAGGGGCTTATTTGTTCCTGAATATCTTTTTCCCTACTCTATTTCAATTGTCTACATGACTTGTAATGAAATGAAGCAAGAATAAAAATGTTCCCTTCACTGTCAATTTGTGTCTTTCTTTATTCTTTCCTAAATCTGATGGTTTTCACTTAGACCAAGCCCTTTAGAAAGAATTCTTTAAAAGCAGTCATGTATATTCCTGATTTTAAAATAAATTATAGGAACTGTCTTGGGTAGGGGAAAGCAAAATATGATGATGAAAAGAAGACAAAGAAATTTGGTTTAAAAAAAGCCTCAAATGTCTAGAAAATACTGAACAAATATGTTTCATATTAGTGTTACTTTCTTAGCTGTATCTTCCTGATGTCTTATTTTCTTTTCTCCACTTTATGAGAATTATCACTGCCATGCAATTTTTCTTTTTTTTATTTATTCTAGTCTCTTCAGAGCTCTAAAGCGGACTTAGAATCCTAGTAGAGATAGTAAGCCTTACTTTTAAGGCAAAGACTCCTGTTACTCTCTCTTAAGGTATTTTGACTTTTTACACGGTAAAAATCTCAATAAAACCCTTATGTTGTGCCATTGCTAGGTCTTGCCCTTCTAAGAAACAACAAACATAGTCAGCTAAACTCATAAACAAAAATATAATTTATAAATATACATAGTCATGTAAATATATATGTATGTATCTTGAGAGGGGAGCCAATTGTTTTTTCCCCGAGTTCAGACCACATGGAATTGAGAAGAGAAAAAAGAATAGTGTTTTTCCGCCAAGCTCTGTGCCAACCAGATCAGAATTGGACTACATTTCAGCTATGGAATTGAACTGTGGAAATAGAGTTGTTTCTATACATTTTTGTATTTTTCTGTTTTCTCTTACTATACTAGTAAAAGTTCCTGTAAAAATATTTTGATGTTGAATTGTGTAGAAATGAGACCTTTATTTTTCCAAGTCTGGATAATTTGCAGTGGAAAGACATCAGAGCAGTAGAGTATTCAAAAACTTGTTCAAGGGGCTCCTGGGTGGCTCCGTTGGTTAAGCGTCTGCCTTCGGCTCAAGTCATGATCCTGGGATCCCTGGATCTAGCCCTGCACTGGGCTCCTTGCTCAGTGGGGAGTCTGCTTCTGCTTCCCCTCCCCACCCCCTGCTCCTGCTATTCTCTCTCTCTCTCTCAAATAAATAAAATCTTAAAAAAAAATTGTTCAAATACACATACACAAAAAAATCCCCAAAAGCCAAAGGATGATGGTAAAACAGGTTGAAATAGGAGGTAAGTTGTAAAAATAAAGTTGTAGATGATACCATATCTTTATTTTTTTTCTTTTAAGGTCCAGTGTAGTGATGTTGCTAAAGTAATGTATCACCCATATGTTAATGAGTTAGCCCACTGAGGTAATGTCAAGCAATTCAATGTGTATTTTTTTCTAAATATTTTGGACATTGACTATAGGACCTGACTCATAAGAGGACTGTTTTGCCCTTATACTGTAGTCCCCCTTATTTGTAGGGCAGTGTTCCAAGACCCCCAGGGGATGCCTGAAATCATGGATAGTATTAGACCCTATATATACTAGGTATTTTCCTACACACCCGTACCTATGATAATGTTTAATTTATAAATTAGCACAGTAAGAAATTAACAATAACTAGTAATAAAATAGATCATAACAATATACCATAATAAAAGTTATGTAAATGTGACCTCTCTATCTCTTAAAATAATTTATTGTTCTGTCCACTCTTCTTTTTCTTGTGATGATGTGAGATGATAAAATGCCTACGTAATGAGATGAAGTGAGGTGAGTGACATAATCATTGTGACATAGCATAGGCTAATATTGACCTACTGATGATAAGTCGGGAGGAGGATCGTCTGCTTCCAGACCATGGTTGACCATGGGTAACTAAAGGGCAGAAAGCAAAACAGCAGAGAAAGGGGGACTACTGTATGCGGCTTCTAAAAATACTTGCTATATTTGCTGCTTCCATTTTGTATCTGTCCATTCTGTCTTAAACTTACTCAAAACAGGTATCTGATGCATTGCTCCTCAAAACTATCCTTATTAAGGTCACATAGTAGATTTAACGATCAAGTCTCTGAATCCACCTTACTCCACTTAACATTTGATACAGTTGATTACTTCGGCCTCCCCCTCATTAACATCTCCTTTCAGTCTTTGCTGTTTGTCTTCATCCATTCAACCTGTAAACACTGAAATGACCCAGAATTCAGGACTTGAATGTCTCCTCTTTTTAACCTACACCCAACTCTTTGGAAACTTCATGCTATTTCATGCCTTTAAATGCCATATGGAAGACTCTCCAATTTATTTCTTCATCCCAGACATCTCTCCTCATTTCCAGACCTCTAGATAGTCACTTGGATTTTTGCACCTCCACTTGGATGTGTAGGAGTCTCAGACTTTACGTGGATGCAGCAGAAATGACTTGGTGATTGTCAAAGATTCATGCTTTTACTTACAGTACAGAACTGGTGAGAAAGCCACTCAGTCAGGGACTGCATTTCCCATATCCCTCTCCTCACCTCATTTCTAGATGTACTGCTGTCACTATGTCTGGGTGTTTCAATCTAGATGGAAGCACTGTGGTCAAGCCTTAAAGGAAAAGTGCCCAGAAGAATTGTCCAATCTGAACGTCTATGTAGGATTATATGCAAGTGAGAAAGAAATATTTCTTGTATTAAGCCATGAGATTGTTAAGAAATGAGTTACGGCATTTACAATAATACCCTAATCATTAGGGTCTAATGCATATAAAAAAGCAAATTCCTGATTTACTTTCTCATCAACCCCACGCAAAAATTCTTATTATCTGTCAGTTGATTGGGTTAAAAATCTTATGGTCATCCTGGACTTCTCTTTATCTCCCACGTCTCACCTCTGATTTACCTCCAAGTCCTATTGGAACAACCAACAAAATAAATTCAGACACTAAGCCTCATGCCACATCTTTTGATCTAAATATCATTTTATCTTGTATCGACTACTGTGACATTTTTCTATTCATCCTTGTTGCTTCCACAATTACCCACCTATGATAAACTTTGCATCTAGTGATGTTTGTCATAAGCAAGTCAGATAATGCTGGTCAGGTTCCCAGAGAAGCAGACTCTGCTACAGAGATAAGGGAGATTTATTAGAAAGTACCGTAGGCATCACAAGCTGTGCAGAAGGAAGAAGGATTGGGCAGAGAGAAAAGGTGAGCTGCAGTGCAGTCTCAGTGAAGGCCTCAGCTAATCCCGTAGGAACTCTGAAGTTGCTGTGGCCTTCCATAGTTGTCTAAAGTTTGAGCAGAAAGAATAAGCCTTTATATTCTCACACCAATCACTTGTTATTGCAGACTGCCTCAAGAGTGAGGCATGCATGCCTTGGCAAGGGCAACTCTCTTCCTTAAGGTAATTCTAGAAGAGGACTAATGGCTGAGTGTTGTCTGCTGGCAACATTTTTATCCCCTAAGGGAGTAAAATCTTCATTCTCAGAGGGGGACCTGGGAAGCATGTCACGGTGCCCACTGCATCAAATCATGTCACTTCTCTACTGAAAATCTTTCAGTGGCTTCCCATATTGAACAGAATCATTCAAAGTCCTTTCCAGAACTAAGACCCCTTAGCGATCTTGCAATTAATTATTTTTATATTATCTCTCAAAAATATCCACCTCATTCATTTGGCTTCAGCTCCACCAGCTATTGTTCTCCCTTGGATACACCAATCATAGTCCCACTTCAGGTCCTTTCCACTTTCTTTACCCTCTGCCTGGAAAGATTTTTATCAATATATCACATGGCTTGGTCCTTTTAGTTCAGGGATTGGCAATCATTTTTCTCTAAGGGTTTGATAGTAAATACGTATCATATGGTCCTTGTCACAACTACTCAATCTGTTACTAAAACCCAAGAGCAGAAATAGACAATAAGTGAATGAGTGGGTGTGGCTATGTTCTTACAAAACTTTATTTATTAGAACAGTTGGCTATATTTGGGCTACGGGCAACAGCCTGTTGACTTCAACATTATCAAATCTTGGCTCACCTCTGGCCTCCTCTGAAAGCAGTAGAGCAAGTTGATTAAGAAGTTTGGTTTAGAATCTACTTGTTGAGTGTCTCTTCTGGCTCTGACAATTTTTTTTTTATTTGACAGAGAGAGAGATCACAGGCAGGCAGAGAGGGAGGCAGAGAGAGAGCGGGAAGCAGGCTCCCTGCTGAGCGGAGAGCCTGATGCAGGGCTCAATCCCAGGACCCTGAGATCATGACCTGAGCCGAAGGCAGGGGCTTTAACCCACTGAGCCACCCAGGCGCCCCTGACTCAGACAATTATTAATGGTATAATCTTTGCTTTATCTGCACTTCCCTTTCCAAAGTGGGGATTATAATAATTCCTTCTACATAAGGTTATGTTGATGTTCAAATGAGATGGAACACATGAAACAACTGCAATAGTGCACAACACAAAATAAGTGCTCAATACAGAGCACCTGCCCATCACCCTCAGTTTCTTTATATTGCTTAGCACTTCTTATCTAATGCATATTTGGTTACTGAGTTTGTTATTATTCAGATATTTCGTTTTCACCTTCCCGCACTAGAAAAAAGATCTCCGATAGCAGGGATTACCTGCTGAATTGTCTGATCCTCCCCAAGTATCTCAATAAAATTTTTTAGTAAATAAAGGAATTAAGAGAGTTCTTTACTTTGACGACTTGAAAGTAACATGAGTTCTCATTCCAAATACATTAGTAGTTTTGCTTCTGGCCAAGTCACTTATCTGAGCCATACCATCTTTTTTTTTTTATACCATCTTTATTTTACATTTCAGAAGACCAAATGCTGAACAACTTAATGCCTCTCTTTCTTTCATGTTAAGCTTACACATAAATGCATACATATGTATGTAACACTGGGATTCATATTGTCATATATGTCATAATTCACCTCTGGGTCTTGTTTATGTAGTATCAGCATTCCTAACACAATCATGATGATTTCCTGGAGTTATAGGAGGCTCCCTGATGCTCCCAGGATCAGACTGATCTGGGCATTAACCTAAGAAATATGTTAAAGTTAACCCAGTCCTACTTTACTGTGTTTGTCCTTTGTTAACACTATTACAAGAAACTAAACTTTAAAACCTTTATTTGACGTTTTATTAAATATTGTTATATGTTTATTATAGATTATTTATTGTTTTGATTATAGATTCAAGGGAAAAATTAGAATGACTCTGATTTACAATACTCCCCATTGCTCATATTCTAGACAGCTCTCTCTTCTACCTGCATATCAGAACCCTACACAGCTTCCATTCTACCTCTTTCTGCATTTACTGCAGAAGCCCATAGCAAAGCATCCTCTAAAAGTAACTCATTCTGGGGTGCCTGGGTGGCTCAGTCAGTTGAACATTCAACTCTAGATTTTCAGCTCAGGGCATGATCTCAGGGTCATGAGATGGAGCCTTGCATTGGGCTCGAAGCTGCCTGTTTGGGATTCTCTCTTTCTCTCTCCTTCTGCACCCCTCCCCTACCACCACTCACTCTCTGTCTCTCTTTTTCTCTCATAAATAAAAACAAAATAAAAATCTTTAAAAGGAACTGGTTCTACCCTCTCCACTATATTTAAAATGTAATTCTTCTCCCAGCACTCCCAATATTTTCTTTGCTCCACTTCTTTATTTATATTTCTTTCATGAAGGGTGCATCACCTTTTAACATGCTATAATGACATATTCTTTTTGTATCTTTCATATATCTACTGTTTATTGTCTCCCTCTCTGGAATAAGTTCTACAGGGCAAGGATTTGTCTATTTGAGTAACTCCTATGTCCTGAGAACCTACAACAATGTCTGGCACATAGAAGGCTTAAAATACTATTTGTTACATATATTGCTGTTAACACCTTGCCATTACATTCATTGCTCATTTCATTCATTTTTTGCACTAATGAGATGTATATGTGCTCATTTTCTTTCCAAAATTAGACCAAAAAATTGAGGAATGCTGAGTCTCTTCTCAACATCCCTCTCCCCCTACCAAATGCCAAGAACAATGTTACACAAATATTAGAAACTCAATAAACATTTTTGGAATGATTGTTTGAATAAATGCATAAATGAATGGTGGCTTAGGGCTTTTGTAATCATTCACAGGAGTCATGGAGCTAAATCCATTGGTTTCTGTTGTTATTTGTTTTTGTACTTAATGTAGGATAGATGTGAGTTTTTATTAATATATTATTATGTTATTTCTTCTTTGAAGAAATAATAAGATATACACAGGAACAAGTATTTAACTCCAATGATCCTAAGTAAATTATTACCACAAGTGCTTGTTTTCAGAAGCTCTGAGACATCAGCACTGCTGGCCAACACTAAAGGTTTTAGGGAAAGAAATTATTACCCCAGAACACTTGTTTTCCAACCATTTCTGGAAATCATTAAGTAACATAGAATTATACTTATTGTATCAACTTTCTAAGAGATTGACTTTTATTTTCCTTCTCATTCTCTTTAGGAGGAAAAAAAAGGGAAATTGTACCATTGTTATTGTGAAGCTGAAGAAAGAAAATTTGAATAACATTTATAAGTACAGTATTCAATGGATTTTTCAGAGAAAGATTTTAATGCAAAATACAACTCATACCATCTTTTCTTAATTTTTTTTTTTTTATTTATTTGAAAAAGAGAGATTAAGAGCACACAGGAGCAGGGGGAGGGGCAGAGGGAGAAGCAGACTCACTACAGAGCAGGGAGCCTGATGCAGGGCTAGATCCCAGGACCCTGGGATCATAACCTGAGCTGAAGGCAGACATTTAAATCACTGAGCCACCCAAGCACCCAAGCACCTTAGTAAAAAAAGATGTTCTTATTATAATATTAAAAAAACTCCAAGGTAATCAAGTGATACAAATTTTATACATATACATAGATTTTTAAGCTATTATTGGAACGTTATAAAATGTTGGGAATATCACATGAATTGCAAAGATATAATCTCAAAAAATACATTTTGTAAACAAGAAGAAAAAATGTGCACATTCATTTTTAGTGACTTCAATGTATTAAAGGATGCTGGGCTTTTGGAGAACTACTTATTCTATTTCTAAAGGATTTTTTCAGAATCTTTTTTTTTTGATTGAAGTACTATTGATCTATAACATTATATGAGTTTCAGGTATAAAACATAATGATTTGGTGTTTCTATACAGCCCCGTTCCTAAAGCCAGTGGGTGTGCACAGTCCACAGAGGGCACACCACTTGAACACTTGGCTTTGGAGGCCAGGAGGTCTTACAGTTCTGAGCCCCATGAATCTGAAACATTCAGAGACAGTTCTTGTCAGGCTACCACTCCCAAAGCATTACACAGATACCAGACTAAAACACCCCCAGGCTTTCTATGAAAAAGCCTACTTATTTGCCCAGGAACTTCAGCCTGAGGGGGAGACTTCAGGTTTTCCACACATCTAGAGGCTATCGACATGCTCTCAGAGAACCAAGACCAGGTTGGGGACGCCATTTTTGCACACTCCTTCGGCCTTGCTACAGCTCACCAGTACCTTCCAGCAAGTAGTGCATAACTTATCTGCATCTGATACTGTTTAAGTTATAAAAATGAGAAAATTCCAGGGTTTCTGAATTCAGCTTCCTATCTTGATTTGAAATTATATCTAAAGGAATAAAAGTAGATAGTTGTTTACCTATTCATATTGATTTATAAGAGAAATATTTTGCATTTTTTATCTTTAAATTGCAAAGTATCTGTAACATTCCTTCTATGTTCACATAAATTCTCTTCCTCCATTAATATATTATTGAACTCTGAGGGAGAGAGAGATCAGCAGTCTCAAGATAAAATGATGGTATAACCTTGGGCTTACTATAGTTTCAAAATAATGTGGAGCCGAGTCTAAAAGTAGTAACAAATTGCAAATATATTAAGTTTGAAATGGCAGAGTAATTCTAATAATTCTACTGAGTTAACAAATCGATACAAATCTATTTACAGAATGTTAAAATTTTCCCCATACAACTACTGAGAGTGGTTTGGATCATCTGCTTTTAAATAAACTTTAAAATAATATCAAAAATACAGTCTGCATTTTTAAACTATTAATACTACATCTCTAAATTGGGAAATATTATTTTTCCTTAAAAAAAAATTTTTTAGAAGTGTAATAAAATGAATTCAAAAGCACAAATATATTATAAATGTTTTAAGTGAAAATCTAAAATTCAGCACCTAAACCTGCCACTCCAAACATTATATCTTGTGATTCTATCTACTCACAGTATAAACCTGAGCTGTTTCTCCACAGCTCTCTAGTCCCTGAAAAGTCCCTTAATAGTATCTTCCTATCATCATTTTTAACTCAAGTTTAATATGAAATTCCAGACAATCTTAATTATGCAAATTTTACAATGATGTCTAGTATTCCATGCAAATATGCATAAACTATGCACAGGCATACGTCATTTTATTATGCTTCACTTTATTGTACTTCACAGATATTGCCTTGTGTTTTTGCAAATTGATGATTGTGGCAACTTTGCATCAAGCAAGTCTGTAGGTACCATTTTTCCAAATCACATTTGCTCACTTCATGTCTCTGACGCATTTTAGTAATTCTCACAATATTTAAAACTTTTTATTATTATATTTGTTATGGTGACCTGTGATCAGTGATTATGACTCACCAAAAGCTCAGATAATAGCTAGCATTTTTTAACAATGAAGTATTTTTTATTTTTATGTTATTCTTTTATTTTATTTGAAAATGTCTTATCAGATAAAGGGCTAGTATCCAAAACCTATGAAGAACTTATCAAACTCAATACCCAAAAAACAAATAATTCAGCCAAGAAGTGGGCAGAAGACATGAACAGACATTTTTTTGATAGACACATGAAAAAATGCTCAACACTACGTGGCACCAGGGAAATACAAATCAAAACCACAATGAGATGCCACCTCACGCCAGTCAGAATAGCTAAAATTAACAACTCGGGAAACAACAGATTTTTGCAAGGATGCGGAGTAAGGGGCACCTTCTTACACTGTTGGTGGGAATGTAAGCTGGTGCAGCCACTCTGGAAAACAGTATGAAGGTTCCCCAAAAGTTAAAAATAGAGCTACCTACAACCCAGCAATTGCACTACTAGGAATTTATCCAAAGGGTACAACATAGTGAATTAAAGGGGCGCATGCACCCCAGTGTTTATAGCAGCATGTCCACAATAGCCAAACTATGGAAAGAGCCCAGATGTCCATCGACAGATGAATAAAGAAGACGTGTTATATAAATACAATGGAATGGTACTCAGCTATCAAACAGAATGGAATCTTGTCATTTGCAGTGACTTGGACGGAAATATAGGGTGTTATGCAAGCAAAATAATTCAGAGAAAGACAAATATCATGATTTCAATCATAAGTGGAATTTAAGAAACAAAGAGATGAACATAGGGGAGGGATGGAAAAATAGAATAAGATGAAATCAGAGGGAGACAAACCATAAGACTCTTAGCTACAGGTAACAAACAGGGTTGCTGGAGGAGAGGTAGGTGGAAGATGGGGTAACTGAGTCTCAGGCATTAAGGAGGGTATGTGATGTAATGAGCACTGGATGTTATATGCAACTGATGAATCACTAAACAGTACCTCTGAAACTAATAATATACTATATGTTACTTAATTGATTTTAAAATTTAAATAAATAAATAAATACAATGATGTATTTTTTAATTAAAGTATGTAAATTGTTTTTCTAGACATTATTCTATTGCACACTTAACAGACTACAGTATAGTGTAAATATGACTTTTACATGCACTGGGAAACAAAAAAACATTCATTGTGTTATTTACTTTATTCCATTGTCTAGAATGGAACCTGCAACATCTCTGAGGTATGTCTATATTTTTCATACAGAATCTAAGCAGATCCTAATTGTTATAAAATATATTAACTGTTCCTCCTTTCCCCTTCCTTCTCCCTTCTCTTCATCATTTGACCCTTCTATCCCATTTTCCCTCCCTTTCTGTCTTCCTTCTTTTTTTTTTTCTGTTTTGATTTATCAATTTTATTGCAAGTGCACTTGACCACCTTAGCCTTTTCAGATGAAACATTTAATGAGTTCAAAGTTCAAACTCTGGAAGGAGCATTTGTTTTTTTTTGTTATTAATTATAGGTTTCACATTCTATAAATAAATTCTAAGTCTGTCACTGTGATAGATTTGGATACAAATGCAATTTTTACCACATTTTTGCCCTGTATAAAATTTGAAACAAATAAAACAAATAATATGCTTAAAGAGTACACACTGTAGAAATACTAGGATAACTTTCTTATAAATACAGCAAATAACTATTAAACATGCACACAATTCTTATATAACGACATTATCTGTCACCTGTCAATGTTAATATTTATAACTTAACAGCTTCATGCATTAACTGATGCATTGAATACCAAATGAAAAATTCTCTCCTGTGGAGAATTGGGAAAACATATATAAGTTTCAGTAAGGGTAGATAATATAGAAAATGGTAAACTGACATCTGGAAGGCATCACAGGCCAACGTCCCTCCCCTGCAACACACACACATACACACACACACACACAGTAACTAGGATATATAGGAAAATCCCATGATAATTAATAGATGATAAGTATCTCCTCTGGTTGGCCACTGTATATGAGATGATCTCTTCATTCATTCTGGGTGGTAAATCTGAGCTTCTTGTTGTGTTTGAATAGTGACTATGTCAGGATTTGAGGTTCTAACTCAGTCCGGGCAATCTGTATTTCAAGAGTGTTTCTTAAATATGGGCTGATCAATGGGTCTTGAGCATCCAGTTTTTCTCAAGTGACCAATTTCTCTGAAGCAGTTCTTCTGTTGGAGTCTTTGGCTCCCAATGTACAGTATTCCTTCCTTATGAAAATTCAGTCTCATCCCAAATTCCATGGTTGTGCTCCAATACCTCTGCTCTGTTTGTATATCACCTCTCTCCTGGCTGTCCCCAACACTCAAGAGTTAACCTACAGTTGTGGAGCATGAGTGGTCATGGGGAAGAATCCACCATAAGCAGTACAACTCTTCTTTGTCTATTTCATAACTGCCTTTATTTTCTTACTTCACAGATTGCTACTCACAAAGCAGTCCTAATACTCCTCTCTCATCTTCTCACTTTTGCCTGTAAGGTTGGTATGAGGTCCTTTACCCAGCAGCTCAAAAACAACATGGATTCTGGAGTCAGATATCTAGGGTGTGACACCCTTGTTTACTTCTCAACTAGTAGGTGAGTCACTTCAACTCTCTCTTAGTTTTCTCACCTTTACAATAGGAATGATAATACTAATCTCAAGGTTTATTAACGAGTTACATGAAGTCTGACCAGTAAATTTCTTAGCACAGAGCCTGAATTAGGCAAAGCACATAATAAAAGGCAACTGGTGTCATTTTTAATAGGATAAATTTATATTATTGTTGTTAAATGCTTAAATATTAATGGGCTGGATTGATCAGGTACAAACCAAGCCTAGCAAAACTTTTTTAAAAAATCAGTGAAAATAAGGTGTAGCTAAATTTTTTCGGCATGATATAAAAACATACCCAGTATAACCTCAAAGAACTATATTTAAGCATTTTATAGGTGGACTGATAAGAGTCAGCTTCCTTAAGCTGCTCTTCTATTTCAAGTTTATTCTGTTTACTGCAACAATGTAAAAATAAACTATCTTGAGATTTCCACTCAGGTAGTGGTATAATTTCCCTAAATATCCACCCTTGGTCACCAGTCTTTATCATGTTCTTGGGCCCTCAGGCTCTTTCTTTTACTGCACCATCTAGGTTTCAATATTAACCATTCCACAAATCCTCCTCAAATTCACATGAGCAGATATTTAATTCATCTTTTTTCACAGGTATAATCCATTGCACATTTGTGAAAAAGAATATTTTTCTTCACATTATCTTACTCTTTCATCCTCTATTCCAAAACAAGAATTAGAGGAAAGAATAAATACATTGGGAATTTTATAAACCATAAGTAAAATAACCAAGCAATATATAGACTCATGTTATTAAGTTTTTAATATTTGTATTACATGATCCCAGTTTAATCAAGGACACTTTATTTTTTTAATATTTTATTTATTTATTTGACACAGAGAGAGAGATCACAAGTAGGCAGAGAGGCAGGCAGAGAGAGAGGGGGAAGCAGGCTCCCCGCTGAGCAGGGAGCCCGATGCGGGACTCCATCCCAGGACCCTGAGATCATGACCTGAGCTGAAGGCAGAGGCTTTAACCCACGGAGGCACCCAGGCGCCCTACTATTTAGATCATATTTTAAATATCTGATAAATATTTATAAGTAAAAATTGTGTTCTTTTCATTCTACACTTTAACTTTTAGTAAATAATTGGTGTTTATTTTGTGTGAAATTTAAGTAAATTTAGTGTTTAGTAAACAGTACAATTGTTCATGTTTTTACAACCATCAGTGAAAAAATCGACCCAAATTATGTGTGCTATGCATGAATGAAAGCGAATGGCAGTTTAACAAATACATTAAAACAAATGCAAAATGTCTCTTTCCACATTTTGATTTAGCTAATTAGAAACACTGTGTATCAGAAGAGTTATTCAGCAATCAAGGAAAAGCTTAGTTGTAGGAGCCAAACTATCTTGATATTTAGAAAAGCAGCAGAGCAGTAATTTCACTGCTGTCTTTATGAGTGTCTTGCTTAAATTGGGTATTGATGGGTTTGGTCTCCATTGCTAAATGGAAAAAGAAATCTTTGCTCAGAGCAATTAAAAGGACTGAAGGGATGATAAATAATGAGGTGTCTATGAAAAAGGAAAGTGGTGTCTAACAGGCCTGCCAACTAACTCTGCTCCACAATAGCAGCCCTAGCTGGAAGATTTGATTACCTTGTTATGCAACAATGCTAGTCCCTGAGGATTGAGTTGCATACTTGCTTTGTATTACCTTTTAGGCATTTAATCACTGTTGATGTTTTGTGCTACACCATTCTCTGGAAACCTGTGTACATCACCACAGGAACGTAACACATTCCTAAACCATTTGTTTTTATGTTATTATCCTTTTATCTCCTCTGTTTACATTCGAACTGGTGAAATAAGTTTAACCGTATTTAGACAATTCTGGTTTTATGTAGTGTTTCTAGTTTTCCTGTCAATGCAGCAGTAGGTCTAGTTACCAATTTAAGAAAATAGATGTAATCTGGTTTCCCTATAGGGATACAAGCATGAATAATGTGATGATCAGGAGCAGGAGCTGCTTCTACCCAAAGATTATGCCCTTGATACCACAATCCACCTAGCAAAGCAATCCATGATACACATCCCTCTCCACAATGTTTATCCATGAGGATCGGCTTTATATCACCCTTCTATATCTCCTCTAGGAGAACATTATACAGCTCCCCAATCTGTCTTTTCAACTCCCGGAGAACAAATTACAGACCTGCAAATTGAGTCAACCCATATACAGTAGTAGCTCAATTCCAAGCTCTGTTAGCCACAGAAAACTATTTCCCAGTTTTGCTGTTATTGGCATGGTTTCCTAAAGCACAAGAGGGGTACATATTTTTTGTATGTCCTTGAAGAACTTCATCTAGGTGTCCGGCCCAACACCATCTCTCTTAAGTTCACCTAAAATAGTTTGGTTATCTGGTTGTTATCCATTCTCTTGACAATTGCAATATAGCAAAGTCGAGTTTTTAAGACCAAACCTTTCTCTGGGAAGAACTGAATATATTTTTGCTTGTTTGTTTGTTTGTTTGAAGACATTGCTCTCATAACTCTTCCAGTATCAAATATGATGTCTAAGTGGCTTGGTTGGCACTTGTTGAGTAAATAAACATAAGAGCAGTCTTGTAATTTGAACTAGCTTATTTATAAACCTATTGGAGCTATGAGCACTAGCTAACATAACCTGATTCTAATTCAGCATCATATCTGGTATGGAAGGGAGAATAGCATTCCCTCCAAGATAATTGATTGGTCCAGGCAAATGACAATCCAGGAAAAACTGGACAAACTCAGAAAAAGTTGAAGTATCTTGGGGGATAAAAAGTAGCTGAGGAGGTAGGCTGCAGGAATCATTACAAAGCATATTAGGATTTATGAGGAAGTCACTATAAAGGTTAGTTAGTATAGGCAACTCCTGTCCTGCTAGTATCATGACTAACAGGTTACATTAGTGCTTCTCAGGTTAGTAAATCTTAGGATATTCTCTTAGATAAATTTATATTTCTGATTATTAATAAATGCTCAGAATAGAGTCAGAAATATAAGGTGATTGATAAATATTTGTGTTGATCCTTCCTAAGGAATATACCAGAGAACAAATATCAGATAAGCAAAATGATCAGAGAAAAAGAGCAATATAATGACTTGAAAGCAATAAATAAACACTTACTTATAAAACTGAGTATGGGTTGGAAGGGACAGAGCATACTATATAATGGCATATGCTCTGACATACAGATACAGTACAACTGGAAAATGATATGTAAAAATATGTTTTAAAATTTTTGGTAATCATATTAACGATGGTAGTATTTGTCTTGTTAATTGAGATTATTATGGATGTAAAATGGCACAGAGCAAATGAGCAATTATATCATATTCTAATTGCGTCATCCTTTGTGTTCTTGAGAAGGAGGAGTCTCAGTGTGGAAAAAAGGACGTACAGATGTTAAATGAGTTTAAGTAAAAACCTGGTATCCTTGAATTTGAATTACAAATATCGATATGAACTCATAAGCTATTTTACCTTAAAAAAAAAGTTCATCCATCATCCATCTATCTACCTACCATCTATCCATGCATGTATACAACTTCCTTGCTCCATTCACTGGAAAGCTAGAAATAATAAATATAAACATCTTTAATGTAGTCCCAGATTGTGCTTTTGAAATACCATTTTCCTCTAATAGAAACCAGTGATTCTGGACAACCAGAGAAATGGAGAATTCCAGGTCTGGGAAGAAAATATTCAGTATGAACCTAGAACATCTTGTCATAACAGATGATAAAGAAGTTATCAAACCCAAGGATGTGTCTGAAAGACTCAGAAGCCCATCTGAAGAGAAGTCCACTGGCCAAAATGAAACAACTTGATCATCAATAAAGATAATAATTGCAATATATTGAAACATCAAATTGCTTAAATCCACAGGTTAGTAATGATTAAAAAAAACACTAAATGATCACCTTCAGAGGAGAATAAGAAGCCAATTCAATATTTTGAAAACTGGTAAATACAGGGGAAAAAGAAGCAGTTATCCTGCATTTTCTATATAAAATGTACCTCTGTATAACTGAATAGTAGATGATGAAAAGTTTCTCATTATAGAAGTATTCCAGCTAATGAACAAGGAATGATAGAATTAGAATGTCACCATTTGGAGACTGCTAATGAATTAGTGGATGAAATCATTAGGTACTAATGGTTGCCAACATAAAAAAAAATATATTGAGAAATAAGAACAATTTTCCCTTGATATAACTAACTATTAGGTGGTCTTGTTCAGAAAAAAAATCAAACCTAAATTTGACCAATTCTTCAGAGCAACTATCCATTTATACAAAATATTAAAGATAAAAGAACATCACGGGAATGCAATCAACAAAATACATAGAAAATTATTCAAAAGAAATTGACCCAGTTTCTTCAATAAGTAAGTTATATAGGAAAAATAAATAAAAATTTATGTTGAATATTACTAACAATAAAAATACCTTTCACTGTACACAAACTCCTTGATAGCTCTTGCAGGTGTAATTATCTATAAAGAACCTTGTCTGTGGGTTCTTATAGTCAGCTATGAGTCTATAAGCTGCTTATAGACTAGCAGTTTATAGACTCATAGAAGACAATCAAGTGGTAACACACACAAGTCCAAAAATACATCCAAACTACTATTAACTTTAAAAGCTGTTAAAATAATATTTATCAAGAGATTGTTATGTGCCAGGTACAGTTCTAAGTGTTTTACATGTATAAACTCAGTGAAACTTCTCATCAACCTAGGAATTATACAATATCATTATCTAACTTGCAGAAGAGGAAACTGAGGCACAAAGATGTTAAGTAACTTAACTTGCTTCTGTCCCCTAGCTAACATGTGGTAGAGACAGGATTTAAACCCAGGTAGTGGGGCGCCTGGTGGCTCAGCAGGTTAAGGCCTCTGCCTTCAGCTCAGGTCATGATCTCAGGATCCTGGGATTGAGCCCCGCATTGGGCTCTCTGCTCAGGGGGAGACTGCTTCCCCCTCTCTCTCTGCCTGCTTCTCTGCCTACTTGTGATCACTCTCTCTGTCAAATAAATAAATAAAATCTTTAAAAAAAGTTAAAAAAAAATAAACCCGTAGTCCAACATTCTAAACTTAACAATATAGCATGCCCTCTGAGATCTATCTATGGTGTGCCGGATACAACAAGGAAGAGATGACCAAGCAGGAGACACTTTCAAGGTGATGACATTTCAGGAGAACTCAAAAGATAATTAGCAAAATGCTGTATCTTCTCTTCTTACAGTCCATTGTAAGATATCTAAGCGAGCATATCTTCTCTTATATATCCCTCCCCCAAAGTTATCTTATCCTTATTTCCAAGGTTCCCAACCTATTAAGCCTGTGTATGCTTACTTATACCATGATCTCTTTCCTGGATTCAAAAGTCAGAAATTGGCATGAAGATCACTTTAGGAATTTGAGAATCCAATGTATCCTCATCTCCTGCAAAGATTTTCTTCAAATTAAGTTTGCAGGTGTCCCTTTACATCAGAGTAGGAAAATTATCTTTTCATACAAATATTTCAGGTTGATCAGAATAAATATAAGTCTAAGAGACAACCTGATACCTTCCTATCACATAAGATCAATGTGATGATTCCCAGCTTAGGGAGGAAAAAAAAATAAGGATTTGCCTGTTCATAATTGTGTGCTAAAGACTTCCATCTAACTCTGATGCTAAAACAATCAAACTTCAAGCTTTTATTAGCTTTATAAATCTACCTTATTTTTAATAACAATCTGATTAGCCTCGAGTATTTAACTAAATGTTAAATTTTAAAGATTTTATTTATTTATTTATTTATTTGAGAGAGAGAAAGAGAGAGAAGGAACAAGAAGGGGAGGGAGAAGAGGGAGGAAGAATGAATCTAAAGCAGACTCCACACTGGGCACAGACCCCTACTTGGTGTTTGATCTCACAACCCTGAGATCATGACCTGAGCCCAAACCAAGAGTCCGATGCTCAACCAACTGAGCTACCCAGGTGCTCCAAAACGCTGAATTTTAAAAACTCTACAAATCTCCAGCAATATTCCAAGATTCCTTTCCATACAAAATTTCCTCGAGTGTTCAAAGCACTATTTCTGTTAGACTTTTAAAAAGTGTTTTGCACAGTATAACCTCATACATATTCTATAATAAAGCTATAGAATCGAAAATATAGAGCAAAAATAATAGTTTTTATCCATTAAATAACTATAACTCAGGCAGTAATAGCAATGCCTGAATTTTCTCATATGTAAAATGGTGGTACTTTCATTTATGCCAGCTGTTATTCGGGGGGGGGGGAGGAGTACCAAAAAATTAGAAATTGCAGGATAGCGATAGAAAACTAATTTTAAAAATCTTATTAGGGTGCTTAAGAGGTCAGAATCATTTTGATCTTCCTTATCCATAAAAGAAGAATAAAAATAAATGTTTCTTTGGTATCATTAAATAATTACAGATATATTAATGCGGTACTATATAAAAAGACTTGTTTTTCAAATAACAAAAGAATATACATTTAAATAAAAAAATTAATTGAATTTTAGCCACATTTCTGTTGAGTTTTTAGAATATATATTCTAAGAGAATTAAGACTAACATAACAAATCACTGTACTATTACACGGCATCAGGATGAATGCCCCCCACACTCAAAATTTTCTTCCTATGTTGAAAGTGATAATATCGCATACTTACCAAGAGTGTATGAAAAGAGTTATTAATTTCTCACACAATGAGGCTTTCTGGATAGAGTACAAGTGGGTGGCAGGCACGTGGTCCAAAAATGGAAAGGAGAGAAAATGAAAAGGAGACAGGCTGGGGTTTTTATGGTGGTTAAGGGTGGGAAGGGGTGAGAATTCTCACATCTAAACAGTGGCTTGAATCTCTCACTGGAGTTTAAGGGAGGGTCACCCTGACATTATAATCATCTTAGATATGGAGCCAAAAGGAAAGAGGAAGCGGTAAGGCTTAAAAGCTATCAACATTCAAACATCAACAACAATAAAAAATGGAGTCACGCTCTTTATTACACAATTATATATTACTCTTGAAGTGGGGCAGGAGGAGCTCTAGTACGTGATATCAGTAGAGGCAAGATCATGGAGGCCCTTGGAGGCCATGGCAAGGAGTTTCGAACTTCCCATAACTGGAATAAGAAGATATAAAACAGTTTAAGCAGAGAAATGGCATAATGCGATTTACATTTTAAAAAGATGTTTTTTGGCTGCTTGTTATAATATAGGCTCTACAGAGGCCTTGGTAAAATCAGGGAGACTGGTTAGGACTGTAGCAGTGCAGATAAGAGGAGATAGTAGCTAGCACCTAATTGGTGACACCAGAGATAGGAAGGAAACTAGCAATAATGATTGTAGTTAGAACCTAATGGACTTGTGGGAGGATAAAAGTAGAAAGTAAGGGGAAGAGTAAGACATGAAAGACCTTCATTTTTGACTGTAGCAACCAGATTTATGGTTTTACAATTTATAGAGATACAGATTTCAGAGGAGAAAATATCCTGGAAAAAAAAAATCAAGGAGTTTGCTAAAACAAATACTTGGCTGAAATGAAAAGGGAAATTCAATATTTGTACAGAGATTCTTTAAATGTCACTACTGATATTTATACATATATTCAGGAACTAAATTTGTAAACTTGCAAATTACTTAAGGAAGTTTTTAGTATATTAAACTGTTGATTTCTTCATAACACAATACAATTCATTGTTTCATAGAGGTACACCAATATACTCATCTTTAAAAATGAAAGAATTGGGATTGTTTCTAACGACACTTTCTACTCAAATTGTATGTCGCTCTGAGTCTAGTGTGCAAAAAAACTGGCTGAGGTATGATATAAAAGAACCATGTGTTGCTAAGTTAGAGGGGAGGTTGTGTTCAAGAATGATGAATATGTCCAAAATTCCTTCTTGAGTCTTGACTACTTAAGTCTTTGACGTTTCTGCATTGTCAGCTAAGAAGAAAATTCTGGTGTTTACAAACAGTTCTCTAATGATAACAAATGGTCAAATTCAACTTGGCGAAACCCCTTTTCTCAGAGTGTTCTTTCTGGAGATTGATGACAAAATAGCTTCAGTGTGCCTGCCTATTCTACAAAAGATATAACAGCATGTAAAGTGATGAGTTAAAATGAACAGGAATGTCATACCTTCAACAAATTTCTTTTCATTTAGGTCACTCGCTTTCCAAAGGTCACGACTTATATTACATTTTAGCTGATTGGACTGCCTCTGTTTATAAGGAAATCAGAAAGAATATTATCAAAGAGTCTTTGGAGGCCAAACAGCTTAATCTTAAATCATGGTGGTGACCTCTGAACCATTTGTCTCCTATTTGTCCCTGAAAGTTGCATGAATAATAAATATACTACATCACCAGGGGTTTACCCAGGTGCTGTGTAAGCCAAAGAATGTAATAACACAGCAAAGCTTGAATCTGAAAGCTAATAAATCAAGAACTAGTCTATGTAGTAAAACTGCAGCAGTAGCATGGCTGGTTGATAGCCATGACAGCCACATTGAATTAAATGAGAAAAAAAAAATTGTGCTCCACTGTTTTATTCCTTTTAAATCTAATAGAAGCAGAAATATAAGTATTTACTATTCTTTTAGCAAAATAGACTTTTCAAAAGATGAATGTATCTACCTGTGTTATACATAGAACATACATCATGTCAGCAAGCTCTAGATTTCTCTCATGGTTAGAAGTTAGTGTGATTTAAAACTTATTCCCTAAATTCAGCAGTTAAGGTTCGTGAATCATTTCTCTGCCAAAACATAAAGAAATAAAAGTTGTTTTATTGATGCATTCATTTAGTAAGCCCATGATACCTCATTAACTAAAAGAGCCATATAAACCTGCAACAATTTGCAAACTATTATGTCAGATTCATTAGGGATTAAGTAAAAGTATTGCAAACCAATTCATGAGGATTGCTAGCAGGTAATCAGGGAAGGACCTGTGGTATAATGCTAACAATGCATTTATGTATAACTGATATTTGTTTGGGTGCTCCTTCTTATAACATGGTTGAAAATCTGAAAATTATAAATTTTGAAAATCTCAAAGTTATAATTGATCCAGATTTTGAACTGAGAGTGGAAATTTTTGTGATGAGTTAAAGAATGTGAATCAAAATATATAGTCATGCATATATAAATAAATAAAATGTTATTTTAACATTTTGTATTTAAAGAAATATTAAAACACAAATAACATTGATATCTATAACAAACATTCTGACATCTTTTAACACCCATTATAATTTTTTATTGTATTTTAAAGCTGCTATTATTGTCTTAAGCAGAGCAAAGCACTAAGATATAATCTCTGTAGCTAGAATTCCAGTTATGGTGGTGTGACTTCTAGCAAGTGACTAAGTCTCTCTGTGACCCAGTTACTTCATCTATAAAATGCAGTCTAATAACTGTACCGACCTCCTGGGAAGGTTTCAAGAATTTTATAAGTGAATACAAGGAAAATCCTTATAATAGTGGGTGGAACATTGTAAACAATGAAAAATTTAGCTATTTCATTATATCCAGTCAGGGGGTTTCAACTTTGCATGCCATGGACTCCTTTGAAAGTCCGGTGAAATGTTTCTCATACTTATTTTTTAAAACTGCTTCAAATAAAATATATAGGATTAAAAGGAAGCCAATTATATTGCAATATACTTCTATCCACACACTCACAGGTATCCCTGAACACAGGGTAAGACCCCTGAGGTTTATGATGTCAAGTGGATAGTTTTTAGTCATCCTTTCAGTTGACTGAAGTATTCTTATAATAAACTCTATTCGTGTAGTATCATGAGCCAATTGATCATTCTTAGTGTGCACTTTTATTGTTTTCTTAGGACATATCAGGAATTTTTATTCTTTTATACTTATTGTATTCTGAAAACGTAGGTTTTGTCAATCATTTATGTATAGATATTTCTAAACTTTTCCAAATTCACTGTATATGTAAGATAAACCCACATTACATTAACTTTTCCCAAACAGACCATTTCTAAGTCAAATATAGAGCTTTTGAAAGATTTATATTTCATCAGCATGTTAAAATAATCAAATACGGTGTTGAGTGATAATGTATAAAACCTCTAGAATAAAAAATGTAAATAAATAGTAACATTAAATATATACCAAAAAGAAATATTTTTCAAATATATGAAACAAATGGGAGGATAATTGCTTATACAAGTACTCTGTGAATTGGAAAAAGTGTCCTAAATTTCTGTAACTTGATATAGTGAAGGACACTTAGAAAGAAGCCAGTAATAGGTCAGAAACAGAGTGGAAGGAAATACAATATGTGAAAAGATTAGGTTTATGAAGTTTTTAAAAGAAAACTATATAAATATTACTGACATTGTACAATAAATATTGAAAAATCCCAGTAAATAATATTTTCTGTATATTCCACTATAAAATAGGTGCAAATTTATTCAATATATGCACTTGACCCTTGTGTATATTTCTATTAAAAAGATTCTAACAGTGGAATTGCTTTACCCTTATCAATTATAAAACCTACAAAATAATGTAGTACATTTTTTTGTTTTATAAATATATGGATTAAGAAAAAAGTGAGAAATATGATTTGAACTAAAACTTTGAGATCTTAAATACATCGGTCAACATGCTTTTATAATTAGTTGCCAAATGATTATAGACAGAGATTAACAAGTCTAAAAAGAGCAGTTTAGTAGTTTTTTACATTATTTCCTTAGTGTCCCCAAAGTGATGAAATTATATTCAAAACAATGAAAAAAACCTCTGATGATTGCATTTAATCAATATTGAACAAATTGTCAAAAGGAAACCTTGAGCAAAAAGATGGAAAAAAAATCATTAGCGTACCAAATAGGTGTGTAGTTGACGCTAATGGTTACTCAAGGGAAATCAAAAGTTAAACACAAGTTCCATTCATTTGTGTCTTGTATTTTGCTTTAAAACCAAATCAATCATCAAAAGAACACAAAATATAAATCTTTTCTTCGGAAGACTTTTTCAATAAAAGGCGGGAAAAAGTCGGCTTCCTCAGATCACTTTTAGTTTCAGCAACTCTTCTCTGTATCACAATTAATTCCCAATAAAAGAGAAAGTTTACACTCAAGATCCAAATAAGAAGGTGAGTGGATAGATTCCAGCTGTAGCCAATTCTTCAAATTCTATTTGGACCAGTTTAACGAAAATGCCAAGGCCTGTAATTTTTCATAGTCTAGTCAATTTCAAACTCTCTCAAATTACACAATCTGCAAGAAACTGGAGATGTTATAATGTGTCAGAAGACAAGGATATACTCAATCTCAGCTTTCATCCCTGGTGCTGTATATCAAAATCTTAAGTGGGCATGATGTGCCAAAGCTACATATTGCACACGCACAAATACACACACACACACACACACACACACTTCCTCTCATGACCTCAATCATATGTTTAACTCAGCCATTACAAATGACTATACCTTACGCAATTTCAATTTCAAGCACTTCACTCTGCAACCACTCCCTCTTCTCTCTAAAACTCACGCTGTCTGGTAGTTTAAACTACAATGCTTCAATTACACCAAAATATCTTTCACTGCATTTCAAGTAGTCTTCATATCCTCAGCCATCTCTTTACCCAGTATATGTTACATGGCCTATCACTAAAAGCTTCCCTGAATAGATCCTCAATTAGCCTGACTTCTGTGTTCTACCCACTTGTTCCATTCACAGGACAAAATTCTAATTCTGGTGAAATCCAATGCAATTCATATTTTGTACCTTATTCACTTGGAGGAATATGCATGGAGAAAGTCATGTAACTACGCAAAAAAAGATCTCGATTTAAAATCAAAGCTAATAACCTCAGATGGTTCCTAATTACTACTGTGTAATTGTACTCATTTCCAAAGTCCATAACCCTCCTATTTTTTCAGACTATTTCACAACTTCCATGTCTTCTAGTTTCTAATATCTCTATCCTCTTTCTTAACTTCCAGCAAATGCCTCTTTTTTCCTATTTCACTGAAAAGAATAGCAGTAGTTGGAAGAGAATTTCACATTCACTAACCCATCCACATCCATACCCATGGATCAACTATCTTTGCTCAAAGGCAAAGTTAACCCTCCACTAATACACTGAATCCCAAAGTTTCTGGTCTATAATTTCTGCCTCTGTCCTACAACATATCCTCAACCCAGCAGCAAGGATATGACATTCTCTAATGCTCTCCTGTTCATATAGAGTAAAATCTAATATCCTTTTAATGTCCATAAACACCTAGTGATCTGGCCTCTCTTTACCTCCTATATCTCTCCCCCTTATTCTGCTTTCGTGGCTGTCCTTGTCCACAATACCTCAGGGTCTTTGCGCATGTCTTCTCTCTACTTAAAACACTCTGCAATATCCACATGGATTTTTCACTCATTTCCTCAGGCCTCTCTTTAATGTCACCTTATTAGTAAGTCTTTCCTGATTATTCTATTAGAAATACCATTGAGCCTGACCAGGGAATTCTTATACTCTTGCCTTTCTGTTGTTATTGTTGTTGTTGTTGTTGTTGTTGTTGTTGTTGTTTTCCTTCATAACACTGCCACAGTCTGATATGTGTTTGGTTGATATTTGTTGAGTTATTCCTATATATAATTAAAAAATCAGTGACATACTAAGGCTCTCTGAAGTGCAGCTCAACATCTAAGCCTCAAAATATAAATAGAAATGCTAAAATAGACAGATAGGCACACATATAGAGATAATAATCCAAAAATAAGTAAACCTCCCAGATTATTCTCACCAGCACATCCCATATGCTCTCACGATGGTGATTCTTTGCTCCAATGCTAATCCCACCTCAAATGCTTCTCTCTAGACCCATATTTCACTTCTTCATATATAACTTTAACAAATTAAATGTGAGGCTTAACTGTTTCCTCTTGTTCTAGTGTGCTTTCATAAATGTCTATACCCACTTTTGTATTATTAGATAATTATCCCAAGCATTAAGAACCATAGCACATTCTCTTTACAGCCATTAGAACTTATACAGAATAGCTGCACTTCAGACACTTCAGTTTTTCTAAAAACCTGAAATGAAGATGGATGCAGTAATATAAAAATGTTTTACACAAGTGTTTTAAGGATATTCTGAAGCCCTTTTAAAGCAAACATTTGATGTAGAAGATTAGAAGTAAGCCATAGTCACTAAATTCTATAGGTGCTTAAAAATAAATCAGATGTTGTCATTCCAAGGTTCAATCTCTTGTCAACTGAGAATCAGAAGAGGGAGGTGACTCAAACTCCAAGTCTGCTAGTACGACTGCTCTCATGATTCAGAGAACACACATAAATCAACAGTGTGGCAGGAATTTTCACTCACACATTAATCATGTGACTTCCATTCTGACACATCAGACATAATTCAATCAAATGCCAAAGACAACCCTCCCCTAAACCATGCCACTGGAGGATTCATGATGACATTGCAGATAATGAAAAAAAATTTTAGAAATCCTACAGGAACAATCTATTCACTAATGTATATGAGTAACAATAATAACCACTAATTATGGAGTGTCTACTGCCTTAGGTTATAATGTTTATGGATACCATTATTAAAAATTTAAAACAGTTTTCTGAAAAGTTATTCTTATTCTGTATTACAGAACACAAAACAGGTTCAGAGAGGTTAAATATATGTCTTTAATCAAACAATGAATAAATAGTAGAGCTGAAATTACATCCCAGGTCTATCTTATTTCAAAGCCTGATTCCTTAAACTATGTCAAAATTCTCTTGGTTGTTCTAGTAAAGCCTTTAATAATAGCAAATACATTTTAAATCTAAAGCAAAGAGACTCTTAGTGACAATTATTAATCAAAACATGTGTATAAGTCAAAGAAAATTTTCAAAGAGGAATAGATGTGGAATTGTCCATGCCATAGATCCTGTGGGAATGATATTATTTTTATTTCTATAAATTGGGTTAGAAAACTTATGAATTGAATCTTATGTCTTGGAACACCTGGGTGGCTCAGTTGGATTAGTTTCTGCTTTCAGCTCAACTCATGATCTTGGGGTCCTGGGATGAGTCCCACATCAGGCTCCCTGCTCAGTGGGGAGCCCATTTCTCTCTCTCATTTTGTTGGTCCCCCTGCTGTTCTCTCTCTCTCTGTCAAATATTTTTAAAAAAATAAGTAAACATTGTGTCTTTATTAATAACAAGTGACCAACTACAAATATTTGGAAGCACATATAAAATTAGATCAAAGTTTACATGACTTTAATTGTAATTGTTAATGTTCTGTTGCCATTATAATATTCCCAAATTTGCTAAACTTCAAAGCATAAAAAAATAAAACACAAAGAGAAACATGTATACTTCATACATTTTAATTTTTATAGAAAATACTTTTGCTCTTTACCTTCTGTTGACATTTTTGCATTCATATTCAGGATTAAAACAGAAAACTGATTACAGCAAACCTTTTTAAATGTCAAGGGAGAATACACCTATGACTCAAAGCATTAAAAAAAAAAAAAACCCTGAAATATATCATAACAAGTTCTATACTAAGGATGAGTACAAAGAGACTTTGGAGGCATAAGGAAGAAGTAATGGATTCTTTTCACGATGGAGGAATAAGAGTTGGTAGCAGAAAGACCTCAGAGCGAAGATATTATTTGAGCTATGCCTTGAAAGATAAATGAATTCCACTGGGTTGAAAGGAAGGAAATAACATTTCAGGCAGAGAGAACAACATGAGCAGATACCCAGAGGAAAAAGACACCACGACATACTCATTACAATGTTAGAATTCTTTGGGGTCTAGATTATAGAGTTCTTGAAAGTGGAGTGGGGAGAAAGTTACAAGAGACAAGTCTAAAAGAGAGGTTTGACTTTGGGCTATTTTTATTAAAAGTTGGAGCTTATTAGGTAGATAAGATGAAGCAAGGAAAGACTTACGTAAAAAAATAAAATCGAATCTATATTTCCACAAAATAACTCCCAGCATAATTGAGGATGAATTTGAAGATAAAACTATTATAACCATCTAGTTAAGAAAAGAACAGTGAGGGCCTGGATTAGAGATAAGAAGGAGTCATGCGAGAAATTATTTCTGAAGTAGACCTGAGAGGACTTAAAGACCATGTACCTGTAAAGGATGAGAAAGCTTAAAAAAGACACTTTTGAGGTTTCTAGCTTAGACAACTAAATAGATAATGCTGACATTAAATGAGCAGGAAACATAATGAAGCTGTAAGAGTTGTTCACTTTTGAAGAGTAGAGTTTGATTTGTCTGCAAAGCATTTGAAATAGATATGCTTAATAGATGGTTGGAATATGGGTCAGGAGAAATCCGGGAACTGGAAAAATATCTAACATAATTAGAGAGCAATATAGGGTATTGGTCTGAAACTAAAAATATAGCTGGGAAATCTGTATTTGTAACCTGACTTCAACATAATTAACTGCATGACTATAAGCATGCAACTCAATCTCTTATTTTTCTTATTTGTGATATAGAAACAATAAGAGAACCTCTACCATTGGGTTTGATGAGAATTAACCCAAAAAAATGAAAACAACTTTCTAGAACCATGAAAACATTTAATAAATGTTACTTGTTATTGTTTTTGTCATGGAATAGCTAATTATTTCAGTAGTAGAGGCAGATAGGATTGGCAAAACAAACCAAGACAAAGAAAACAGAACAAGGCAGAAATGGGAAACAACTGAGATTATCCAAACCTAAAATATATCCAGAGAAACATGAACAAAATAGCCTAGAAAGTGATTTGGTCAAACCTAGAGGTCAAAGAGCACTAAGAATACAGGATTGTTTAAAATTGTCAAACACTGCAGAGAACTGAAGTATGCACTGCAGAGAACTGAAAAACAAGCATTGGAATTGGTAACTAGGAGTTTTATGTGGGATATAATAACAGTGTTAAAACTACACCTAGCTTTATAATGCTTATAATCTGTTCAGAAGCCTGTATATTCTGAAATAGTTCAATTAATTCAATAAATATCTATTGAAAGCCCACTATATGCTGTAAGAAATAAAAAATAAAAAGAATAAAAATACAAAGCCAAAATTAATAATGCAGATCTTTTTTTATTTGAGGGGGCAAAGATGGCAGAGGAGTAAGGGACCCTATTTCAACTGGTCCCCTGAATTGAGATGGATATTTACCAGACCACTGTGAACACCTACAAAATCAGTCTGAGATGTAGGAAGATATATCCAGATCTATACAAACAGAATATCTCTGCCAGTTGGTTTCAAGATATGAACTAGGGGGCTGTGATTCTGCTGGCAGATATCAGAAGATAAATGGAGTGGGGAGGGAGCCTCCAGGATTCTGTACCACCAGAGTGCAAAAGCCTCCTGTGCTGGGACCAGGCATAGACTGAAGGACTGGTAGCAATGAGGAAAAGACTTTAGCACAGCCCCCCAGACTGAAACCTGGAGCTGCAGGGGCACATGCACAAACTGGGAGCAGCTGGCAGTTTTTGAAGCACGGAGGGCAGAGACATGCCTGGACCTGGAAGCGAGGGCTGGGAGTGCTACTGTGGGGCGCACAACCCAGAACACTGTGGTTTTTAACAGCACAGACAGAAACGGAGACAGTGTGGCCTGGAGGGCTCACTGGAGAACAGACTGCAATCTCTCTGTTCTAAGACAGAAGTTTAGATATAGACGCCTCTGCTCTGACTCTTGGAAGAGACGTGGAAAGCTTCCAGGGAAAGCCCCCAGAGAACAAAAGCCCCCAAAAAACAGTTTTCACTGAGCCCATTCCCCCCAATAGAGGGCAGGACAACTCTGCCCAAACAGGGTTGCCTGAGTAATAGCATAGCAGGTCCCTCCCCCAGAAGACAGGCTGGAAGAACAAGAGGCCAATAACCCTAAGGTCCCTATAAAACAGATGCATCTTGTTTCAGTTGTGATCAATAATCTGGATTCTGTACATTCCCTCAACCACCCCTAAACAGAATGACTAAGAGAAGGAACCCTTAACACATGAAAAATTCACAGACTGTGACCTTTGCCACAGAACTAATGGATATGGATATAAGCAAGATGTGAGAAATAGACTTCAGGGTAGCAGTTATGCAGACAATAGCTGGGATGCAGAAAACCATTAATGGCAACATAGATTCTCAAGGACAGAAGTGAGAGCTGATCTGGCAGAACTTAAAAATGCTATCAATGAGATCCAATCTAATCTAGATACTCTAACAGCTAGGGTAAATGAGGCAGAAGAACGAATTAGTGATCTAGAAGACAAACTGATAGAAAAGAAGGAAAAGGAGGAGGCCTGGAACAAACAGCTTAAGATCCATGAAAACAGAATTAGAGAAAAAAATGACTCCATGAAACGTTTCAATATCAGAATTATTAGGATCCCTGAGGGGGTGGAGAGAGAGAGGACTATAAAATATATTTAAGCAAATTGTAGCCAAGAACTTCCCTAATCTGGGTAATGAAATAAGCATTCATGTCCTAGAGGCAGAGAGGACACTTCCCAAGATCAAGAGGAACAGACCAGAGCCCAAGCATGTAATAGTGAAACTTGCAAATCTTAAAACCAAAGAAACCTTAAGATGTTAAGGGCAGTTAGGGGGAAGAGATCCCTTGCATACAGAGGGAGGAACATCAGAATAACGTCAGACCTGTCCACAGAGACCTGGCAAGCCAGAAAGGGCTGGCAAGACATATCCAGGGCATTAAATGAGAAGAATATGCAGCCAAGAATACTTTATCTGGCAAGGCTGTCATTTAGAATGGACAGAGACATAAAGAGCTTCCAAGACTGGCAAAAACTGAAAGAATATGTGACCACTAAGCTGGTCCTGCAAGAAATATTAAGGGGAGGTTCTATAAAAGGAGAAAGACCCCAAGAGTGATACGGAACAGAAATTTGCAGAAACGATCTATAGAAACAAGGATTTCACAGGCAACATGATGACAACAAAATCATGTATTTCAATAATCACTCTCAATGTGAAGGCCTAAATGCTCCCATAAAATGGCACAAAATTGCAAATTGGATAAAAAGACAGGACCCATCCATATGTTGTCTACAAGTGACTCATTTTGAACTTAAAGATAGATCCAGACTGAAAGTAAAGGGAAGGAGAACCATCTTTCATGCCAACAGACCTCAAAAGAAAGCTGGAGTAGCAATTCTCATATCAGACAAATTACATTTTAAACTAAAGACTGTAGTTAGAGATACAGAAGGACACTACAGCATTCTGAAATGGTCTATCTAACAAGAAGGTCTGACAATTGTAAATATCTATGCCCCCAACATAGGAACAGCCAACTATATAAGCCAACAGTTAATCAAAATAAAGAGACATATTGATAATAGTATGTTAATTGTAGGGGATCTTAACACTCCACTCTCAGCAATAGACAGATCATCTAAGCAAAAATCAACAAAGAAACAAAAGCTTTGAATGATACACTGGACCAGATGGATACACTGGATACAGGACCATAGATATATACAGAACATTCCACCCAAAACAACAGAATACTCATTCTTCTTGAGTGCACATGGAACTTTCTCCAGAATAGACCACATATCAGTCACAAATCAGGTCTCAACCAATACGAAAAGACTGAGATTATTCCCTGCGTATTCTCAGACCACTGTGCTTTGAAACTGGAACTCAAATACAAGAAAAAGTTTAGAAGAAATTCAAACACTTGGAAGCTAAAGGCCATCCTGCTCAAGAATTTTGTGTCAACTAGGAAATCAAAGAAGAACTTAAACAATTCATGGAAACCAATGAGAACAAAAACACTTTGGTCCAAGACCTATGGGATACAGAAAAGGCAGTCCTAAGGGGGAAATATGTACCCATCCAAGGGTCACTCGAAAAAATAGAAAAATCCTGAATACACAAACTATGTTTACATCTTAAAGAACTGGAGAATTAACAACAAATTAAGCCTAACCCATGCATGAAGAGGGAAATAATTAAGATTAGAGCAGAGATCAATGAATTAGAAGACGGAAATACAGCAGAACCCATCAGTGAAACTAGAAGCTGGTTCTTTGAAAGAATAGGATTGATAAACCTCTGCCCAGATATCCAAAAGAAAAGAGAAAGGACCCAATTAATAAAATGATGACTGAAAGGGGAGAGATCACGACTTATACCAAATAAAAAGAAACAATCATCGAAATTATTATCACCAGCTATATTCCAATAGGTTAAGCAACCTAGAAGAAATGAATGCATTCCTGGAAACCTATAATCTACTAAGACTGAGACAGGAAAAAAATAGATAATCCAAATAGACCAATAACCAGTAATAAGATTGAAGAGTGATTAAAAACCTCCCAAAAAACAAGAGTCCAGAACCTGATGGATTTCCTGGGGAATTCTACCTAACATTCAAAGAAAAAATAGTACCTATTCTCCTGAAGCTGTTTTAAAAAATAGAAACAGAAGGAAAACTTCTAGACTCTTTCTATGAGGTCAGCATTACCATGATCCCAAAACAACACAAAGACCCCATCAAAAAGAACTTCAGACCAATATCCCTGATGAATATGGATGCCAAAATTCTCAACAAAATCCTAGCTAATAGGATCCAACAGTACATTAAAAGGATTATCCACCACTGACCAGGTGGGATTTATCCCTGGGATGTAAGGGTGGTTTAACGCTCACAAATCAGTCAATGTGATAGAACACATTAATAAGAGGAGAGAGAAGAAACACATGGTCCTCTTCATTGATTCAGAAAAAGCATTTAACAAAATACAGCATCCTTTCTTGATTAAAACTCTTCAGAGTATAAGGATAGAGAGAACATTTCTCAATTTCATAAAATCCATCTATGAAAAACCCACAGCAAATATTCTCAATGGGGAAAGCTGAGAGCCTTTCCCTTAAGATCAGGAACACAGGCAAGATGGCAAAGGAGTAGGAGGCTGAGATGGTGTCAGATCTCAGAAGTTCAGCTAGATAGTTATGAAACCACTCTAAACACCTACAAACTTAGCAGGAAATAGAAGAGAAGAAGAACAGCAATTCTAGGAACAGAAAATCAACTACTTTCTGGAAGGTAGGACATACGGAAAAGTGAATCCAAAGCAATGGGAAGACAGACTG
>CM052899.1:57276180-57383520 GCA_028534135.1 Potos flavus
CTCTCTCTCTCTCTGTCAAATAAATAAATAAAATCTGAAAACAAAAAAACTGATGATGTACTATATGGTGACTAACATAATAAATTAATAATGCAAACAAAAACTATTCTAGCTTTGCAGAGCCATTCCACACATGCTGAGTAGCCAACAAGAACAGAACATGAAAGAAATGAGAACTAGAATCGGAAAGAGAGGAGTGGAGAGGGCATTCCATAAAGGAGGAATATCAGGAACAAATACATAAAATGAGACAATAGTCGAGATTTCTCTTGGATTTTCATGAAACAGTTTCACTGAATTTCTTCGTTTTGATACAAATATGTAGAGAAGCAAAAAGTGGGAAAAGCAGTCATCTATAGAAGTGAAATTGAGAAATATTTAGTCCAATGTCCAGAAACAATTCTTTTAGCCTATCTGACGGAATATGAAGGAACTGTTCAAAGGACAACATGGACAGTTATGTGGTGGGAATAGAGTACAATCTACTTTTAAGATGCCAATATTTTTAAAAAACATATTTTAGCATTTTACATAATTATCAAATTTACTCTATAAATATAAGTGATTCTCTTTGTCCAAATAAGGTACCCAAAGCACTCATTTTCCAAAAACAACTCGTTCAGCAGCACTGTGGATGTGAAGGTGACCTTAGTGGTGAATTGTATGATGTTATTGCCTTGTTAAATGTAATCTGTACAATCATATTATAAATCATAGTAAATATATCCTATAAATAACACAGATAACCCTCAAAACTCTAAAATAAAAATGCCCGTGATTACATGATTCATTTTTCCTTATTATCACTGAAGCCATGCAATACTTATCTTTAGATACTAAATTCTAAATAAAAAGTTTTCATCTAAATGTTCAATTAATTTTTAAGTAGTTGGCTGTCAATTTCTATATTTTATCTTTCTCATACAAGACTTGCAATATATAGAACCAGCAAAATATCTGGTGCAATGTATTCATGTGTCTTTTATTCCCTAATGACTTTATGTTGACAGGGTATCACACAAATATCCATAATAGTTAATATTAAAAGTACATAACTAGAATGTTAATAAGATTTAATTCTGTTTAAAATAGATCAGGGACTAAGTAGCAAATTTAACGTGATTTATATGACTGATGTTTAAGTGTCTAGACAATTTATATTTAATGGCACTTCATTGGAATTAAAATTTTTAAAAGTCTACGCTGATTAGGAATTTTAATTTATCATTGTATTACCTAAAACTGGAATAATTAATTGTGATATGTAGAAAAATTCTCTTAGTATTAGCACAAAATTTCTTACATACCTGAAAAAGATCTTTTCCTAGCCAAATATTTAGTGAATGTTTTACAGATAATAAGTGTGACTATATGGGAAATAAAAACATATAACGTAGGTTAAATGTACTTAGAGCTTATGGTTATTCAAATAAAATCTTTTTAAAGGCAAAGTTTGGTATTTAAAAAAATCAAACCAGATTTTCAGCTTCTGGCCTAACATGGAAGAAGCTTGGAAGTCACCATTTTGTACTAATAAGAAGTGAAAAGCTGAACAAAGGAAAAAGTAATGTCCTCTTAGATCATTAGGAGAACTAAGGTCACAGAACAAACTACTTGTCTTAATCTACTTGGGCAGCTATACTAAAATATCACAGACTGAATGGCTTATAAACAACAGAAATTTATTTGTTATCATTCTGGAGCTCCAAAGCCCAAAATGAAAACCCAGGGTGCAGACTGCTGCCTTCTTGCCATGTCCTAAAATGGTGGAAGGGGACAGTGATCTCTCAAGACTTTTTCATGAAAGCATGATAGTCATTCATGAAGGCTCCATCCTCATGACCTAATCACCTCCTAAGGGCCCCACTTCCTAACATCATAACCCTGGGCATTAGATTCTGAACAGTTGAATTTTGGGGAGATACAACATTCAAACCATAGCACCGCTACTTCCAAAATTGGAGAAACCAAAGAATCACAACTTATCTGAGTAAAAACCCACCAGCTGATATCTCCAAGGAACCTAGTGCTGGGGTAGGGAAACCTGAACAGTAATTGATGAATTGCAGAGGCTCGGTGGACTGATAATCAGAAACTCCAGGACAACCTAAACATATAGGACCCCACACTTTCATGAGGTTTTTGTTTTGTTTTGTTTTGTTTTGTTTCTTTTTTTCTTTTTCCCAGGAGTTTGACCTGGCTGTTATGGTAACTATCAAAAACAAACAAACAGGGCACCTGGGTGGCTCAGTGGGTTAAAGCCTCTGCCTTTGGCTCGGGTCATGATCTCAGGGTCCTGGGATCGAGCCTCGCATCGGGCTCTCTGCTCAGCAGGGAGCCTGCTTCCCCCTCTCTCTCTGCCTGCCTCTCTGCCCACTTGTGATCTCTCTCTCTGGTAAATAAATAAATAAAATCTTTAAAACAAACAAACAAAAAACCCTAATGCTTTCTGCAGGGAGAGAAAACAAGAAGCCACTTTGAAATATAACAGAACATTTTGTTCTTTTTTTTTTTTTAAAGATTTTATTTACTGATTTGAGAAAGAGAAAGAGCTCAAACAGGGCAGGGAGGGGCATAGGGAGGGAGGAGCATAGGGAGAGAGGAACAGACAAAAAAGCAAACTCCCTGCTGAGTGGGGAGCCCCATGCAGGGCTAGATCCCAGACTACTGGGATCATGAACTGAATGGAAGGCAGATGCTTAGCCGACTGAGCTACGCTGACACCCCAACAATTTGTCCTTTTTTTTTTAAGATTTATTTATTTATTTATTTGACAGAGAGAGAGACACAGCGAGAGAGGCAACACAAGCAGGGGGAATGGGAGAGGGAAAAGCAGGCTTCCCACCAAGCAGAAAGCCCAATGCTGAGCTCGATCCCAGGACCTTAGTTAGGATCATGACCTGAGCGGAAGGCAGACGCTTAATGACTGAGCCACCCAGGCGCCCCACACTTTGTCCTTTTTAACAAGGTCTGCCTTTGGAAGAAACAAACTGGAGTCCAACTGCTAATGAGACCCTAATTAACCTGGGGTGAGGGGAATATCCAGCTCTAGCCAGCTCTAACCTTCCAGGTAGGAGAAGATCCTCTCCAGCCTACTTTAGCCACTCTATCCCACCTGAAGTTCATAGCTCAGAGGTACAGGTTTTTTAAAAATCTGAGACCTAATCATAAGACTATAGAGTGTTTCCCATCCCCCTACATCATACCAACACATTACTAAAGGACTATTTACAGCAGGTCCTTTTACTCAGGACATCATGCCAGCTATCAAGAAAAAAATTCAAGGCATAATAAAAGGCAGACACACATGCAAATAAATCAATTGATCAATCAGTCCAGACACAGATCTTGCCTACTGCATAAAAATGAATTCAAGATGGATCATAAACCTAAATGTAACACACAAAACTATAAAACTTCAAAATAATATAGGAGAAATATCTAGATGACTTTAGGTTTGGTGATGACCTTTTAGATACAACAGCAAGACACAACACAAAAAAAGAAACTGATAAACTGGACTTCAGTAAAATTAAATTTTCTGCTCTATGAAAGATACTATCAACAGACTGAAAAGACAAGCCACACCCTGGGAGAAAATATTTGCAAAAGGCATATCTGATAAAGAATTGTTATCCAACACGTACGAGGCCTGTTAAAACAATAATAATATTAAAAAATGTAATTTTAAAAATGGACCAAACCCTGAATACACACCTTATCAAAGACTATATAGAGATTGCAAGTAGTAATATGGAAAAAAAATGCTTTGTATTGTATGTCATTGGGAAATGCAAATTAAAATAATAAAATATGGCAATACAACTATTAGAATGGCCAGTATCTAGCATGCTGGCAAGGATGTGGAGCAGTAGGAACTCCTTCATTGCTGCTGAGAATGTCAAATGGTACAGTCACTTTGGAAGACTGGCCATTTCTTTCAAAACTAAACACACTTTTACCATATGATCCAACAGTCACACTCGTTGGTGTTCACCTAAAAGAGCCAAAAACATAATTAGCCAAAAACATGAATAAGGTTGCTTAGAATCAAGCAGTCAAGATGTCTTTCAGTAGGTCAATGAATAAATAAACTGTACATCTAGAAAATGGAATATTATTTTGTAATGAAGAGAAGTAAGTGATCAAGTCATGAAAAAGATATAGAAAGAACTTAAGCACACATTGCTAAGTTAAAAAAGCCAAACTGAAAAGACTACCTTCTACATAATTCCAACTAGATGTCATTTCAGAAAAGGCAAAACTATGGAGACATTAAAAATGTCAGTGGTTGGGATGCCTGGGTGGCTCAGTCAGTTAAGCATCAGACTCTTGGTTTTGGCTCAGGTCATGACCTCAGGGCCGTGGGATTGAGCCAGAGTCAGGCTCCGCACTCAGCGGGGAGTCTGCTTCTTTCTGTCTCCCTCTCCCTCTGGGCCTCCCTTCCCACTCTCCCTCTCCCTCTTTAAAATAAATAAATCTTTAAAAAATTATCAGTGGTTGCCAGTGGTTGGGGGAGGAAGGGATGAAAAGGAGAAGCACTTTAGTACAGGAAACTACTCTATGATACTATAATGGTAGACATACATTGTGATAAATTTGTTCAAACTAGAATGTAAAACATCAAGTGAACACTAATGTAAACTATGAACTCCAGGTAAGAATGATGTGCCAATGAAGATCTATCAATTGTAACAATCATACCTCTCTGGTGGGGCATGTTGATAATGAGGGATGCTGCATATGTGTTGGGGGAAAGGGTATTTAGGAAATCTCTGCATCTGCTACTCCATTTTCCTGTGAACTTAAAACTTAGTCAACAAATAAAGTGTATTAAAAAAAACAAGTTATGAAAATTGTTTTATTGAAAATGACGTGGTAGTCATCAACTTCTGAATCCTTGTGTTCATTTCATAATACGTTACTTTAAAATAGTTGTCAAAATGTATAACAATGGTAATTACCTCCCAATTAAGAACTACAAATTCTTCCCAACTATCTTTAGTCCTGCCCACAATTTGATCTGATGCTTGTAAAACAAAACACAAAATCTGATAATATACACATTTATATTTGATGTGACTTAATCAAGATTCTCAAAGTAATTTTCATTATCATGAGGAACTTTCTTCTTTATCCCAGATATTTCTCAAAAGTTTTCCAATAACATACACAATACATTGTAAAATGAAAAAAACACAACATCAAAAGAAGTTTTTTTTTTTAAGATTTTATTTATTTATTTGACAGAGAGAGAGAGATCACAAGTAGACAGAGAGGCAGGCAGAGAGAAAGGGGGAAGCAGGCTCCCCACTGAGCAGAGAGCCAGATTTGGAGCTCTATCCTAGGACCCTGAGATCATGACCTGAGCCAAAGGCAGAGGCTTTAACCCACTGAGCCACCCAGGCGCCCCATCACAAGAAGTTTTTAATTTTCCTTTTTAAACACAGAGACTAAGTACAAAACTATTACCTACATTTTTAAAAGTACTTTTCTAAGGGACTCAGAATAAGCCTAATGG
Source organism: Potos flavus (assembly GCA_028534135.1). Lineage (NCBI taxonomy): Eukaryota > Metazoa > Chordata > Mammalia > Carnivora > Procyonidae > Potos > Potos flavus. The sequence goes on from CM052899.1 coordinate 57,281,702, forward strand.
AATAAAGGTTGCTAACTGCAACCTTAACAGATTTGGAAAATACTGAGAAAAACATGTGGATAAAAGACCTAAAAAAACAAATGATGAAGAAAAGTTTATCCATAAACAATTGTTGATGTTAAATCAGGTCAATAGTCTTTAAGAATATAAATTTAATGCTAAAATATTTGCATTTTTATTTGATTCAGAAAGTCATAAATATTTTAGTTGTACTTATGAACAGAATTTTACCTATTAGTAAAATACAAAGGAAAAAATTTCTAAAAATATGAATTTTTGAAAGCAATCATTTTGTCAAGTGAGTTAATACAAAGTTGGCACAAAGATATGCATATTTGACACTTTCTCCATACATAGATTTGAAGGAGAAAAATGATAAAATCTACACTAAATCAAATTTAATATATGTGATGTAAAATTAATACACAACTTACATTAAGATATTTGAATAGAAAACCTGTGACTTCTTTTTATACTCTGTAAATTTTAGTAAATAATTTTACAAATTCCACAAAATTCGGTGACAGAGTATGAAATATTATCCAAAGTCTGGTTTTATTTTTCAGTAATCTCCTCCTCTCCCTCACCCAAATTGCATTTCTGAACAATATTCTTAACAATTACTTTCTATCATTTTGATCTCCCTCTGGAACTGAAGGGCAATCTATGGCCTACAGCTTGTTTTTGTAAATAGTATTTTGTTGGAACACATTATACTCAATTTTTTTATATATTGTCTATGTCTCCTTTTGTGGTATAACTGCAGAGTTAGTAGTTACAAGACAGACTGCATGCCTCAAAAGGCAGAAAATATTTAGCTGGTCCTTTGCAGAAAAAGTTCATCAATTTCTGTTCATAAGATTTAAAAATGTATGGGCGCCTGGGTGGCTCAGTGGGTTAAAGCCTCTGCCTTCATCTCAGGTCATGATCTCAGGGTCCTGGGATCGAGCCCCGCATTGGGCTATCTGCTCGGCTGGGAGTCTGCTTCCTCCTCTCTCTCTGCCTGCCTCTCTGCCTACTTGTGATCTCTCTCTCTCTCTGTCAAATAAATAAATTAATTAATTAAAAAAAAGATTTAAAAATGTTAACAAACAATGCAGATTACTAAAGGATATCATTAAGAGGTAAGTAGCCTTTTATCTTAAAAAGGTAAAATTAATTTTTAACAAATCAAAACATTATTCAAGAAAGGATGGGAGGTAATTACTATTTTATATATATAAATTATTGTTTATATTTATAATATATACATTGCTATTAATATTATATATATATATAAAATTGATTTTAGGGGGTCAAATTAATTGAGGTTCATGAAAAGGTAAAATTCTGCCTGATTTCATCACCAAGTAGCAGAGCCAGGATTTGAAGTAAAGTCTGCCAACTTCAGGTACAGGCTCCTTTACTGTCACCAGCTGAAACGGAGACCATGTGGAATAGAAAAAGGCAATTTCTAAGACCTATAACAATTATAATGTGTAACAGAGTTGCATGCACTTTAAACATTTGTAAAACATTACAAAATGCTTCTTATTATTAATATATTTATTAATAAGTATCCTAGGCATTTTGTTGCCATCAATTATTATTCGGTAGTTTTGCTTTATTTTTTTTTATTTTTTATTTTTTTTTTTTTTAAGATTTTATTTATTTATTTGTCAGAGAGAGAGTGAGAGAGAGATTACAAGTAGGCAGAGAGGCAGGCAGAGGCAGAGGGAGAAGCAGGCTCCCTGCCGAGCAAGGAGCCCGATGTGGGACTCGATCCCAGGACCCTGAGATCATGACCTGAGCCGAAGGCAGCCGCTTAACCAACTGAGCCACCCAGGTGTCCCCGTAGTTTTGCTTTAAAACTCAACGGGTAGCCACTTATTGGACAAATTTGTGGAAGAAATGTAATTTGACTTTTTTTTCCTCTCTCTGGTGCTGCACTATCTTTAGAAGTTAACAATAGTGGATGTTATTTATATATAATATATATTTTTTCCATTGTAGTAATATATTTATATATATTATATTATATATTATACATAATTTATGTATTATATATATATAAATCCAAAGTGTTTGGCACAAAACTTATTTTTAAAATTTTATTAAATATACAGCATGCATGTAGCTTTTATTCACAATGTTTCCAAAACATGCATAGTATTAACTTAGACAAAATAAATGAATTGCATGCTATTCAACATATCAATATTTAAAATAATTTTTGCGTGTAGAAATTAGTTTCTTTCTTTAACTTAAAGTTGAAAAAAGATGAATTGATAACAAAGAGTGAGTGAAATTATCTTTAGAAAAGTCAAGAGTATACTTTTACCTATGTGTTGTGTTTGTATTTAGATCAAGTAATTAAAGCTACTGAATCAGATTTCATTATATGTTGTTGAAGGTTTCACTCAGCTTTTAAGTTTTATAATTATACCTAATAGAAATTAAAAGTTCCACTAATCTTTTTTTTAATTTAAATTCAATTAACCAACATATAGTACATCATTAGTTTCAGAGGTAGAGTTCAGTAATTCATTAGTTGCATATTACACCCAGTGCTCATCACATCCTGTGCCCTCCTTAATGCCTATCACCCAGTTATTCCATCCCCCCACTCACCACCCTTCCAGCAACCTTCATTTTGTTTCCTATAGAAGAGTCTTTCATGGTTTGTCTCCCTCTCTGATTTCTTCCCATTCAGTTTTCCATCCCTTCCCCTATGAAATGTTACCATTTATATTGACATGGATAGAACTGGAGGGTATTATGTTGAGCAAAATAAGTCAATCAGAGAAAGAGAATTATCATATGATTTCACCATATGTGGAATATAAGAAACCGCACAGAAGTTCTACTAATCTTTAAGGGAAAGCTTTCAATTTTTCACTGTTGAGTATGATGTTAGATAGCTTTTATTATGTTAAGAGACTTTCCATTTATTACTAGTTTTTTAGAGTGTTTATTATGAAAATGTGAACATTTTGTCAAATTCTTCTTCTGCATCTATCGAGATAATCATGTGGCTTTTATCCTACATTTCATTAATGTGGTGTTTCACGTTAATTGATTTTCATGTGTTGAACCATCCTTGTATCCCAGAGATAAATCCTTCTTGGTCATGCTGTATGATTATTTTAAAGTGCTGTTGAACTCAGTTTACTTGTGCTGAGGATTTTGCTTCTATGTTTATCAGAGACATCAGCCTGTAGTTTTCTTTTCTTGTAGTGTCTTTGTCCAGCTTTGGTACCAGTATAACACTGGCCTCATAAAATAAGTTTGGAAATGTTTCCTCCTCTTCAATTTTTTAGAAGAGATTGAGAAGAATTTTAGAAGACATTGTTAATTCTTCTTTAATTACTTGGTAGAATTTACCAGTGAAGCCATCTGATCCTAGCTTTTCAGGATGCCCACCCTCACCACTTCCATTCAAAATGGTACCAGAACTCCAAGAGACAGCAACTAGACCGCAAAAAGAAATAAAACGCATTTGAATCATAAAAAGAAGAAATAAAATTATCTATGCTTACAGATGACATGATATTACATGTAGCAAAATCTAAAGACTCCACACACAAAAAAAACTATTAGAAAAAATAAATATATTCAGTAAAGTTACAGAATACGAAATCAAAATACAAAAACCAGTTGCATTTCTATACACTAACAACAGAGTATATAAAAATGACAATTTTTGAGATTTATTTATTTGTTTGAGAGAGAGAGAGGTGGGAGGGGCAGAAAGAGAGGGAGAGAAGCAGACTCCCTGCTCATCATGGAGCCCAACCTGGGACTTGATGCGAGGATTCCAAGATCTTGAGCTGAACCAAAATCAAGAGAGTAACACTTAACTGACTGAGCCACCCAAGCACCCCATAAAAAGGAAATTTAAAAGTAATCCAATTTAAAGAGCATTAAAAATTCATTTGTAATCACAAAGAACTTTGGATAGCCAAAACAATCTTGAGAAAGAAGAACAAAGCTAGAGGCATCACATTTCTTAATTCAAAATATGTTATAAAGCTACAGTGATTAAAACAGTATTATACTGGCATAAAAACAGACATATAGATCAATGGAACACAGAGAGCTCCAAAATAAACCCACACAAACAAGGCAACTGACCTTCAGCAAGGTTACTAAAAAAACAGAATGCGGAAAGAATACACTTCTGTAAGTGGTGCTGGGAAAACTGAATGTCCACACGGAAAAAAAAAAAATGAAATTAGACCCTTATCATACACTTGCACAAAAATTAAATCAAAATATATGAAACATTTAAATGTTAAGATGTGAAACCATAAAAATTCTAGAAGAAAACATAAGGGTAGTATCTCATGACATTGTTCTTGGCACTGAATTCTTGGATATGACATTAAAAGCATAGGCAACAAGCATAAAAATAGACAAGTGATACTATAGTAACCTAAAAAACTTCTACACAGCAATGGAAACAACAGAATGAAAAAGCCACTACAGAATGGGAGAAAATATTTAAAACCATACATCTGACAAGGTGTTAATATCTAAAATATGTAAGGAGCACATTCAATTCCATAGTAAAAAAACAATAAATAAACTGATTAAGTAATGGGCAAAGGAACAGAATAGACACTTCTCCGAAGAAGACATACAAATGACCAATGGACATATGATAAGATACTCAACATAACTAACCTCCAGAGAAATGCGAATCAAAAGGACAATGATACAATACCTCCTACCTTTTAGGATGACTATTATCAAGAAAACAAAAGATAAGTGTTGGTGTAGAAAAATTAGAACCTTTGTTTACTGTTGATGGGAATGTAAAATAATGTATGGAAAACAATAGAGAGCTTCCTCAAGAAAATTAAAAATAGAAATATAATATCATACAGCAATACTACTTCCAGATTTATCTAAAAAATATGAAATCAGGATCCTGAAGAGATATTTGCATTCCCACTTTCACTGCAGCATTATTTACAACAGCCAAGATGTAGAAATAATCTAAATGTCCCTTAGTAGATGAATGGATAGGGGTGCTGGGTGACTCAGTCACTTAAACGTCTGACTCTTAATTTTGACTCAGGTCATGATCTCAGTGTCCTGGGATCAAGCCTCACGTAGGCCTCATGTTCAGTGGAGGGTCTGCTCGAGATTCCCTCCCTTTCACTCTCCCTCTGCCCTTCCCCTATTCTCTCTCTCTCCCCCCTCTCTCTCTCAAATAAACAAATAAATCTTAAAAAAATAGATGAATATATAAAGAAAAATTGGTATATTCATACAATGAATAAATGAATGAATTGTATTCATTCTTAAAAAAGAAGAAATCTGTCGTATGTGACATGACATTGGATCCAGTCTACATCAGGCTCATTGCTCAGCAGGGAGCCTGCTTCTCCCTCTTCCTGACACTCCCCCTGCTTGTGCTCTTTCTCCCTGATAAATAAATAAATAAATAAAATCCTCAATTAAAAAACAATAAGTAGTTAAACACATAGAAGCAGAGAGTAAAATAATGGTTTCCAAGTGTTAGGGAAAAAGAGAAAATAGGGATTTGCTATTCACAATGAGTATGTTTCAGTTATGGAAAATGATTAAGTTCTAGAGATCTGCTATCCAATATTGTGCCCATAACTAACAATACTGTATTATAAGCATAAACATTTATTTAAAGGGTAGATCTCATATTAAGTGTTCTTACCACAAAAAACAATTTAAAATTAAAAATTAAAAATTTACTAATGTGACTTAAAACATGTAAGAAAAAATAAATACAGATTACAACTGTATTTGTGGGGTGCCTGGGTAGCTCAGTCAGTTAAGTGTTTGCTTTCAGCTCAGATCATAATCCCAGGGTCCTGGGATCGAGACCCTCGTCAGGCTCCCTCCTCAGTGGAGAGCCTGCTTCTCCCTCCAACACCTGCTCATGCTCTCTCTCTCTCACTATCTCTGTCTCTATTTCTCTCTCTCAAATAAATAAATTAAGTCTAAAAAAATAATTAAATTAAAAAAATAAAATTGTATTTACTATGATTTAAAATTTGTTCCCAGGGGTGCCTGGGTGGCTCAGTGGGTTAAAGCCTCTGCCTTCAGTTCAGGTCATGATCTCAGGGACCTGGGATCAAACCCCACATCAGGCTCTCTGCTCAGCAGGGAGTCTGTTTTCCCCTCTCTCTGCCTGCCTCTCTGCCTACTTGTGATCTCTCTCTCTCTATCAAATAAATAAATAAAATCTTTTAAAAAATAAAATAAAAAAATAAGATTTGTTCCCAAAGCCAAATTACTTGAACACGGTCAATGGTATTTGATTGATACAACCTTTTCATCACATACATGCAATTTATATTAATATTTTCTATTGCATCTTTCAAAATATAGGGAGGTTTCTTGCTCAGCAAAGTGGAAATAAATAAAATGGTATCTGAAACACAATACAGCTGAATTAATGCTTTGAAACTGTTGAAATGTATTGGCTAATCAATGCCAAGCAGATATTATCAACACTGAATTCTGATGTTTAAGCCTCAAAATTGAGTATTCTGTAAACCTTAAAGACATTCAAATTAATAAAATGTAGACTAGAACAGAGAAAAGGATGAAGGAGATGGAGGAAATTGTCTTGACCATCATTGCATCACTTCTTTCATAAGAAATCTTACCTTAGCGGGCACATGGTCAATGTTCTTGTCCCCAAGCACTGAGAGTGATTCAAGTATTTCTATTTCTTGTAAGATATGCCACTCAAGACAAACTATTAGGTTCATCCCTCTGGCAATGTGAGTTAGAGATTAAGGAGGAAGATATTGAACTGCTCTTTTCAGAGAATGATAAAGTAGTTTGGAAGTTGCTCCTTGTTTTCTAGTGTTAGTGTTTTATCACATTATGTAGGAGACATTTTATCAGTGTTAATTCTTCTTTGGAAACTATTTTTTATATACATCGATGATATAAAATAACCATTTAATACAAGTCTATCTTCAAAAGTCACAGTATATTCTCATGAAGTAGGTCATTATTTAATGTTTCATTAGGTTAGCTGAAAATTTATGACCCGATTTTCTCTTTGTTTAATGGCTTTTTCATTGACATTTGTATAGTAAATTGTTTTAAATTTCAGATTACTACTGATCTATGCTAAAAATTATTATTCTGTCTCTGTTCTGGGCTTTATTGCCTATTATCAACTTAACTGATATCCACTTTAGAAATCTTTCACTTCCTTTCATATTATATTGTCTAAGGAAGGTACGCCTATGTCTTGACTCATTAATTCTGCATAAAATAGAATCTTTAGAAGTAACATTAAGTAATTCTGCTCACTAGCAAACCAATATGGTTTCGCATTGCAATATAAGAGATATGAAGTGATTAATTAGAAAAAAAGTTTCTGTAACTTTTGATTTCAGATTAGGATAATACCCTGCATGTTGCACATGATAATGGTTAATATATCCAATGTTAAGTAGGGTGATAGTGGCCCAGCACATATATTTTATGGCTATGCTGTGTTCAAGTTATTCCAACTGGGCTTTCAATGATCTCATTAAGATGGTGCAGAGAAGATGGTAGACAATTTAAAAGTGAATTCATTACCTAATAAATAAAATACAGTTTTTATGTAATAATATTTTTAAAATTCTTGTATATTTAAGATCAATGGTTCTTAAATATAAATATACATTAATAACCTGTGGAACATGGAAGACAATGTATGACGCCCACCCAAGAATCATCTAGGGTGGAGATTTTAAAAAGTATGCTCTAAAACCCTAACAGGTGGTTCTGATATGCAATTAAAACTGAAACCTACTGCTTTTTATACAAGAAGTGTTGACAGAAAATTTTGTTTTAAAATTAAAAAATCTTTTATGTATGTTTTACTTACATTCTTGTGATGATGGGAAAAGAAAGAATTATCCTTAATTTCGATTGGGGATCTTAAACGCAAAAAAAGACAGAAAATTTGAAATGTTCTTCCAGAGATTGTTAAATGTGTAACTTAAAATACTATACTAAATAATGAGAATTTCCCACCATAAAATATTTTAAAAATATATTGGGATGTAAAAATTTAGGGGAAAAATTTTCAAATTTTTACCTACACTCTAAAATTTGATCTTGATCTTGAATATGAAAAAGAATATGTAATCTGAGATCTCCTGTCTTTCCAGGAACTTAACCTAGAATAATATTAGTACACTTAAAATAACTTACTTAAAATGCTATTCACTAAAGCATTTTTTATAACAAAAGACTAGTAATTATCTGTAATTCATCAATAAGCAATTAAATACATAAATTAAATTACAGTACATACATGCAATAAAATATTATGGTAAGTAAGAAAAATGAGGGAGCTATGTCTTATGGAAATATCCCAAAACGTATTTAAGTCAAAAAAAAAAAAAAAAAGGAAGTACTATGCGATTTCACTCATATGTGGAATTTAAGAAGCAAAACAAATGAACAAAGAAGAAAAAAAGAAAGAGATAGAGAGAAAGACAAACCAAAAAACAGACTCTTAACCATTGAGAACAACTAATGGTTAACAGAGGAAAGGTGGGGTGGGGGGATGGGTGAAATAGGCTATGGGGATTAAAGAGTACACTTAACATAATGAGTACTGAGTAGAACGCTGTATGTTAACTATACTGTAATTTTAAAAAATTAAGAAAAAGCAAATGATAAATCAGCATGTATAATAAAGTATTTTTTTGTGTTAGGAAGAGGGAGAAAGTATACATAATACAATTATATACAATATCAAATATTAGTATCTAATATAAATAATAGTGTACCTGTTCCTCATGGTTAGGAAGGCAAGCCCCTGTCTTGATTTATTAATTCTGTATAAAATATAATCTTAGGAATTTGTATTAATTATTTCTGGTCACTTCTGGCATATTAGTTTTTGCTTGCATTATATGAAAAACTATATATGGCTGCATAGAATAATAATAAAATTGTTATATACATTATTTAACTAATTATATGTTATAATTAGTTAAGTAACTAATTATGTATATATATATATAAAACTGTATATATAATAAAACTATAATTTTGGTGATATATATATAATTAATTATATATATTTATCCCATTCGAAAAACTACCTTAGTAGCCAGTGGTATATCAAATGGGAGACAAGTATCTTAAGAAAAGTCTCCCTAATGATGTAGGCAATAATGGGGTGCATTTTCTATAGAAAATTATAAGCACGTAAAACTGAATAAAAATCACCCTGCCTATTATTATTATCATGCATAGGAATTTTTTTAAATGTCGGTGATAAAATGCTTTCTGTCTAGAATGGACTTCTACTATCTTCCCATTCTTCACATGCCACTGACAGCAACAAACTAAATTACATCCCAATTAGAATTTGGGTTTAGTTAGTTTCAATAATCATTTCAAATAATGAATAAATATAAATGAATAAACCTGGTAAACAGAATATCTTCACAATTATCCACTTAGCTCCAATGTCTATCTTCCAAAACAACTATTTTGGTTTTGTTTGAACTCCTCTTAACAGAAATTGGCAGTTTCATTGGCTTTTTAGGATACTCTAGGGAATGTGGTAGTAAGACATCATCAGTGCAGACAAGACACTTGTCCTTTTGTTTACAAGGATATGAGATCTTTTATGTCATTCTTCTAAAATCTGTTAGAAAATAAACTACAAGGAGAAATAGAGTTTCATTAAATTATATAAGCAGTGATGAGAATTAAAACACATTTGTCAGAAGGCCATTTCTGCCAACTTGTTTCTTGAGATTGCATGATTAATGTATCTAAAGGAGCTTCAAAATCCTTGGACTCATACCTTAAACTGTACACTGATTTATTTTTAGGTTTTAAAAGTACAAACACCCTAAAGAAAAGCTGCTGAGCCTTGGAACTACAAGTCTCCATGGTCCATTCATTCATCTAAACATTTGTTTTATGAATATGTTTATTCAACGAATATTTATTAAGTTCCACTAATTACAAGGTAACATGCTGCACATTGCACAATCAGCGGTGAGCATAATGGATGAGATCTCTTCCCTCAAAAGTATAAATTGTAGTGATGACAAGAGGGAATAAACAAGTAAATCAATAGACATAGAAGATAATTACAAACTGTTCTAAGTACAAGAAAGAAAATAAACAACACGGGATGGAATCAGGGAGTTATTCTCTAGGTAAGATGTTGAAAGAAGACCTCATTAAAAGGTAATAATTTGCCAAAACCCAGTAGAAAAATTTCCATACAGAATGAAGAGGAAAGATAAAGTTCCTAAGACAAGAAAGAGCTGTGCATATTCAAAAACAGAAAAATAAAAAAAAAGTCGTACTTTTTGTTAGAAGGATGGTGTTAGAAGGAGTTGCATGGTTACTCAAGTCTCTGATCATGAAAGGTCCTGAAGATCATTGTAAGAGGTCCTGCAGATCATTGTAAGGGGTTTGATTTATCTTAAGTGCAATAGGGAGAAATAGAAGGGTTTTTAATCAGGGAAGTAATGTGATAATGATTTTTGTTTTTGAAATACAGTCTTTCTGGTTGCGAAAAATGGCTTGGAAAAAGACAAATAGAAATTAGGAGTCTTTTGTAAAAATCCAAGTGAAAAAAAGATGATAGTAGCTTACGCTAAAATGGCAGAACAGAGAGAAAAGCAAACAAATTTGAAATATATTTTAGAGCTAAAATCAATACATCTTCCTGATTGTATGTGTGATGGTGGAGGGGTGATAAATGAAAGAAAAAATCAAATGAGTTTCAGAGTGCTTTATAAGAGAAAGACAGAAGGTGGGGGGTTTTTGTTGTTGTTTTGTTTTGTTTTGGCTCATAGCAACTGGTTCTAGCACTTAATGACATATAGAAGACTAAGAAAAAACAAATTTGGAGAGACATGAAAGTAAGAGTTGTATATAGGGGCACCTGGGTGGCTCAGACAGCGATGGACACTGAGATAGTGGGTCAGAATAGTTGAAGGAAAACAAGAAGAGAAGGTTGTCATGAAAGCCAAGAGAAGAGAATGTTTATAAAGGAAGAAGTGAGCATCTAGATAAGTTGTTACTGAGAGGGAAAATTAGAATCTAGAAGTATCCTTCGGATATGGCAATTTGGAAGTTCGTTTCTTAACTGGGAGCAAAAGACCCCTTAGAATGTGATGCAGAATGAATAAGAGGTGAGGGAGTAAAATAACAATGCTAAAGAACTTTAGTTTCAAAGAGGATGAATCAAAGGAGGTGGCTGATAGCTGAAAGGTTGTAGAATGAAGGTAGTTTCTTTGTTTTTATTTTCATGTATGTGATGCATATTCCAAGCTTCCCCAATCCCAAGTTAGGAAGAAGTCAACAGCAAAAGAAGTATTTCTAATGTAGTAGAAAAGGAATATAGAAGTAAAATACTTGAGAAAAAATGAGAGCAGAAGCTATATTGAGAACATGTTTATATCGCCTGTCCAGTATTTGTAACATCAATTATAGGTTATAAAAATATATTTCACATATTGTAAGGAGTTGCCTCGAAGAGGATTGACCAATTTTTTTTATGACTTGGCAAAAAGTTTTCATATTTGCATTGTATGAGGAAAAGACTACTATAATTTACAAACTGGTTGTAATTTTGCCTACTTAAGGAAGAGAAAGAATTTAATGTTTGTTGAGGCTCAACTATCTGATGACTGCTGGTTTGCTGGATGTCCCAGTTTTTTAGTAATTCCCCATGACAGAACAGCTCTAAGAAAGAGCAAGGATTCCAGCTCAGCAACAAAACTGACAATGATCCAGGTCAAGCCTGTGGTCAGATAGAGTTACAAAAGAGTGATTCTTTATCCTTAGCTTCAGAATCTCCTGGGAACTTATAAAATCAAAATTGCTGGCTCCAATCCAGAAGCATTGACTCTAGAATGATAGACTATCACTTCAAGTATAAGAATGATGCTCTCTTGGCCCTGGTCTACAGATCAGTGTTAATAGTGTTGAGAGAATCTTACTGTCTTAGTCCATTTGAGATGCTATAACAAAATACCATTAACCAAGTGGCTTAATAACAACAATTATTTTTCACATTCACAAAGGCTAGGAAGTCCAAGATTTTTAAATGCTAGATTTAATAATTCTGGATTGGGGTCAGCAATTTTGTTTTTATAAACTCTTAGGAACTCCACTGTCAATCATGAGAGCAGAGCCCTCAGGAATGGGATTAGTGCCCTCATAAAAGAGGTGCTAGAGAGATCCTTTACACTTTCTGCCCTGAAGTTAAAGCTAGAAGGCACTGTTTATGAAATGAAGTAGGCTCTCTGCATACATTGAGTCCTCATGACCTAATCACCTCCCAAAAGTCTGACCTTCTAATACTATCACTTTGGGAGTTAGGATTTCAATATATGAATTCTGGGGGAAGACAAACTTCCAGTCCATAGCACTTAGGTAAATATAAGGGGTGGAGGATCATCTAGATGAACACATTTCAGCAATAAACAATCATGTGGAAAACATGTTGGGAAATACTAAACACACAAAGTGAGCACACAATGAAATCCATCTATATCCAGTCCATAAGAAGCCTAGCTCTCCATGGAGTTTTTCATTCTGCCCAAAGAAAACTCACTCCATCAGGCCAATGAGAAATAGAAGTGTTACTGAAGATTACAGAGGAGAAACGAATGTGATTGCATTTATCACACAATATATAATATGTTAAATCAGTGTATATTTCTTAATTTCTCTTCTCAATTATTATCTGGGTTGCTTCATTCTTGCATATGGCCTCTAAACTCCCAGACTCCTGTCTAAATCTTCCTGAATAACTCATCTTGGCCTTTATTTGTATCTCTTTTGCATGCAGAGAAATTTACTCTGAGTTACACAATCATTGGATTCTTGTAGGCATCCTTTATTACTGTGTTTAAGTTTTTGAAGGCTCAGCAAAATGGAGTTTATAAACATTCCATGTACATTCATGAAGAGTGGCAGAGAATTATAAACATTTTTCTGTCATATTTTCCATACAAGGTGGAGTATAATCATGGAAATCTTTAATATACTATGTAATAGGAAAAGTTGGCTACAGTTTGGAAAATGAGAAATTTAGCCAAGAACAGGACAAAGTGCCAGTTGACTTCATAGATGTTGGTGCAAAGTCAGAGCAACTTATTTGATGTTTACACTCCACCAAGCAGCCTTTTAACTTCAAGGCCAATTTCCAGGACAAACCCTTTTTGTTCTTATATAATAGACAGCTGCTGGGGCAATTCTTTAGTGAGGTACCTGAAATCTTGGTAATTGGACCCCAAGGTTATATAGAGAAAAAATGAGTAATAGCGCTTTCTAGAACAGGATTGCCAATTAAGGAGCAAAAGGCAGAATTTTGGTGAGCCCAAAGTGAAACTCAGGAGTTGATGAGATGAAGATTTCTCTAGAAATTGGTTTTAAAGTACATTTATCAATTTAAATTAGGAGTTGTGCTGTGAGAAGAACATCACTGGCATTTTGACTAATTGAAGGTAGATGCACAATTAGAAAAAGACAGAGCAATTTTAGAACTAATTTTTGAAGTAGGAAGAAGTTAAATCTTTCTCTATTCACCAAGTGAGACTGTTAGCCCATGCATACTTCTGGCAATATTTCCACAAAAATTATAATAATAAAAACAAGTATTATTTAAAAAGGAAAAAACTACCCATATACTTGAGCATACAGTACTAATTTTAAACATTCTTCTAAGTTAATATCCCTCAAACCCTTATCTTTAAATACAGGATAGGTCCTAAAGCTGGCATATAGGCTCTTCATAGAACTTCCAGAGATCTTTGGATAAACAAAACAAATCAAAAACAAAACAAAAACCTTTTTCAGTTTTTTAGCTTTGAGTTCAAGAAAGTATTTTGACCAAGCTGTCTTAGCCTGGAAATATGAGAAAGAGAAATGAAGACTGTGTCCATGATAGTTTACTGTACTCTTTTCTAGGATTCCATTATATTTTATAAAGCCCTGAGATTATTGATGAAGTAAACTGGTTCGAATAAGAATGTCACTAGCATCCAAACAAATCTGTATATACAGGGTTACTCCAGCCCAGAAGTTTGGAGGGGAAAGTTTATATTCCAAAAGGTCTAATAAGAAATCTCATCAGGGCTATTGACTACAATCTGAGAATAATAATGATTTTCTTAGCAAGAGTACCCAAAACATCCAACAGTGTTTTACCAAGTTTTCTGTTCGCTAATAAAAATAATAAAAAGGAAAACAAGGAAGTGATCATCAAAAAGAATGACAAAAAAATAATAATACAAAAGTTATCCCAGTGAATACTTTTAAAAACCACATTGTTAAATCTTGAAATTTTGATTAAATAATAGAGGAAATATATTCCATTATAATTATCTTGTGAACTATACAAACATTAACTTTATCCTTTCTAGAAGTAGAAAAGAAAGAACATAATTTATAATATTTTCTAAAACTGATCTAAATCTTAATAAAAAATTCCAGAAATGAACACATACATGTACGGTCAATTCATTTACAAAAAGGGCAAAAATACACGATGGGAAAAGGAGAGTTCCTTCAAAAAATGGTTTTGGGAAATTCTACAGCTAAATGCAAAAGAATGAAACTGGACCATTATCTTACACCATATACAAAAATCATTTTAAAACAGACTTGAAAAAAAAAATAAATAAAAATAAAACAGACTTGAATGTAAGACTTGAAACCATAAAACTCCTTGAAGAAAACATAGGAGGTAATCTCCTTGACATCACTCTTACATATTTCTTTTTTAATCTGACTCCAAAGACAATGGAAACAAAAGCAAAATAAACAAAGGGGACTACATCAAACTAAAGAGCTTCTGCACAGTGAAGGAAACCATCACCAAAATTAAAAGGAAACTGAATGGGATAAAATATTGGCAATCATATATCTAATAAGGGTTAATATCCAAAATACATGAAGAACTCATACAAACTCAAAAACAAGAAACACAAAGAATCAGATTTAAAAATGGGCAGAGATGGGGCGCCTGGGTGGCTCAGTGGGTTAAAGCCCCTGCCTTTGGCTCAGGTCATGATCTCAGGGTCCTGAGATCGAGCCCCGCATTGGGCTCTCTACTCAGCAGGGAGCCTGCTTCCCCCTCTCTCTCTCTGCCTGCCTCTCTGCCTACTTGTGATCTCTCTCTCTGTCAAATAAATAAATAAAATCTTAAAAATAAATAAATAAATAAATAATAAATAAAAATGAGCAGAGAATAAGAATAGACATTGTCCATAGAGGACACACAGATGGCCAACAGGCACATAAAAGGATGCTCGATATCACTAATCATCAGGGAAATGCAAATCAAAACCACTATGAGGTGTCCCCTCACACCTGTTAGGATGCTGTTATCAAAACAACCCAAAAGATAACAAATACTGGCAAGGATGTGGAAAAACAGAAACTCTTTAGATACTGTCGGTGGGAATATAAATCTGTACAGCCATCATGGAAAATAGTATAAAGATTCTTCAAAAAAATTAAGGTAGAATTATCATATGATCCAGCAATTCCACTTTGGGGAGTATACTCAAAATAATTGGAAATGGGATATCAAAGAGATATTGCAGACCCATGTTCATAGCAGCATCAATCACAATAGTTAAAACCTGGAAATAACCCAAGTGCCCATCAATGAATGAATAAGCAAGCAAAATATGGTACATACGTACAACAGAATATTATTCAGCTTTAGAAAGGAAGAAAATTTTCAGTTATGCTACAACGCGGATGAACTTGGAAGACATTGTGCAATGAAATAAGCCAGTTGCAAAAACATAAATACTGCATGATTTCACTTATATAAAGTTCTTAGAGTAGCCAAGATCATAGAAACACACAACAGAATGGTGGTTGCCAGGGGCTAGACAGAGAGGGAATGAGAAGTTATTGCTTAATGAATATAGAGTTTTAGTTTTACAAAATGAAAAGATACATATGGATTGATTGTAGTGGTGGTAACACATTATAATGTATTCAATACCACTAAAATTTTACACTTAAAAATTATTTCGATGGGGGCTCAGTTGGGCTCATAAGCATCTGACTCTTGATTTCAGCTCAGGTCATGATCTCAGGGTTGAGAGATCAAGCCCCGCATGAGGCTCCATGCTGGGCATAAGGCCTGCTTAAGGTTCTCTCTCCTCTTCCTCTGCCCCTACCCCTCTCACGAAAAAAATAAATAAATAAATAAGATTACGATGGTAAATTTTATACTATATGTATTTTACCATTAAAAAACAGAAAGAAAAAAGGTAAATTTCTTTGTCATCATTGCTTAGGTTAGAAGTGGATACATTTTTGTCATTTGGATCTGTAGTGGAGTAAAATAGACCTTAATTTGAGAGAGAGTAGAAATTTCATCATCAACAATTCTTCAAAGGGTGCCATTAATGTTCAAAATACCTCATTAGAAATACAGAATATTATTGGAGGCTGAAAAAATGTTATTAGATATTTCTTAATGTATATTTTCAAATAACTGGTCCCACTAGAGTAAGACTATGTAATACACACGTTATGATATTTGTTGGAACAGTATTGATTTCCTATGTTTTCTCATTCTTTTCAAAACCACTGTTTTCATTTTCTTTCTTTTGAGATTTTTAAAAAGCCTCAGTTTTAGCTCAAATCCAGTATCGCATTCAATGAAAGCATACAGGGGAGAAAATAATGTGTTTTTTCTCATTCAACCTTTGTGCTAGAAAAGTCAAATCATTTCTTTTTCCAAAATTGTAGAGGGAAGGCGTTAAATCTGATTGGCGTGAGCAAGGATGTTTTATTTGCCTTCAAGTATTTCTCCACTTTTGCTGCATTTGAAGATGTAATTTAGGTTACAGATATGATCTGAACATCTTAAAAATGATAATAGGAATAGGTGATATTAGTTTATAACTACAAGAATACTTGGGGGCTCAGTCAGTTAAGTGTCTGCCTTTGGCTCAGGTTATGGTCCCAGGGTCCTGGGATGGAGTCCCGCATCAGACTCCCTGCTCAGCGGGGAGTCTGCTTCTCCCTCTACCCTTCCTCCCCGATTGGGCTCTCTCTCTCTCTTACTCTCTCAAATAAATAAATAAAATATTTTTTAAAAAGAATATTTACGACTGTTTCAGGAAATGGTCTACTTGAATATTTTTGTTTCTCTGCTCTATCACAGAGTCTTTTTTTTTTATTTTTTAAGTTTTATTTGGATTTAAGTTTGCCGCTTCCCGATGACGCATGGGAGAAGAATGAGGCACAAACAAGTCAGCTGCAAGAGAAAGGGAGCAGGGGTCAGCAGTTGAGAAGACTGCTGCCCCGAAACAACTCCTCAGTCCCGTATTTATTAGATACAAAATAACAATCAACAAAGGAGCCGAAGGAGATTATAGATAAGCAAGATATGCCTGCTCAAGCAGTATAGCATTTGTGGTTGAGTAAACACATTTAAAGGGATCATCTAACTAACTACAGGTGATCTCTGGAGAAAGGGAGTGAGAGAAAAAAAGAAGCAGGCGGTGTTCCACCCTGAGCCGGCTGGGCATTCCCAGCTGCTCAGCTTTAAGGACGTCTATCATCGTCTCCCCCAGAGGCCTGTTGCTGGTACATGTTCACACATGTTTGGTCAGTACATTGTTCTGAAGGAGGGTTACACCAGTTAGTTAACATACAGTGTAATTTTCATTTAACGTGTTTCATCACTTACATACAACACCCAGTGCTCATCACAAGTCCCCTCCTTAATACCCATCGGCCATTTAACCCATCTGCCTACACAACTTCCCTCCAGCAATCCCTAGTTTGTACTCCATAGTTAGAGTCTCTTCCCCCACCCATGTTCATCTGTTCTTTCTTAAATTCCACGTATGAAAGAAATCATGGTATTTACCTTTCTCTGACTGACTTATTTTGCTTAATAGTATTCTGCTCCTCTGAACCAAAGGCAAACACCCTTTGAAAAATATAGTATCCGGGGCCACTAGGTGGCTCAGTCAGTTAAGTGGCCAACTCCTGATTTTGGCTCAGGTCACGATGTCAGGGTGCTGGAGATGAGCCCCACATTGGGCTCCACACTCAGCAGGGAGTGTACTTGAGGATTCTCTCTCCTCTCCTGTTCCTCTTCCCCTCTCCCACTCATGCTCGCTCTCTCTCTCTTTCAAGTAAATAAATAAATCTTTAAAAGAAAGAAAAATACAGTATCTTTCTGGTTCAAAATTTATCACAAGACATTTCTATCAAGATGGAGTAACAGGGATCTTCCGACATAAATCCATTTAAAAATCTGAACAGAATGTTTAAAACCATTCTTTCATGACATTAACAACAAGCAATAAAGAACAGTGATGACAGAAAGACAAGAAATGAAGATATCCTAAGATTGTCCCAGCTTGCTATCAGGGGACATTTCCTAGGAAATCACACTGAGATGAAAACTCAGCTGAAGTCCAGTCTTCTTCCTGAGTTGATGGGTTAAATCTGACAAAAGATATGTAAACCTCTATTTAGAAACTACAAAACCCTACTAACGGAAATAAATTTAAAGACATACCTTCATTATGAGTGAGAAAACTGAATATCAATAACAATTTCCCCCAGTCGATCTACAGATTCAATGCAACCTCAATAAAATTCAAGCATTTTTCTAAAATGCATGCTGATTCTACATGGAAAGGACTTAGAATAACAAAAATAAGCAAAAAAACCCCAAATCTAAATAGGAAAAATATGGAACTTATACTGCTTGATGCTCAAATTTATTATTAAGCCACAATAATCAAGACAGTGTGGTGTCGGCATAAAATGTTAGGCAAAAAAATATTGAAACAGAATAACATCTCCAGAAACAGGCCTATATGTTCAATTAATTTCCAAAAAAGATATACAGATAATCCAGTGGAGAAAAGTATTTTCAACAAATGATGCTGGAAAAATGGATATTTATTTACAAAATAAATTTCAGTGCATACTTTATAGCATTAAGGAGGGCACGTATTGCATGGAGCATTGGGTGTGGTACATAAACAATGAATCTTGGAACACTGAAAAAATAAAAATTAAATTAAATTAAATTAAATCAAAATGTGTTCTATAGAGGGAATATGTCCCCAGAAGAAAAATAATAAACTCTTTTTTTTTTTGAAGATTTTATTTCTTTATTTGACAGAGAGTGAGAGCACAAGCCAGGAGACAGAGGGAAGGGGAGAAGCAGGCTCCCCGCAGAGCAGGGAGCGCAGTGTGGGGCTCAATCCCAGGATCATGTCCTGAGCCAAAGGCAGCTGCCCAACCAACCGAGCCACTCAGGTGTCCCCCAAAATAATAAACTCTTTGATGTTGGGTTTACAAAATATTTATCATTCAAATTTGTAAGATAACAAGAACTGTTTTTTTTAAAAATACTATCACAAAAAAAATAATAATGTTAAAAAGCAAAAGAAAATGTGTAATGTATTCAAAACCAAGATATAAAAGCTAAATCTAAAGAGTATCTAGGAAGACAAAGAGAAAAAATCTTCATTATCTTGAATTGGACAAATATTTCTTAAATACTACAACAAAAGCATAATCCATTAAAAACTGATAAGTTGGTAAGTTGGCAAATTGATACATTTTTATGAAAGTTGAAAACTTCTAGGCTTTGAAAGATGAAAAGACAAAAATCATAAAGTGGGGGAAAACATATGAAACCCACATATCTGATAAAGGACTTGTCCTCGAATACATAAAAACTCAAAACTTAATCATTAAAAAAACAGATAACTCAGTTCAGAAACAGGAAAATGATTTAAAAGTACACTTCATTAAATTATAGATATGGATGGCAAATAGGTACATTAAAAGATGCTCAACATCATTTAGTCTTTAAGGAGATACAAAAACAAACAAACAAAAAAACCACAGTGGATTACCTTGTATGTCAATTTGAATATCTAAAATTTAAAATATTGACTGTATCAAATGTTACAATCCACTGTAATTCTCGTACACTGCTGTTAAGAATGTGAAATGGAACAATCACTTCAGAAAAAAAAAAAAAGAAAACTAGCAGTTGCTTACCAAATGACAAAGCCATTTCACTCAGGTATTTCCTTGAGCATGAATTATATATTCCATATAAAGACATTCATATAAATGTTCACATAGAAGTTCTATATACAATACCCCAAAACTCTAAACTACCCAATGTTTACTAACTGGTGAATGGGTAAACCAATTGCAGTATAGCCACAGAGTAGAATAATATTCATCAAAAACAAGGAGTGAATTAACAATACATACAACAACATGGGTGAAATAATAAAAAAATAATTATGCTAAATAATTATGCTCAATGAAAGAAGATAGAAAGAGTACATAGTATATAATTTAATTTTCATTAAGTTCTATAAAATGCAAAGAAATATATAGTGACAAAAAGCAGATCAGGGAGTGAGTCACAAAAGGGGAACAGGGAAGGTCAGGAGAGAAGTAATATAAATGGGCAGGAGGAAAGTTTTGTGGATAATGAATATGTTTATTTTCTTGATTGAAGTGACGATGGTTTCATAAGTTGTATGCATATGTCAAAACTTATAAAACTGTACATTATAAGTATGTTCTATGTATTGTATGTCATTTATATCTCAAGAATTTCTTGGTTTTAGGGCATTTTCTTAAGACACACTCTTGAGAATAATAACAGGAAATGTGGCAACTTCCCAGCTAGTGTGGCTCCTAGAAACCTGTAGAAAGCAATGGCCAATGCTGAAAAAAATAGGAATTCCTGGCTCCCCCTAAAAGTAGACTAAACAATAAAGAGGCTGAAGGAATGAACATGAAAGTAGATATATTACATGAAGTCAGAGGCTTTTAAGACTATAGTCCATGGCAGAGAGGGGCAGAACTCACCATTCACTAAGAGCATCAGAAATGCATTGATGAAAGGAGTGCCAGTATTACTAAGAAGTCGTTTGGTAACTCTTCTCTGAAAACCAGGGCTGAATGTAAGATAGGCAGTCACAGAGCCAGGTTTGTTCATAACCATGAGGATAATAATGCCCCAAAGTAACAGAGGCGAGATAGTGACACAACCTCCAGAAGCAAAAATGCCACAATTATTTTAATGGCCAGTGAGTTCAAATGGTCAGTCAAAATAGCTTTTCCCACAGAGGTAACAAAAATGGTTGATAAGGCAGTAAGTATCCTTATAGGTACATAGATAGGCAGTCAAAAAAGATCTTTTTAACATCTACAACCCAAATAGGTAAGAATGCAGAAGCAGGAGACTGAGGGTGGTCATTCCAGATCATAATCCTTTACCCAGTTTCCAGACCTGAGCTTGTTTTCAGGTCTGAAATCCATTGGCTAAAAAAGTAGTTGGACAGTAAATATATACTGTGACGAGTCCATTAACCCTTCTCTGAACACACATATGGCCATTTACTTGGGGATTTTACAGTGTGGAAATTTTAACACTCAGATATATCAAGAAGGACAGGTTACCTGGTCGCAATAAGCACCATTCCAGACCCCATGTCACTCTCCACAATTTCACCAGACCCCCATCTTTTTTGTAGGATTCCTTACATCCCCAACCAAAACTTTTTTACTTTTTTACTTGGATACACTAAGGTTCACCATACAAATTAGTTCCATGACTCTAAAATTTTCCATATGTTTCCTCTCATTAGATTATTTTTCTTTACCAGTCTCTGGCAGTGAGTGATCTGTTTTCCACATTTTCCAGAATGTCATGTTGATGGAATCATAAAGTATGTAGCATTTCATTCTGGCTACTTTCACTTAGCAAAATGCATCCAAGATTTACCATGTTGTTACATATATTTTAGCTCATTCTTCCTACTTTCCAGAGAGTATTTAATTGTATGGATATATCACACTTTGTTTACTCATTCATATATTAAAGAGCATGGACATTAGTATTTAAAGCAGTTGAGTAATTAATAGATCATATGTTAAGTCTATACTCAACTCTAAAAAATTGCCAGACTAATTTCTACTCTATCATTTTGCTTTCATCGCTAATGAATAAGAGTTCCTGCTCCTTCACATCCTTACCAGCATTTGGTATTGCCAGGTTCTTCTAGACGTTAGCCATTCTAATAATGTGTATTGGTATCTTATTGTTGTTTTGATTTATATTTACCCAATGACAAGGGATGTCGAGCACTTTCTCTTACAGTTTATTATTTTTGAATTTTAAGAATTCTTTGTATACGCTAGAGGCATGTATTTTGTCAGATATGTGATATAAATATTTTCTCCAGTCTATGGAATGTAATTTTATTTTCTTAAAGTCTTTCACATGGCCTTTTTTTTTAATTTTTATAAATCCAACGTATCTATTTTTTAAATGTATTTAGCTTTTTGTTCAGTAAATATATAGATATTTACTGACAAACCCAAAATCATGTAGATTATCTTCTGTGTTTGCTTCTAGAAATTCTATAGTTTTATGTTTTACATTTAGGTCTATAACACATTTTTAGCTACTTTTTGTGAAAGATGTAAGGTGTCTTGATCCATTTGGGCTTCTATAACAAAATAACATAGACTAGGTGACTTATAAACAAAAACATTTCTTTCCCACAGTTCTGGGAGGCTGTAAAGACCAAGATTAAGGCACCAGCATGGATGGGGCCCCGATGAGGGCCTGCTTCCTTATTCATAGATAGCACCTTCTCTCTATATGACCTCACATGATAGAAGGGGTCAAGGGATCTACCCAGGGCCTCTTTCATAAGGGCAGGGTCTCTGCTCTCATGACCTAATTGCTTCTCAAGACTCCGTCTCCTAATACAATTACATTGGGCATTGGAATTTCAATGTATGAATTTTGGAGGGATACCAATATTCAGCCTAAGGTATAAGGTCTATATCTAGATTCGCTTTTTTTGCTCATGGATGTCCAGTTGTCCTGCATCATTTCTTGAAAAGATTAGTATTTCTCAGTTGTTTTGCCTTGTTATTTTTGTCAAAGATTACTTCATTATATTTGCTTGAGTCTATTCCTGGGTTCTTTATATTCTGTTTAATGAGCTATATCTATTCTTTTATCAATACTGTCTTGATTGTATGTGTGTGTGTTAAGAACATTTAGCATATGATTTACTCTCTTAAATTTTTAAGTATACAACACCATATTGTTAACTATAGGGACTATTTTTATTGATTATTATAGCTTTATAGTAAATATTGAAATCAGGTAGTATCACTACTCTGATTCTAATATTTTTTCTTCAGTCTTGTGTTTATTATTGTGGGTTTTTGTCTTTCCACATACAATTTTGATAAGTTTGTCTATATCTACAAAATCACTTGCTGTGATCTTGATTTGGATTATGTTAACTCTAAAGATTAAATTGGGAATAATTGACATCTTAACAATATTGAGTCTTCTAATCCATAAACATAAAATATTTCTCCACTTATTTAGATCTTCTTTGATTTTTTCATCAGTATCTCATGAATTTCCACATATAGATCCTGCACATACTTAGTTTGGTGCTGTTATAAATAGTATTGTCTTAATGTCAAATGCTATTTTTTCATTGCTGGTAAATAGGTAAACAATTGACTTTTGCCAATTTCTTCATGTGAGATTTGCTCAAGAGTGTACATTAGCAGCTTTCAAAATAATAGCTCCAAATTAGAAGCAGCCATGTGACCATGAACAAAAGAAAGAGGAAAAAATATTATCACTTAGTAAAAAAAGAAACAAACATGAGTCAATTTTTGAAAATATTACTCTGAATGAAAGAAATCTTACACAACAAAGTTTATACTGTATGATTTTGTTTATGGAGAGTCTACAAATGCAAATTAATCATTTTTAAGGAAGTAATCAAAGTGAGGTTATGTAGGTGAAGCCCTTATAACTGGAAAAACAGATACAACGGATGCCCACAGACAGAGAAAGAACCATATGAAGACACAGTGAGAAGGTAGCCATCTACAAGCCAAGGAGAGTGGACTTAGAAGAAATCAAACCTTCTGACACTTTGATCTTGGATTTCCAGCCTCCAGAACTAAGAGAAATAAATTTGTTTTTTTAAGCCACCCAGTCTCTGGTATTTTATTATGACAGCAACAGCAAACTAAAACATGTGTAATTCTTCCAGCTTTTTCATATGCTTGAAATTTTTCATAATATAGGGTTGGGAAAAAATAATGAAGAGTTCTGGGAAAAGGCACAGTTTTTTCCATATCGCTATTAACAGATTTGGGTGAAGTTCTCCACTAATTTTATAACAGAATTTTTCTATTTGTACTTTCACCCATACAGTAAGAAACAGAAACATGACCTCAGTCTGTATTATTTTTTTTTTTTTGGAGAAGGAGAAGACAATTAGAAAGAGGGTTTGAATGCTTATGATTTTTCAATATTGTACATATTTTCGTATTGGCAAGATAAAAATCTCGGCCTAGATGATATTTAAATCAATATACCTTTATCTTTATAACAGTCAATTACCTTGATACAAAGCCTCAAAACAGATGGATATCTAGGAATGCATCCAAAAACAAACTCGGAATATTTCCGTGCATGATATAGTAAGGTCCATGAGAGATCAGCAATGGAGTCTGTTATTTCTGCAAATAAGACTTCCAGCTGGGTATTTGTATCACATTTTTTAATTAATAGACTTTTTAAAAGCAGTTTTAGGTTTAAAAAAAGAACAATACAAAGTGTCCATATACCCTTCTCCTGTATATCTCTCATTTTCCCCCTATTAATATCTAGTATTAGTATAGTACATTTGTTATACTAGATGAAATAATATTGATACATTATTATTATTTTATTAAATACATGAGGAATGTTGATCAGGATTCTTCTCATTAAAAAGTTCAATGCCAATAAAAGTTTACTTTTTATCTTTAATAATTATTTATAAAATTTTTTAATCTTTTAAATTTTTAAAGTATTTAGTTTATTTTCTTATTATAATTGTGGAGTTATCTAAATCTTGAAAAGAAATGCAATGCTTTATACCTTACTATCAAAGTAAATAAAATTTACTTTAAAATTACAACATACATACACTTTAATATATACATAAGTACATTAATTTATACATATGTAAGTCCTATAAAAGAACCATAGGATGATCAATTAAAGACTTTCAATTGCACAAAAATATTAAGTTGTGTTAAGTATTATGTATGTAAGCTTACAATATTTATACTAATATTTTAAACTCATTTTTATTATATGAAAAGATTCCATGCAGATAAATTGATTAAAAATTATTTAAAATATGAGGATATAAGTCTATAGAGGGAAAGGAATGAAAATAAAGTTATAAGGAGAAAGAAAAATGTAAATTCTGAATGTTAATAATAAGTGTCATGTTTTGTTTTGTTTCGTTTTGTTTTTAAATCTGAGTGCTGGTAAATATCAAATCATCCCAGTATTTAGATTCCATTGGTTATTTTAAAAAGGGGTGCAACAGTTTTATTTCTAAATGTCAACAATTATAATATGCCCCAAAACTACATCCCTGGGAACTATTTAAACTTGTAATGAAAAAATTTAAATGAAAACCTAAAAATATGTAAGGAGCATAGATTTCAAAATTATTTCAAGCAGATTATGAGCAAAAATTATTTTAATCCTTGAGTAATCTCTGAGCATATGAATTTCTTTTCATTCAACATTTTATCTATGTAATCTGCAGAAAATGCTAACTTCCAGGGAAAGCTGTTTCACAACTTTCATGAGGAAATTATTTCCAATGTATTAAATACTTATCAGCAAATTATCTCCTGTATCTAATGATTCGTGTTACAATTTAAATCAAATTCTTCTCCTATCTCTAGTAAAGCTATCTAACTACTATCAATTTTTTCTACTAAACAACCCAACATACACATACAAAATTTATTCCTTGAACTTACTTTTTCAACCCTTTAATTCATTTATCTAGTTAAATCAAACTCTTCAAGCATCACTAAGAAATCTATGTAGCAAAATTGAAATTCCATTACTTTCTACTTGAAAGCAGTGTATAGGATTTTGAGCTTTTGTAATGCCAGATAAAGCTTAAATGAGGTTTTAAAACCGATTACTTTTTGTAGGTGAAATCCTGAGCCTCTTTGAAATGGAGCTTACTATCCTCTCTACCCACATGAAAGTGTATTTAATTCACAAAGGAAAAGAGTGGATTTATTAATTAAAATGGTTTATAAACTCCCTGTTAACAGTCAATTTACAGAAGAAAGGAAGCATATCAGGGAATACAGAATGAGCTATTTGAACACGAAGCAGTGAGGACCTTCTAACACACTAGCAAAGTGCAGTTATGTGTCTTAACTGGTAGAGATCAAACAATAACTGAAAAACAAAAGAACTGATATATCAGAAACATGAACAAGTTAAACAACTTCTGAAAATACTTTCTTAGTGAACCTAAGGATTAAAATGATGACACTGAGTAACATTTTTAAACTAAGTGTATTTTAGTATATAAAGAGATTCAAAGATTCTGGAATAGTTTATCCTGGCAGCATAACAGCACCTCAAATAAACCCCTGCCCCTTACTATAAAACTTTATCCTCCAAACCACTTGCTTAGGAAAGAAGAAGCATTCAGTACATGAACTGATTTTTCAGCACGTCATGATAAGTTCCACCTGACCTGGATTCCCAAATATAATCAACAAGCATGCCAAACCATTTTTTATTAACTTCTGTAATTACCTGGTATTCTATCATCAAAGGTTCCCTGAAACAAGGCAGAATAATACCCTCTTAGAAAATAAAATGCATTGTCAGTAAAACTGAACTCTTGGTAAAGAACAACTAGCAAGTTTCACCATTAAAATATATTTAAATTGAGCTCTAGTCCTACATATCATGTAGTGTTCTAGTTACTATTGCAGAGTAACAATTCAAAAACAGAATGGCTTAAAATAATAGTTACGTCATTATTATTTCTCATGCTTCTGATGGCTAACTGGGTTCAGCTAGTTGGTGCAGTAGGTAGTGATGCTGGTGTCTACAGAGGCTTCCTCCTTCATGTCTGGTGGTTGATACTCATTGTCAGTTGGGACCTTTTCTGTGGTCATCAGCTAGAACACCTACATGTAACCATTTCATGTAGTTGCTTGTCTTCCTTAAAACATGGACAATGTGTGTGAACCAAGAAAGCCAGACGGAAACTGTATAATGTTACTTCTGCCACAGTTACAAATCCACCCAGATTCAAGCAGAAAGCAAAGATCCTTACCTCTTGCTGGGAAGAGTGTCACAGAATTCAGAGGCTGTTATAAATGAGTCATGGTTTACACACTGGCAATAAATTATTCACATTCCTCCCATATAAAAAAATTAGGAACGTGGATGATGTAAAACTTAATCGTAATATTATATAATGTAAAATCGATATATATATTGGAGGATCCTTCCTTCCAAAGCAAGCATTTTGGCCTTCTCTCAGTAAGGGGAAACATTTAGTCAATTAAATTCTTATAATGCTGCCAGACTGAACTATCCCATAAAACTCAAAATACATTTCAATTTTGAATGTTTTTCTAAGACCTCTCAAAAACCTCATCAGACTGAACTCAATGTCTAAAATTTTGCCGTCTAAGTCAAATCCAAGTCAAGATGAAGCTTTTTGGTTGAGTTTGTTGGAAACAGCCCTCTTATAACATTTCTCTCAGTTTGAAGGCCTATGAACTAAAAAATGACAACTTATCTACCTAGGTGAACCCAACACACAAGTATAAAGGCGTTATAGCGGTAAACACTGCTGTTCAAAAAGGAGGGGCTAAAATGCAGAAACAGTCATTGGTGTTCAGCAATTCTGAAACCTACCTGAACACACGTTGCCAGGCCTAGGACTTCTCCTTGGAAATGATTCTCCGTGGATATTGGCTCCGTCCTCTGAGCTTTTGATTCAACTTTCTGAGTCAGCCATCCTTTCCTAATAGGAAAATAAAGATTATAACAGTATTCTCAGCCTATTCTCTGTCCAAAAGAAGTTGGGGATCCAAAAACTTACTTTAAACTTGTATTCTCTCTTTCCCTTCTGTTTAAGTTGGCAGTGCTTCCAAGAGAAACAATATCCTATCAACTTTGTGAGTATTCTATAAATCTTACTGGAGTTCACTCCTTTAGATAAAATGCACAGCTGTCAATAACTACTATGTAGGCCCTTCTTTACCTTGAGTTCCTAGTGAAACTGCTATGGAACAACACTTGAGACTTCTAGAAGCCCTGTTGGTACTAAACAAGATTTGGAAGACATGCCCTTAAGATCCTTAGAGGTTTATCTTTTTAAAAGTTTTGGTGAGGCACAAGTTTATATTTCTTTGAGATCTTCACAAAGAATAATATAATTTTATCTTGGATGTGATCTTAGCAAGGAAGCCTTTCTTTCCCCTCCCCCCACCTCCCCACCCCATGGTGAGGTTTTGACATCTGGGAAGGAATGAGAAATAATTTTATTTTTAATTTAAAGGGTCTTATCTCTTTTACAGATTTTTTTTTTCAGTTTCACCATACAGTTCTTTTTCTTCTTCCCTCTCGTTTCTCCCATTTTAGTATAGTTGGCTAGGAAAATCTATGTGGTTTGTTAATATTCTGCCTGGAAATCAACTTAGTTAGGCTCTCAAATTCCTTAGATACACTTCCTATTTCCACATTATCCTACATGAGAGTGTCACTAAACTTTCTGCCAAATGAGGTCCTCTTTCTTCTAGCTTCACAAAACATATAATTACTTTCCTGCAAGCCCCCCCCTCATTCTCTCCTGATGACATTTAGACATCTTAGCCTCTCGTGGCCTTTTAAGCTTTCACTAAAACACTGCTTAACATCATTTCCACTGTTACATTGTTCTAAAGCCAATGAAACATGTTATAAATTTTTGTTATGGCACTTTCAAATACAAAAATTAGTTCAACTATTGTTGTTATATAACAAATCACTTCCAAAAAGTAGTGACATAAAAGATAGTAACCACTTTATTATAAAATTTTATGTTTTTAAGTATTGACTGGTTTCAATTAGGTGACTGTCACACAAATTTTCACATCCTTTTATAGTAAAATGGAGGTTGGGGTTGGCATCACCACAAAGGCTTCTTCCTTCACTTATCTTGCAGTAGATGCTAGCTGTCATCTGGAAACTCATCTGGTGATTTTGGCTGAACATTTCCATGTAGTTTCAACATATGGCAGCTTGGCTTTTTCCAGAGGTTGTGTTTTAGTGTAAATATCCCAAGATAATTGAATAGAAAATTCCACATGTCCAGCTTCAGGAGGTATTTAGCTTATGTTCTCTGTAGTCAAAAGTCATTCAAATTCAAGGAGACAGAACATGGATTCCACTTTCTGATAATGGAAGGTGTGTCAAGTTTGGGAGCATTCGTTTATTTGTTTAAAGATTTTATTTATTTGAGAGCAAGAAAGAATGAGAGAGAGAGAGCACTAGTAGGGGGGAGGGAGAAGCAGACTTTAGAAAATTTTATTTTTGAAATGTATTTTGTTAATTATAGTTATTCTTGTTGAAGGTATAGTTACTAAGTTATTGCAAAGAACATGAGAGGAGTTTTTTGAATGTTAGAAAAAATTTTATTTCTTGATCTGGGTGCTGGTTAAATGGGCGCATTCATTTCATGGAAAGCATCGAGCTTTACCTTTTGGCTAGCCTATGACCCAGCAATTGGCACTATTGGCTATTTAACCCAAAGATACAGATGGGCCATACGCACCCCAATGTTCATAGCAGCAATGTCCACAATAACCAAACTGTGGAAAGAGCCAAGATGCCCTTCAACAGATGAATGGATAAAGAAGATGTGGTCCATATATACAACAGAATATTACTCAGCCATCAGAAAAGATGAATACCCAACTTTTGCATCAACACGGATGGGACTGAAGGAGATTACGCTAAGTGAAATAAGTCAGGCAGAGAAAGTCAATTGTCATATGGTTTCACTTGCTTGTGGAGCATAAGGAATAACATGGAGGACATTAAGAGAAGGAAAGAAAATGTGAATGGGGGGAAATAGAGGGAGAGATGAACCACAAGAGACTATGGACTCCAAGAAGCAAACTGAGGGTTTTATAAGGGAAGGTGATTGTGGGGGATGGGTTAGCCTGCTGATGGGTATTAAGGAGGGCACGTATTGCATGGAGCACTAGGTTTTATACACAATGAATCATGGAACACTACATCAAAAAACTAATAATGTACCGTAAGGTGACTAACATAACATAATAATAATTTTAAAAAAGCTTTAGCTGTCAGATTTGTACATCTTTAATATATACAGTATTTCAATAAAATATTGCATTCAAAGATTATGTAAATGAGGTTCTACACGTACAGAGCCTAGAAGTCACCACTCTATCTTAATAACAAGTAAAAAGCCAAACAGACTGAAAAATCTCTTTTTGGATCTGTTAGAGAGGGGAGGATGCAAAAAAAATGGCTGCCTTCAAGACTGGACAGACAGATAGGCCAAGACAGGGAATCACAGCTTACCAGAGTCACAAGCAGAAACTCTAATGATTAAAAATGTACAAATACACAAATTTATATACTGAAATTATTCATCAAGTGTACTTTTATTTTTTTGAAATAATTTAAAGTTACACAACAAAATAAAACCATGTAGTTATATATCATGTTTTGTTTAAAAAATTACAAAGTGAAATGTCAATCAGACAAAGACAATTATCATACGGTTTCACTCATATGTGGAATATAAGAAACAACACAGAGGATCATAGGGGAGGGAGGGAAAACAGAATGGGAAGTTATGGAGATGAGACAAACCTTGAGAGACTCTTAAGTATAGAAAACAAACTGAGGGTTGCTAGAGGGGAGGTGGGTGGGAGGACGGCATAATTGGATGATGGGCTTTAAGGAGGGCATGTGATGTGATGAGCACTGGGTGTTATATGCAACTGATGAATTACTGAACTCTACATCTGAAACTAATGATGTACTATTAGTACATCATTAGTACTATAGTACTAATAGTACTATTAATGATGTACTATACGTTGTACTATACTATTAGTACTAATAGTACTAATTAGTACTATAGTACTAATAGTACTATTAATGACGTACTATACGTTGGCTAATTGAATTTAAATTAAAAAAATTTAAATAATCCAGTTTTCACTGAAGAACTACAGCTCCAATGTGTTTGGATAGCCTTCTGTTTTTCCATTTGCTCATATTATTTATCTTACAGAGAGTCTCACAATAGCATCCCACATAAACCCACGAGTTAGTCATAAGGTGTGCATACAGTAAATCTGGAAGGCAGATGGCAAGCCTTGCTCTTCTGACTTTGATTACTTTAGTTCCTCCTTTTTTTTTTTTTTTCCTTCTTGGAGCTGCTTTATCTATACTTCTCCTAATGTTAAAATTATTAGATTTTTAGCCCTTTTATTTTTATCTTCCTAAAGCCAACCTTAGAACTTATGAACATTTTAACCATATAATATCTTAAGTTGTAGAATAAGACTTGAACCATAGATGCCTTATAAGTAACAGGTTATGTGTTCCAGTTTATATAATGAGATCTGGATAAAATACAAACATAGATCTTTAAAGCCTACCAGGTAATATTGGCTGGCATCTACATGCTAATTTAAGTCATTTAAATTTCAAGGAAAGTAAAAAATTATAATGTTACATATGGTACTGAGATTTATCTGGTGACCTTATGTCATAACAGGGCAATATGTAGTTTCCAGTCTAGCTAAGGTCTAGTATATAAAACTAAAGGAATTGGTAAAGATACGTTAGGTCACAGCACAGATAATGATAGCAGATATTTCAAAAGTATCTAGAAATTTTTGAGATATCTGGGTGGCTCAGTTGGTTAAGCATCTGCATTCAGCTCAGATCATGATCCTGAGGTCCTGGGATCAAGTCCCATATCGGGCTCCTTGCTCAGTGGGGAGCCTGCTTCTCCTCTGTCCATTGCTCCCCCTGCTTATGCTTCCACTCTCTCTCTCTTCCCAACAAATAAAATCTTTTAAAAAAATCAAGTTTCTTTTTTTTTATCATGTTATGTTAGTCACCATACAGTACATCATTAGTTTTTGATGTAGTGTTCCAGGATTCATTGTTTGTGCATAACACCCAGTGCTCCATGCAATTCCTGCCCTCCTTAATACCCATTACCAGGCTCATCCATCCCCCCATGCCCCTCTTTTCTAAAACTCTCCGTTTGTTTCCCAAAGTCCATAGTCTCTCATGGTTCGTCTCCCACTCCCATTTCTCTCCCTTCATTTTTCCTTTCTCCTAATGTCCTCCATGCTATTCCTTATGTTCCACAAATAAGTGAAGCCATATGATAATTGACTTTCTCTGTTTGACTTATTTCACTTAGGATAATCTCTTCCAGTCCCATCCATGTTGATGCAAAAGTTGGGTATTCATCCTTTCTGTTGGCTGAGTAATAGTCCATTGTGTATATGGACCACATCTTCTTTATCCACTCATCTGTTGAAGAGCATCTTGATTCTTTCAACATTTTGGCTATTGTGGATATTGCTGCTATGAACAAGATCTATAAAGAACTTCTCAAACTCAACACCCAAAAAAAATCAAGTTTCTTAAAAAAAAAGTATTTAGGAATTTTAAAAATCCTATCAGGCACTTTAAAAAGTTGGAGACAATTTGCAAGTTTCAAGTCTCAAGATAGAGAAAAATCCATATCTTAAGACAACAACAACAAACAGGAAGTAGAGAGTAGATATTGGCAACCATAAGCAAAAATAGTAAAATCAACATGGCCTTTTAAAATATTCCTCTCTGATTTTATACATGGAGATAGAAAACTAGGATATAATACTAAATTCTGTGATATCTTAGGAATTTCCAACTTATTCCAGGTAGATTGTCCAGCTCTAGTTTTTGTTTTTGTTTTTTTTTTTTTAAACTGTGGCATTCAATAATTCAATATGCTGTGTGATAAAACAACCCTAACACCTGGTGGTTTAAAACAATGCATCACTTAATGTTATGAGTGTATTGGGATGGCTCTGTGCCAACTTGTCATGGCTATCCACTGAACATCGCAGATTTGAGAGTTTGCATCTGTTCTACATGTCTCTTCCTAGGAAAGTCATGTTTTGCTCCAAGTGATTGCTGAAGCACAAAAACAAAACAAAACAAAAAAGACCCAATCATGATGACACATTTAAATCCCTACTCATGTCCCATCGTCCACTAACTTGTCATTCACAAAGCAGTTATATGGGCAGAATTCTAATTCAAGGTACAGAGAAATATAACCTACTGTTTATGGGACAGATTGCAAATTTTCATAGCAAAGAAAAGGGTACAGAGAAGAGTAAAAAAAGAAAAAAAATGAGGCCAATCTACAATAGTGGTTCCACCTAAGAAGTAAGCACTTTCTTAGTGGAGAGTGCTGTATGGCTAGGTTTTTTGTTTTTGTTTTGTTTTCTTTTCTTTTTTCCCCCAATTACTTTTATTTTATTTTTTCAGTGTTCCAAGATTCATTGTTCATGTGCCACACCTAGTGCTCCATGCAATACGTGCCCTCCTCAATATGCACCACCAGGCTTGCCCAACCCCCCACCCCCCTCCTCTCCAAAACCTTCAGTTTGTTCCTCAGAGTCCGCAGTCTCTCATGGTTCATCTCCCCCTCCGATTTACCCCCATTCACCCTTCCTTTCCTTCTCCCAATGTCCTCCATGTTTTTCCTTATGCTCCACACGTAAGTGAGACCATATGATAATTGACTCTCTCTGCTTGACTTATTTCACTCAGCATAATCTCTTCCAGTCCCATCCATGTTGAAACAAAAGTTGGGTATTCATCCCTTCTCATGGAGGAATAATATTCCATTGTATATATGGACCATATCTTCTTGATCCATTTGTCTGTTGAAGGGCATCTTGGCTCCTTCCACAGTTTGGCAATTGTGGCCATTGCTGCTATGAACATTGGAGTACATGTGACCCTTCTTTGTACTGCATCTGCATCTCCAGTAGTGCAATTGGAGGGTTATAGGATATGGCTAGTTTTGAATCTTTTTTGGATTGAATCAACCCTAGATGGTTCCAAGATTAAGATGTAATCTCTAGGAAACCATTAAAAGCAGAAGATTATCTCCATATGAGGCTAGATCGTGTTTTGTGTCCAGATACTGTTTTGTGAAGAAAGATGTTCAGAGATTTGCAAAATATTATCTGCTTGGTCCATTCAGATTGCTATAATAAAATACCATGGACTGGGTAGCTTAAAAACTGCAAAATTTCCTTCTTACAATTCTGGTGGCTGGAAGTACAAGATCAATGTGACTGCAAGGTCACATTTTGGTGAAAATCCTACTGCTGGTTTATAAACTGGTGACTTCTTTCTGTGTTCTCACATGGTGGAAGGGACTGGGGTGCTAGTCGTATGGGTTTTCTCTTATAAGAATACTAATCCCATTTATAATGGTTCCACCCTCATGACCTAAGCACCTCCAAAAGGCCCCACCTCCTAATACCATTATCTTTGAGGTTTAGAATTTCAACATATGAATTTGAGGGGGACACAAATATTCAGATCATGACAATTATTTTGACAAATATACCTCAATTTAGAAACGATCTATCAAACACTCAAGTGTTCCAGATGTCCATTCATCTATTCATAACACACATGTATAGTAATACTGCAGAAATATGCAAAAATATATTCACTAATTAAAATGCAGATAAAGGGGATTAAGAGGAACAAACTGTCAGTTATGAAATAAGTCATGGAGATGAAAAGTACAGCATAGGGAATCTAGTCAATAATATTGTAATAATGCTGCATGGTGGCAGATGGTGACTACACATATCATGGGGAGCACTGAGTAATGTGTAGGATTGTCAAATCAATATGTTGTACACCTGAAACTAAATAACATTAAAACTAATATGTCAGTTATATTTCAGAAATAAAAAAACAAAAATTGTATATTCCCAAGTCATCCTCTTCATCTTTTCAACTACATTTTGTTAATTATAGTATTTCCTTAGTGAAAAATAATTAGTTAAAAGTAAAGCTCCTTAATATGCCTGACATGAAAAGGACTCCAAACCATACATGCATGCTTAATAAATATACCTAAAATAAGGGTCCAGTGACATTGAGCTAAAAATCTTACAGAAGTCTTAAATAATTTTTTAAAATGCAAATCTGTTTAGTTTTTCTAACTTTACAGTAAACAGTGCTTTTCTGCCAGGGCCATCATATGAAGGAAACCAGCTCCTTAATAATCTAGGCTCCCACTGTCACAGCAAATTAAAGCCAATATTTTTTGACCAAGAACACATGTCAATTATTTTCTGTATCATCAAACTATTCCTTAATTACTACTTCATTAAAAATGTATATATATATTCAGTCTGTTATATATGTAAGAGCTTTCTTTTTTTTCCCCAAATACTTTTATTTTATTTTTTCAGTGTTACAAGATTCATTGTTCATGTACCACATCCAGTGTAAGAGCTTTCAAATAAGAATATATACCTCAGTACATTTAAATTATTTTTAAGAGACTGATAAAATTCTCCAAGAGCCAATGATTGATTCTTTAATCACTCTGCTAGTCCACAGGCATCATTTGATTATCCTGCAATACCTTGTTATAGTGTTGCTGAACTGTGACTATCATTACTAATAGCATTTCCCCAGAAAAAAGCAGATCCACTTCTCTCATTGACAGCATTCCACAGATAGAAAAATCTTGTCAAATGCACTTTGCTAAAATTAAAAAGAGAATGAAAGACTGTGCACAGAACAGGTGGTATCTACTCAAGGAGAGAATTCTATTTTTAAGCCTCTAATATGCATTTCTCCTTTCCTAAATATGACATTGGAGTTGCAATAGAAGATAAAGTAAATCCTAAAAGAGAATAAAAAGTATTTCATGTCAAATCAGAGTTTCCAGCCTCACATAGCATGCCTTCAAATTATAATAACTGTTCCCAGTTTGCAAGGTCATCTATTTGTATTCCACTTTCAGTCAGTGCTTTGATAGTTTATATCTGTTTGTTTTTGATTCTAGTATTCACAAAGATATGGTCCTTCCTTAGCATCTTTAAGTACTTGAATTAGTCGGCATAGAAGAGGTTTTTGCTTGAATAGCACACAACCCCAAATCTCAGTGGCTTAATACAACCGAAGTTTATTTCTCACTCACCAAAGTCCAGAAAAAGTTGCCTCAAGGAGCAGGAATGCAGACTACTTCAATCTTAAGGACCTGCCAGCTCAACAGGAGGACTCTTCCAAGACACCTGCTGTAAAGGAAGAGGAAGATTGACTAATTGCACAGGGAGCTTCCATTCCTTCAGGCCAGGAGTGACAAATGTACTTTATGCTCACAACTCATTCATCAATAGTAGTCATATGATCTGCTTAACAAGAGAGGATGTGTGGTTTTCCGTGGGTCCAAGCAGAAGCAGGAAAGAGGGTCAGATGAACATACTTCATTTTCTGTCACACTACTTAGAACACTTCTCTTGACAGAGACTCCATTATAGTGTAGTAAAAACAGGAGTCAAAATGTCTGGGTTTCGTGCGTAGCTTGTCTCTGTTTCAATTTCCTTACATGCTAAGTTAAGATATTGGACTAAATGATCTTTGGCTTTTCTACAACAAACGTTCACAATTCCTCACTCCTAGGAAAGACATTTTCTCATTTTGTCTTATATCATGATTGTTAACCTTTAGAGATTGACTATCGCTATATAAGAGCAGTATCAGCAGTATTTGAGGAATGATTACATCGCCTCAGGTTGGTAGTATAATGGCAATGATAAGATAATAGTTCAGTTGGATCTTCCCATATGAATTGCATAAGAAATGGAGCATATACTCATAATCATAGGATTAGAGAAAAATCTTTTAACACTTATGTTTTTGCAAGAGTGTAAGCTGATGAATTTGGACTGAAATCTCCACCACTGGAATATATTTAGGGCATTTTCTTTTCTCTCTTCTAACTCCCTTCCAGTCTCTGTGGAAGCTTCCTGGTAGATGCAGCTACAGACATTCTGACTTGGGAGAAAGAACATGGAATTTGATACAAGGCAAACTTTTGTTTGAATTACAGTGTTCCATTTACCAATTTCATATTCTGATATTTTCAATGTGATATTGAGACTGATGTGTTTAAAAATTATAAACTAAAAACTCACTGAATTTATAAACAGAATAACTTTAACATTGTAAAATAGGAAATATATCAGCAAGTTTCTGCTCAATGAAGGAAATCATAAGCTAGCTCACACTCCAATCAAGACTTTTTTTTTTTTAGCTCAAAGAAGGTTAAAATTCCATCCTTTGGCACTGACCAGCAAAATATGCAAACAGATTTTTAAAAAGGGTTATATAGCAGTGCTACAATAGCAAGGAGGCAAGATATTACTGGTTGGAATACAAATCCAGCAGCTAGTATCTGGTAGAGCACATTGGAGGTAGCAAAATTTCTAAAATCTAAAATAGAAACAACTTAAAGAAACTTCGGGTTAATGCATATAAGTAAGAGAAGGAGGCCCTTAAAAGGTTAAAAAAAAAACAAAAACAGAAAATGTAGAATAGTTTTCATTACTTACTAATAAAACTGAACTGGATATTGATGTCAAGTCCCATTGTATTGTTTGCCCTGGTAAGAATTACTGAGGATAACTAAGCATAATGCATATATCATATAGAGTATAGATTCAGTCTCTCAACAAATGCCTGTCTGCCCCTATTCATATTCATCAGATCCAAATTTGAAGATCGCAGGCAGGGATTGTTATGAACAGATACCTCATCTTAAGACTGAATAAATATTCTTAGGCATTAAAAGTAGGAAAATGAGATGCACAGCAATCTACAGAATACCATTTTAGCAAGGTTATTTTCTCATAGGTTTAGTATATGTTGCTTTCTCCTGGGTTTTCTGTAAATTTTCACATGCGGCTCCCCTTTCACATCCCTTTTTGGATTTCTCCTATGACTTAAGTCTAAACGTTTTGGTGATCCTTAGGTCCCTGAATCTCTTCTCCCCCCGCCCCCCATTTGCTCATTCCCAAAATATAATCTCTCCTGTTTCATGGCTTTAAGAGCAACCTATATGCTAACTCTCAAATTTATATCTCTTTCCTACACTTCTCTTAATTTTGGACTCAAATATCTAATGGCTTATCAAATAACTATTTCAATTACTAAAAGTATTTCAAATTTAATGTGTTTAAAATTGCAATTCTGATTTCCACTCTATCCCCAAATTGTTCTTTTCTCTGTCTTCTACTCTTCAGCAAATGGCAACCCAATTCTTCTAGTTTAAAACGCTTCTTCTCTTTTTCTGACAATCTTTATCCATCCAATTTCAACTTTCAAAATAGATTCACAATCTGACTCTTCTTCATGATCACCCTTGCTATCTTAATCTATGCCATCCATATTCTTATTCTAACCTAAATTACTTCAATTTCCCCCTAATATGTCACCCAATGTCATGCCTGAGTAGTTTCACTTTTCCCACCTATTACCCATGGCTTCCTTTTTTTTCCTCCATTGATTTTATCTTTGGGCCCTTAGTTCTTTGGACTCTCTCACATAAATATTCATAGACCACTGGTCCTTTTAATGAGAACCAAGGTAGCATGGTAGTTTTAGACATCACTGATTTCATAACAGCACATCAATACTAAAAGATGTGTGTTGATAATGCTAAAATTACATCTTGGGCATCTGCCTCACCAGAAATTATATCCTATTTATTTTCTGACAAAAGATAATGTTAGAAAACATCCAACTGTGTTTTTTCATTGATCATAAACAAACCTACTGCTAAATCATTGACAAGCAAATTGTGCTCTTCATGGATTAACAGTATCATCTGTAAAATAAAAATTATTTTTTAAATCCACCTGAAAAATCAATAAAAGTAACAATAAAAATTGTTATTTATCACTTTAAGTACCTTGAAAACTTGGCAAATTGACATTTCTGATGTGTCCCAATATAAATTATAAATCTTTTACTCTCAGGAAAAAAATTCCCTTTCCCCCAAATTATTAAGAATTTCAAAGTTTATCTAAGGGGGAAATTATTTGACGTCAATAGGTGTTATCTTTAATATGAAAATTAGCATTTAGGTTGTTTAACATAAGTCTTTTATGACTCAATAGTGTTAATATTGGAGTTAAAAATAAAATCCTTAATTAGTCTAAGTGGGTAAATGATCTTCTAATGGCAGAGATGAAGCAGCTAAATTTTCATTTGTAAAGGGAACATAGGAAAGAACTATACATGAAGATAGAGAACCCAGTGCAACTGACAAATGATATAATAATGATAATTCACCATTCGTTGAACAACTCTGTTCCAGGCCTTATTGCTTGACAAGTTATGATGTCATCTAATTCCTACAACAAAATTTGAACACATATCTATTTAGTTCTATAACCAATATTCTTAACAACTCTGCTATTTTTACTCTAAAATAGTGGTAATAATTTGATTTATGAACAACTGTTTTATGAATAAGTTTACTCACATACTATTTTATTTAATCCTCCCGATAACTTTGTAAGATATTTAACCATGTTGAACATAAAGATACTGAGACCTACGAGGAGTGAATGAATATTCTAATTTCACAATGTAAATGAAAGAGCTCTCTAACTTCAAAGACCATGCTTGGATTCCATTTTACCAAAATTTCAAAGTGAGGCTGTACCTGAGAAAAAGAGCCATCAGCAAGATGACAGAGTAAGTGTTTTCTACCATTTTCCCCACAAAGAACACCAATTTTGACAACCACCTATGGATAAAAGTCCCTTGTGAAAGTCCAGGAGTCTAGTGGAAAAGTTCCAGCACACAGCTGGAACAGAAAAATCTGAGATTGTATGCATTGAAGAGGGAAAGAGGAATAGTTTCACTTTCTCTGCATCACCTTTCCTCTCTCCTAGTGCTTCATCTCTGCCACTAGAAGGTCATCTACCACTTAGATTAATTATTTCCTTCTTAACTCTAATATTAACACTGCTGAATTCTAAAAGGCTCATATTAAACAATCTGAAATGCAAACTTTTATATTAAAAATAAGCCTATTGATTTAAAATAACTCGTGCCAAGAAAGAATCTCTCAGCCCTCACTTTTCCCCGTGTGGTAAAGTGAGTGTGTCAGAGTCCCTGGCTTCCCCAGCTATGCGCAGTGCTGTCAAAGAGGCCCACCTCTTTCTTGCTCCATCCAGAATACTAAGTAAGGTGAGTTGCATGGCTGGGGGTGGGACAGGGCTGGAATAATAACAGCCAGGGCTCTCAGAGGGCATCACGGGGACTACTAATCACTTCATGGAGTCCATCAGGAAGCCCACCCTTAGGCTGCTAGGGATGCTTCACTTGCGGATCCTCCAAAAATAGCTCATGGGCACACCCAACATGTCACGTGACTAACCCACATACCTCCTACCTTGTGGTCAGTTTCCTCATTCAGGGGAGTTATGAGCATGACCTTTGCAGACAGCTAGTGAGCATGCAACATAAAGCCAGCTACACTATGCAGGATTGGGAGAGAATGTACAAAATTGGTTATTCAGCATCACCCTAGAGAGAGCAAATGGGAAGCTGTCAGCATCTGTTCTAGCATTGCAAGATCTAAGAAAGGCACATAAACTTGAGAATGGATACTTGAGAGGAACAAAAGGGAAACAGTAGGAATACCCATAGAAAAGACCTGAGAAAGCCTCAGAATCCCTAGCAGGGCTGACGGAAGGTTTTTCTCTCTCAAACCCAGTCAGTAAAGATTGGAGGAGGTGACTGCTTCTCCAAATACAAAGACAGCAACACGAGTCTTCCAAAAATATGATAAACCAAGGAAACATGAGAACACCAAAGAAACGCAATAATTTTCCAGTAACCAACTCCAAAGAAATGGAGATCTGTGATTTGCCCAATAAAAATAGTGGTTTTAAGGAATGTCAATAAGCTCTGAGAAAACATAGAAAGACAAGTTAACAAAATCAGGAGAAAAAAATACCTGAACAAAAAGAGAATTTAACAGAGAAATAAAAATCACAAAAAAAATAACCAAATAGAAATCCTGGAGCTGGGGTGCCTGGGTGGCTCAGTGGGTTAAAGCCTCTGCCTTCGGCTCAGGTCATGATCTTGGGGTCCTGGGATCAAGCCCCGCATCACGCTCTCTGCTCGGCAGGGGGCCTGCTTTCCCCTCTCTCTCTGCCTGCCTCTCTGCCTACTTGTGGTCTCTCTCTGTCAAATAAATAAATAAAATCTTTAAAAAGAGAAAAAGAAACCCTGGAGCTGAAAAATACAATGAGGAAGATGAAAAATGCAATAAAGAGCATCAAAATCAGACCTGATTAAGCAGAAGAAATAATCTATGAACTCAAAGAAAAGTCATTTGAAATTATCCAATCAGAGGAGAACAACAATAAATAGAAATGAAAAAGAGTGTAGAAAGCCTACATGAAATACAGAATGCTATCAAGTAAAACAAGTCACATATTTTTGGAGTTCCAAAAGGAGAAGGGAGGCAGAAAGAGGGAAAATCTTATTTAAAGAAATAATGGCTAAGAACTTCCAAATCTGGGGAGAGATTGTGACATCCAAGTTCATGAAGTTCATAGATTCCCAAAGTGATTCAGCCCACAGAGATCTTCTCCATGACAAAATATAACAAAACTCTAAAATCAAAGATAGAAAAAGAATTTTTAAAGCACAAAGAGAAAAAAAAAATGCCTCAAATAGATGAGAATCTTCTGAAGGCTCTCAGTGGATTTCTCAGTAGAAAAATTTCAGGCTAAGAAAGAATGAAATGATATATTCAAAATGCTGAAGAAAAACAAAATGCCAACAATGTACCTGGCAAAGCTGTACTTGAGAAATATAAAAGAGATAAAGACTCTCC
This sequence comes from Potos flavus, assembly GCA_028534135.1. NCBI lineage: Eukaryota > Metazoa > Chordata > Mammalia > Carnivora > Procyonidae > Potos > Potos flavus. Next base: position 57,323,593 of record CM052899.1, read on the forward strand.
CAGACAAACAGAAGCTGAGGGGTTCATCACCACTAGACCTAGCTTACAAGAAATACTGAAAGAAGCATGCAATGACTAACCTCAGCTACTCAGACTCCAGCACCCCAGAGCAAAAATAGGCATTCATTACAATTCATATTGTTAGCACAGACTATCTAATCAAACTGGTTCCTCAGGTCCCATACCTCAGACATACAGAAACAAGCATTTACTATTCGTCACATTGTTAGCATAAACTATCTGATCAAACAGGTGCATCATGACCCAAGTCCCCAGAATACAAAATATATTTATCAGGTAGAATATTCCAGGGTTCATAACTCTTCTCCCAGGAAGTGGCCAAGTGTCAATCCTAAAGACAGGCTTTTCTTGTAAATGTGCAGGGTTTGAGCAATTGAAGCCTGCTGAGTTGCTCTTCTGCGCATGAGGTAACCCAGATCTATTAGTTATAGGAGGTAACAACTCTTACTTCTAGCGTTAGTAGGAGAAAGAGTAAAAGCTTGGAGACTCATTCTTTAGATAGTGGGTGCTTAGACAGCTTAGTGGTGGTAGGTGGTGGGGGGAAATGTGAAGTTGGAGCTTGGAATCATTGAAGAATATTGAGTTACCTGGTCTTGGTCTCTCTGAGGAGGAAAACTGGTGCTGGAAGTGCCCAAAGAAAGCAGAGTATGAAGCTGCAACTGTCTTCTCTTGCAGGGACACACTATTAAACGCTGAGAATAAGAAGTCTCTTATCTCTTCTTCCCAATTTCTCATTTTCCTCTAATGCCACCCATAGACTTTTCTTTCTAATGCCTTCCTACCCAAAGACTCTGTGAAATTTAGTATGGAGACTTTTGCTCCAGTACAGAACCGATAGATAAATATCCATCACACTGACCTACAGAAAACTACTGGTTAACAGCAGAATCCTGACAACATAAAACTGTTCTTACCTCCAGACCAATGGTCTATCATATCCTGATAACGAAGTTGGTGAGAAAAGTAACTAGGCAGACAGTGCCATTTGGACCACCAAAAGAAGATAACCTTCAGATTTCATAGGAAAGGACCATTGAAATTAGAATTGCTTAACAAAATTAAAAGTAAGATAAAATATTAGAAATCTTGAATTCTTATCAACTTTCTCCAATTTAAGTTAACACAGGTTTTAGTATTCTTGTCTGTAAAATAAATGAAAGGGCTCTGAGTTTATTTTCAGGTTAAGATCTGAAATAACCCCATTAAGTCTAAAAAACAAGATAGTTTAACCAAACCCAATTTGCTAAATTGGCAATGCATTGAATTTACATTCTTTTTAACTGTTTGGTTTTGCTTGACTGGTTTTCATTTTGCCTTACCAGTTTTCATTTTGCCTTCATAAGAACATTGTAAGGAAAATTCAATTACTCTTTGCTCTGCAGGTAGAGACTGGGGGCAGAGAGATCAGAAAGCACCACCTGCTCAGTCTAACTGATGGATGATTTCTTTTCCTTAAGATTAATGTCTTTAGGTGAAAAGACCATCTGTTGTCATAACATGCCCACGATCTGTCTTTGAAGGCAATATAGAACAGCTAGCGCCACATGTTAAACACACATATGTTTCAAAATCTCTTCCTGTAAAATATATTCACAACATATTTACCTCCATGTCAGTCCTTTGCTTGTGGAGAAGCAACTTCAATTCTTGAGTATAGGTGAGATATAACAACATCTAGAGAGAAATAAGACTTGTTAAGATTCCATTCTTTTCACATATTTTTTCACAATATGGAGTCAAAACTTCTGAGTATAAGCCTGAATTATGCAGGTTTGACAAACCCTCTAGGTTGTCCTTATTCACCCTTACATTGAAGTATAACTGGTCGAGGGGCCTGTCTTCTGGCTTGCCCATTTAGGGGGAAATTTATCCGATTTTATCCTATTTAGCCAATGACATGGCTATAGTTACCTAGGTAAGTTCCACACATGCTCCATTACATAAGGTCTATATGTAATGAAAGAGTTTCAAATTCAAACTTCAAAGAATAGTTTGCTGAAAATGATCTCATTCCCTGTTAAAAGAACTTCATATAGGTTGTCACTCAAGGTTACAGAGTAACACCTAATACAGACCCCCAGTTTCTTCTCGAAGCAACGAATGACAGCTCTTCACCCACATGGTTAAGAGAAAGTTCTCTCTTTTCTTTCTAGATTCTCCATTGTTGTGGCCCTCATCTTTGTGTGTGCAATTTGGAGGTTGGAGTTTTGGGTTATGTTAAATTATTCCTTGAAAAAAAGTATTACTCCATGATTGACTTGAAAGTAAGTGGATTGCACATTGCACAGGAATTTAATGCTTGTGCAGTATGAATTGTTCAACTCCTTCCTTCCTACTTCAGTAGTAACTTTGAGCCTCTTTGTTTAAAAATAACCTCATATTGAACAATTGATGTCTGAATCACCGATGCCAAAGGGAATCAATTTGAAAACTATTGTTTATGTCTTCAAAGGAAGTTTCAATCAACCATATGTTTTATTTTTTAAGTGGTGTAAAGTACTATTTTTCCAAAGGGCAGGTTTAAATTCTTGTCACTATAGCATTTTCAAGGTTTATTTCATAGTTTAAAATGATTTACGTAAATTATTTTGAGGCAAGCTTATGACACATCTTCTTTTAAACTAAAGGGATCATTTATAGGACACTTTATTATATCACAACCTTAGGACAGAATCTGGCTCCTCTCTCTTGAACTGTAGTGTGGAGACCTCCTTGATGAAATGGAATATAATTGACCCTTGAACAACACAGATTTGAACTGCGTGGGTCCACTTACATGTGGATTTTTTTCAGTAAATAGAGTACAGTGCTGTATACGTATCTTCTCCTCCTTATGACTTTAAATGGCATATTCTTTTCTCTAGCTTACTTTATTGTAATAATACAATGTATAACACAGATAACATACAAAATATGTGTTAACCAACTGTTTATGTAAGGCTTCTGGTCAAGAGTAGGCTATTAGTAAAGTTTTGTGGGACTCAAAAGTTAAACATGGATTTTCAGCTGTGCAGGGCGTTGGTACCCTAAACTCTGCACTGTTCAAGGGTCCAATCACTTTAGAAGAGACTTTGTATGTTTCTGAGAAAGGAATTATTGGCTTGTAATTTTGAAGCTAGTTTAATTTTTCATTCTCCATTACAAATATCTTGAAGGCTATTTTCCTTTAGCCTTTATGACATGACTTTATCATGTCAATGTTGAACCTCTATGTAAGTGCTCAAAACAGTCATTTTTATATCCCTAACCTGGCTAGACTGTCTCTCATTCATCCAGGTCTTTGTTGTTTGCTACGATAAACAATGTGCCTTTGACTTCTTTCTAAAAGAACTTTTTTTCCTGAAGTTGTTACCTTTTTTTTAAGGTTTTCCTTATTTATTTGACTGAGAGAGAGAGAAAGAGCACAAGCAGGGGGAGCAGCAGGCAGAGGGAGAGGGAGAAGCAGGCTCCCCGCTAAGCAAGGAGCCAGATGCGGGGCTCAATCCCAGAGTCCCAGGATCATGACCTGGGCGAAAGGCAGACACTTAACTGACTGAGCCACCCAGGAGCCCCATCTAAACAATCTATGAAGTGATATTTAAATTTGCTATTGGATAAATATGACTTAGATATGAATAAAACATAATACTTAAATTATGTTCTCTTTGCCTTTTAAGTATTTGACAATTTTATCCATTTATTTATCCTATTTTCTTCTGTTTATTTAATTGTATCTTTTGGATAATTTCCCTCTTCCCAATATGTATACCTAATTCTTTCAAACTCTTCGTGCCTTAAAACATCAGAAGTCAATTTTGCACCCAAAACAAAATATATTTTATGAAAAACATAAATTTCATCTTCTATAAGTTTTTTGCCATGTTTAACTACTTTTTTTATTGAACTCAGAACAGCTTATCTTTATTTTGCTAATTGATTAAAGATTCTTGATTATTTACTTTTTCCTTACTATCATCAATGTAAATTTTATATGAAAAAAACTTCAAAAACATATCTTCCCTTTTTTTTTTCTTTCTATCCTTTTACTACATTCAGAGTTTGAGGTTTACCATTGATTTTAAAATTCTGCTTTGAAAAATGATAAGAGAGGCAGAGACAGAGAGATAGAGATATTCCCTCAGCATACCAAATTTTGTAGTTTGGGCAGAAAATTCATCTTGTTTATCAAAATTCAAGATATCATTGAAAGGACACAATTATTTTGTTTATGTCCCTCAAAGAAAATAATCCATAAATGCAGTATTTTATACGTAAATTTAAATGATGCCATCTGTGCTTCTTTCTCTTGTTGCATTAATGACGTTTTATACACAGTATTTGCAACAGTTTTACAAAGGTGAATAGGTGCAATTCTCATTGACTGTGACTTTCTTATGTACTTAGAAATTTCTTCCTATTTTCTTCTCTGCTACAACTATATTAACGCCCTCCTCCTCTATTATTTTTACAGCTTTTTCAAAGTGTGAACCTTTACCCTACATTTTGTCATTTAAATATAAATTCTTCACTCATGATGAAACATATGACCTTTTTATAGAGATCCTTTGGTTTTATTTCAATTCACTCACAACCTGTTTGAAGACCTCTTGAGATCAATATTGACTTATATAAACCAGTTCTTACTTGACAGATGGAAAAAATCTAATAATAATAAACTTTAGAATGATTCTGTCCTAAATATAAGCTAGAAGACAGTAATATCAAAGAATAATATAAAACCAAAGTTTCTGAAGTAACTTCAAAAGCTATGTAATTTAATCTGACTTTTCCTGTGATGCCTTAATGTCCATCACCACATGCCCATAAAGGGTTAGATGAGCTCCCAGCTTGAAGACATCTAGAGAAGGAAAACATCTGGGGAAGGAAACATGTTTGCCTTCATGCTGACTCAAGGGTTTGCTACACTCCAACTTCTCCTTACTAGTGCTGTGTCTAGCCTTTTGAGCCTAAAAAAACAATGCTAACCCTTCCTTCATATGATGGACATCCTTACAAATATTTGAGGAAAGTCATGTATTCTGTTTTTATATACAAGCCTTTTCAAATTTGAGCAGTCATACATCAAGTTTTAAGTTTACTTATTATTCTAGTCCAGGTCTTTTGTAACGTAAACCGTAACCAGCAATGCTGAGCTGGACTATTTCCTCCTTTAGCAACTTCTGTGTTTCTATCCCTGAAGATTGATGTCATATTAACTTTACTCAGTCTCAGTTACATGGCTGTTTTGTATGGCACTTATTCCACCTAAAACGCCTGTAGTAGGCAGAATAATGCCCTCTCCCTAAAGATGATACACCATAATCCCCAGAACCTGTGAATTTGTTAATTTGCATGGTAAAGAAACTTTGCAGTGTGATTAAATTAAGGAATTTGAGATGGGGAGAGTACCCCATATGATCTGGGTAGACCCAATGTAATTACAATGTCCTTACTAGAAGGAAGCATAGGAACTGAGTCAGAGAAGGAGATGTGACAATAGAGGCAGAAGTCAGAGTGATACTATTGTTGGAAGAGAGCCAATGGCCAAGAAATGTAGACAGCCGGTAGGAGCTACAAAAGGAAGGATGGGATTCCCCGTCCCCCCCCCCCCCCAGAGTAACCAGAAGGAATACAGCCAAGCTGGTATCTTGATTTTATCCTTGATAAGATTAATTTTTAGACTAATCTCTAGAACCATAAAAATAATAATCTGTGTTGTTTTAAACTACTGCTTATGGTAATTTGTTAGAACAATTGATAGGAAACTAACATATTTCCTAAATCATCATCATCAATATTGCTTCTCAGTCATGTGGTACTTATAAATTTATTCTTAAGAACTTCAGGAAGCAAATTATATTCATTCTTTTAAAATTTTAGATCATTGGATTCATCTTATTTCTCCATTCTTTTAATACATTCTAAATGCTTATTTTGACTTTAAGTACAAGCTTATCAATTTTCTTCCTCCTGAAAACTTGGTAAGCATATCCTATGTTATGTAAGCATATCCTATAATAGCGGAATGAAGATTTATTTTACAAAATCTACTATCCGCATCAGTTGGTCACTGTCTTTGAGGAACGATAGAGTCGTGAATGACTGCTATACTCTGCCTCTCACTGTAGCACAACGCAGTTGATTTTCATTCTGATAATATTGGAAAAAATAAAAAGAAAGAAAGAAGTGTTGACTATTTTCCTTTAATAATCTAAGAATCCAGAACCACATCACAAATACCAGGTCACCATCCAATCTTCCAAAATTCTAACTGCAAATTATGATGGCCAACAGGGAAATGTTCTGTACATAAAAGAATTAGTATATCTGAAGTGAAATATAAAGATTGATGTACAACATGAATTAGTCATATGACATATCTCTGGCACTGTAACAGGTCCATTCATTACCATGTTTAACCCCCACAACCTTCACTCTACATAGTAGGTGTTATCTTCATATATGAAATTTCTAACCTATGATCAGACAACAATTTATGTAACAATCACATGGCTAGCTGTAAATGTTGGAGGTAAGAATCAAATCCTCTTGATGTTTTATCTTTTATTATTACTGATATTACTATTATTACATTATTTGGCGAACAAAAAGGCTTGAATTATATTAATATTCAGATTTTTCTATGAGAAAATTGATGTATTTATTTTAAATAAATTCCAGGGTTTTTAATTTGGTATATGCAATAAAATGGAAAATATTCCTCAAAACATTAAAACACCAGCAGAGCAAAATAGAGAACTCAACTATTGCCTAAATTAAATTTTTCTAATTTTTTTATTGTGTTATGTTAGTTACCATACAATACATCATTAGTTTTTGATGTAGTGTTCCATGATTCATTGTTTACATATAACACCCAGTGCTCCATGCAATACGTGTCCTCCTCAATACCCACTACCAGGCTAACCCATATCCCCACCCCCCACCCCCAAAAACCTCAGTTTGTTTCTCAAAGTCCACAGTCTCTCATGGTTCATCTCCTCCTACAATTTCCCCCCCTTCATTTTCCTTTCCTTCTCCTAATGTTCTCCATGTTATTCCTTATGTTCCAAAAGCAGGTGAAACCATATGATAATGGATTTTCTCTGCTTGACTTATTTCACTCGGCATAATCTCCTCCAGTTCCATCCATGTTGATGCAAAAGTTTGGTATTCATCCTTTCTGATGGCTGAGTAATATTGTATATATGGACCATATCTTCTTTATCCATTCGTCTGTTGAAGGGCATCTCGGCTCTTTCCACAGTTTGGCAATTGTGGCCACTGCTGCTATGAACATTGAGGTGCATATGGCCCTTCTTTTCACTACATCTGTATCTTTGGGGTAAATAGCCAGTAGTGCAATTGCCGGGTCATAGGGTAGCTCTATTTTTAATTTCTTGAGGAATCTCCACACTGTTTTTCAAAGTGGCTGCACCACCTTGCATTCCCACCAACAGTGTAAGAGGGTTCACCTTTGTCCGCATCCTAAATTTTTTTTTCTTTTTTTTTTCGCATCCTAAATTTTATAAGGTTGATTTCATTAACAAATTGTTGGTCAATTGGTGAGCTATCAGTCAAGTCTGCGTTCCTTAGGTTGACCTAAATACCTCAGTTAAAAGACATTATTTGTTTTAGTCCCATTCTAGATTAAAACACTTTTAAACTGATATGCACATCTAAATCTATTATGGTTTTCTGAATAGAAATTTCATCATATCAATTTAAAAGGACAAAACTTTATCTTTAAAATGTTCAGGTCACTGTAATTATCTTCCTTGATTTTTTGGAAGATAGATAGCATTAAAGTTTTAAAAAATAGATGTAATGTCACATGGGTCAGGTATTATTAGGTAGTGCTCCATGAGCGATTAGTTGCTATGCAACAACTTTTCAAACAGGAACTGAAAATGATTTCCTAAAAATAATATTCTTTTATATTCTAGCTGGACTCAAGCTATGTATACACAAATGAGAAGTATTAAGTCTTACTCAAATTCTGATCTTATCTGTTTTATAGGGGCTAAGGGCAGGCTGCCCCAAAATGTGCCACCTTGGCATATTGATTATTTTAAATAAAAATTACTTAAGAAACAGGCTAATGCAAAGACATTCAGATTCTCTTCTGTCCCCCTGAAAGCAGAAAACAAATCTCCAATATAAAAATTATCCTTCCTGTACTAAGAAGTAAAAAGACATCTTTATCACCAGATAGGGGCTTTAAAACTGAGAAAGCTGTGGAAAGAAACCTTGTTATATTTTTTTCTAACCTACTACCTCAGTCAAAATTCTGCATAGAATTCCTTATTAATTAAAGCTTCCAAACATCTGTTTTCTTTATCCTGTCAATTGCTCGCAAATTTATCTTCTTTATCCAAGATACATGAAAACCTCCTGCCTTGGTCATTTCTTTAAGTCTAAATTTCATTATTGGGCTCCCATGTGCACGTAATAAAATTTTGGTTCTTTCTCCTGTTAATCTGTCTCATGTAAATTTAATTCTTAGTCCCTCTGGAAGACCCTGATCATAGAGTAAAAATTTTTTCGTTCCCTTCAGGTTGTACCTTTAATGATACCTTGGTCGTGTGAAGAGTGCTCTGACTGTAAATCATATACCATTATAAGCTTTAAATGTGTGTTTGTCTACATTAAGACAAAAGATGACAATGGGAATAGTGATATGTGATGTTTGTTTATCATCCTTCTAGGAGAAACTCAATACACTACACCATTATCTCTTCTATAAAGTATAACATCTTTATTTTAACACAGTATAAACCAAACAAAAGGGCAAATATTATCAGCACTCAAAATATCAATTTGCTAATGAAGGGAGTACAAATATAATATTCAGCATTGTTAATACAAGCAACAATTTACTTTAGAATAATATGAGGAAATCCACGTAAGGGTCAAGATTTGGTGAAAAATGAGGTATTGATTTTCAGTAAGAGGATATCCGTAAGATAGTTCAGCTTCTGCTCTGAAATCAGATGCCCTGTTATTATCATCTGAAGGCATGTTCTAGACATACCTGCATAACAATAGTGATCAATTTCATACCTAACAATTGGGTCAGCATGACGGTAATTTCAGAAATGGTAACAAGGGTAACTCTGTCTCCCTTTCTCTTATGCACAGTGATTTTTACTTCTGGGGAAGAAAAAATGAACACATTCAACATTATGTGGTTTGATTTCTTCTAAAAAATCCATATATTTTTGAAATATACAAGAATGGCCCTATTTGCTCTACTATCTTTCTATATGGTTTTTTTTTTTGCACAAATAAGTAGATGGAATTAAAATACACAATAATATATACATATATTAAGTTAAAGGTATCTTTCCCTCAAAGTTTTTATGATTTATTGGTTTGTGACATTATAATATGAAATTTGTAACACATAAAATGCAACTAAATAATTTAAAACATTGTGCTTGAAGTCAAGAAACCTGGTTGGTATTTTATCTCCCCCTACAAGCTTTATGATCTCAGGCAAAACATTTTTCCTCTGTAAGGTTGTTTGATCATCTATACAGTGAGTACATCAATATCTATCATGTCTGATTTTTATAGTGATTAGTTTGAAACAGATAAAGTGATAAAAAATTGTTTTGTTTATAAATCACATTTGTTTAATCAAATAATAATGCAAGTTAGAGTAAGTTGGAATTTTAGGATATATAATGATAGAAGTTCAGTAAGACCAGAGAAGCCTTTTTTGTTTGTCAAGATGACCTCAGAGGATTACTAAAATTGAGGAGCTTATTCTAAAAGATTCTAATGGAAAGGACATTTCTATTATGGGGAACTACCCAGGCAAAATTGTAGGATCAGAAGAGAAAAAACTGCTTGGAAGCAATGATAAATTATTCTTTCTGAAATGAAATGTTCAAATTGAGTAACAGAGGATGATATAGTTGGAAAGACTGGGAAAAGATTGAATTTGGTAGGGCTTTTGTTGTTAAGTAAGGGTTTTGTGATTATTCATAAGGAAAAGAAGAAGGGAGAAAAGGAAGGAAGGAAGGAAGGGGTGCAGGAACAAATGAAGAAGACAACAAAAGGAAGAGAATGAGGAAAACAGATAAGAGAAAGTGAATGGCATGCATTAAAGTCTAGCTATGTATCAAGCACTATGATAGATACTTTTATATAAGCAGATATAATGTACATGACCACCATAGGTACTTTCATCCATACAACAAATTGTAAAAATTAAGAAAAATAACTTAGCATGCCTAGGCCACAGTAAGAATAAAATAATCAGGTTTGAGTTAAGTCCCAACCATATATCCTGTGTCCTTTCTGCTCCAGTATGCTACCTTTCATTGTAAAGTGCAGGTAAGGAAGGGTTTTTGCAAATATGAGAGACTAGAAATATCCTGTAATGATATTAATGATGGCTTATTCAACTGTACTGTCATGTCAGCATATGACATATTTCATTTTCCTAAACTCCTAACAGATATTAGAAAAAATGCATTGAATCAAAAAATAAAATGTGTTACAACTCAACATATCTGATAGTGGCTTTAAAAAATTTTAACTCTAAAAGGGTATTTAGCATAAGGTCCAGGATCCTCAGAGATTTCACAAGATTGATTAAAAATGACATTTTTTCTTACTTGAACCATCTGCTTAGATAAATGGAAAGAATAATATCCTGAACTCTATTCATATACTCTGGTTATATATCCATTTTATCAGTTCAAGACCTTTGGGATTTTCTCAAGGGTTTCTCCTAAATTAGGAGACGAGACAACTCTCCTTTGATTTTATTATCCTAATGTCACCCTTGCTTTAAAATTGCATTCAGAAATGGAGACCAGAAACAAGAAATATAATATAGAAGATAAATAGATGTATTCTAAAATGGGAATGATTTTCCCCAATTTATATTAAGAAAGGAGGCAAAGTTCTTCTTATATAACTCTGTCAAAGCCAGCAGAGATGGTGACGTTCTAAGGGTCACTTCTCACTGGAGAGTTTGGGATCACATGCAGCCAAGGCTCTGAAGTGAGACCAGAGCCTGGTACACAAAATCATGTTGCCACATCTCTTTTCCATTTTCTATTACCAACAATTCATCTCTGAGGTGACTAGAACTATCCCTACCCTCTTCTTATCCAAATAGATTTAGTTAAAAAAATTATTTATTTTCAAAGGAGTAACCAATTAAAATTCAACTATTATTTCTATTTGCAATGAATTGCCTTAGTTGTTTTTGTTTTGTTTTGTTTTGTTTTTTTCTCTATAAGTATCTTTACTTCACTCTAGGTCAATACTGGTTTCAGTATAAATGAGTACTCCACAGATAATCATAATAAAGTTGAAGAAGACATTTTTACTTTCCTTCCGCATAAAGGGGAACATTTTTATGATGCTAATATCCTATTGCTTATTAAATATTATATCTGTCTTTCTAAAAGCAAATAATTGTCTCAGTCAATCAAGCAGAACTTCTTTGATTTTGTAACTTGACCTTTATAAAATATTTAATATCATTGACCAGTAGCTTTCGGAAAACCTCCTCTTGACTTTTAAGACATCACTTATCTCTCTTTCTATCTGCTTATTCTTTCTCAGGGGACTTTTAAGATTTTCTCTGTACATATTCCCTTAAATTCTGTTTTGTTCCTCCATGGCCTGTCTTAGACCGTATCGCTTCTTTCTAAATAGACATTCCTTGAATGACAAATCAGCCTCATTGCTTCACCTACAGCCAATATACTACTGAATTTAAATCTACATCTCTATTTTAAATCTTTCCCCTGAACTCCCCTCATATGTTCAACTCACCATGTCCCCCTTAAAGATATTTCTATAGTTTGTACAAGGAAATCAACTTTATCACTTGACATAATAGCCGTCTGCTTATCTTTTCTCCTATTCATTAAGATATCACCTCTCAAGGAACAATGGCATTATTGTCAACTGATATTTACATCAGAAGTAATTTTGATGTAACAGAGAGAAAGACAATAAGAATAAGGATACACAATAAGAATAAAGTGGTACGCAGTTGCATTTAGAAATATCAGGTTATGTGACAATTCACAGGTCTATCCCCAGTATCAAGTAACACTTGATTATTTATTCCACTGTCACTTGCAACCACCCAAAATAAAAAAGCTATTTATTATCAAGAAGATGAGGAAGAAAATAATCTCTTGATTTCCATTTCAACTCACAACATAATTAAATATGAGAGATGAAAGAAGGAAAATAATTAAAAATGTAGAGGAAGACAGAGGAAAATGCATTAAGAAATAAAGGAAAAGTCTGTGAGAAGGTTCATGTTTATTCAGCATCATATAATGACTGGCAGATTTTCTTACTTACTGCCTTGTATCTAGAGGCCTTGGTCTAGCACTTAAATAAGAGAGAAAATAATTGTATTTTATAAAACTAAATGTTCAAGTAGGGAACTAGAAACTTCATGCTATCTCTGAATAACAGAGAAGCATTAAGGGAGTAATAATAAAACAACAGGCCTAGTGTGTTACAGGTTAATGAATTGCTGGTCTAGATAGTTCAATCAAAGTAGGCCAATATTGATGTGTCTTTAGAAAGACGGATGGGATATTGCAGGTGCCATTCACTATAATGAATTGTCAGGGAGAAAAAAATCTCCGGTATGTAATAATCATTTATAAGCCGTGGAGGAGGAAACTAAATTATAAGAAGATGTATTTCAACTCAGCTGAGAAAGAAGCAAAGACATTTTTGAGTATACAAAAAAGTTTTTTTTCTTAAATACTCAGTTACTTTACAGAAATTGGCTATTTTCTAAAGTGACTTATGTTTTGAATATGAATATATTATTACATTATGATTATCAATTTCAACATGTCACCTTCCAAAAAAGATTTTAGATTCACTAATAAAAAAAATCCAGGTGTGGTAGGGAGAGGGGATTTCAGACATGTACAGAATGAAAACTGAATCTAAAATATACATGGAAAAACAGACATCCAGGGCTATGTGTAAGTCATCTTTGCACCTCGAATGCCTACAACAGACATAGTTAATACTCAATATATGCTTGAATAAATGAATGAGGACAAATCAGAATTCTAAAATGTTTAAGACATTTTAAGCAAAACTGTATGCCAAGGATTTTCACATTTACACTTACATTTATATTTCTCATTTACATTTACTCTTGCCAGGCTTACAAGGTAGTATTATTATGTCCATCTTCAAAAGAGAAAAATGAGGTTCAGGAAGATGATAGTAGCTTCCCACAGTCACCATTGCTCGTAGGTGGCAGAACTGCATAGGAGCATATCCTCTATTATCTAAATGGTTTCACATTAGTATTCTCTCTCTCTCATTAAGTTACTATAAAGCTCATTGCAAACTGACCAGAGGTGTAAGGAAATGTTTCAGAGTAGCCATTCCCCAGCTCCCCAAGTAAGTCACTTTACTTGGCGACATCAGATCAAATGAAAGGGGAAATGAGAAGTAAATATATAACCAGAAGCGCAGTGCTTTTCTTTTGTTGGAGGTCAAGGTAAAATTAAGGAAGAGATTTTTTGGCATTTTCATAGCAAATATTACTTTGCACATCCTCTACCCACCCTCTGTGAAAATAGTATATTTTTAAAAAAAATTTTTAAAGATTTTTATTTATTTATTTGACAGAGAGAGAGAGATCACAAGTAGGCAGAGAGGCAGGCAGAGAGGCAGGCAGAGAGAGAGGGGGAAGCAGGCTCCCTGCTGAGCAGAGAGCCAGATGCGGGGCTCGATCCCAGGACCCTGAAATCATGACCTGAGCCGAAGGCAGAGGCTCAACCCCCTGAGCCACCTAGGCGCCCTGAAAATTGTATATTAACTTGATTTCAACATTTAGCTTTCCATTTTACAGTAGGATAATAAAGACACATATCCACTGCAGAGAAAAATATGTAGTAACAAAAGACAACTTCTAGCACTGATGAAAAAGTGACTAGAGAACTGACCTAAGAGTTGATACCAGCAACAGAATTGTAGTACCCTTTGATACTTATTCTTACTTTCTCCCAAATGTCAACACAAAGTTTATAGCCTCAAACTCACAAACCCTAACATATGGATACTATCCCCTTGGGAGAGCTCTTAGGAGCCTTGACTATACATCTTTTGCCCTCCCAGATGGTAGAGTTAGGATTTGTCTCTGTGATGTACAAAGTGATTTCCCATTTAGTCATGCCATTTCATTCATTTGATAGACCTTATTAAGCATCATTTTCAGGATAGTTTTTAAAGTATGGAGTAATGTAGAGTATAGAAAATAGACAAAAGCTCTGACTTCAGGGAGCTTACATTCTAATTGAGGAGATAGAAAATAAACCAAATAAATGGGATAGAAAGGATAATGTGGAGCCACAAATGGGTACAACTTAGAATAGGTTCACTAGGGAAGACCTTAGTGATAAGCTGACCTTTGAATAATGACTTCCCAGAAGGGAGGAATTGAGCTCTGTGGCTAGCTTATGGAAAAGCATTTCAACCAGAAGAAACAGAAAGTGCAAATCTTGAGATGAAATTCCATTGACTGTATTTGAAGAAGAGCAAGGAGAGTGTATGTGGATAGAATGGTTAAGGATGTGTTAAGACAAGATCAGCTCAGAAAGGTACAAACAGTGTTATGGTCTGAATGTTTGTGTCACTCAATTTACCTGTTGAAAATCTAATGCCCAAGTGATGGTGTCAGTAGGAAGCATTTGGGAAGTGATTAGGTTGTGAAGGTGAAGCCCTCACGAATGAGATTAGCGCTCTTATAAAAGAGACTCCAGAGACCCCTCCCCCTTCCATCATGTGAGGTTTCAGTGAGAAGTCAGCAGTGTGCAACCTGGAAGAGATCCCTCGTCCGACCATATTGGCACCGTGGACTCGTATTTCTAGTCTCCAAAACTGAGAGAAATAAATTTTGGTTGTTTATAAGCCACCCTGTCTGTGGTATGTTCTTATGGCAGCCCAAACAGACTAAAACGAACAGTTGAGACCATATATGAACTTGTTGGCCTTTATATAGATGTTGACTTTTACTGTGAATGGCATGAGGAGTCAGTAGATTGTTTTGAGGAAAGAAGTGATACGATCCAACTTCTGTTTTAAAGGATCATCTGACAGACGTACAGAAATTAGTCTTCTCAGGGGCAAGGATGGAGTCAGATGGAGAATCTTGGTGAATATTCAAGATAATAGTGAGAGTAGCAGGAGGTAGAGAAATAGTAGGGTGCTGAATATTTTTTGAAAATACAAAAGATCTGCTAAAAAAATGAAAAAAATGAAGTCAATATTGACATTGAGTTTTGTGCCTCTCTGGTACTGATCAGTATTTAATTGAAACCTGAAATTGATCCTTATTTTTGTTGCAAATCCAGAGATTCCAGAACTTATGCATGAATATGTCATACTTTGATGATATCCCAGATGTGGTGTTCATTTTTTGAAATAAATAGATAAATAAGTGCAAAAAAATTATCTACTTCTAAGAAATCAATTTTAAAACAGACAAAAGGCAACTGAGCTAGCAATTAGTTTAAGCAAACAGTAAGGGGAAAATGTTTACTTGGGATCACAACGTATTTGGGAGGGAAACCGAGCAAGAAGGAAGTGACCAAGTGAATGAGGCAGAAGATGAAATTGATGTGCTAATATCCTAGGAGTATGTGGTTACTCTGTTAATCAACCACACACATTGTAACAACAGAAAGAAAAGCCACAAAAGCATGAGAACTCATTAAAGCTTTTTTCAATGTGGAGATCAAGTGTCACCATCCATGGGCTTATTGTGCCTTCACTCATGCTCCTTATTTCTCCTTATTGTCACAGGACAACTCAGATGGGAGCATTGACTTTGGAAAGGAATTGTGTCAGGGATAGGTACCTCAGGTTTATCTTCCTGGGTACAGGGATTATTAAATGACTTGCTACTATGGTAACAAGATATAAAGCAAATAAAAATAACCAACAAGGCTATTGTAACTTTCAGTTTTTAGAAAAGTGTTTCAGACTTTAAAGATCCACAGCCTCTCTGTGTTATTTTCTCATACTATTCTTAACTGTTTTTACAATTCTTCCAGGAATGTAACCAAACAATACAGTTAAAGAATGATAAGTTAAAGAATTAAATGGAAAAAAAAATCTATTTGTTCCCTTCTGAAGGGAGGGAAAAAAAAATCACACATTAACCTGTGACGAATAAAGCTCCCATTGTAGCAATCCGCTCTGTGTGGGGAATGGCAGGGTGCTCCACTGACTTAGCTTAAAGCCAGTTGTAACCAAGAAACTTGTCATAAAGTAACACAGCACCTGAGAGAGATCAATGTAGGAGTGTTCATTAAACTAAGACAAGAAGTATCGATCTGCAGATCTGCAGGAGGGGAGAAGAGCCGCAGGGGACTTTTCAATGGTGTGGAGGCGGGGGAAAGAAACAGAGATGAGTGAAATAAACTGTGTTTCTATTCTATTTCCTTTATCCAAAGTGGAGTTTGCTGTGTAACTACTAGAATACATTAAAAAAAGAAATGGAATATCAGAAAAACAGCAGGATTCAAGCAGTCCATAAAGAAGGGAGGGTTGGAAGAAACACCCCCTAACACACCCATACAGCTGAAGAGGATGGGTTTCTAAGGGTTTGATCTAAAATTTGAGCATATTTACACCAGTGTTTTAAAAGTTTTCATATAGATGGTATTAATGCTTTAAGTATGTTCTTCATTGTATAGCCAAGACATTTAAAAGTAGATCAATATTGCTGACATTGAAATTGTGTGACATGGAGGTACAGGGGCTGGGAGGAGAACTCAGTATAACCAGTAAATAACAACTGTGTTTTTTAAGATAAGGATAATCCATGGACTGGGAACTCACTCCTGACAACATTTATGTGTATTTACATAGTGCAAAAAATGTTGATTTGTTACTCATCATCCACTCTTTACTATTTAGTAACACCAATTATAAACATTACTAAATTCTACTACCTAAGAGAAAACTGAAATACTAGATTAATTGATAGGATAAAGATATAATGCCCAGCACAGTATCCTGAGATGTATCTGTTCATTCATTCATTCACGCTATAATACATATTGACTCCTTTATTCTGAGCACTCTCCTAAGTTTGTTGTTTCTTTTTTAATTTTATGTATTTATTTGAGAGAGTGAGAGCAAGAAGGAGGAATAGCAAGCAGAGGGAGAGGGAGAAGCGGGCTCCCTGCTGAGCAGAGAGCCCGATGCAGGGCTCGTTCCCGGGACCCTGGGATCATGACCTGAGCTAAAAGCAGACACTTAACCAACTGAGCCACCCAGGTATCCCTAAGTTTTGTTTTGAACTCAAATTCAAACCTTACAAACAAATATAGGTCCAGTGTGCATGGACTGCATGCTTAAGTATAGGAAAAAAAATCATCAATTAATCATGCAAATAAATAATTATAATGTGTATATAAAATAAAAAACAAGATACTGTTAAATTGTATAACAAGAAAGGGGCATCTATTCTGATATTTTTCCTGAATGTATGACTATTGAATTAATATTTGAAACCTCTATTTTGTGTGAGCCAGATGGGGTGGGGAGGTGGGTCCAGAAAAGGGGAAGGGAAGACTGTTGCACACTTAGTGAGCAGCACACATGAG
Organism: Potos flavus; assembly: GCA_028534135.1. Lineage (NCBI taxonomy): Eukaryota > Metazoa > Chordata > Mammalia > Carnivora > Procyonidae > Potos > Potos flavus. Next base: position 57,341,229 of record CM052899.1, read on the forward strand.
GTCCTGAGTAGGAAAGGAGCATGATGCTTTAATCAACTAAAACAAGGGCTCTGTGGCTGAAGCACACAATGATGATGCCAAACAAGGCTGGGGAAGTATGTGAGAGTCAGGTTAAACAGAACTGTGAACACTACGTTAAGATGTTATCCTCATTGTAAGAGGGAGACAATGAAATATTTTAAGGGATGGAAAGTATCACAGTCATATGTGTGTGTGTGTACTTTTTTAATTTTTTTAAGTATGCTCCATGCTCAGCTCAGAGACCAGCATGGTGCTCAAACTCACGACTGTGAGATCAAGACCTGAGCTGAGATCAAGAGTCAAGACACTCAACTGACTGAGCCACCCAGGCTCCCCAGCCCCATTTGTATTTTTAAAGGATGCTACAACCTGTGGAAAAGATTGAAGAGAGGGCAACAGTGTTTGAAAAGAGGTCAGTTTAAAGGCTATTTTTCGGTAAATTCAGTGTGAGATGATGGTGATTGAACAAGCATAGTGACTGAGGAATTATTGAGGAGTAGCTGGAGTAGAAAGTCAGAACTGAGAGATTTTAGGGAGCATTACTGTCTTAGTCAGTTTGGGCTGCAATTACAGAATACCGCAGATGATTACCTTGAGGCAAAATCCTGTCCAGCTATGAACCTGTGAAACCAAACAAGTTACATGCTTCCTAAATACTATGATCAGGCATAAGACAAACATTTCTATTCCAAAAGGGAAAAATAGAGAGGAATAAAGGGGTAACGGATCCCAAGTATGTCCAAAACCTAACAGGGCTAACAACATTAAACCTTAAGATTCAAGAATAATCTTTTTCGGCTAAATGCTCCACCTCTGGACTCACTGGGGTTGGCCTTAACTCCACGGGTCTCCCAGACTGAAGTTGCACACCCAAGGCTCTCTCAAGCCAGGGCGGTGCACCTGCAGCTCCCGTGGGCACAACCTACACCACAGCTCTCTGCAGAACCCCAGCCCCCAGCACTGGGCAGGTGCATCCTGGCCTGCCTAAACCAGAGTGGCAGCCCCAAACTCTGAAACCACTCAGCACTTGTGATTGCACCTCCAGGCCTGTGGTGGGAGTAGCAGCCCTGAAGACGGCTGACTCACCTTGGGGGAGTCATGTTTCCCTTGTCTTGACGGATAGTGCCTGACTTATGGCTGATAAGGTGCTTGGTTCATATCCATACTGATATCCTTGTCAAATGGTCCCTGGGCCATAACTTGATCACATTCTTATTTTTTACAAAATGGTTAGGCTGAGAGTTTTCCAAATCTTTAAGTTCTTTTTCCTTTTTGCTTAATAATTCCTTCTCAAAGACATTGTTCTCACATTTTGCTGTAAGCAGTCAGGAGGAAGTATGCTACTCCTTCAGCACTCTCTTAGAAATCTCCTCAGCAAACTATCCACTTTCATGACTTACAAGTTCTTTTTCCCACAAAATATAAGAACACAGTTCACCCAAGCTCTTTGCCATTTTATGACAAGGATGGCCTTTCCTCCAGTGTCCATAACGTGCTCTTCATTTCCATCTAAGTCCTCATCAGAATGGACTTTACTGCCTATATTTCCATCAACATTTTGTGCATGATTATCTAGGTATTCTCTAGGAATAGGGACACTTTCTCAGCAGCTCTCCTCTTTTCTTTTTGAGCCATCATCCTGAGTCACCTTTAAAAATCCACCACAGTCCAATCTAGTTGTTTTCTAGCATGCACTTCAAAACTATTCCAGCCTCTACTCATTACTCAGTCTCAAAGCCTCTTTCACATTTTTAGAAATTTGTTATAACAGCACCTCACTTCTTAGTATCCATTTCTGTCTTAGTCCCTTCAAACTGATATAAGAAAAACACCATAGACTGGGTGTCTTAAACAATAAACACTCATTTCTCGCAGTTCTAGAGGTTGGGAAGTCCAAGATGGAGGCACTGCCAGCTTTGGTGTCTGGTGAGTGCCCACTTCCTGGTTCATAGATTGCTGTTTTCTCATATCTTCCCATGGTGGGGAGAGCTAATAGAATTCTCTGGTGTCTCTTTTATAAGGACACTAATCCCCATTCATGAGGGCTCTACTCTTATGAACTAATCACTTCCCTAAGGCCCCACTTCGTAAATACCATCACATTAGGCGTTAGGACTTTGACGTATGGATGTGGGGTGACACAAATAGTCCTTAATAATCACAATACTCATATAACTTATTTGGCAATAGTAGGTGCTAAATAAATATGAGTTAAAACAATAGCAAGTAGGAAAGGAATGAAGCAGGGAGAGAAATTAGGACATATAATTTTTTTTTTTTTTTTCCGAGGGAGAGCATAAGTGGGTGGGGGGCAGAGGGAGGAAAAGAATCCTCCAGACGACTCCACACTGAGCACAGTGCTTCGACTGGGGGTTCAATCTTACGACCTTGAGATCATGACCTGAGCTAAAATCGAGTCAGATGCTTAACTGACTGAGCCACCCAGGCACCCTGGACATAGAAATTTTTTGATAACTATTTGGATACTGGCTGACTTCCGATGCTTATCTGAATGTTCCAATCAGAAATGGATCATTTAAACAATTGATTTTGAATATGCAAATTTTAACTGTCATAAAAACAACACTTGCAATCAATAAATGAATGATCTTGGTCCATTTTCAGGGAATTCCCTCACATACTCTGGTAAAAATCAAAGTCATTCTGGAAAAGACAAACTATGGAGAGAGTAAAGAAAGAGATCAGTGGATGTCAGAAGTTTGGGAGATGGAAGGATTAATAAATTGAGCACAGGGGATTTATAGGGCAATGAAAATATTCTGTATGATACTGTAATGATGGATACAGGCCATTATACAATTGCAAAAATACATAGAAGGTACAACACAAAACTGAAAATATAAACTGTAGACTTTAGTTAACAATACTGCATTAAAATTGGCTCATCACTTGTAATAAACACGAATATAAAATATTAGTCATAAAAATTCAAGGAATGGGGAGGGAGTATAAGGAAAGTCTTTGTACTTTCCACCAATCTTTTTTTTTTGTAAACCTGAAACTTTTAAAAAATAATGTCTATTAATTAAAAATAAGTTAAAATTATTACAATCTTTTCATTCTCGTTAACATTCTTGCAAACACCATAATTATATTTTGTCAGATAATACTGAGCCCCAGCTACCTGAAATAAAAACATAAGGAAATATAAAAATATTAGAAGTAAATTAAGAATAACTATGACAGGCTAATCATATTGACATCTTGTGCAGATTTAAAGATGTGGTAATCTGTTTATAGACCTACAGAAATTCAATCTTGACAAAGCTCTGAGGGCCCATTGAAACAACAAATGGTTGGTCTCATAATTTTGAGGTTCATACAATAAAATATACCTATATACAAATATTTTTCTGGTCCCTCTCATTGTAAGAACAGTACTTTATTATTAGGTGATTTTTTTGCTTCCAAATTAAAATAAATCATTAGAAGAGAGTTGAAATGAGCTAAGCCAAAACACTTTATTCAAAACAACTTTGTTCAGGCATCAAAGGGTATTTAACTTTTAACCACATATGTTGCTATCTATGACCATGCTGAGACAGAAAAAGTGGAGCTTACTAGATGGTCATGCTCTAGAATCTTGGGTATAGGACTATAGAGATGAGGAGTTAGTATCCTTTACTTTTGTGTGTATGCCATCCAAAAAATTAGATAATCAAATTTTTGTTACTTTTGTTGTGTTTTGTTTTTACATGTTTGATGCAGTACATTACTAAAGAACTGCAGGTGGAATAGAAAGGATGGAATAGGAGATTTTAAATTATTCTAGTCTATTTTGGCCATCTGTAACTCACCTACTTATTTATAAATTGCGGTTCCTTTATAAACTGTAGCTACTTTATTTACAGGTAAATTTCAAATCATGCCAAAAAATTAAGTGAGGGTCTGTTAGACAATAACATATAAGGATGGCCAACTATGCATCTAGGTTATAAGAAAAAAATTATTGAATATCAATGAACAAGATATTGCTATCCTCAAGGCTATATGAGTCATCTTGCCACAACTAAAAGTCTTTATGGAGGACCCATATGAGAAATAATAAGGCATCTAAAATTAGCAAAACAATTAGAAGTACATTAGTAAGAAGAATTCAATAGTCACTTTTAAGTATTTGCTATGTTCCAGATTCTATGTGTTAAGGCATTGTGTATCTGCATTAAGACAAGAATACCTCTACACATGAGGTATTCTTGAGGCAGTAAACTAAAATCCTACCTTCATAAGACTTAATGCTCTAGGGAGGAGAGGAAAACAAATGAGGGAACTGGTTAACTGCATAGAAAAATATTAAGGTTTCACTTACATGTGGAGCATAAGGAAAAACATGGAGGACATTGGGAGAAGGAAAGGAAGGGTGAATTGGGGGAAATTGGAGGGGGAGATGAAGCATGAGAGACTGTGGACTCTGAGAAACAAACCGAGGGTTTTAGAGGGGAGAGAGGTGGGGGGTTGGGCGAGCCTGGTGGTGGGTACTGAGAAGGGCACTTACTGCATGGAGCACTGGGTGTGGTGCATGAACAATGAATCATGTAACACTGAAAAAATAAAATAAACATATTTGGGGGAAAAAAAGAAAGAAAAATATTAAGGGACAGTTCATTCTGGAAGAGATACTCAAGTTAACTCTATGGGACTGTTCTCTAAGGTGAAATGGCCCACTGATCCATACACACATGGGTAGAAGGCTAAAAGAGCATTTGGAAAATAACAGATGGTTGGATTAGTATGACATGCAGGAAGGAAGTATGTAAAAAGAGACCAGGAAGGTTAGCTAAGATTATGAAATTTAAAATTGATCATAATGGTAATATAGTCCATTGCATTTATTTAAGGTAGAAGAAAGCATGATCAATTCTGTTTTAAAAATAGCATGTGAAAAAATAAATAAATAAAAGTAGCATGTGGATTGAATTTCAGAATGTGAAAATGAGAAGCAGTGAGCATTGTCAGAAGGAAAAGATGATAGTCCACATGACAGATAATGAGGGCATGAAGTAAGGTCCCGATGATGAGCATATAGAGAAGAATTACCTAAAACCAGAATGCAAAATGTATAACCTGGAGCAGATGTCATGGACCTGGGCTGAGTCAAAGGCAAAGGAATCCTGCCAAAAGAGTCAGAAATAAAACATGTGCGTGTCATACAGGAACATGAACAACAAGGGGGAAATAGTCCCCAAAAATAGTAATTGAGTTTTAAGACTTAGAGGCTGTCAGAATATATAATCACTTGGAATATTACTTAAATATGGTTATTTTATGATTTGAAATATCCTTTATATTTCTCAAGCTAGCCCGAAATGATCTAGTAAGATATCCTAAAGTATTCTGCAATGGCAGAAAAAGAAGGAAAAAGAAAAGAGAAAAGAAACCAAATGAAAATCCCATGGCGATCTAGAAGTGATACTCAAAACTCAGTCACAGGTTCACATCCTCTCATAACTGGCATTAGAGTTTATCATAGTCGATATCATTCTAGATGATCTTGACAGTTTCTATTTCCTTTCTAACTTTCCACTCCTCAACCATGTCTTCCCCATATTTACTTTTTAAGATGAAAACTTTACTTCCTATTTAACTGGGGAAAAAAGGCGAAGTGATAGCAATTCCTCAAGGACCTAAAAATATTCTATTAACTCTTCATTTAAAGAGCTTTCTCCTTATAGTAATGGCCCCATATTACTGCTCTTTACAGAACAAACACTTCTCAGAGGAGTTGTGTGTTATTCATTGCCACCAATTCCTCTCCTTTTCTCTCTTGAATCCACTTGAATCAGGCTTTCTTCCCCACCATGACTCCAAAACTGCTGTTTCCAGACACCACTAACCATAACGAAGCCCAGAGTTCAGTCCTCATTACTCATCCTGCCTGGCCTGCCAGCAACTTCTGACATTATAGATCACTCCCTCCTCCTTGAAATACTTTCTTTTCTTGGTTTTTAGAAACTCATGTCGATTTCCCTCGATCTCACTGGCTGGTACTTCTCATACTCTTTTTGCTAACTTCTCATTATTTGCCTGGTCTCATTCTGTTGAACTGCTTCAGGACACAAGCCTTGGTCCTATTTTATTTTCTATCTACACTTACTCCTTTGCTGATCTGATCCCAGTTCCTTGACTTTACTTATTTTTTTCCCCACGGGGCTCCAACCCAGGACCCCAAGATAATGACCCGAGCCTAAGGCAGATGCTTAACCCACTGAGCCACTCAGGTGCTCCCAGTTCCTTGACTTTAAATGACATTTATCTGCTTATGATTGCCAAATCTATAACTCCAGACTGGACCCCCCATTAACTCCGGATTAGAATATAGAACTCTCTATTCATCAATTTCATTCTAATCATAACATATCTTGCAAACCCAACATATCTGAAATTAATCTCCTGATTTCCTCTATTACTACAGTTTTTTATATCTCAATTAATGTCAACTTCATTCTTCTGGGTGCTCAGGACAAAAACCTTGGGACATACTCTGTTCCACACCAAAATTTCAATCTAAAAGCAAACCTTCTTGGCTTTACATGTGAACATATCCAGAATCTGACCATTTCTCCACTTCTTTACCAATACCACCCTGGACAAAGCCACCATCATCTCTCTCATGGATTATTATAACCATCTTCAAACAGGTCTTCCTACTTTCACCCATGCCCTTTTAGTATCTGTTCTCAAACAACAGGCAGAGTGATTATCTTAAAATACAACTCATATCATATCACTCTCAGCTCAAAACCTTCCCATGGCTTCCACTGAACTCAGGGTAAATGCCCAAACCCTCTTACTATACACTTATCTGGCCATGTCTCCTCCTACCAGCCCCTCACTCATTCTGCAAAACCTCACTGGCCTCTTGCTGTTCTGCAAGCATACTAGGTACTCTCCCAACCAAGGAATTGCCTTTGTTCCAACATCTGCCTAGAATTCTCTTTTCCAGATATTGTCATACTTCCTTCTTAGAGTCTTTACTCAAGCACTATCTCAGGAAACCTTCCTTGACAACTGTGCTGTAAATAGCAGCACATCGCATTGGCATATCCTGTCTCCTTCACTGTCGCATCTTATTCCCAAGATGTTTCTTCTAATATATAATACAATGTATTGGTCTCATTTATTTTCCCTGATCACCCACCAGAATGTCACCTTACTGAGGGCAGGTATTGTCATCATTCATTGTCAAATCTACAGCACAAAGATCCATTTCTAACACTTGTAGTAATTTAATATGTAGCCACTGAATAAATAAATGATGAATATTTTAGTCTGATAAAATATTATCAAGCTGACAGAGATAAAGAGTAGTACTAGGGAAGAGAAAGGGTGAAAAGAAGTTTCACTACCCAAAGCAATAGTAGAGAAGAGGAAGCCCCAAACCATTTGGTGGCTGCAGGAACTAGAAGGCGACCTATGGTGCTCAAATGTTCAAATGTTCACCTCATATATGGATAATAGCAACATTTCTAGTAGTGCTCATTTCAGAAAATTCCATTTGGGTAAACTAACTATACTTTAAATTCATTTTCTCATCAGGTTAATACAGGGCCTGATGCGCTCTTGGTATGAATTTTAGTTTCATAAGCTGAAACACAGAAAGTCTTAATAATATCTTATCCAGAATGTCAAAGCAAATCAATGATGAGCCAGAAAAATAAATTACGGCTTCTAGATTTCTAGACACTATTTGAAATCACTAAATGCTACGTCATAAGACAAATAGATTTTAAAAATACACAGCATTTTATAGTCATATAGCATTTTCCCTAAAGAATAATGACATAAGGCTTTTGATATTACTTTTATATCGTGACTCACAGCCAGAAAGAAACCGATAGCTAGGCCAAGAGAAAAATCTGTTTTCATGCCAAATTACAGCCATTTTCAAGGATGGATTCACATATAACATATGGCCCAAGTCCTATTGATTTGCTTATGACTGTTAAGTTTCTGAAGTGTTAGATGTTAAAACATCTTGTTCCTGCTTGTGCTAGCTTAGTTATTCCCATTAACATTAATAGGAGTTCTAGAATACATTCAGAGAATATGTAATATTTCATAGAACTTTATTACCAATTATGTTATAGCCACTTATGATATTTCTAGTCACATTTACTAAAATGTTACACAGCACATTTTGCCTGAGAAAAATTCCAGCTAATCATCAAAGGGCTGTGGTATATTTTAAATAGAAGTACTGTTGTGACATGATTAACTTTTCATTCTTGAGGGTTAAAAGCATCATCAGTCATTTCTTTTGCATTTAGAGCAGGATATCATTACGATATATCACCTAAATGAAGGCTAAGGAGCAGCACAATAAGATGTAAATACCCTGCCTTTTATGGGTCATCATCTTTGAAATGTATACCCAAAAGGGATGTCCGGCTTCTGGTCTTTAATTTATTCAACTATTGCTGAAGCTGTCAAATAACCTGGAAATAATCATCACCCCTATGTTTACCAGTTCACTGTTAGGTTTTTATAAAGTGCATCTTTGTAGTCTTAAAATTAGGCCCTTAGTAGCAGAGGTTTTCTTTGCACTTTTTGTGTACATCATGTAAAAATGTCACAGTCCCACACTCACAGCGGTTAGGAAAGCATAGCCAATATAAAATAACGAAGCTGTAGGAAACCTAATCCGTTGCCTCTTTGTCTGACTTTCCTTCCTGCAGAGTCTGAAAAGTGAGGCTCTCAGGTACATGTAGGTCGTGAAAGTAATTTCCTCTTGTTTCCTGGAAAGTCCAAATTATTTTCTATCCGTTCTGCCTTCTCTAGTGTCAGAAGTAGGGGAACAAAACCTTTACTTTCTTGCTAATTATTTTTACTCCAGCTCCCACTCTCTATTTTCTATTGGAATTGTAATTCACCAGGCTAGTAAGTATGTTACTTTTTGACTTTTATATCTTCTTTTTGACTTGTTAATATTTTCTTTTGTTTTCATTTAGGTCAAAAGGAAGGATCAATAAAACCTGCAACAAACAAGCCATAAAGAAGAAAGCTACACTATTTATTGGACTAGACTTATTCTAATAGCATATCAACTGAATGTTAAAAATGTTAAATTGTCTGGAACAAAGTGATTTACTAACAGGTCCATCTATCCTGCAAAGAAACTTGAAAGCCTCATGGGTATGTATATGTATATATCTATTCACAATACATATATGTATATACATGTGTGCGTGTGTGTAGCCGATGAGCTACCAATTGTAAATATTTTAAGTTTTATAACCATTGATCATTGTAACTAAGATGCATCAATACCAGCCCTCTTATTCATTCTTAAGCCCATATTCTGACAGAAGTTCACCAAACTCTGAAGTAAACTAGAAATATTGTTTTCCATCTTCTCCTATTCTCTTTCATTACAACTCAGCTGAGACTAGATAAAACATTTTAGCTTACACAATACCAGTGAAACCATTTTTCTTCACGTACTCTGAAAAGAGCTTTGTGTTTTTATAGTGTGGAGGTTTCCTCCATTTTCCATGGGGAGGACAAAAAATCAAAAATGCTATCCTGTGGTTCAGATCTATTAAAAGTTCTTATTTATCTTGAGATGCAAAATGAATGATTTTCTATCCTATCAATTCATTCATTTTAATTCATTCTTTCATTGGACATTATTGAGTGCCTATTAACGGCTTTAGCCTGGAGTTTACGGTTTAGTGAGGAAAAGTAACACATAAATAAAATGTGTTGTGATGACTGCCATAAGAAGGGGCTGCATATGTGCCGTGTGAACACAAAGCAATGAAATCATTCTGCCTAGGGAAATTAAGGAAAGCTATGCAGAGGTCATATAAGTTGAATTTTGAGTGAGAGAGAGATTTCATAGGATGCCTTTGCTGTCTCAAATGTGGTGCTACTATGCCTACATAGTTCAAAACTACCTGAAAGCATTCAAAAACATAGCTCCTATGAAAACTGCAGATTGAACTATTGGGTGAAATAGAAGGAAGACAGAAGGGTATGGTAGGAAATAAACTCACTAAGAGCTAAGGAAAGAAATTACAAAGAAATGTTTATACCATAGTAAAGCTTTTGGATTTTACTTTGTTGGTAATAAGAAATGTATGAATGAAAGTGGCCTGATTAAATTAGAAATTCTGAAAGAGTAACACCATATGAACAAGTGAGGAAGTCCTCCAGACACCATTTCTTTCCAGGATAAAGATGACGGTTAGCCAGATGGAATGATTCTAATGGTGGCGTCACATGGAGTTATTTTAGGAAGAGGCATTCATGTGACCTAAAAATACAAACTAACTTGTAGAATCCACAGAGTATTTGAGTTGAGATGGAATGAAATATAAATTACTAATTTACGCTCTGCCTTATATTTCAGAAAGTTTCATAATGGCTTAGAGAAATATGCACGCTTCCATAAGATTGTAAAAGATAAAGAAATCAATGTAAAGAATAAAGGAAGGTCAAAATGTGGAGTGAAATCAGAGAATAAACTACGTATATCCATGCAATAAAACTATGCTTTCTCAATACATTTTATTTAAGCATTAATTAATTCAAATTTTATTGTTCATCTTTTGGGAAAAAATATCTTCATAAAAACAGATTTGCTTAAACTCGAATTTAAAAACAAACCTATGAAAGACTGAATAATAAATATAAGACAGAAAGTCAGGATATATCATAAAGAAGTGGAAACAAAAAAGAAGTAAAATATTTATTAAGTATGAATTTGATGCAGGCACTATTATAGGAACATATGCATGATTCCCTACATGCCCCTAATTCATCCTTGATATTTCTGTGCACAACTACACTACAGTGGAATTAGTGTGGATAATTTTTATCTTCTAAATAGTCTATAATATGTTTTATTAAATATACAAAGCTTATACTCAAATTCATATTATTTTCCATTCTTAATGGAATATTAAATCATGAAATATTAGTTTTAGAAGACATTAGAGTCATAGTCTCACTAACTCCTCTTACATCTGTGAAATAAGTATCCCAAATATGAGAAATGATGTGTGCAAAGACTTCCTGCTTATTAGTGCCAAGCTTACCAAACCTGAAATCTCAGTCTCAGCTTTAAAGTAAATATAAACTGATTCCATTTGGATTCCTCTGGCTTTGGTGTTACCTGAAATTCAAACATATATGAAGGATAACTGTACACTATTTCATCAGCATACAGTTTTCAAATACTCATTCTGAGCATAATGTGAAGAAGCAGGAACACAAGTTCAGGAATATAAAGGTGAAATGAAATAGAAAAGAATAAGAATAAAGGATTTTTCAACAAAACTTGGGAGAGATAAAGAACTAGAGATATAGAAACTTAAGCCTAATTTCCCACTTAAGTCAGGAAGGAGATCACTGGAATGCATGAAAGTCAATTTGTCATATGTACTTTGACATGACTCATCATGATCAAGATGAAGGCTTTTGTACATCAAGTAGAAATGCTAGTACAGCTATGGATGGTAGATTAGAGAGAGTTCATTTGGCATTTTTCCAAATAAAAAGGCTGCATTACTTGGAGACCACAGTTAACAAAGGTCAGACATTAGATATTTGGATACAGAAACAGTCCCCTTACTCCAAAAGCCTCTTATTAAGCATCCTGAAGTTACCTGAAGCAAAGTAAACACCAAACACATTTACAAGCAACTTATTGAAGCTATGATATGGGTCCTGTAAAATTTCTATCAAGGAGAGTATGTTGATAAACTATACAGTATCTACTAGTACCATTATAAGATACAAATATATAATTGATATATGTTATGGGCTGTGTGTATTGTTTTATGTTTTGTGAAGGCAAGAAATTTGTTTTCAGGATTTCATAGGTGCTCTAGAAACCTGTGTTTTCCCTCTTTCCCACCCCACTCCACCTCTTCCCCCATAGTAAAGCTGAGCACCAAAAATGGTTCTCACCATGCACAATGAGCAACATAAAACGGAACTCAAAACAAATTCTCACTTCTGGATGGAATGTTATATATATTCACTATATAATATATATATAGTGATTATTGCCTTTCTTTCAACCCTCTCATTTCTGGTTGTGGTCTTCATTTACAATATGCATCTCTTGAATTCTTCTTATGCTTTCTGAATAAATGAATATGTGATCGGAATGAACAAATGAATATCTTTCTCTCCTGTCAAATAATACTGATCATCGTAATTGGGTAAATTCAGGTCTCTGTTAAGGTAAAGTCAGTACCAATGCTAACACCTTCAGGCGAATTTATTTCTTGTACAGAGTTCTATATTTGTGTTAGAACTACCTACTAGAAAACCAACCAAGAAATCAGGAGGGACCATCATAAATGAGTGCTAGGTTACAGGGCATAGACTCTGAAACAGTTCAGAATAGGCCTAAAGAGCACTGGAAAATGGTAATAAAAGTAACAAGAGAAATCACTCCTGTTCCAAGCATATCACTATTTTATTATGATAGTTAGTAATTTGTTCTGCCTTTTTGAGATTTTGCTGATTCTCAAATTTTCAGCCTCAAGAGAGCAAGGAAAATCAATAAATCAATCAGTTAAATTCAAACTCTGAAATCAGTGAGTTCACATTCCTAAATCATATCTCAGCTTTGCAAAGGAGAGAGTGACACAGCACATGTGCCCGTGGCTAGCATAAAGTAATAAATTGGCTTTTTTCTTTATTTGTTCTGAGAATTCCCACCTTTATTGTGGCTATAGAAACCTTAACAGACTAGCCATTAAATGTAAGTTTCTCATAAACTTATTATATTTAAAAACTGGATGGACTTGAGAAATCATCTTGTGACTAATTCATCTTCATTTTACAGAAGACAGAGTTACACATTTGAATTTCTACTTTCATTTCTCTGAGTATAAAATTAAAGAAGATGGACACTTTTACTGAGTGATATCTTAATTCAAATGACACTTCTTTAGCTTCAAAAGCAGTATTAGATGTCTATTAATTCATCTTTTAAAACATTATAACTATTGAGTACAAAGGAGCACTTCAAATAAGGCAGACACTAAAGTAAATAAACAAGTAAGTGATGCTTATCTCTCTCTTCTTATAATAAGAAACAGAATCAAGGTACAAAAAAGACATTTTTTCAAATGGGTTCTATAAATCACCAGTAAATAAGCTTTCTACTTTTCAATTTTTTTCATATAATAAAAGCAAAAACAGTTCTGTCCACATTTACTCTGAGTGAATGATTTGTTGTCTAAACTTCGAAATTCCATTTTCATTTTATTTCTCTTTACGTTAATGCTAGTGTGTGTAATCAAAGATAATGCCAGAGTCTCAGAATAGCATATTTTCTGTGGTTAACAGGTAGATTTTAGTAGTCATAGGATGAGTAGCTGAATATTTGTTTCAATCTAAGAGAAAATATTGACATGTGTCACAAAAATATGTTCCTCTTAAGGTTTTAAAGTATAGCAATTGATGTATGCCTAATACATTTATGTTGTGTCCTAATACATTTATGTTGTGTTAGCAATGCTTTCAAAGTGAACAAGGTTTTCATTTACAAGAAAGATCTCATAGTTTTATAATCTAACGAAAATTTGAACATGATATATTTTATGTAGAATTTTCATCAGGCTATGAAACTAATTATTTGAAATAATTTTAAAAGATTTCATTTTTAAGTAATTTGTACACCCAATGCAGGGCTCAAGCCCACGACCCTAAGTTCAAAAGTCACACACTCGGCCGACAGAGCCTGCCAAGCACCCCCGTAAGTCCCTACTTATTAAATGTGGGCTACACAGTGACTTACTTCCAAAGAATGCAATATGGAAAGTGGGAAAAGTTAACTTTACAGTTAAGAAACCTGACAAACATTACTTTGTGTTCTAGATTTATACAAGACAATGTGCTCCCTTTTAATTTCCATTGTTGACAAAGACACATTCACTTCCTAAGTGTTGTGACAAGTAAATTATGCTATTTGCAGTAACGGCACAAATCAGATTTCCCAAATGATTGTCAGCACTTTAAAAAATTTTGTTGAACTAAAAAAAATATATATATATACAGAGCAGAATATATAAATCCATAAGTTTTTCTGAAAATGAGTATACTCATGTGATGAACCGCCGTACCAAGCAGGACTACATTGCCAGCCATCAGAAGTCCCTCTAACACCCCCTGAAGTCACTCCCCACTCCCCGAAGGCAACCATTAACTTTATTCTAACAACATGGGTTAGTTTTACCTGTCTTATAATTTATGTGAGAGATGGCACAATGGGCAGTCATTCGTTTCTGGCTCCTTCCACTCAGCATTCATGTTTGTGTGATTCGTCCATATGCTAAGTACAGTGAAGCTAGTTCATTCTCAGTATACACAGTACGGCATTCCATTATGCAGGTGTATTGTAATTCATTTACCCATTCTTGCTTTGACAAGTATTTGGGTAGTTTCCAGTTAGGGACTAATACAAATATTGGAGTGATGAAGAGTCTGCTACATGATTTTGGATGACTATCTATACACATTTCTGCTGGGTTTCTTAGATTATGCATATGGCCTGCTTTAACAGTTACTACTGCCAGCCTTTGACAAATAGAAATTGCCTTAAAAGTCATCAAACACTTATGTTAAAAAGTAAAACACAAATAAACCCTATTCCAAAAGCAAGCAAGCCAGAAAGTTTGGTGAGCCTCTGAACTCTTAAGTACCAAGTGTGGAACATTACTGTGGAGAAAAAATATCTGAATAAGTTGAATAAATTACTTTTCAGTTTTTTATATCAAAAAAGTCTCATTGGAGGCTATTCTTCAAATGATTGACTTTCAAGAAAGGCATTTTTAATAGTGTAGGTGATGTATTCTAAATTTTGACTTTGTGAATAATGGGAAGAATGGTTACCGGGCATGCAGCAGCTTTTGGAAGGCCCTTTCACGGTATAACATGTCAGGATAACAGATGGCATACTCTGTAAAGAAAATTAATTTAAATAAGTCAGGTAAAAACCCACCTTCCTTGAAAGAAAAGATATTTTGTATAAGAAGTTCATCTTATTTATTGCCTACCTGGACAGGTAATGTATTCAGGTTTTTCCAATCTATCCCTTTGTGATGAAACAGGCCTCAAACACTCATCATAAGTGCTATCACTTCTCAAATCCTCCTGTACTTACTGTGTTCTTATCTTATTTATCACTTAATTAATGAATTCTGTGTTTATAATTAACAAAATTTGCTTTCTTTTTCTTTATTATACCAAGCGTGGTAAAGTTTTTGTTTTAAACAATGATAAAAGCCTTGAAAAAATATACTACCTATGGGTGTTGCTTCTGTGTTTGAACTGTAGACTCATAAATTTAAAATGTGCTGGTTTTTAAACATTTTGTCTCATTTTATAAAGTTTTACGTTGTCCAGTTATCAGTTACAGATATTGAGACATGCAATGCTTCTCCTTACAATAATGGACCTAGGAAAAGCAATGCTCACTTACATTATGTTAACATCCGTTTATTGTGCTAGGGTCAGAGTTTATTGACCTTCAAAACACTGAATATACCTGTCTCATCAGAGACATTATATAAGAATATCTCTACTGATGATTTGAATATATGGAAAGTCACCAACATTAGAGTTTGTATTTGTGTGTGTTGTGTGTGTATAGGTGTGTGTATAAACCTGTGTTCTTACATTAAATCCTAGTACAGATATATTTTACGTGTGCACATAATGGCTCCATAAATGTGGATATTATTAGTTAGGCATTAACTCAATAAATATTTTTAGTTTTCTATTATGTCCAATGCTCTCTGCTAAATACTTGAAGGTGATAAGTCTGAGGACACCAAATAACATATGGCCGAGAAAGGAATGTAATACATGCACACAGTGAATATAAGTTGCAAAATGATATGAGCCATGAGAAAGGTACATAGCAATACTTGGCTCATGAGGGTAACATTGTATTTTATAGAGAATGAGGATTATGGGAGAATGATTTAAAAATTATGTGAGTTTTGGAAATTATGGGTAGAGCCTGGACTTGTGGACATGTGAGATAGGTATCATATGCAGAGAGAACACCGGCAAGTGGATGAAGCCAGGGCAAGCAAGTAGTTTAGTTTGATTGAGGTGTAAAGTATAGCAAGGGGAGGAATAGTAGGGAGAAATATATTGTGTCAGTTCTATTCTGACCTGGACAAATTGGTCATCCTAATTCAGAGTCCTAAATGGGTGGGAGATTTCCATATATCCAATTAATTTCTCTAAATCTCTATTTCCACATCTGTAAAATAATCAAGCTGAACTAGATCAGTTGGTTTCCAAATAAAAAATTATGGAGCCAGTTGTAAATTTATATTATAGAAAGTATATGATATGTAATTTACTTATATACACATGTGAAACTTTTCCACTTAAAGATAATATGGTCTGCTACTCCAGTAGACAAATCTACTTGAGAAAACAGTGTCATAAAATTGTCTTTTAAAACGTGTACTTTTAAAGATAAAATTATTATTTTAGATAATATAATTTTTCATTCAAAGAAGTAAAAGAAACTGGGAAAAAAATAGAAAAATGGATAAATAAAAAGAGAAATCAGAAATATGGCTGGGAAAAAATGTATACATATGGAAACAATTTAGATGACATGATTAGAAGAGTACTTGCATTTATAGTTACTAGGATAAAAAAATCACTAAGAATATTTTAAACAAAGTGTGTAAAATATCAATGTGAAACAAAATTTGAAAGACTAATAAAAAAGAAAGTAGCATCACTTCCACCTCATTCTTTTGGTTAAAACAGTCACAGACCAGGAAAATAATTAGAGATCATAGATAGGTACATTCAACAACACAAAAGTATAAATATTTTCTCTGAAAAAAAAAAAGGATTATTTTTGAGCCAGACAAGCTAATTCTGATATTGTAATGGGAAAAAAAATGTTAAGCAAGAATTTCTAAGAACTTTCCGATAAAGAACTGTATTGAAAAGTTATATCCCTTTCAGATGATGTCAAACCGCAATTATTAAAAGCAATTTTACTGAATGATAATGAACAGATCAAAAGAACAGATGAAAATGGCCAAAAGGGAAAGATGTAAGGTCCTTAAGAATATGATAAGGGTACAAAACTAGTGGGGTGAAGATAAAGTATTCAATAAATGGTACTGGAAACAGAGTATTCAGCAAGAAAAAATGTATTCATAAGATAAATTTTATTTTATTTTATTTTCAAGTTTTTATTTAAATTCTAATAAATTAACACAGAGTGCAATATTAGTTTCAGGAGGAGAATTTAGTGATTCTTAATTTACATAGAACATCCAGTGCTCATCACAACAAGTGTCCTTCTTAATACCCATCACCTATTTAACCCATCCCCATGTCCACCTTCCCTCCAGTAGTCCTCAGTTTGCTCTCTATAGTTAATAGTCTCTTATGGTTTGCCTCCCTTTTTTTGCTTCCTTCCCCTATGTTCATCTGTTTTGTTTCTTAAATTCCACATATGAGTGAAATCATATGGTATTTGTCTTTCTCTAACATTTCATTTAGCGTAATATACTCTAGCTCCACTGATGTCATTGCAAATGGCAAGATTTGATTCTTTTCATGGCTGAGTAATATTCCATTTCATATATATACCACCTCTTCTTTATCCATTCATCTATCAGTGGACATCTGGGCTCTTTCCATATTTTGACTATTGTTGTTAATACTGCTATAAACATCATGATGCATGTGTCCCTTTGAATCAGCATTTTTGTATCCTTTGGATAAATACCTAGTAGTGTCATTGCTGGATCATAGGGTAGCTCTATTTTTAATTTTTTGAGGAGACTCCATACTGTATGCATCCCCACCAACAGTATAAGAGGGTTCCCCTTTCTCTGAATCCTCACCAACATCTGTTACTTTCTGTGTTGTTGATTTTAACCATTCTAACAGGTGTTAGTTGATATCTCACTGTAGTTTTGACTTGTATTTCCCTGATGAGTACTGTTGAGCATCTGTTCATGTGTCTGTTATCCATCCGGGTGTCTTCTTTGGAAAAATGTCTATTCATGTCTTCTGCCCATTTTTTTTTCTTTTTCTTTTTCTTTTGTTTTATTTTGTTTTGTTGTGTTATGTTAGTCATCATCAGTACATCATTAGTTATTGATGTAGTGTTCCATAATTCATTGTTGGCATATAATACCCAGTGCTTCTGCCCATTTCTTAACTGGGATTTTTGGTTTTGGGTGTTAAGTTTGATGTTATTTATAGATATGTCATTTGCAAATATTTTTCCCATTCCTTCGGTTGCCTTTAGTTTTTTTGATTGTTTCCTTTGCTGTGCAGAAGCTTTTTATCTTGATAAAGTCCCAATAGTTCATTTTTGCTTTTGTTTCCCCTCTTTGGAGATGTGTCTGGTAAGAAGTTGCTATGGCTGAGGTCAGACGTTGCTGCCTGTGTCCTTC
This sequence comes from Potos flavus, assembly GCA_028534135.1. Classification (NCBI taxonomy): domain Eukaryota; kingdom Metazoa; phylum Chordata; class Mammalia; order Carnivora; family Procyonidae; genus Potos; species Potos flavus. The sequence continues at coordinate 57,359,684 of CM052899.1, forward strand.
TGTATGATTTTGATGGTTTCCTGTCTCATATTCAGGTCTTTCATCCATTTTGAAATTATTCTTGTGTGTGATGTAAAAAAGTGGTCCCGTTTCATTGTTTTACATGTTGCTGTCCAGTTTTGCAATACCATTTGTTGAAGAGACTATTTTCTTTCCTCTGGATATTCTTTCCTGTTTTGTCAAGGATTAGTTGACCATATGGTCGTGGGTTTATTTCTGGGTTTCCTGTTCTTTTCCATTGATCTATATTGTTTATTTTTGTGCTAGTACCATACTGTCTTGGTCACTATAGCTGTGTAATATAACTTGAAGTCCAGAATTGTGATGCTTCCAGCTTTGGTTTTCTTTTTCAAGATTGCTTTGGCTCTTCAGGGTCTTTCGTGGTTCCATACAAATTTTAGGATTGTTTGTTCTAGCTCTGTGAAAAATGCTGGTGGTATTTTGATAGGGATTGTTAAATGTGTAAATTTCTTTGGGTAGCATAGACATTTAAACAATATTTGTTTTTCCAATCCATGAACCTGGAATGCTTTTTCATTTCTTTGTGTCCTCTTCGATTTCTTTCATAAGTGTTCTATAGTTTTCAGAGTACATATCCTTTACCTCTTTGGTTAGGTTTATTCCTAAATATCTTATTGTTTTTGGTGCAATTGTAAATGGGATTGATTCCTTGATTTCTCTTTCTGCTCTTCATTATTGGTACAAAGAAATGCAACAGATTTCTGTATGTTGATTTTGTGTCCTGCAACTTTACTGAATTCATATATAGGTTCTAGCAATTTTTTGGTGGAGTCTTTTGCATTTTCTATCATCTGCAAGTAGTGAAAGTTTGTCTTCTTCCTTGCCAATACAGATGCCTTTGATTTCTTTTTGTTGTCCGATTGCAGAAGTTAGGACTTCTAGTACTATGCTAAGTAGCAATGGTGAGAGTGGACATCCCTGCCTTGTTCCTGACCATAGAGGAAACGCCCGAGATTTTCCCCATTGAAGATGATATTAGCTCTGGGTTTTTCATATATGGCCTTTATGATGTTGAGGTATGTCTCTCTATCCCTACTTTGTTGAGGGTTTTTATCAAGCATGGATGCTATATTTTGTCAAGTACTATTTCTGCATCTATTGAAAGGATCAAATGATTCTTATTCCTTCTTTTATTAATGTGGTATATCATGTTGATTGATTTGTGAATATTGAACCACCCTTGTGAACCAGGAATAAATCCCACCTGATTGTGTTGAAGAATTATTTTAATGTACTGTTGGATTCAATTTGCTAGTATTTTGCTGATAATTAGTGCATCCATGTTCATCAGGGATATTGGTCTGTAATTCTCCTTTTTAGTGGCCCTTTTCTAGTTTTGTAATCAATGTAATGCTGGCTTTGTAGAATGCACTTGGAAGTTTTCCTTTCATTTCTATTTTTTGGAACAGTTTGAGAAGAATAGGTATTAACTCTTCTTTAAATGTTTGGTAGAACCAAACCAGATGGGAAGCCATCTGGTCCTGAACTTTTGTTTGTTGGGAGATTTTTGATTTTGATTACTGATCTAATTTCTTTGCTGTTTTTCAGTCTCTTCAACATTTCTATTTCTTCCTGTTTGTAGTTTATATGTTTCTAAGAATTTATCCATTTTTCCCAAATTACCCAATTAGTTGACATATAATTTTTTCATAATATTCTCTTATAATCGTTTGTGTTTCTGTAGTATTAGTTTTGATCTCTCCAGTTTCGTTTGTGATTTTATTTAATTGTGTCCTTTCTCTTTCCTTTTTGATAAGCCTGGCTAAGGTTTTATCAATTTTATTAATTCTTTCGAAGAACCAGTTCTTAGTTTCATTGATCTATTCTAATGTTTTTTAGTTTGTATGTTTTGATATTATTTATTTCTGCTCTAATCTTCATTATTTCCCTTCTTCTTTTGACTTTAGGCTTCATTTGTTGTTCTTTTTGTAGCTTTTTTAGGTATAAGGTTAAGTTTTGGTATTTGAGATTTCTCTTGTATCTTGAGGTAGGCCTGCCTTGCTATATACTTTCCTCTTATGATCGCTTTTGCTGCATCCCAAAGGTTTTAGACCATTGTGTTTTCATTTGTTTCCATGTATTTTTTTAATTTCTTCTTTAATTTCCTGTTAACCCATTCATTCTTTAGTAGGGTGTTCTTTAACCTCCATGTATTTGTGTTCTCACTAAATTTTTTCTTGTGGTTAACTTTAAGTTTCATAGCATCATGGTCAGAAAGCATGCATGGTATGAACTCAATCTATTTGTATTTGTTGAGGACTGATTTGTGACCCAGTATGTGATCTGTTCTGGAGAATACCCCATGTGCACTTGAAAAGAATATGTATTCTGCTGCATTAGGATAAAATGTTCTGAATATATCTTTTAAGTCCATCTGGTCCACTGTGTCATTCAAAGCCATTGTTTCCTTGTCATTTTCTGCTTAGATGATCTGTCCATGGATGGAAGTAGAGTGTTAAAGTTTCCTACTATTATTGTATTATTATCCATGAGTTCCTTTATGTTCGTTGTTAATTGTTTTATATATTTGGCTGCTCCCAAGTTGGGGGCATAAATATTTACAACTGTTAGATCGTCTTGTTAGATAGACCCTTTTATTATAATATAGTGCCCTTCTTCATCTCTTGTTACAATCCTTAGTTTAAAATCTAGTTTGTCCAGGGGTGTCTGGATGGCTCCATCAGTTAAGTGTCAGACTCTTGATTTTGGCTCAGGTCATGATCTTAGGGTTCTGGGATTAAACCCAGTGCCAACTCTGTGTTCAGCAGGGAGTCTGCTTGAAAATTCTCTATGTCCCTCTGCCTATCCCCCCTCTTTCTCTCAAATAAATAAGTAAATAAATAAACAAATTTTTAAAAAAACTTTTAAAAATCCTGCTTGTCTGGTATAGGTATAGCTATTCCATATTTTTTGTGTTGTCTATTATCATGATAAATGTTTCTCCATCCCCTCACTTTCAATCTGATGGTGTCTTTAGGTCTAAAATGAGTCTCTTGTGATGTAGATGTGACTAAGGTTACAAATCTTAAAATGGGGAGAATATTTTGGATTATCTAGGTTAGCCTCATATAGTTAATAGGTCTATAAAAGTGGAAGAGGAAGGTAGAAAAGTGAGTAATTTAAAAAGAGGAATTTAAAAAAATTAAATTTAAAAAGAAGGCATAGTTAAAGCAAGAGAAACATCCTATCTTCATAACTGGCTTCAATTTGAAGATGGACAAAGGGACATGAGTCAAGGAATATGGGTAGGCTGTAGAACCAGGAATAGCCCTCCACTGACAGTCAGTAAGGAAGCGGTAAACTCAGTCTTAAAACTGAGGTAAACTTCTGAATCATAGGGGCTTCGTTCTGCCAAAAACTTGGTATAGTGCCCTTGAGACTCTAATTGACATTCACTGAATACTCCTTGCAACTGTAATGTAATACACATTCTTACCAATCTCGATGGGACATTCACCAAGATAGACTACATTCTGGGTGATAAAATACATATTAACAAATTAAAAGAATAGAAATCACACAGAGTATGTCCTCGGACCATAATGTAATTAAACTACAAAGCAGTAACAGAATGACAGCTGGAAGACCCATGTATATTTGAAAATTAAACTATCCATTTCTTAACCATACTGAAAATATAAAGCACTATACGTGTTGAATGCTTGGCTGTCCCTCTTTCTGCTAAGAAAGAAATTGACCTCATGTTGAAGTTCACCTATACATAAGAACTTCTTGATGGTAAATTTTATAACCATAAAACAATATATCATTAAGAGAGTTATTAGGAATGCTATATTTCTTCTTAGTGCAAAGGTATGTTTCTTGGGAGTAGAGATTAGAATGCTCTAATAGAATATTATTTGCTATTGTCTCCCCATAGAAATTGTCTACTACAGTGAAATCATTCCCAAGTACATACTTTTTCAAATTATACTTATTTTTATCAACCAAAACAATAATTTAAATCTATTATATTTCAAGAATCAAAACATCTTCTAATATTTTGAATATTAATTATTAGTAGAGTCCCTCATTTTCATTTCATATGCTAAGATTAATTTTGGAGAAGGAATTTCTGCAAAGGAAAATTACAACAATCTCTTTTAGTGCATAGTGAAATTTAGAGATAATAATTCACCTCTAGGCTTAATCTCAAATTCTTTGAAATTATGAAGTTTCATTAAGGGTAGAAAATGTTATGATAAAATACTTTTTAAAAACTTTCCTTTAAAAGTTAACACACAAAAACTTACTGCATAGTTTTAACAAACAGTATGGGTACAGAATAGGATACAAAAACAAAAGGTTTATAGAATTATATATATTCTAATAAAAACAAAAACTGAGATATATATATATTTTTATTTTCCTAAGGTTTATTTAGGCTACAGATACCTCTCTCACAATTTCAAATGGATATTTAATCTTACTAACCTCCAAAATTAAAATATTTTATAGTTATATCACTTTGATTGTGATTATTACATATTATACTCATACTTGTATCAAACACCAATACGATATACCAGCAATAAGGAGGAAAAATTTATCAATGAGGATTAGCTTTGTTTCTTTTCTGAGAATGTCTAAAAATGTAATTAACTGAAACTGAAAACCATAAGCTGTACATTTTCAGCAGCTCCTAAGTAGACAAGAGAGTTGTGTTTGTGGCAAAGCATTCCAACATTTAGGGATATATTTAGAGGTATCATAACCACGGGCATTAATACTTCCCTGAACATGGAATGACTTAGAAGAAAACTTTTGTTAGGTAATTATTTCTATCAGATCATCATAACATAGGAAATAATTTATTCTGTTTGATATTATTAATATTTTCAACCTGCAAAATCTTTCTGTGATTCCCAGGGAACACATTCTTTAAAAAAAAAAAAAAAAGATTTATTTACTTGAGAGAGAGAGAGAGAGAGAGAGTGCTCATAGGATTAGGGTCGGTAGAGTGGAGGAGAGGAGGCAGAGGGAAAGAATCTCAAGCCGATTCTCCACTGAGCGCAGAGCCCATTTTGGGGCTAGATCTTATCACCCTGAGATCACGAGCTGAGCCAAAATCAAGAGTCTGATTCTTAACAGACTGAGCCACCCAGGTGTCCCAGGGAACATATTCTAACAATGGAAATTATTAAACAACCCTGAAGTTAATAGCATCTCTTACAGATATTAAATATGTCTTTGTATGTTGCCATTTTCTATTTAAAAAAGTAGAACCATACTTTATTTTCTCTTGAGTGCTGTTACATATAATTGAAAATGAAAGCTTTATCAGATCATCATAGATGAAATTTTAGGTACATTTGTGGCAATTGGAGAATTATTTAATGAACAGTGAATCAACAGCTTGCTATCAGAAGATGAATTCAAGAAATAGTAGTATCTCATTAGCAAATCTATTACAACCTCCATATAGAGCACACTGTTTTTGTTTTTTTTTTTTAAGGAAATTAAAACAATTAAAAGTGAATTTTAACAAGTGAGTAGTGAAGGGGCTAATTTATAGAAACAGAAACTAAATAAATCACTCATCCTTTCTCTTCTATCAAGAACTTTGAAAGTCATTATTAAGCATATTAAGTAATCACTTATTAAACTGTATACACTGGCATTGGTAATATTGTATTCAGTTTTCTAAAGTAAATCCCTTTTCAAGGGAAACAGTTATAAACCATGTTTTTATATCAAATTCACTATTAAAAAGCATAAAGCTAAATATTTTCTCCTAATAATTTTAGATACAAATAAGACTAATCTAATAACCTTTGAATCACAAATTTTGAACCAGAGACAAATTGTACTTACTAGAATTTAATAATAACTGTGATTACCATAATGAACTCTCAGTTCACAGGAGCTAATTAATGTTTTAACTTCTCTATGTGGAATGAGTGCAAACTCCAAAGGAAGGACTTGGATTTAAGCCAGTTTTTGCACACACTGCCTATGTATCCTTGCACAAATCATTTAACTTTGTGAGATTCGACAAAGTTGTCATTATTTCTTTAAAAAACTAATACCTTGAACATGCAACATGAAAGTCAGAGAAACCTTTTTGAGTTGGAAAGGCTGAAACTTGTTTTGATGCACAAGGCATTCTGCTTATAATGCTAGCCTGTTCAATACACTCAAGGTCAGCAGAAAGGCCACAATTCTAGTAGCATTATGATTTCTATTTTGAATTACCTTTGTAATCATATTCTTGCTTTATTGGTTCCTGCGACAAAAAGCCCCATCCCCTTTCAAAAAATGTTCATCTTTTGTCCCTATGTGATAAAATGTGTCCAGGTTAGAGGTTACGGAGCATTTTTCCTACTTTAATGTAGAAAACAGCACCATGCTGTCATTTTAAGAACTCCTCTAGTGTGTGTCATTGGCAATGCCTGGAGGTATTCCTGAAGAACCTCAGTGAAAGCCAAATGGCTCAGTGAAAGGGAGGGGAAGCCAGCAGACAAAGCAATATGCTGCAGGGACATGGCTGACTCCTTTGTCAGACCCCAGACGCACTCAGAAGTACTGGGAAGGAATCAAAGGTATTTCCTGGGGGTTCTAATCCTGTCTAAACTGATAAAAGCACTAAAGTCACTGGAATTTAAGTGGGATTGTTTAGAGTACCCCAAAATAAGCATCAAGTTTCCTTAAGAGTACATGTAATTAAAAAGTTGAGGGAGGATCATTTTCTACTTATATAGCTCATGTTACTGGATTGGATATTTAGACTGAGGGAAGAATAGAGAATGGGAATCCTAAAAATAAATGTAATTATTCACATAACCCTTTTCTGGTTGGAATCAATTGCTTATTTAAAGCAATTCCTGTATGAAAATTTACCTACGAATCTCTACTGAAGAAGATACTACTTTATGCTGTGAATTATGTCATCTGTAATCAGTGTAAAAAGCTGTCCATTGTCTAGATATTTAACGTGTTTAACTTTCTGGCCTTTAGGTCAAGACGCTTTGCTTCTTGCTCATTCACTTTTTGGGTACATGAATAATTGGTCTTTGAGGCTTAAAATTAGTATGACTGGGAAATGGTTTATGAAAAAGTAATGGAATTACATTGCACTATTTAAAAATCCACTCTAAAATTTTAATATCTATTTTTTATCTGACAAAAATTAATATGACTTAACAGAATTTCTCAAACTATAAATACCCTAGATAACTGATGTATGAGACTGATTTATACCCTAATGGAATATGTTTAAGATCGGATTGCCTAAAACTGGTCCTCTGTAACCATGTATGTTTCTCCCCAAATGTATAAACTCTTTAAAGGAAGAGTCTATGTTTTGTTTATCTTTGTCATTCTGGTATCAGACAGAGTTCTTGGCACATATCTATTTCTTGAAGAATTACACATAAGAAATAGGAATCTTATTTAGGGGAGGAAATGGGCTATGAATGGATGTCATCTGCCCTGTGGAACAAGTTAAGGACAGAACTATCTAAAAAGGCATTGGATGCCCATCAATGCTGAGAAAAGAGACCTGGGAATACCATGTGGTGAAGGAAAGACCAAAAAGTCAAGGATATATTTTACTCATTGGTAATTTTTCTGGGAACTCTGATAGCAGCAGACCCTCCATGCTGTTGAAATCAGTTTTTTATTATAACTAAGGGTTGCCAATATCTGAAAGTTTCTATTAGCACATGACAGAAGTATTCACTTTTCCAAGAATAATCCTCAGCAAGTTAGACTTGTAGAAAGAAGAGTGTCCTCTTGCAAAACTCCATGGAAACCAGCTAGTTAAATGTTGAGGTGATCAATATTGGTAAAATGCTGAAGTGGGGAATCATCCCTGGAAGTCTCTGGTCTATCCTGTAACCATAAATTGTGGACCTTAATCTCTGACCATGCTAGGGTAAGGACCACAGCTTCCTCCCCCAGTGATGCAGCCTAGAGACCTTTAGCAAAAAAACTAGAGTTCCTCTCCTGAAGTCTTCTGCATGGATCCTTTAAATCTCTGGGCACCGCCCCCAAATATAAAGAGTAATGAGGCGACCATGCAGCAGTACTGCTTTTTTCCTCCACAAATTTCCCCAGGAAACATTGTAAATACTATTCCAGTTTGGTATGTGCCTTGATTATCTTCTGCCTTCATCTGTTTGACAAAAATGAAGCACAATACTGTGAGAATTGATATATATATGGGTTTGTTTTTTTTTTTTAGATTTTATTTATTTATTTGACAGAGAGAGATCACAAGTAGGTGGAGAGGCAGGCAGAGAGAGAGGGGGAAGCAGGCTCCCCACTGAGGACCCTGAGATCATGACCTGAGCCAAAGGCAGAGGCTTTAACCCACTGAGCCACCCAGGTGCCCCTATATATGGGTTTTTAATTTTTTTAATTTTTTAATTTTTAATGATTTTATTTATTTATTTATTTGAGAGAGAGGGAGAGCACGGGGTGGAGTAGAGGGAGAGGAACAAGCCGACTCCTGCTGAGTCAGCATGAAGCCCCATATGGGGCTCAATCCCATGGCCCTCAGATTATGACCTGAACGGAAATCAAGAGTTAGGTGCTCAATTGACTGAACCACCCAGGCTCCTTTGAAATTTATGTTTTAAATAAATAGTGTGCCAACTGGATCATTTTAAGTTAAACCTATTTAATAAGATTTAGGCGGTTAATGGTATATTGTTTGAAAAGTCTCCTTAAAAATACCTTTTAAATTAAAATTATCAGTACCCCTAAACAAAATTAAAAGTCAACTTATATTCCAAATCAACAAATAAGCACATGCTATAGATAAGTTTTCTCTTTTCCTTTTTTCGGCCTTAACAGCAACTACATCAATCAAATAATATACCTAACAAGAGCTTATTCTTGTCTCATGTGTTTTATGTTTGCTCTAAATTTTACATGACCCTTCATAGGAATTCTGATTGAGGAAACAGGATTCATGATATTCAGGTTTTAGCTGCAACCAGTTACAGAGCAGATATAACAAGCTGCCATTAGCAATCAGGGCTTATGAGCCATGAATATACCCATTGAGGTTTTCTTCTCAATTTAATCAAAAGAATTTAAAGAAAATCAAAAGGGGGAGATTTTCGGAGAGTGAGTGGGCAATTATCTGAAGCATTGTATATCAAGAACCAAAGCTGTATTAATTGGTTGATTTTTTATAATCTCTAAAGCTTATTCTCTAAAAAGAATGAAGGAAAAAAGGAATGAATGAACAAACGAAAGAGAAAAAGAAAGAAAGAAAGAAGAAAGAAAGAAAGCGAAAGAAAGAGAAAAAGAAAGAAAATTTACTGTGTTTACTAATAATTACAAGTCCTGATAATAAAATCCCATAATTGAATCGGTCGTACATTAATACCAAAATATTGTCCACATACTATAATGACCATAACTTTAAAGTTCAAAGCAAAAATCACAAATGTTCACTATTGCCTTTATGTGGTCGTGATAACAGAACGTGAAGCATTACTAGGCTACATCATGGCCAATATTAATTAGGAAAGGTGTTTAATTTAACTTATAATTAATAGAATTAAATTAGTCACTTTTCATTGTTTATTCATTTTTATGTTAATAACTTATTCATGAACATTACAATAATTACAATAATTCAAGTAAGTAAAGAAGTGTAAGGAAAGCAAATAATCCCACCAATTCCCACTTCTAATTATTTAAATATTTAGGTCCCTATTTTTAAAAAAAGTATTTATTTATTTGAGAGAGAGAGAGAATGCAGGAACAGGGGGAGGGGCAGAGGGAGAGTCAGAGAAGCAGACACCCTGCTGAGCCCATATGGAGCCCTAAAGGCATCTTGACTGGGGGCTCAAGCCCACAACCCCAAGATCATTACCCAGACATCATGACCCTGAGATCACAACCCCAAGATGATGACCCTAGCCAAAAGCCATGAGCTCAACCAACTGAACCACCCAGGCGGCCCAAAATAGGCACGTTCTTAAGTTAAACATTACCAGATTACTTTCTTCTGAAAGCAGGTGGAAGGGTGTTGCCTAAGAATCTAAGATTCTACACAAACAAATAGAAGCACTACAATCAGTGGAATTTAAGTAAAAAAGTAAATGGGACTTGTGTAGACTCCAAAAGAAAGGTAGTTAGTGTTCTTAAAAGTATCATGTAACTAGAAAGTTGACTGGGACTCTTTACCACTCACATGGCTGCTACTGGCAGACTGGGTACTTGGCAGGAGAAGAATGGAGAATGGAAATTCTGAAGATAAAGATGATGCCTTTCCTGTTTTCAAGCAAGTACAAGTTAGGTGGGCAATATCTGTGTGAGAGTGCTGATATTACCACACACTTGCCAGCACTGAATATTATCAAATATCCAATAAGCAACAACCAAAATGGTGTCCTAATGTTTTCATCTTCATTTTTTGATGATTAGTGTTTTAAGCCTCTGTATTTAGTTTTTGTGTTACTTGTAGTTTCTCTTTCTAACATGCTTATTCATGTTTTGACATATTTTATTCCAATTTTTACCTTTTTCTTATAATTATAGATGGATATTTAGAAACACTAGAACTTTAATAGTCATTTATGCTTCAATTTTTTGTAAAACATATTAAAGTTGTTATATAGTCAAAGCCGAACTCTAAACTTAAATATATGAAATATGGGTGTCCAAGTGGGACATTTCATCCCATCATAGCCAGCCTGCTTTTTTTCTTTCTCTCTAAATCATGGCATTGTTCTTCATAACTCAGCATATGCCTTTCTCATTTTTACACTTTTATTTTAAGTGGAGATTAAATTATTTTTTAGAAATATCATTATATATATAAGAAAAAGGAAACACCATTGCACAAAATAGATTCTTTGGAGAACATAAATTCTGCTTAACACCATGTATGAAGGCCAGAAATAGCTATTTTTAAAATGGTTCATTTTAATTTGTTTGCAACAGGGCAAATAAATTAGCACTTTGGGAAACACCCATAGCCATTCATTCCCTTGGTATCTGTCTCTCTGTCAGTCTGTCTCTCTCCATTTCAGTATGTGTGTGTGTATACTCTCTTTCCTTATGTAATCTGATTAAACTGTTTTAATCTTAAAAAAAAAATCATCTAGCTTGTGACTTACCAAAGAAATTTTAAAAGCAATAGTTTCAGTTGACAGATACATAAATGTTCAGGGAGGAGTAACAAGGTGACTTTTTTTGGTTTGTTTTATATATTAGAACCAGTATTCATGTATTCAAAATTATAAAACAATCAAATGTTTTAATACAAATATGTAGAGGTTATACATGTAAATTAGATATGGCTTTCAAGGTGGTTACCTGGAATGCCTATACCTGTATCTCCGTGGTATGTTAATACCAAAGTATATGTTATAGCTTATCTTATTCCTATCCAACAGATAACTTTGAGTCACTTTTTTACTATTAACCAAAATTTACTGCCTCCATTGCAGACAATTTTGGTAACATGTGCGTATTAGCCCTATTCTACAAGCTCATTAAGGATAGATACTGCTTCTTTATCATGTTTGAACATCCTGTGCAATATCTTAGTGTAACGCATGGGGCAAATGCTGTATAAATACTTTCTAAAACCTAAGTTGTTCAAGCTGTGAAGACAATTTTCACAGACTAATTTCAAAATGCTTAAAGTAATGGCAGCATCGTTGGAATAAATGCAAAACTGCCATGCTGACGATTTTGGCATGGACAGTATTCATTTGGATGTCTAAATTCTGGCATGTTTTTTGGAAGCAGAAAGAAGTTTCATTACTCTGACATGGTTTTGGACAAAATCAGTGCAAAAGGAGTCCAATTCATGGGATGAGTCATGGAAATCAAAAGCAGAGATGCAATAATATTCCAATTCCAGTAAATATCACCGTGAATCAGGATCTTTAACAGTAATTAGGGGTATGGCCTGCATGGTCTAGTCTCTGAAAAAAAAAATTAAAAGAACTCAAAATAATGTCTCACCAACCACATTGGAAAGATTTTGCTGCCATTAAGACCTTCATATTGGCTTAAGAACTAAGGCGAACACTCAGGCAATAGTGTAAGGTGTAAAAAAAAAAAAAAAAAAGTTATTCCAAGGCACTAGATTTATTTAGAATTCATTCCCTAAATACTGTGTTAATGGCAGCAACTTTTAATTCCAGGCCCTACACTATGGTCAACTAAGGCTTGTGGGTAATATTTTCTGCAAGGGTTAGGATTAGTTTAGATTTCAGTGCATAGCATTAGAGCCTGCCTAATGATCCCAACTAAGTTAGTCTAGACAGTGAGGCTGTCCAACAGAAAATTCTATGGTGATGGAAATGTTCTAATGCACTGCCCTGTATGGGACTCACTACTCTCATGTGACTATTGAGCACTTAAAATATGGCTAGTATGACTGAAGAACTGAATGCTTAATATTATTTGATTATATTTAACTTAAATATAAAAAGCCCTGTGTCTAAAGGCTACCTTACTGAACAGCAATGGTCTACAGCAAGGAGTTACCAAACTACCACTTATGAGCTAAATCTAGAGCACCACCAATTTTTGTAAATAAATGTAAGGACTATGTGGTATATATACACATAATGGAATGTTACACAGCCATAAAAAAAGATGAGATCATGCCATTTGTGACCACATGGATGGACCTAGGGGATTTTATGCTAAGTGAAATAAGTCAGACTGAGAAAGATGAATACCATATGATTTCACACATAGGTGGGATCTAAAAACAAAACAAAACAAAAAACAAGTGAATAAACAAACAAACAAAAAGCAGAATTAGGACTATAAACACAAAGAACAAACTGATGATTGCCAGTAGGGAGGGGAGTGGGGGATTGCACAAAATGTGTGAAAGGAAGTAGGAGATACAGGCTTCCAGTTATGGAACAGATAAGTCCCAGAAATAAAAGGCACAACATAGGGAATACAGCCAGTCGTATTATAATAGTATTGTATGGTGATAGATGGTAGCTACATTTGTGGTGAGCGCAGCATAATGTACGAACTTGTGGAATCATGATGTTGTACACCTGAAACTAATATAATATTGTGTGTTGCTATGTCCAAATTAAAAAAATAAAAACGTATTGTTTTATTTTATTTTATTTTAGTTATAGCCACACGGACTTGTTTACATATTGCATATGCTCCTTTTGCACTACATCAGGACTGAGCAGTTGGAACTGGGACCATAGGACTAACAGAATGTAAAATATATATTATTTGGCCTTTCAACAAAAACATTTGCCAACTTCTAGTCTAGAGAAAGCCAGATTTATAGCCTCACTTTATTTCACCCTATTGATGAGGTATAAATGGCCCAATCAAGGAAAGAACAGAAAGTTAGGAAAATATCCAAAGTTTGGAAAATATCCAAACATCATCTATCTTATAATTTTGTTAAGATCCAACTCTAATTGTAGCTACATACTTCAGCCAGAAGAAGAGAGTGAAGGTTCTTGAAGGCAAATATGATGTAGGACTATGAGAACAGAGGTAATGTAATGTCTCATTCATCTTTGCATATTTCACAGTATTTAATACCAGCCTAGAGAAATGTATAACAGTTAGTTATTTGCTATTGTGTTCTACTTAATCAAATTGAATAGTTATATGCCTATCTCCAAAAAGAATAGACACAACCTAGATAGCGACTGTGATAAAAAGTACATTTTTCCTTAAGTACAGGGTTTTATATCCATTTCTTTCAAAATGTAATTTTTGTTACAGAATGTCACTGAGACTATAGTTTAAATCAAAAGTGAGTTTTCTGTTTGTCATATTTGTTATATTTGTATGTTGCAAGACTAATCACATTCACTAGCTGATTTTGAATTATATTCAATTTTAGCAACAAATCAGGATTTTGGAAAAGAAAGTCTCTCTTCACTTTAAAAAGAACTTGGTATACCATGAGAGACTATGGACTCTGAGAAACAAACTGAGGGTTTTGGAGGGGAGAGGGGTGGGGGGCTAGGTGAGCCTGGTGATGGGTATTAAGGAGGGCACGTATTGCATGGAGCACTGGGTGTGGTGCATAAGCAATGAATCTTGGAATACTGAAAAAATAAAATAAAATAAAATAAAAGAACCTGGTATAAATATCAAATCACTATGTTGTACACCTGAAACTAATATGATATTGTATATCAATTATATTTCAATAATAAAAAATAGTTTATATTTCATTTAAAAAATAATTTTGTATTACTCTGTAAAGAAAAAATAAAATATAAACTATATTGAGATTGGAATAAGCTGATATAACTAAAAATGTACAAGTATATGGAAGTATATGTACATTATGCCACAAAGCCTAAATTATGTATTTCAAGATATCCAAATGTCTTCTGTTTGAAGCTTAGGTTTATTCCTGGGTATCTTATGGGTTTGGGTACTATTGTAAATGGAATCAATTCCTTAATTTCTCTTTCTACAGTTACATTGTTAGTGTATAGAAAAGCAACAGATTTCTGTGCATTGATTTTCTATCCTGCCACATTGCTGAATTGCTGTATAAGTTCTGGATAATTTGGAGGTGGAGTCTTTTGGGTTTTCGACATAAAGTATCATGTCATCTGTAAAGAGAGAGAGTTTTGGCTTCTTCTTTGCCAATTTGAATGCCTTTTATTTCTTTTTGCTGTCTGATTGCTGTTGCTAGGACTTCTAGTACTATGTTGAACAATAGCAGTGAGAATAGGCATCCCTGTCATGTTCCTGACCTTAAGGGAAAAGCTCTCAGCTTTTCCCCATTGAGAATGATATTCTCTGTGGGTTTCTCATAGATAGTTTTTATGATATTGAGGAATGTTCCCTCTGTCTCTACACTCTGAAGAGTTTTAATCAGGAAAGGATGCTGTATTTTGTCAAATTCTTTTTCTGCATCAATTGAGAGGATCATATAGTTCTTATTTTTTCTTTTATTAATGTGCTTTAACATGGACTGACTTGCGAAAGTTGAACCACCCTTGCATCCCAGGAATAAATCCCCCCTGAACGTGATGGATAATCCTTTTAATGTATTGTTGGATTCTATTGGCTAGGATGTTGTTGAGTATTTTGGCATCCATGTTCATTAGGAATATTGCTCTGTTATTCCCCTTTATGATGGGGTCTTTGCCTGGTTTTGGGATCTGGGTAATGCTGGCCTCATATAACGAGTTTGGAAGTTTTCCTTCTGTTTCTATTTTCTGAAACAGCTTCTACAGAATAGGTATTAAGTCTTCTTTAAATGTCTGGGAAGCCATCTGGCCCAGGACTCTTGTTTTTTGGGAGGTTTTTGATCACTGCTTCAATTTCATTACTGGTTACTGGTCTATTCAGATTGTCTATTTCTTCCTGTTTCAGTCTGGGTAGTTTATAAGTTTCCAGGAATGCATCCATTTCTTCCAGGTTGCTTAATTTGTTGGCAAATTGTTGCTGGTAATAATTTCTAATAATTATTTCTATTTCCTTGGTGTTAGTCATGATCTCTCTTTCATTCATGATTTCATTAATTTGGGTCCTTCCTCTTTTCTTTTGGATAAGTCTGGCCAGAAGTTTATCAACCTTATTAATTCTTTCAAAGAACCAGCTTCTAGCTTTGTTGATCTGTTCTACTATTCTTCTGGTTTCTATTTCATTGATCTCTGCTCTGATCTTTATTATTTCTCTTTTCCTGAATGGTTTAGGTTTTATTTGCTGTTCTTTCTCAAGCTTCTTTAGGTGTAAGGTTAACTTGTGCATTTGGGATTTTTCTACATTTTTGAGAAAGGCTTGGATGGCTATGTATTTCCCCTGTAGGACGGCCTTTGCAGTATCCGATAGGTTTTGGACCAATGTGTTTTCATTCTCAATAGTTTCCATGAATTGTTTAAGTTCTTCTTTAATTTCCTGGTTGACCCAATCATTCTTTAACAGGATGCTCTTTAACTTCCAAGTATTTGAATTTTTTCCAAATGTTTTCTTGAGATCGAGTTCCAGTTTCAAATCATGTGGTCTGAGAATTTGCAGGAAATAATCTCAATCTTTTGGTGTTAGCTGAGACCAGATTTGTGACCCAGTATGTGGTCTATTCTGGAAAAGTTCCATGTGCACTCGAGAAGAATGAGCATTTTGTTGTTTTAGGGTGGAATGTTCTGTATATATCTATAAAGTCCATGTAGTCCAATGTGTCTCTCATTCAAAGCTCTTATTTCTTCGTTGATCTTCTGCTTAGATGATCTGTCCATGCTGAGAGTGGGATGTTGAGGTCTCCTACTATTAATGTATTATTATCAATATGATTCTTTATTTTGGTTAACAGTTGGCTTATGTAGTTGGCTGCTCCCATGTTGGGGGCATAGATATTTAGAATTGTTAGATTTTCTTGTTGGATAGACCCTTTAACAGTAGACTTCAAGGGTCACTGAAAAGTCTCTAACTTTTTTTTAATTTAATTTAATTTTTTCAGTGTTCCTAGATTCATTGTTTATGCACCACACCCAGTGCTTCCCTTTAAAATATATAGGGGGGAGGGACCTAAAATAAGAAAATGAATATCTACAAAGGTAAAACAGAAAACTCAAAATTCTTTGGCCAAGATATTTAGAATCCTCTCTATTGGTGAATAAAACATTAAAATCAATTCCTCAACACTCAGAAGCCAGTTCCTCAGCTAACATCTTAAGCAGTGAATTAAATGCAGTAAGTTTTCAAAGGAGTAAGATTTTTTCACTCTATTGAAATATCCATTTATTTACTCTTTTAACAAATATTTACTGAGCATCTACTATGTGCCACACACTTTCTGAGATGCCTAGAATATAGCAATGAACAAAACATGGCCCCTACCCTCATGAAACTTACATTTTATCTAGGAAGAGGAGATTTTAATATTTCTATAAGTATCTAGTAATAATCTATTAAGGAAACACCAAAATTTTTAGCAAATAGCAACTGTGGGATCATTAGTATTGTTTACTAAACATAACTGCTTTCTACCCATTCCATGCACATGAAAGGATTGTTTTTCCTTTCCCTCCTGATGTTTGCTTGGCCAAGTCACTATCTTAAGTTGAATAAACTATAAGTGGAAGGACCTCAATCTGAATCTCTGTGAGGATGACATAAATCAAGGTCTCTAAGCTGAACTGTGATCTAACTGTATTGTGAGTGAAAAATAAAACTTTGGTGTTCTTAGGGTGAGCAACTATAGCCCATGGGTCAAAATCAGCTCGCCACCTGTTTCATAAGTAAAATCATGCCCTTTAGACAACATACTATCTATGGCTGCATTTATGTGACAGTGCCTGATTGGAATAGTTGTAGCAGAGCAACTACTCAGAACAACTACTGAGGGTAACTACCAGGGTCCACAAAGCTTAAAGTATTTACCATTTGACACTTTACAGTAAAAATTTGCTGACCCTATTTTAAGTCACTAAGCTTTGGGTATTATCTATTACCTGTACATAATCTAGCTTTTATGGGCTGAATTGCATCCCCCACCCCCAATTCAAATGTTGAAACCCTAACCCCCAGGACCTCAGAATGTGACTATATTTTGATATAAAGCTTTCAAAGAGGTGACTAAATTAAAATGAAGTTTTTAGGGTGGGCCCTAATCCAGTCTGAATGATGTCCTCCTAAGGAGAGAAAATGGGACACACAAAGAGATACCAGGGATGTGTGTGCACAAAGAAATTACCATGTTAGGACACAGCAGGAAGGCAGCTCTCTGCAAGCCAAGGAGACAGATCTCAGAGGAAATCAACCTGCTGACATTTTGAATTTTGACTTCTAGTCTCTCAAACTATGAAAACAAATTTTTGTTATTTATGCCACAAAGTCTGTGGTATTTTTTTTATTGCAGCCTTAGCAAACTAATATCCTTGTCTATCCTGACTGATGCAGAAACTGGTACCTAAATATCAGGTGATGGTCTAAATAACAACAAAATATGGTGACTATTTAATTTGCTAAATCAGCATATGCTACAGAATGTGAAATAATTTGTTAGTTACTTAATTCCAATTACTAAATTTAGGCAATACTTTTCATATTATGTCATGATGGTCTTAACCATTTACTAATATAACTATCTATCATCTATCTATCTTTATATCTATCTATCACTATTCTATCTTTATATCTATATTTTATTTTACTTGATTTTCTTCTCTGTGCATAGAATATATGACTTCATTGGTGATTATTCAAGTTAAAAAATAACATAACTCACTCTGTTCCATACAATCAGAATACATTGTATATCTGAAAAGCCAAACTATTGTAAAATAAAGTGTCATTGTTTGATAACCCTGCAACTAACAGATAGCAGGAGATGCTTGTTAGTATCTAGGGACAAAGACTTTAAAATTATGTTTCTTAGTTGTCCTAAAAAGGATAAAATATACAAAAACAGTTCAATATAGTTGTAGTCATAAATATTCTCTATCAAGAAAATTCTCTGCATTTTTTTCTTTCTTTTTTCTTTTTTTCTTGTTTTGTTTTGGGGGCCTGTTCTATCAACCTAGATCCCTTTTGTGTTGCGCAGTCCCAAATAGCCAACCCACATTTCAATTTTAAGGATATAATCCACCGCTCAACAATCATTGACTATATTGTGTTTTGCCTCAACTCAGTGTATTGGAGTATTCTTCAAAGGAAAACACATTTACATAAATAAATGTATCTTTCATTTCATATCAAAGAAAGTCAATCACATTATTTCACCCAGAGAATCTATTATTAGAGGAACAATTTTGTCTTTTAGTCCCTACTCATTGATGAACAGGATTTATCTTATTTATAATACTAACATGAAAGGCAAGGCTCTCTCTAGATGAAAGAAAGCCAACGGTCTCAGCAGAACACTTCAGAAGTGTACGAGCATGAGCTAAAAATGTGACTGGCCTTCCAAAGTCTCTGCAGATGTAAGGATTAGAACAGGGTAAGTGCCAATTGCACTGTGAATTCAAAGAAGCACCAAGCACCACTCCAAAGTGTAGTTTCAGTAATACACATTCTTAACTCTTGGTCTTTTGCATCGCTAAGATTCTCAACAACATGTCAGGTTTTGCAGTGGTAATAGAATCATTCTAATAACATGCTTTACAGTTTTCACATCACAGCTAGTATTGCACAGGTGTTGCCAATTTAGAAGGGATGAGCCCGAGCCCCATCCCCATTGTATGATTGATGTTCTTTGCCTGAACCATTAAGGTAAGTAAAGGATATCAGATGATTCTTCCTCTGCTGGGAGCTCCCATGATCTCCGAATCTCACTTTTCACCCAAATGAATGTTATTTTGGTCGGAGATATGCTTTTCCAAGAGAGAAGTGAAAGCCTCTCAGAATCAGGGGTTTAGACTCAATCAGTAAAAGTCATATGGGTGTCACTTTTGATGTATCTGTGTGTCCTTGACCAGGTTTCATAGTGTGGAAATGAAAAGTTCGCTCTCTTTGAGGCAGTGGATCACAGCTCTGTGGGGATCCATGTCGCTCCTGACCATGTTTGAAAAACTTCCTCACATGGGCACCTTCTGTACTGACTACTCAGACTACTCCCACATGGCCCCCTCTTCCTCCGCAGGAAGAGGCATCTAACTGATGCCATAAAGCTTAGCGCCTTAGGATTTAAAGCATATTAGCGTAGTGTCTATGGCTAAATTGTAGACTCCTTGAGAGCAGAAACTTTGCACTGTCCTTCTTTCTGTCTCTCATAGCTCCTATAACCCTGGAGAATGATGAAGATGGCGACAGTGATGCTGATGATGTGGAAGAGGACATATTAGCAACAGTGATAACTAACATTTGTTGGCTGTCAAAGCCCATGTTAAGCCTTTTTCATTAGTTTTGTATTTCATCTTCACAGGAAACCTTTGAGGTACAGATGAAGGAACTGAGGCTGAGGTCACTGTATTCAGTCACTGTAGGGGGCTGAATAGTGTTCTCCAAAATTTGTGTCCATCTAGACCTCTGAATCTGTCTTTATTTGCAAATAGGGTCTTTGCAGATTTAGGTAATTCAGTTAAGATGAGGATACAGAGGAAGAGAAATTATTTTCTTTTAACTGTTCTAAGCTCTCACTGAAGTCCCTTCCTCTTCTTCCTTCTTCTATCTCTCCTGGTGGCTATAGTCCTTGGTAAACCAGAGTATAAAGGAACACCAAGGCAAAATGGACTAAGGGCTCAAGATGAGGAGAAACATTACAGATAAAGGGCTTGGTCTGCATTATTCACGGTACTCTCCCATCCTTGCTTAGCTCCCAATTCTTACTAGTGTCTTCATTTTTTGTGTAAAGCAGAGCAAGAACCTCCATGCTTCATAGAATCAGAACCTCCAATCATTTGCCAAATAGCTCGTATGATGACATGATGTCAAGTGCCCAGGGCAGTGCCTGTCCTAGGAGGTGCTCCATTGAAATGCAGCAAGAGCCCTACCCAATTCTTTTTTTTTTCTTTCACCTTTGACCCCCTTCACCCATTTTATATTCTGTTTCTTTATATGTTAATAAGCTACTATAACCATGTTAACAGCTCTCTAGCACACATTTAAGTGTTCACATTCAATATGGATGTATTACTCAAACTATATCCTTGAAGTGTTCATAATCTCATATGAGAGGAATTATCATCAAAACAAGTCAAAGTATCAGTGGTGGTTTATTTGAGTAAAGATCCCCAGTTAGTCCACAGCTATGACCTCATGTGTACCTCCCCTTCTTCCATATTTGTCAGAAAGAGGCAATATTCTGCAAAAATAACAAAAAATGCATTTAAGAGTTTCCTATAAAGAAGTCTGTTTATTATGAGAGTCAAATAAAAAAAAAAGTTTAAGGAAAAATAAGTTAAATGTTGTAAAGTTCCATTCATTATTCTGCTCAACATTAATTTTGTCATTCAAATTAGTTGGGAGCAGTGGCTATAAGGACTAACTCATTAAGGTCACAATTATTTAAATATAATTTAAAATTTGATAAAACAATTCAGTAGTATATATACATATACATTTTCCTTTCTCTAGCATTAATAAGCTTTATGATTTGTAAATTAAATGCTAAACTTTCTTGAAAAAGACAGTAAGGTATGAAATAAAACTTGTCTTGGTTTTAGCACTAGTTGTCCTTGAATATGTTTAGCAGTTTCACAAGTATTTAGTTTTTATAGCATATTCTTTTATATTTTAAAAGTCTATGTTTATTTTGGAAATTTTTTACATATATTTTAGTGTAGGACTAATTTTGAGTCTAAAGTGAATGATAATAATCTCCCTGACCTTAGTCTCTTTTTTTTTTTTTAAGATTTTATTTATTTATTTGACAGAGAGAGATCACAAGCAGGCAGAGTGGCAGGCAGAGGCAGAGGGAGAAGCAGGCTCCCTGCCAAGCAAGGAGCCCAATGCGGCACTCGATCCCAGGACCCTGGGATCATGACCTGAGCCGAAGGCAGCCGCTCAACCAACTGAGCCACCCAGGTGTCCTGACCTTAGTCTTTTTTAAAATTTCCTGATGTTGTCATTTCTCCAAAATGAATACAATAAATAACAAAAAATAGTCACCATGTGAATGTGTGTATATGTATATATGTATACGTATATATACATATGTATGTACATATATACACACATATATATTTTTTAAACTTATAATCATATTCATCTGTTTAAATATATAAAATATAAAATAATTTTGCAGCTGATCTCTACTATGATTATGTTTTTAACCTATATTTTGTTTCATTTATAATCTGTAAACTAAGAATGATAAGACTGCCCTCCATCAAGTAATTATTTCTTACTTTCTAAGTAACTTAAAACCTAAGCTAATTGGAATATTTCTGAGTAATTCTCATTTAATGACTTTCAAACATGCAAAATATTTCTATTGAAAGCAAAGTCTCACAAATTATACTGTTTGACTTCAATCTTCAGTTCTGTATGAGAACTATAGATAAAAATCTAGTTTTAAACTAAAAAATATTCTACACTAAAGACAAAATATTGGCTCCACATTTCCCTACAAATTGCTCTGTTCAGTATCCCATGGCAAGTTTTGTCCCTGCAGCAAAAAGATAGATTATTTGTGTCTCATTAATTTTTATGTAAAATTATTCTTTGTTCTCTTGGTTGGTCTCTGTCTAAATTGGAAGGGAAATAACTACAGATTTTTTTAATGAGTTTAATTGTCCAGATTTATACATCCACCACTTGTAATTTTAAAAATGGGTATTATGTATATCCGTGATAAATATTTTGTAATTACTCTTTGCTATTTATTGTATATTTATTGTATAAATTTTAGAGCATTGACAATGTAATTTTGATGAATAAAGGAAAAGAAATTCAAAAAAGACAAAAGTCGATGAGATCATTACCATTCACCATAGACAGAAAACTAGTCCTACACTAAAATATAGGTAATGAATTTCCAAAACAAACATAGACTTTTAAAATATACAGGATTTTTAGTATTGTTGAGGCAACTTTCAAAACAGGAGAAGATATTTGCAAATGACACATCTAATAAAGAGTTAATATCCAAAATCTATAAAGAATTCATCAAACTCAACACCCAAAAAACAAATAATCCAGTTAAGAAATTCAGTTAAGACATGAATAGACGTTTTTCCAAAGAAGACATACAAATAACTAACAGACACATGAAAAGATAGTCAACATTACTCATCATCAGGGAAAGACAAGGCAAAACTACCGCGAGATACTACCTCACACCTGTCAGAATGGCTAAAATTAACAACACAGGAAACAACAGATGTTGGTGAGGATGTAGAGGAAAAGGAACAGTCCTACTCTGTTGGTAGGAATGCAAACTGGTGTGGCCACTCTGGAAAATGGTATGGCGTGTCCTCAAAAGTTAAAAATAGAACTACCTTATGATCTAGCAATTGCACTACTAGGTGTTTACCCAAAGGATACAAAAATATGGATTCAAAGGACACATACACCCTGATGTTTATAGTAGCGTTATCAACAACAGCCAAAATATGGAAAGGGTCCAGATGTCCATTGACTGATAAATGGATTATATATATATATATATATATATATATATATATATACACACATATATATAAAACTCACCCATAAAAAAATGAAATCTTGCCATTTGCAACAAAATGAATGGAGCTAGAGCATATTATGCTAAGTGAAATATCAGCCAGAGAAAGAAAAATACCATATGATTTCACTCATATGTGTCATTTAAGAAAAAAACAGGTGAACATAGAGAAAAAAAAGAGAGCCAAACCATAAAACAGACTCTTAACTATAGAGAATGAACTGAGGGTTGCTTGAAGGAAGGTTGAGGACAGAGGGGATGAGTTAAGTGAGTGATGGGGATTAAGGAAGGTACTTCTTGTGAAAAGCACTGGGTGTTATATGTAAGTGATGAATCACTGAATTCTACTCCTAAAACTAATATTACATTATATGTTAACTAACTAGAATTTAAAAAACTTGAAACTACAAAATATAAATAATTAATAATAAATAAAATACACAGGATTATGCTATAATAACTGAATACTTCTGAAACCTCTAAACATATTCAAGGACCGTTGTGCTAAAACCAAGACAACTTTTATTTCATATCTTACTATCTCTTACAAGAACAGGTCAGTATTTAATTTACAAATCATAAAGCTTATTAATGCCCACAAAATGAATAAACTAAAAAATAATATTATTTGTATTAAAATAATAAGCATTACTCTACTGAATAAATTCCAGTGTCTTGGATAGTAGGGAAGTAAGATGAAAGTTTCCCAGGACTTTTTCTTTGAACCCTATTAAGGATTGTCTTTTTAGATAAATTATAGCAGAATCGAACTCACTTTTCTTAATATCTTGCATTTTTGTTGTTCAGA
>CM052899.1:57384020-57411018 GCA_028534135.1 Potos flavus
TTGTCTCTCTCTTTTTATTTCCTTATTCATTTGTTTTGTTTCTTAAATTCCACATATGAGTGAAATCATATGGTATTTGTGTTTCTCGGACTGACCCATTTCACTTAGCATTATACTCTCTAGATCCATCCATGTTTTTGCAGTTGGTAAAATTTCATTCTTTTTTATGGCTGAATAATATTCCAACATATATTCTAATATAAATATATTCATATATATAATATTCACATATATGTATATGTATATATAATGTACATATATATACATACGTGTGTGTGTGTGTGTATATATATATATCACATCTTTATCCATTCATTTATCAATAGATACTTGGGCTACTTCCATAGTTTGGCTATTGTAAATAATACTGCAATAAATGTAGGGGTGCATGTATCCCTTCAAATTACTGTTTTTGTATTCTTTGAGTAAATAACCAGTACTGCAATTCCTGTTATTTCATTTACATTATTCTGCCTTCTCTCTACTTCCCTGCACCTTAGCTATAAACAAGCCTTGATAAGCTGAGCTTCCAATAAACTGATTTCTCTTGATTACTCAAGCTTCTTTAACTCCAAATTTTGAGTCAAGTTGTCTTGGTCAGTATTACATTTTCATTATTAAAATCTTCCTCATCTCTTAAATAACTACCCTTTTACCTAAGTCATGGAAATCCCAGTGTTTTAATCTTCCTAGAAATTGTTAAGATAGTCTAAACATCCTCCTCATTTATTTCTGTCCACCAGGCAAAAATGAACTTCAGACATTCTAATTATTTCTTATTCTTCTATTCTTTCTTTTTTTAATATTTTAATTAATTAATTAATTTATTTATTTATTTGAGAGAGAAAGTGAGTCAGCATGAGTGTTGTGGGGGGCAGGGAGCAAGAGAAGGGCAGATCGAGAGGGAGAAGCAGGCTCCCTGTTGAGCAGGAAGCCCAGACCTGGAGCTGCATCCCAGGACCTCAGGATCATGACCTGAGCCAAAGGCAAATGCTAAACCGACTGAGCCACCCAGGCACCCTAAACTCTTCCCACTCTTTCAGATGTTCAGGTTGCTAGCTTCATGAGTATATATCGTAGGCCAGGTCCTATAATAAGTAGATAACTAACTTATGAAGTTGTACGAATTCAGGGAACCAGGAACTAAAAATATTTCTTTAACTATTTAATGATAATAATCTCATCCTAGGAGTCATAGTCATTTAAATCAATGATGGATTCACTCTTTCTAAAGCCACGTCTAGGAATGGAAATGGTTCAAACTATTATAATTCATTTCTACTGTAACCAAATGAATTTCACCTTCTTTCACATGAACAATGCTTCCCTATTATTAAACCCAAAAAGTCCAAGTTTACTCTTGATGGTCCATTGCAAAACAAATTCAGATTAATTACACAAAGCTTGCTTAATCAAGTCTCATGTTCAAGCTGATAGATACAAGCTTTAAGTATGATACATCACCAAATTTTTTTGTTTTTCTTTTCTTCTCTAAACTTGAACTCCAGTCCTTTAAAAGGAGAAATCTTCGAGGCCACATGGGATGTTTTCAATCAAACTTTCCATACCAGTGTTTCAGTGTATAATCTATCAATTTGCTTTCAAATACAACTAAAATTATTGACTATATTCTGACAAGGATTTGCTTTTTAAGTGTAGTACTGTCATCACCAAATACGGCCACCATCACTTTCCTCACTCTATAACTACATTGTAACCCTCCAACAAGAGGACGAATCTAGTTTCTCTCCCCTTGATTCCCCTTGACTCTTGAACACCCTTACTGATTTGCTTGACTTGTGTAATAAAGCAGAAGTGATGTTCTTTGAAACCTTTGCCGCTTCTGACTGGGTTTCTTAGAATATTCAGTTTGGGCACAGTTCCTCTAGAAATTCACCTTCCCTGTTCTGAAAAGCCCAATAACATGGAAAGGCTACGTATCAACACAGGAGTTCCGTAAGTCATCAGCTCCCGCAGAAATTATAGTTAACGGCCATCATAAACTGCCTGCCATGTAAATGAGCCGTTTTGGATGACCAGCCCAGTCAAGCCTCTGCCTGATTTTACCCACATGAGACACCACATGAGAGCAAGCCAGTTGATTCCAGACAGCTCACAGTACTGAGGGAGATGATAGTATTATTTAAGCTATTATGCTTTGGAATTGTTTGTATAAAGCAATGGATGATGGAACAGTAAGATTGACTTATGATTGACTCTATGCCCAATCAACATTTTTGCAAACAAATAATTCCAGATATTATTTCCAAGTATCTAAAAGCAAAGCATTTTCATCAGTGTATTCTTTGTAGAATCCTGACTACTCCTGATGGGAAAAAGAATCTACCTGATTAATTAACCCAAGAGATAAAAGTTGGAAAACTAGTTAATTTTTAGAGGAATAATTTTCTAAATAAGCAATTAAGTATTATTTTACTTAAATTAACAAACGTTTTATTTTTAGCATCTGTAGCTAATTATATCCAGTGTAGTTTCAAATGATGCTCTTGCACAGTGGGTAATAGCAGCTTTATGGAATCAGAATTTGAATTTCTGCCAGGCCATTTACAAGTCTGCGTGAACTTGGGAATTAACCTTTAGCCTTGTTTCCTCATCTCTGAAATGAGTATTATGATGGCACATTACTCACAGGGAATTAGTGAATTGTAAATGAGAACATATATATAAAGCATGTAGCATGTTGCTTAGCACACAATAAGCATTGATAAAATGTTATTGTTAGTCTCTAGAATATTAATTACTAAGGAAATTTCAGAAACACATAATTAAGATACCTTCCAATATATAAATATATATAAATACATAATACAAATAATATACATATATTTATATTATATAATATGCAATAAAAATACATAAATAAAGGTGTAAGAACAGTGTTCACATTGTTTATCTGTTAGTGATCTCTGGGGGTCGATAAATTATTGTTACTCTGTGTGCTTGTGTGCGTGTGCGTGTGTGTGTGTGTGTGTGTGTGTGTGTATTGTCAGGGAAAGGAAAACTGTCTCTGATGCACAAAGTTTTACCAAAGTCCTTTTATAAAATCTACTATCTACTATCATTGGGTATTATGTATTGAATATTGAGTATTACTCAATGTCAACCCTACTAACACAGCATAGGATTGATTGTTCTAATCCACAGTCACAGTCAAGTTTAGGCCTACTTACAACTTATTTCATTGAAATGGGAATATAATATCAAATTATTTTCCAGAATTAGGGGGAAAATTTTTTTCTAGAGTAGTTCTATGACTAAATTATTTTATTTAGAGTAAGAAATATGTTGAATAAATGTAAGAGCCTCATTTTTAAATTTAACTTTCCAAAAAACATTTACTTTGTGTTATAATAATTGTTATAATAGAAAATATTGTACCGTCATTCAAACATAATTGAAAGGACTATTTTTAAATGCAAAAATATATGTTTAAAACAATTCTTATGCCAGAAGCTTTTTGTGTTATTTTTAAAATATGCCTTCTATTCACATTGACATGCATTGAAATTTTTAAAATTTGAATTCTTAAGAGTAATTAATATTAGATATAAATTGTTTACTTTCATGATTTAAGACAACTCATAATTTTCAATATCTTTCTCTCTTTATTTATAATAGCACTTTATGTTTGCTTTTATTTTTCCCTGCTCTGAACTGAGAAAAGGAAACAGTACTCTGGACAATCAGGTAGTTATACTTACAGAGATTGGACAACAACAAATATGAGGAAGTCTGTTACTGCAATAAACTCCTAACTGGTCTCTCTGCTTCCATTCTTGGCTCTTCAATCAATTCTCAACACAACAGTCAGAGTGATCTTGTAAAAACAAAAGTGAGGTCTTGCCACTAATATGACCCATCTGAATGGCTTTTCATCTCACTCAAAATAGGAGCCAAAGTTATCACAATGGCCCAAGGTCCTATATTAGCTGCCACCATGCCCTAGTCCATTACTTTTCTATTTTCATCTTCTACTATTGTTTCCCACACCGACTCCACTCCAACTACACTGACCTCTTAGTTTTTTATTTAATTCACCAGACACACTCTCATTTCACTGCCATTGCATTTGCTGTTCCCTCTGCCTAAAAATGCTTTTCTTTTTTCATTCATTCAACTTCTCATTTAATTATGTTTATTTATCTCCTTTTTATGAGCTAAGCATTTTCTAGGAGCTATAGTGAACAAAACATCGAGGAATCACTCTTCTCGTGAAATTTATATGAAGTGGGGTCAGTAAACAAGATAAATATATACCCAAAGAACTATAAGTACTAAGGAGAAAAAATGAAGAAGGGATGAGAAGGACTTGAAGAAATGTTAAACAGAGTGATCAACTTCTATAAGTGATTTAAGTGTTATAATTTCAATGAAGCTTTTCCTAATTACACTACTTAATATTGCAACACTGTCCCCCTGAATTTTCTCTGCAGCAACTATTACTATCTAACATATTTTTATATTTTAGCTATTTACTTGGGGTTTTTTTTCTAACTCTAGTTACTGGAATACAATTTCTAAATGGAGAGATTTTTGACTATTTGTTCACTGTTATATACCCACCATCTAGAACAATGCCTAGCAGATGATAGACATTCAATAAATATTTGTTTAATAGATGAATGAGCAAAGTAAGGAAATGTTATAACAACTGAGGATCAGAATGGCAACAGCAGACCACCTAGGCCAACAGGATTGATAGTAGCAAATGAAAAACAAGAGGGATGTTGATATAATACACAATGGTCATAGAGAACCAAGCCCCGACTATTCTAGGGAGATCTCTGGCTCTCTGGGCATGAATTACCTTCTTCTTTTTCCCACTGTGTTTTTAAGTTCTTTTCCCCCATGGTATTCCAGGAAGAATATCATACAATGCTTCATTGTTTCTTATCAAATCAATATCATAACTACGTTTTTGTGTGGTTTCCTCTGTACAACCCAGAGAAGAAACCAGGAATTACATTCCCCAGAATCCTCTTCTCTATATGGTTTCAGGTTAGAGCCAGTCAAGAAGAGACATGAGATTTAGAAAAAGTAAGAGCAGGAGGTGCCATTATTCTTTAGGGGAAGTTGCTGGCAGATGAGTGAACAGATATTATATATGAAACAATTCTCAGCTGCGTTTCTTGAGAATCACTCATGTTCATGTGGGAGACTGAGATAGTCTTCCCTGGCCTTCACATCCCCCAGAAATTTCAAAGGTGATGCAAATCTGTAGCTTCTGTATTAAGACTTTTCATACTTAAATGTACAGAGTGACATTTATTTCCCTGACTGAATCCTAACTATATATATAATTCTGAGAGAAGAAATCTACTAACACTAAGTTCTGTATTTTCCTGTTATGATGTCACATACCAATAGCATACCAATAACAATTTACATAGCAATAGAATATTTAATTAAAATGACTTGTTAACACAAATGTTATTAATTCTTAAGATCCAGTTAAATCTAGTGAAGTTAAATACACCACAATTATACAAAAATGAAATTAGGAAGGCCATGGTTAAATTTTTCCTCCTGTTCTAAGTAAGCATAAAACTGGACTAAATACATGAGACAAGCGTTTTTAGGCACTGGAAAACAAGCAATGGTGAAATGTGATTCTTGAAAGACAGGAAATTGAGTAGATTAGGCTTGTTAGCCCTGTTTTCCCACACTTTCTGCCAGGGGCACTTGCTAGGCCAAAGCAGAGGAGTGGAACTCAAACTAAGCAAGTCAACTCCCTAAACTAAAAAAACAAATATTAGTTCTTAGATTGCTGAAGAGGCTGAAATTTGTGGATAAGAGTGCTAGTAAAAGGCAAGTGTAGAAAGAAGATACCCAGAACACTGTGAAGTGTTCCTCACAAGTTTTTGACCAAAGGCTATGCTGTGCAAGTCCTTTGTCAAGACTAATTTGTAACTCTGTGAGGTGATGGATATTGACTAAACTTACCGTGATAATCATTTCGTGATATATATGTATGTCAAATAATTATGTTATATACTTTGAACTTATATAGGGTTGTATGACAATTACATCTCAATAAAACTGGGAAAAAATTTAAAATACAGACTATATGGATGTCAAGACTTGAAGACAAGACTATAGGACTGATAGCTAATAAGAGAGATTATTCAGTGCAGATTGCTTAGAAACTTAATAGTGAATCTCAGACACTCAACCGAGAACCTGAAAAAGACCATGCCTTAGCAGTAACAGCTATGGCCTAAACTAAAAGACATACCCTATGACCAAGAACAAAACTGAAAGAAAACACAAAGAAAAAAGAAGAAGCTAAACCTAACAAGATTAAAATGATCCAACAATACTTTAACTCCTTTCCAGGAAAAAATAAATAACACACCATTTAGAAGACAACTATTTAATCCAGACTCACTATAATAAATCATGCAAAAATAAAATAAAATAATTATCGTGAAGATAAAATATCAAATAAGATGACAAAAATAATCCTAACTTAGTTGTAATTACAGAAATAGAAATGAATTAAACTTCAGTCCAAAGAACAAAGGCTTTCAAATCAAATGTGTAGAAAAAAACTCAGTAGTGTATTATGTGCAATAAATGTACTTGAAAGAAATAGAAGGCAGCTAAAAATAAAGGGATGAAAAATGATATACTAGGTAAATATTAAGCCAAAGAAAGCCTGTTGCAATTTTGGAAACAAAATTTAATTTTAATGAAAAGTATGATGAGACAAATAAAGGCATTTATATCATGATAATAGTTATACTAAATACAGAAGATATTATGGTTATGAACATGCATACAGCTAACAATATAGATTTTAAATATATTTTAAAAGATTTTTTAGAACTATGGAAAATACAACTAAATCAACAAATTTAGTGAATGATTTTAACACTATTCTCAGAAACTGATATATGAGACATACAAAGAATAACTGAAGATGCATAATGCTTGAAAGTATACTTGATATAAACTTGGCAGCTTGGAGGCAAAAATATGCCAATTATTTAATATAAACAACATTTGTTAAAAATCAACTCTAAGTGACTTACAAAAGATGCCTTGAGTAAGTTCCAGAGAAGCAGCATTATATATTCTTTAACCACAATCAAATAGTAATATAAATTAACGAATAGGAAGCAAAAGCAAAAATCAAAATAAAAGCTATGTAACAACTAAAAAATATACTAGTAAGTGACCCATGAATTTAAAATGATGCAAGTAGGGGTGCCTGAGTGGCTCAGTCAGTGAAACATCTGCCTTCTGCTCAAGTCAGCATCTCAGGGTCCCGGGATTGAACCTAGCGGCTTGGGCCTCCCCGCTCAGCAGGGAGCCTGCTTCTCCCTCTTTATCTCCCTCTGCTCCCCCTACCAACTCATGTGTTTTTTCTCTCTCTCAAATAAAAAATATATTTAAAATTAATTAATTGTTAATTAAATGATATAAGTAAAATTTTAAAATACTTAAAACTACAAAAGTGAGAAATCTACATCGAAATCTATTAGGTAACAAAAATACACTAAAAGGAAAATGTATAGCTTATTGTGTCTACATATGTATACATTTGTTATTCTATCAAAATTCTAAAAAAAAAAGTAAGAACTAAGTAAACATTCAAATTCGTATATTAGAATAAATCTCAGAAATAGTAATTACCTTTAAAATATTTATGCAGATGTGAATTAACACAACCAGATATTAAAAATATACTGAAGGTCACTATAATAAATATGGTACTAAACAAACAAAAAAATTGAATTCAGTTCTCAGAAACAGCTGAATTTATAAGCAAACTTGATACATTTTTACAGTGGCACACACCTCAATAGGGAAAGGATATTTAGTAAAGAATGTTGCAAACACTTACCAATATTGACAAAAATAAAGTTGGATTCTTCACATCATAAGCATGTGAACTCCAGATGTATTATAGCTCTAAATATAAAAAGTAGAGTTATAAAGCAAAAAAAGAAAATGTAGAACTCCGTATTTTTGTGTTCTGGAGGTGGATAAGGATTTCATGAACACAAAACAAAAAGCAAATTTTTTTTCTGTGTATGACTATGTCAAAATGAGGTATTTCTGATCAATAACATGCATAATAGATAGATGACAGATTGGAAATTGATATGTGCCATGAGTGAAATCAACAAGGAATAAACACCCGGTAATTGAACAAACACAAATTAATACAAGAAAGCCTTATCTGTTTGCATGAGTGAATCTGGCAGAAATCAGAATTGCATATAGTAACAAAGTTGTCAGTGTGTAAGGGATAGGATATTTACTCTTTTTTTAGGGGGAGGAAGTGTAGATGGGGACTTTCATGCACTGATAGGAGTTGAAACTGTTGCAGCCATTTTGAAACTAACCTGGCAGTAAAACAAAAAACCCCCACCAGAATGGGAATCATGTGTAAATTAAAGTATAATGTCACAATATAATTTGTACAAATTAAGTACAGTGAAACAACACAAACATTACTGTATATAAGATCACACACATGCACACACACACAAACACTGAGGTAATAAATCATAAATGTGAGAACCAATAGGGGAAAGGAGAAAAGAAGTGGAAGCAGATGATCAAGGGGAAAATAAAAATAATAATTAATAAAACCAAGAGATAGCTCTTGCAATGATAATGATGAGATTGTATTGTAAAGTAAGATAATGCTCCTTAGAAGTATGCTACTGACATAAAAAAGAAGAAATAGGAGAAGAAAATTCAATTTATAGTCTATTCAAACACTTTTTATCAACTCTTAATTATCTGTTGGCTCTGCATAAATCAGTTTCAATATTTTTGTCACTTTAAAAATATCAATTTATTTCATATTTGCATTGGTCTGGAGAGTATTGGATAGTATGTATTCTACAATGTCTAGACAGGTTTATTATGATTATGGAAAATCTCAGTATGGTTTTTGCCACCAGTTCTTTTTTTTTTATTTTTGTAAAAATAATAAAATAACTGTTTACATGGTTATCGAACTTTTTAAGAACATCAAAAGTTTAACTTCCCATCAGTAATGAGAATAAATTAAATTTCTACTCAACACCAGCAACTATAGTGTTTTTAAATTAAATCATACAGACTGAGAGTTTTGGAGGGGTGGGAGGGGGAGTTGGGCGAGTCTGGTGGTGGGTATTGAGGAGGGCACGTATTGCATGGAGCACTGGGTGTGGTACATGAACAATGAATCTTGTAACACTGAAAAAATAAAAGTATTTGGGGAAAAAATCATACAAATCAGCTGCAACATTTAAAATTATTCACGCATTGGTAGTAATAGCATTTATGGTGCTAACTGTCTTGACTTTGAACTGTCATTTGCAGAAATTTATAACACCAATTAGAGGCAATAGTCCATACAAGAAGAGCCTTTTGTTATTTAATAGAGCCCTTCAATTGCAAAGAGCAAAGAACTCAACAATGTCAAATACAGTCTCATAAGCAATTGGGATATATATCTTGTAGAAGCTGAGTACTTCATAGTGGTTTCCTATTTGTCTCTGACAAATAACTATTATAAATGAACTCCTTGATCATGCTAAATGGTAGTTGTTTCCCTTTTAAAATATTAGATTTCTTATTATAGTCTTTTTCATTTTGACCAAGCGTATTATTCTTTTTACTCTTTGCCTTGAAAACTGTATTATATGACATCAGAAAAGTTTCAGGCTATTTAGAAGATCAGATTTATACAAAGCTACAGAAGATTTAGTAATAGTGGAGCTTTGTTGGTTGCTAAACTAACTATTCTCAGTTAGTTTAAATAATTTTTTAAATTATTAATGGAGAAATAGCCACAGTGGGCTATAGCCATTCCCTCCATCACCACAGCTATCTTTAAATCTTTCTTTTGTTCTCTCTTAGTTGTGCACTTCATGAATATTTGTTATCAATAATGATGATTAAGCACTTTTTAAAAATTATAGCTTTCTTCCTTTTCTACATTGTGAATTTTCTTTTCTATCTTTTGTTCACTTTCTACTTTGGTGCTTAGGTTTCTAAACAACTATGACATCATAGTCACAACTTACTATTCTAATTTTGCCCCATTTTCCAGGATTATGTTTTGTTAAAATCATACTGCATGTTATGGAATGAAAAACTTAGCAATTTAACTCTTCTCTAATTAACAACCTAATCTAGGATGCCAAAAGCTTCATTTATAAAGAATTCTTTACTTATAGAAAAAGGTCTAATTAGTTTATAATAACAGTATTTCAGCAAGAATTTATAAATATTTATTAAATTACAAAACACCTGAACCCAGTCTTTTACTAACTGATGCTCCATCAAAGCAAAAGAAGATAAGAGACTGAGCAATGAACTATATAGTATGTCTCCAGAAGGGTGGATGGAATATTGAAAGTGGGACTGCTTGAACTCAGATGTTCCAAGACCACTTACAGCCAAGGTCTGTATGACAAAGTCAAGCTGTTGAAAATGTGGGGATTGAGGAAAACAGAAGAGGTAGGAAGTAGAACTTTTGATAAAAACTTTACTAATATATCATCAGTCCTTATAAGAATCAGTTAACAAAGAACGAAACCAAGAAGAGGTAGCAAATCACACTTTGCATGTAGATCAGAAGCAAAATACAATTATCTTTTCTTCCATATTTTCATGGAGATACTTTTAAAATTTCATATTGTTATTATTGAATAACAATTTCTGTGCATCATAACAATAAGGAAAACTGGGTAATAAGATTTGTTTTGCTGATACACAACAAAATGTTTCATGATTGAACATTCACTTAAAATTGTTTTATATGAATTTCTGTATATATCTTATCCTCAATAGATATTTTGTAGATTCGATTCTGAAACATCCAATATCAATGCAAACTGCAGTTATTAACAATTCAAAAATAGTAATAACATGAACTTTGCCACACATACTCTATGTATTCTAGTACAGTGTTTATCTGAAGATATTGATTTGTCTACTTATTAGAACAAAGATGCATCCAAATGAGTTTTGCATTTTAACTTCATATAATATGTGTCTCCTAATCGTGTATAATTAGCCCAAATAAACATCTATTATTTTTGTATTTATTAATACATAACATCTTTCATGTTTAAAAAATTAAATTATACTAATTTCTTTGAAGTTGACCTTTATCAAGAGTGCAAGGAATATAGATCAGAAGACTTGAGGTTTCCATTGAACATGATAGATTGATGTATTTATTTCTGCTCCATCTCAAAACTTCACTATAATACAATAAAGGAATAAAAGAAACATGAATTTATGAAAACAAAGATGAGAGTCCAAGATAATGAGAGTGGAAAAAGAGATATAAGCAATATGTGAATGCTCAAAAGTGGACGTAAGAGTGGTACCGGACATGGCTGACAAAGGGAAGCTGACCCATAAATATCTCTGAAGGCAGGTGTGTAGGTGCTAAGATTTGGAGGATTGTTCGAAAGTCTTTACAGGTAGTGGTTACATTCCCAAGATGCCCATGCAATGCAGTTGGGCAATTCTCACCTTTTACCACCATAACAGAACACCAGAACTTTACTCTCTAGATCACTTGAAGTAGATAGACTGGATTCTGAAACAAAAGGCACAGCAGAAGAGAGTGGGGTTAGATGGGATGCGTAATCAAAAGCCTAGGATTCAGTGGAAATTGACCGCTTAAACATTGAAAATTATAGTCTACCTTAACAGATTGACTGCAAGAATACTGGAAGCCACATTTACAACTGCACAGGCAGGAAATTAGAAGAATCCTTTCCAGAAAAACTGACTTGCCTCAAAGAAAAGATCCATAGATACTCACATTTGAGAATATTCCCATCAAACTGGGAGATTCCCTGCTGCTAACACTTATAAAGTCCAAAAAGCATTTTTTTGCCTTAAGGATAAGCATAAACAAACAAAAAAGAGGATCACACAGATTTGAAAAATCTTTCACTCTAGAAAAAGACCAAAATAAAATTAAAGGAACTCAGAGAAAACAGACACAATTTATGAAACAATAGAAAAGTAAGATCTTCAAAAGAGAGAAAATATATTATATATAAGATAAAACATTGGTTATTTGTTCATTTTAAGTGAGAGCATTCAAAAACCAAAAACCAGGGGTGCCTGGCTGGCTCAGTAGGTTAAGTAACTGCCTTCGATTCAGGTTATGATCTGAAGGTCCAGAGATTGAGCCCCATATCCCTGCTCAGTGGGGAGTCTGCTTCTCCCTCTCCCTCTACCCCTCCCCCTACTCATGCTCTCTCTCTCTCTCTCTTTCTCTCTCAAGTGAATAAATAAAAATCTTAAAAAAAAAAACTAGTTTCTAAAAAGTATTGATCTCAAAAAATAAATAAAAATTTAATAGAAGTCATGGAATTTAAAAGTGGAGGAAATTTTCCAGACATTAAAAAAAAAAAAAAAAAGAGGCAGGAAGTTGAAAAGAAAAGATTTAAAACTTAGAGAACCTGTTGAACAGGTCCAAATAATAAGTTAGGTGTTCCAGAAAAGGACAGAGAAATCAGAGATAGGGAAAGAAAGAGGAAATTAGGAGGGGGAATTATCCAAGAAATTAGAAAATCATTTCCTGCAATTAAAGACATGAGCTGCCAGAGGAGAAGGTCAAGACCCAGTCAGTGATTTGCATGATCAGTGGGAAGAGGGAAGAACACACAAAGGATCAAAAATTAGAATGTCATCAAACTACATCATAGGATGCCACAATGAGAGAAGACAGCAAAGTCTTCAAAAATTTTATCAACCAAATGTTAAGACTGAATGAAGTCATTTTCAACCTGTTTATTTAATTAATTTATTTATTTTTAGAGACTGAGGAAAGAGCACGAGTGGGAGGGACTGTGGGAGGGAGAGAATCAGAGGGAGAGAGAGAGTCTCAAGCAGGCTCCATCTCAAGGTTCAGAGCCCAAAGTGAGCCTGGATCTCACAACCCTGAGGTCATAATCTCAGGGTCAAGGCACCCTTGAATAAAGGAATTTTCAAACACAGGATCTCACAAGGAAACCTCTCTTACACAAAATCAGTGACTAAACCAAGAAAAAGTAAAATCTAGCTCCATAGTAAAAGGACTCCAATGCAGAATTTTATTATTATTATTACTAATTATTATTAATTATCGGTAATCCTGTATTTTACTCTCATTCCCACCCCAAGATCTGTCCCCCAAAGGTTATTAACAAATGAGGGGAAGGAAATATAGAAACCAAAGAGGGGGAGAGATCAAAGAATCCAACCAACGCTCCCCGTGCAGGGAGTGAAACTACCCAAGCTGCCAGCCTACAAGAAAGCCAAGCAGAAAAAGGAAAGCATGAATTAATACTGATGCTTTTCAACATTAAATGAAGTTTAAGCGTTTCACTATGATTTAAAATGGATCTGTTAATTATTGAATGAGGTTTTTTTTTTTTTAACCTGAAATTGACCAAATGATAATCATCCTAAATTTTCTCTAGGAACATAATACTGAATCAGGCCAAATTTCTTGATACAGACTCATTAAGCAGAGATTCTGAATTTAATGTTGCAACTCAGGGAGTTAGAAAGGACTCTTAACAGTTTGGTTGGTTGGTTGGTTGGTTGCCTAAAACATGGACTAAAAGAAAACCCACTGTGAGCAAACTGGAAATGCCAGACCTCCCTTGGTTTAATGTAGAGGGAGAGATACAGAGGCTTAAAGAGATTGGAATGTTTGAGTTATATAGAGGGAGGATTCAGAAAACATACCTTTCACTACAACTTCAAGAAATAAATTTGTAAGGGAAACCCCAGCATCCTTAAAGTGCCCCACGATTATTCTTCAATGCAGCCCAGACCTTATAGTGGGAACTATAGCTACTCAATTGGAAAACCTAAATGCACTGGGAATAATTGGGTCTTGGAGTAATAGGGGCCAAGTTAAGGCACTCAACTGCCAGAGGCAAGGTGGCTTGGTTACCATGATGGACAGCGGAGTCAGAGCAGCAATCAGAATAGCCTGACTTGCACAGACCTGTAGCATTGGCTAGTTAATCCTGGTATGCCTAGAAGTGAAATAGATAGAAGCCTACTAAAATTCTTACTTGATCTATATGAGCAGAAAAATTCTAGGTCAAATAAAACAAAAATCTAACTTGAATCATGGAAACAGAGCCATGGCCTCTCATTCAGTTTTCAGATTTGAAATAGTTTATAGATCCAGAAACCCTTGAAGGAAGGGTAGGCTGGGTCCTCTTGAGAAAAGACTTCAGTAAACTACCAAAAAATGTATACTATTAGTCTTTTTCCCCAGCACTCCCCAAAGGGATCCAAGGCCTTTACCAGGAGAACTATATATTAAAGAAAATGAAATAATCATATCTTTCAGGGTCTACTGCATACTTGCTCTGGACTAATAGGGATTCCAAGAAACCCAAAATATCACTGTGACCCTCAACTGGAGTAGGGTTTTATGGAGGTCAGATAATCCATGGAGTTTTAGCTCAAGTATATCTCACAGTGAATGCCCAAATCCGTCCTGTAGTTATTTCCCCGGTTCTAGAATGGATAATTGTAATAGACATACTTAGCAGCTGGCAGAATCCCCACATTGGTTCCTTGACATGTGGAGTAAGGGCTGTCATAGTGGAAAAAGCCAAGTGGAAGCTATTAGAACTGCTTCTACCTGGGAAAATAGTAAGTCAAAAGGAATACCACATCCTTAGAGGGATTGCAGAGATTGGTATCCTTATAAAAGATATTCCAGAGAGATCCCTCATGCTTTCTACCATGTGATGAACACAGGTGACAAGACATTCCAGAGAGACCCCTTGTTCTTTCCACCATGTGAAGACACAGTGAAAAGATGGTTATCTGTGAACCAAGAGCCTATCACTAGACACTGAATTTGCCAAAGACTAGAAGAGTGTTAATGTGCATGCTGGAAGGGCCTAGATTGCCATGAATGGACCTTTAAGGTGAGGGCTCAGAAAGAAAAAAAGACAGCTATAGAGAAAACCTCAGTATTCTTAGAGAACAAACACCCAAGTAGTCCTGAACAGAATCTTAGTCAGAATATGGATTGTAAAGTCCATTCTGATGAGGTCTTAGATGGAAATGAAGAACATGTTATTGGACACTGGAGGAAAGGCCATCCATGTTTTAAAGTGACAACAGACTTAGCTGAATTGTGTTTGTTTCCTAGTGTTTTATGGAAGATAGAACTTGCAAGCAATGAAAGTGGATATTTAGCTAAAGCTATCTCTATGCAAAATGTTGAAGGAGTAACCTGGCTTCTCCTGACTGCTTACACTAAATGTGAGAAGGGAGAAATGACTTAGAGTCGGAGGGTTAATAAAAAAAGAAGCAGAATTTGTAGATTTGGAAAATTCCTAGGATATCTATATCATAAAAAATGAGAAAGTGATCAAAACTGAGCACTAAGGGTGTGGCCAAGAGACTGTTTGATAAGATTAATATGGATCAGGCATCTCTACACAAGCCAGGAATTATTCTCCAAGACTATGGAAGAAAGACACCAAAGGAGTTTCAGAGTTCATCAAAGTGGTTTCAAAGGGGGTGGCGGAGGAGGGGGGCTGCCGGTGCCTATGGGGCACTGCCACAATCAAGGGCTGTACTCCTTGGCTGTCCTAGGTGTGGCTTCAGCAGCTAGGTCCAGCAAGGGCCATGGTGGCTGCCCCTCTAAAGAACACTGGTGGCAAATTTTGGCAGCATCCATGTAATGCCCTTTCTGCCAGCGTGCAGAGTTCCCAAGCTGAGGAGTGTGGGGTTGCTTTCATCTAGATCTCAAAAGATGCCCAGCCATGGGGGCAGGGCTTCCCAGAGCTCTGAGGAGCCTAACCTCTGACCAGCAATGTGGTGGGGGCAGAACTGCTGTTCCAGTAAGGCCAGAAGGTGGAACCTCCACTCTGGTCAGTTCAGAATGCAAGACTCCCCCTTCAGTGTACCCAGAAGGTGGAACCTTTACCCCAGTGGACAAAGTGGCAGAGCATCAAGCCAAAGAAGATTAATCTAGAACCTTAAGGTCTAAAGAAATTTACACTGTTGGGTTCTGGATTTGCTTAGAATCTGTCACTCCTTTTTTCTTTCCTATTTGTCCCTTTGGACTGGGAATTTCTATCCTATGCCTATCCCACCATTATATTGTGGACAGACATAATGTATGTGATTTCATAGGTTCACAGCTGGAAAAAAATTTGCCTTAGGATGAATCGGACTTTGAGGCTCACCCACATCTAATTTAGATGATATTTAGATGAGACATTGGACTTTAGACTTTAAATTGATGCTGGAACTAGTTGAGACTTTGAGGCTACTGGGATGAAACGAATGTGTTTTGCATGTGAGAAGGACATGAATTTTGGGAGTGCAGGGGTAGGGTGCTATAGCCTGAATGTTTGTGCCCTGCAGCCCCCAATTCATATGTTAAATCCATATGCCCAGTGTGATAGCTGGAGGAGGTGGGGCCTTTGGGAAGTGATTTGTTCCTGAAAGTAGAATTCTCATGAATGGGATTTGGATCTTTATAAAAGAGATCCCAAGAAGATCACTCACACCTTCTGCCACGTGAAGATACAGAGAAAAGAGAGCCATCTACAAACGAGGAAGTTGTTTCTCATCAGACACTGAATTTGCTGGTGCCTTGGTCTCAATTTCCCAGCCTCCAGAGCTGTGAGAAATAAATGTTTATTGCTCAAAAGCCACTCAATCTCTGGTATTTTGTTATAGCAGCCCAACAGACCAATACAAGGATTAAGGAAAATACTAGTTTCACTAAATATATTTAAGGAAATGGTAGGAGACATTTTAATTCCTGGTGTTGTAACATGCCAGGAACTGTGCCCGCTCAATGAAACTATTGGGTACAAAACCTAGAAAACCAAAAAATAGAAGTACAAACGTATTCTTTAGCTATATGGAGGTACATTCCAGAAAAGACATCAAAAAATTGGAAAGTGATTCCCTGTAAGAATAGGAATCTGGCACTAGGAGAGTTGGGGATAGAGACTGCTGGTTTCAAAATAGTTTTATTGTAAATATTAAAATATGAAATAATATATCATTATATGGCATTATTTGTCCTTTAGAACTACATATAAGTACTGATTTGATAAAGCTGAAAGAAATGTAGAAAATACATTTTTAAGAAGCATGGGAAAGGGCCTTGATCCCACAAAGCTGGATGAAACTCTGTAGCTGCAACTACATTTGTAACAAAGTAACAGATTATCATGTAGAGTCTGTGACTAATGTCATAAACTATGGAATTCAGATTCAACATTTGCAACAAGAGGGGATTGGACTAAACAATGTCTCGGTTTATTTCAGTTCTAGTATGTAAAAGTTTTGTCATTATTCTGCAGTGGTTGGTGTTTCTAATACACTAGCACCTACCTTGCCATTCTAACTCCTTATTCTCCTTCATTTTTCCTCATGAAACAGCATTATCTGAAGCATTTTATGTGTATGCGTATGCGTATTTATTATGTTTATTGTCTGCCTCTCTCCCAGTGTAAGATCTGTGAGGGCATGGAATATTTATCATTTATTTGTCACCATACTGTATATTTTATTTACCATGATAGTGTAAAGAACTAGAATAATGCCTAACACATAGTAGGCATTCAAAAAAATTGTTGAATAAATTTCATCAATTTCAAAACCGTGTGTGACAATACCACTGCATAAGATTCCATTTTCTTTGCCTGAAGCATTGAAAACAATGAAAGAAGATATAAGATCATTTGTGACTGAAGGTTTGTAAGTGTAATGTATGCAAGGTGTATCTCAAAAAGGTAATGTATGTAAGTGTATATCTCATTCATTTTAACCTTCTAACATAATGTCAGTGACTTAATTTGATTGCAAAATATTTTTCTTTCCTTGACAAAACTCAGTCCTGTGTGCAATATTCTTACAAAACAGTATTCAGCTTACCCTATGGTTTTTGTTTTATCTTCTCTTTCATCTTCTCTTCCTTTGCTTTCAGCTTTCTTTGCTTTCAGAAGAATTTGGTAAATAACTCTGCTAAATGGTTGTAAGTTAGGTACTTCAGCTTTTAGCTTTTAATTCCATTTAATATCATTTATTAGGCAATAGAGAAGACAACTTTAATTTCATTATGTTCCATCAACTGGGAATCAAATAAAAATGGTCTGGATATATTTGATGTTCTGAAAAAGAAGCTCGTATTCCTGAGTGAATACAACTCAAAAAATCAAAAGTTGGTATTCTGGATAGTTAGCATTAATGCTTGAATATCATTTAAACAAAATTGACTACATCAAAATGAATTAAGGATAATCCTAGGTATACCAGCTATCTATCCCTAGAGTTTTATGCAGCTCTGATCAAATCGTAAAGGGAAAAATAATGATTTGGAGATAAACTGCATGAATTCTCAGATCATTTCACATGACATTGGCCTTCATTATTAATCAAAGACCTGAATCTTGCTCTTTAGGAAGATTTTTTTTTTCAAATGTTATATATCTACTTTGATTAGATTAAAACCACTCAATGAAAACCTGAAAGTAAAGTTTTGTGTTTTGTTTTGTTTTAACAAAATTGTTTATTCATTAAAACACATAGATACCCTTCATTTCTTCCATTTTTCCTCTCTTGCTTTCTTCCTTCCTTCTTTGGGTAATTTAGTCAAAAAGCCATCGACCTTTCACCTCCATTCTTCTTTTCTTTGTCGTTCACTTTCTCCAATTTCTGCTGGAGGCAGCGGAGGGAAATGGCAGCCCTGCAAAATGACAGCCAGGCAAGATTTTGGGCAACTGCTCTGTGTGGTCATTTAGGTGGATTGATTTCAGAGGTATTGAAAACAAGCAAATGCAAGCCAGGTTTCTCACTGTTGGAAAAGGGAACTACAAATAGGGAAAGGAGAAAAGCTAAAATGAATTCTGTGAATGTGAATTAGAATTGCAGGTATTGTGGTGAACTTCAGATATTGATGTGAATTTAAGGTGAAAGAGAGAGAAAAAGACATAAATGGGTGTATTTATGTGCGTGTATGTACATACAGTGCATGTACATTTTTTCCCCTAATTTAATTAATTGACCAGCTGAGTAGGACAACAAATCATGAATTAAAGTGTCAGTAAGCACACCCAGCTTATTATTCCTCAGTTTCTAAATACCATTATTCACTAACAGGAATCAGGGTTCATTAGAGAAATGGCTTATTCAGGGACTGGGGCAGGAAAAATACAAATAAGACTAGATAGAACATATTGATGTGCTGGAAAATAAGAGAGTTCTCAAAGAATGGCAAATATAAAAAATGACACAGAAACCAGCTTGAAGTTGTTCCACTGGCCAGATTTGTAGCAATCTGAACATCAAAATAAAGAATGACACTGTTAGTTGGCACTTTGTATAAAGAATAATGGAACCTGAAAACTATCATTTGGTAAAAATCATAGTCAACTGTTTCAGGCAAGAATCCTCAATGGATGCTGAAACTAGTGGGTGAAATTTTGATAAGGAAAACTAAATTTTCAATGCCTTCAAA
Organism: Potos flavus; assembly: GCA_028534135.1. Lineage (NCBI taxonomy): Eukaryota > Metazoa > Chordata > Mammalia > Carnivora > Procyonidae > Potos > Potos flavus. The sequence continues at coordinate 57,403,522 of CM052899.1, forward strand.
ATGTCTTCTCACAAAATACAAAATAAGTATTCATTAGAAAAGAAAAACTGTAACTTTACCTGGGAGACATCACTTTAATCAAGTGACCAGACTTAAAATCACCAGTAATGAGAATGGGAATATCGATAATGGAACTACCAATCAAATACAGAACAATAAAAAGAACATAGCATCGCTTAGGCGATATGCCTGCCAGATACATAGGTATAGATAGATGGGAAAGTAGATAGATATGTTGGTGGAGAATATAAAACAAATGTGGTTCAGTGTCACCAATTATGGAATCTGAGTTATGAGTATTCATCTGTTGTACTATCCTTACAACTTTCCTGTAAGTTCGAAATTATTTTAAAACAAAAAGCAAAAAGATATAGCTTCAAATTCTCCTTTACAAAATGACAAAATCGTTTTACATAAAGGAAATCAGCTAAGGACAGTTGCTTGGCAATACTATGTTTGTGAGCCCAATACAAATTTTGGCCATTATTTCATTGTGTTTCCAGAAAAATAGCTAAGTTTGTAGGAGCCTTGCCAAAAATAGGACTTTGGGTGAAATTATGGCCAAATAGAGAAAATTAGTAAGATGTTTACTGTCAGTAGGCCTGCTGGCAGTGGCACCTGTGCCTGTACATTAATTCTCTTACTTGCTGCTACAGTATACCCTGCCTCGACATGTATTACAAATTACTGGGTGCATTATCTTGGATTTAGGATCTTCTCAGAAATCAGGAGTTCTGTAGAAAGTATAGATAGACATAATCTTTACCTATTCCTGCCTCTTATTTGAAAAATACATCTGAGCAAAACTTTCACCCATCCCTATCCTTTCTCCCATGCTTTGTCAATAGGACTACTATATGAAATCTTTCTTTTTACATATTAAAAACAGTAATGAAATACAGAGTTGAGTATATAATACGCATATATTTTTACCACATAAGCATATATGGCAATTAATACAGAAAACAGTATTCTGAGATAGACTTTTGCTGTATATTGCTTCACACACACACACAAAATCATCTTAGCATTGATTGCAAAGGTTGAGGTGAAGAAATCTAAAATGCATTCCTGGTCAAATTATTGTTGTATATCTATAATTAGAATTATTTGCAACTATTAAAATTATGTTTTAGAAGATAAATTAGTTACTTTCTACAGGAGGAAAAGAAACAAAAGCAAATTAAATAAAAATAGTATGGTCCCACAAATAAGCAAACACAGATATATAACTACAAGTTGTTCTCTTTGAGTAACAGAATTATGAGTAATTTTTATTTTCTTACAATTTTTCATTTTCTTAATTTTCTGTTACGAATTTGTCTTGCTGTCAAAATCAGGGGAGTAAGCTAGTTTCATTTTGCAAATGAAACATATTTTAATATGTTTCCGCTCTGTTAGCCCAGGTATCATCACATTTCTTAGAAGCCTTTTACAGGCCGAAAAGAAATTGAGGTTGTATTTACTCTTAGAAGTAAAACCGACTCATTTTAGTTCCTATATTTGTATCAGGTTGGCTTGAATGCCAGCAGAGATTAATGGGTGATTCTTTATCTATGGTTTTCCAGGACTGCCTCATTTTAGAAGTGAAGAGCTCTGTGAAGCCTCTTTCCATTTTATGTCCTTGCTTCACCAAGAACACCTAACTTTTTAGATGATTATGTCTATCTTCACAAATCCTCTCCATCAAAAATATTTGACTGACAATTAGCTGCTTCTGCTAACTTACCAATTTTTATCTGTTCTTAAATTAAAACAAAAGACCTTTGATTAAAAGGACTTAATTCTGTGAGTCTCTTATTTAAATTTCTGAGTCAATGGGAAACACAGTGGTCTCTAGGATTTTAAATTATTATTTCAGCATCCCAAAATTTGTCTTAAATATGGAATACCACATCCAAACATTTAAAACATAATTGTTACTTGAAGTTATATGATTCAATAAATTAAAATGTGGACAATATAAGGGATACAAATTAAATTGCACTGCTTCCATAATAAAAAAAATAATCATGATATCTTGAATTTTCATTTGTCTAATAAACTCCTTTTGAATGTCTACTTTGTGCATATTATTATATTTCTGCTAGGGAGTACAAGAAGATATTTAGGAAAATTGAATTTTTTTTCCTTTTGCTGATTAAATTTAGATGAAAGCCAAAATAGTGAAATGATTGCTTCTAAATTAAAGTGAAATAAATCTTTCTTTAAAAGTCACAGTAAACATTAAGTAGCATAATAATGCAATCATACTCCATTTTTGGTATGCAGTGCTAATCATTTTCCAGGGTTGATCCTCATTCCTCCAGAATCATGAAGACCTGTAGTTATCACAAAGTTAATCTTGATGGGGAACTGATAAATGAAAAGAAAAATTGTTATACTGGTAGTGGTTTATATACTCACTCCAAATGTAATCACATTTCCATAGCCTACTAAGTCCTAGAACGCAATCTGTGGTCCATAACCCAAATAGATGAAGTTAATGAGTTGTGTCTTGGACCAATAAATAGAAAAATGAAAAGAGGAAGAATTGTTAGTATGTCACCATGATGAACCTATTACTATTAGTGGAGAGTCTGAATTAACTATAAGGTGACCTTGGCGATTTATCCATTTCCTTCCTGTAACATTATACTGATTACAGTTCCATCATTACCGTAACGTTGCTCTGTCATTATTACAGAGAATCTGGAGCATTTTTCAATCATCAGTAAGAGATGGGGTTAAAATGGGAGGGAAAAGTCTCTCAGAAATTTTCAAAGAAAAAATTTCCCCTTGAAGGAAAGTGAATGTCTGTTAAGAGCTCTATTATAATGCAAGAGGTTTCATAGCCCCATCTGGTGGTCAGAAACTAATTTACTGAAAGAAACATCTAACAGCCGCTTTAATTTTAAGATAAATACGATTTCAGCAATCATGGAGTATCATTGTGATCCTAACTAGTAGAATACGAGATAACCAGGCCATGTTAAACAGAAGTTAAATAATAAGCAAATACCTGTTCATTTAATAATTCATAAAATTATAGAAACATTTATCTCCAGAACTAAACTCAATCAGGAGTTACTTTGTCTCTTCTAGAGCTGACTTTTTGTTTAACAGTTATTCCTAGTATTTACCTAAACTTTAAGTGGCATTCAGTAAAATGTTTAATAACAGAATCATATAAACAGTTCTTGATGTTTCCGATAATATTAGCATTGCCTCAGTCTTATATCAAAGAGTCTTTATAACTAAATCTGTGTCTTGATCGAATTGGAATATTTATGGTTATAATCCTTCTAGAATTTTGAGATCCAAATAAAGTAGACAGAACCTATCTCCCAGCTTAATCCATGTGTGTCCATCCTCTCCATAGCCCAAATATTCAAGGATTCCAATTTTTAAGTTACTCATACACCAATCTTCAACAATGAAACTATTCTTCAAAAACTTGTATATAGCCAGAGAAGATTCTGAAAATCTATGTATTACAGAAATGTGAGAAATACCAGTGAGTATACAAAGTTACTGTGAGTTTCTGGTTAGGTAGCAATGTGAACTGAAGCTGGAAAGTAAATCCATCAAGAACTGCACGTCCTTCAGGAGGTTATCAGCTACCCTGTCACTGACACAGCGTCATGTAGGATAGGAAGCAGAAGTGGTGCGCAACATACAAACCAGCTGTGAGGCTTCCACGGCTCAGAGATGTTACATCTGGCCTCTTAAGCCGTTTCACAGGCATCATCAATAAACCATAATCAGGATGTGATGGTTTCAACAAGATCACCAACTAGAAGAGCCTGGAAGCCAGCCAGTCCATCAGCGCTGACAGTTCACTGCAATTTGGTCCTCCTGAGCTGGGCATGTTTAGAAAATGCATGACAACAAGGAGTACAAAGAGTAACTGCCGGGCAGGGAAGTGTGGAGAGAGACCAGCAGGAAATGGAGGAAATATGCCCTGATGGTCACCTGAACCTCTTCAGTAAGGCTGGAGCAGCCAGACTGTAGGTTTAGGCAATTCAGTAAGTTGTTTCTAGCCTTGAAGATAAATATCAATATGTAAAAAGTTCTATGATTCATAATCGAGACTCATAATCATTTGCAGGATTTAAGTACACAACTATAAATGACAGCCAAAAAATATCCAGATAATCTATTTAGGATTCAGGGATGCCAAGCATTCCTTAGCTTTTCAATATTGATCATCATTATTAATTTTAATTATGTGCACCTTCCCAGAATATTCCCACAAGTTTTCATCAACTAGAGATTGAGGCTTAATTCTCTTGTTACCAAGGAACAAACATGAATTTATGAACATCAAGAAAAGCTGTACCAATTATGCTGAAAAGTGGAAATCCAAAGTTCAAAGTAGAAAAAAAAAAACTGGATTCTTTCTGCACACTGTCCTCTAAAGACAGTTTTCTCCATCCTTCAGTGAAACTGGGGGTCATCCTATGATTTCTAACCTCTGTGAAAATAAAAATTCTTTTGATTATTTTTAGTCATAGGAAAGTCATCATTCTCTAATAGAAATATCAAGTATGTGTCAATCTGTCTCCAGAATCATAACTGAAGTATTTCTTTTTCCCTAGCTTTGACCCATGAACCCACTGGGGAAGGGGAAGAGCTGAGTTAAGAGTTGAACATAGCTGGCTTGATTCTGGTGTCCCTCCTTGGATTTAAGTGGGGATTAGGTGGGAATAAAGTTCAGAAAATTCTTCTTCTCCTCAATGGCATCGATCTAATCTCACAATACTTTCTACTGGCTATTCCATATTTGAATCTGACTCTTTCTCTCATTTACTTGGGAACTTTGAAGACCACTCCTCCCCACTCCCTTTCTCTCCTCCTCTTTCCCCTACCCCCTACCCTTCCTTCTACCTCCTACCCCATCTCTGGCCATCTGTCACCTGCAATTCCATTAAAGCAAGAAAATTTTTCCTCCCACCATCAATTTATGAGTCTTCCCTTGCCCTCTTCTTCTGCCATATGACCTGAAGCCTCTCTAAAGTTGCTATATTTACCACTCTGCTCTCAGCAATCATTCTTAACATAGCTCCAAGCTAGCTTACTCTTCCAAGAGACTCTCTGAGCCATGGAAAATCAATGTCCTTTACCCCCAGAAATTCTGGGATTAAGTTCAGTCCATTCTAAAGGCAGACACATCTTGCCTCATCCATCAGAACAGCTAACAAGACACAGATCAGCCTCTTCTGTGTCCACACAGACTCCATGGGAAACATACGAAGTTCCTTAGATGTCTCTTTGAAACCCTAATCTCCAGAAGCATAAACCATCCCTCCACTATGGTGGGGTTCTACTCAGCACACCCACAGCTCTCGCCACAGAAATTCTTTCTTTTTTCCCAAATCCACTCTTGGTCCCCTCAGTCCTTTCTATAGTCTGGTAACAGGATCACAATTCCTCTGAAAGTTTTTTTTTATTTTTTTTAAGTATAGTTGACATGCAATGTTATATTATTTTCATGTGTACAACTTAGTGATTTGACAAGTTTATACATTATTCTTTCTTCACCACAAACATAGCTACCCTCTGTCTCATTATATTACGATTACAATATCATTGACTATGTTCCTTATGCTCTTTTATTTCTATGACTTACTCATTCCATAACTGGAGGCTTGTATCTCCCTCTCCCCTTCATCCATGTTGCTCAATCCCCCACCCCCTACCTCTCTGGCAACCACCAGCTTGTCCTCTGTATTTATAGGTATGATTCTGCTTTTTTTTTATTCTTTTTTTTTTTAGATTACATTTATAAGTTGAATCATATGACATTTGTCTTTCTTAGTCTGATTTATTCATTTACTTTACAAGTTCTTCTTTAGTGATCTAGCAAACTACTACCTGGAACGTGTGGATGGTTGGTACCTCATATCTTCAGGTTCTCTTAATTTGCTTTACTTGTGACAAGGATCTGAGGGCACATAGAACATGTTGTACTTGGGAGGTGATCCTAGAAATACCAATAGGGAGTGGAGAAGTGAGACTGAGAACGAAAGGAAGCCAAAAAAGCAAGTTTTTGCCTTGGGTACCTGGAATCTAACCCTGTAGGGACAGTCTGGGAGTCAGTATAGAAATGTGCCTCAGATTTAACCCTACCAAGGATCAAGGAAACCAGAACATTCACAAAACCATGTTCATCAGTCACTGATTGAAGGCCTGTTCTCAAACAGGGGAGTCAGGTTAATTTTCCAGCTATTTTGGAATAGAATATCATATGTGAGGGTAGAACAGGTTCTGACCACAAAGTACTCAGACAAAAAGATACAAATACTGTCATTTGGAATTTGGACTGGTGGTCCTAAAATAGGAAGGACTGAGTACGGACGGACAAAACAGTGGCTCCTGCAGGGCCTGATGACCTGAGACTTAACAAGTCTTGTTTTATCATGATTAAACTGACATAAGATACTGAAATTGAAATCAGGTTCTTTGAAGAAGACTGTCAATCTCCATTTTGTGCCTTTCATAATGTGAATGGTCTATCAAACCTATAAACAGTGATCTGTAACACCAAGATTGCTCTAGAACTGAAATATTTCTCATCATAGTTCCACTGCAAACTTGAAGGCAGAAAAACAAAATGAAAATATCTTTCCACTCCCTCTCTTAAATTCTGCTCTAATGCAATTTCTGAAGACGGTTCCATATTTTATCCATTCTCTTGTTACCTCATCAAGCTTTTCTTCCCAATTCTCTTTTTACCTCCTTGCCAGAGCTGAAATCTGACCCCTGGCCCCAGTGGTGAGACACCCTTCTTGCCCTTGTCTCTCAATTGCCACTTTCCTTTTTATTTAAAAGTCCTTTTTCCTTATCCTCTACCATTCATTGTCTCTTTCAGTTTGGGCATCCTCCAAAATTCATTTAGAATGTTGGCACATGGTTCACATGTCCATGTAAGTCATATATATAATGCCTATTTCTCACAGTTCTTGAATGCCTTCAACTTGGACCTCAGTTCACTTCTCTTCTTCACATCCACAGCTGCCATGCCAAGTTCGCCATCACCCAGAATCACTCCACCTCTGAAATCTTATTCTTTAATAAATCTTTTTTCTCTAAATATAATACCTGCTATTCCAGATGTAGTACAAAGAAGGACCACATGTACCCCAATGTTCATAGCAGCAATGGCCACAATCGCCAAACTGTGGAAAGAGCCAAGATGCCCTTCAACAGACAAATGGATAAAGAAGATATGGTCCATATATACAATGGAATATTATGCCTCCATCAGAAAGGATGAATACCCAACTTTTGTATCAACATGGATGGGACTGGAAGAGATTATGCTGAGTGAAATAAGTCAAGCAGAGAGAGTCAGTTATCAAATGGTTTCACTTATGTGTGGAGCATAAGGAAAAACATGGAGGACATTGGGAGAAGGAAAGAAAGGGTGAATTGGGGGAAATCAGAGGGAGAGATGAACCAAGAGAGACTGTGAACTCTGAGAAACAAACTGAGGGTTTTGGAGGGGAGGGGGGT
>CM052899.1:57418718-57441591 GCA_028534135.1 Potos flavus
ATAGGACTGTTTCAATAATTTATCTACATTTGACATTACTTTTCTCCAACATATAACTTTACTTTCTAAAATTAGCTAACTACCCAAAGCAAACAGAAATGATTTACTTATGCAACCCTATTCTGTTTTATATAGCCTTCCTCCTAATTCCAAGGTTTTCTTTGCCTCTTACTTAGTTCAGTCATTAAAATTTTCTTTTTTAACAAGTATAATTTTTTAAAATTTTACAATACCTATCTTAATTTGTTCAGTCCCTACTTTTTCAATAAACTATGCTTGCATCTTATGACACTGTTAATCTCATATACCTTTGAGCTTATATATATCAGCACTTGTCCTATACTTAGTGTTATGAGTTACCCGAGGGCAGAGATTTTGCCTTATTCACTTTGTCAAAAAACATTTGTGAATAAATGAATGGAGGATCAACATTTTGTAGATGTACTAAGAGTTTTAGATTCTTGGCTTGAAATACTTTTTTCTTATCTTAAAAGTTGAATTATTTTATTAAAATAATATCCATACATTCTTCTTTCTGCATTTGGCAACTTAGTCATGCCTCTAGAGAATGGAATCCAAAAACTATTCTTTAATTCTCAAATTAATATACAGGTAGCAGATTAAACTATATCTGAAAAGCATTACCAAATAAAAATAAAGAGAAACTTTGATATGTTTCACTGTAAAAAAAAAAAAAAAAAAAAAAGGACAGAGAGAGAAATGAAAGATATGGCCATTGTATTTCAAAGAGCGAATAGAATTGAGATAAAATAAGAAAACCAAGGCAGTATGTGCTTGACTATTGCTTCCAATTTCTGAAATGAATTTCATTCTTACATACAAGGCATTAAAACTGTAACAAACTGAAATTGATTCTGCCTAAACAAAACAAAACAAAATGGCATAAATAGTTCTCCTACCAAAAAAATGTTTAAATTCTACTTTCACCTGTACTTTTATTAATGTTCCTATAAAATAGATTCTCTAATTTGAGTATATTGATGTTTAACCTACCTTAGAAACTTCAGTATAAATATTCAAACAGTAAGAGAAAGAGAGGGCTTGTGGGATTTGGAAGTGAGAATTACAGGCTTAGCCCTACCATGGAGGAGAAAATGAAACTTTCTTCCTACAGCATTTTATGGTAGTTAACCATAAAATAAAATTGACAGGTTGCCAACACTGTAAAAATCCTATACAAATATAGGTCATGGTGGCTCAGCCCCCAGTTACGTCTCTTGATAACAATATTTCTGAGCATTCAATTGGTTTAAACTCTGTTTTGGAATGTCAGCCTGGGTTGGCAGACACGTGGAAAAGCCTGACATAAAAATTCAAAGCTTAATAAGACCACTCAGAAAGCAACAAATCACAAGGGGCTCATTATTGCACCAAATATGTAACTATCAATTCCTCAACAGAGGCCCTTACCTGATATGGCTTTGAACAATTTCCTAGGGTGGATAAGGCAATAAAAGACTGGGTGATATGTTCCTAATCAGAGTTTCCCATGTAATAGTAATATGACCCCATTTATCATTTAGCCTGCTTGTCACCCACTTAGTATATACTGTATCAGACATTCATAGCCTACTACAGGAAACTGATTCTACACTCTATCATGATGAATGACTAGCTCTAGACTTTCCAAGCTTTCCTTTCTTGGATCAGAGTCACATGCACACTTGCTGCCAAATGGATTTCAATTAATTCACTGAGAGGGGAGAAACTGTTGGAAAAAAGAAAGATCAATTAACCAAGAATTTTAAGCATCCTTTAAGTGCTTATCTCTGCGCAAGACAATGCTGAGGGAGGAAGAAAAGTTTTAGATAGAGTCCTTGCTCTCCAGAAGCTTATAACCTAACTGAGGAGAGGAGTAAAATTAAAAACAAGTTAAATGTTAAACTGTATGATACACAAATAAGAGTTAAGCAAATACAGAAGAATAATAGTCAAACTATTGGATAAAAAATTCCCAGAGCAACAGGATTCCCTATAATTCCATCTCTTTTCCATTTTCCCAGATTCTGTGCCATGCAGCATCATAAGATATTTATAATTTAGAGAATGTCTGGTGGTTTCACATCTATGTAACTGTTATTATTTCTTATACCCTAAAATGGAAGGACCTTGAAACCAAAAGGACTCATTTTTGTTTAATTCCATTTTGACAGGTGGGAGTTTAGAATTTAATTTTTTTTTAAATAGGGGGATGGGGTAACTGGGTAATGGACATTAAGGAGGGCACGTGATGTAATGAGCACTGGGTATTAGATAAAACTGATGAATCACTGAACTCTATCTCTGAAATGAATAATACATTATATGTTAATTAATTGAGTTTAAATTAAAAAAAATTTTAATGAATTTTAAAAAGTAGTTTTTGTTTAGCAAACACTGAAGCATCTTTAGAGTAAGTCATAGGAAAAACGAAGGTGGCGAAAGTGGGTTCAGCTATCTGGAGACGATGCTATTAACTGACACCAGAAACTAATGAAAAATATCATCTAATCTGACATAGGGCAGAATGGATTTAAATTGGTTGAAGATATATTACATTCATTCAAAAATATTGAAAAAAAAATTCAGTCCACAAAGAGAAAATGCCTGTCAGGCCTTATAAATCCTATTTCTAAAGCTTAAAAGAAAGTGTGATTCAAATGTGGTTTATATTAGAGATATATACATATCTCTCTCTCTCTCTCTCTCTCTCTCTCTCTCTATATATATATATATATATATATATATATATATACATATACATACATATATATACATATCATTCACAATGAAGGTTAGTAAAGGAAGGCAAAGACACTGCTTCTAAGAACAATTTTTCAGCATTATATAGACACAATTATATAATTACAAAAACTCAAGACCACATTTTCAATTCAGATTTGATATTTAATTGAGAGACTATGAAATGCCAAAAGATGTTCCTGGAACTGTGTTGGTTCCTGGAATTGTTGCCAAAGAGATGGGCTAGTCACTAATTTAGCAAGTGGTTCTTTTTAAGTATATGAATGTGTTTATACATAGGTGTCTGTATGCGTACATGTGTGTATGTGTGTGTGTAAACTTTTAATCACTCTGAAACTTTAATTATAATAACCTGACAACGGGATTTTGTTTTAAACAATAACAGATAGTTAATATTTTCTTTAAAAAGTAGTGTGAATTATGAAAGAAAATAAAGCACTCAGCATTATTAAATTTACATGCCAGATTCTAGAACAGCATCACAAATTCACTGACCTCATATGATAAAGATAAAAAAAGCATTCAAAAAAGTTTAGATATAACTAGTATTATATTGTCATTATTATTTTAATCGACTAATGTTGAGAATTGCTAATCCACTCCTACAATACATTTTTGCTCTCTTCCAGAGGGAAGGATGAAAGACCTCCAAAAAATTTAAGCATTTAAGGATATTTTGAAAGGATTAGTATAACAAGAAGCTACAAAATGTGGTTAGGCAATGCAGCTTCATTTGAGACAATGATCTGGAATCAGAACATCCCAAAACTTTTCTTGGAAAAAGTTAAAATTTTTCAAGAGCCATGGAAAGTTAAAATTTTTCAAGAGCCATGGAAAAAGTTAAAATTTTTCAATAGTTTATCTATTTAAATAATGGTATTTTGGAATAAAGCTTAAGATAAATAACACTGGATGGCAGGAAATAAAAACAAAGTTGGTGCTAAAGGCACTAGTTCAAACTTGAAGATCTGTAATCATTACAGAGTAAGTCTTTGAGGTCATATTCCTACAAAGCAACATGGCAGAGAGTAGGGTAAATAAGTAGGTTTCCCATGTTCTCTAAGAATTCTTGCCCCCACTAAACTTGGCTCAAGTCAGTTAATGTACGTGCCCTTTTTTTTTCTGTATTATGGTATGACTAACTAGAATGTCTGTGACCACATGGAAATTAAATCTTGTTAGCAAAAATAATCCATTCCATCTGGGGGACCAAAATGCAAAGGCCTCTGTGAAGCAGTTCTCTTTCTATTTTAGTTTGTGAAATTCATCCATAGTGAATCCCTACCCACTAGTCATCCAAAAAGTGAGCATGGGGGAAAAAAAAGTCATGAGGGAGAATCCCTTTTCCCAAACGAGAAATAAGTCCAGATGGAGGAGAGGAATAGGACGTGCATATCCCAATGATATTTTATCCTAGTGTTGGAAGATCACAAACATGGTAGTAAGCACTGTTTTTGAAAATAGAGAATATACGGCAAGAAAGACAGACTGTGGTTTCTGCTTGCTTTTTAAGCTTTCTTTAAATCCTCTCAAAGAAGAGTGACATGTCCCAGTCACCCAAAGCATATAGAGACTTTTGGACAAACAAGGGAACCTCTAATTGATGCACCCAGAGTAAAGCTTCTTAATGGGATGGATTCACTCCTGCAGGAGGTAGGCAAGCAATTCTTTCCAGTTCCTTAGAAGTGAGCTAAGAAATTATATTCTAAATGGGAGTCTCAAGGAGTCTTTTCACAACCTACAAACTAGGAGATTTGGGAACTAAGTCAAAGGAAACCTGAAATATCCCAGTTTGCCTGCGAGTCCTCAGTGTAAACGTTGAAATTCCTGTGTCTCGGGAAATTCTTCAGTTTAAGGCAATCTGAATGGTCGGGTAGGGCCATGTAAGTTATAAAATTCAATTTTGTGCCTTGAGCCCCCTCATCTATGATTTAAGAGGTATATTTGTGAAACAACTTCAAATAAGAATTTGCAACATTTTATTTTTTGCTATGAAACAATACAGAAAAAGCAGTATTTTCTAAATATATATTACTAGGATTATCCATAGGGAAAACCTATCTTACTAGAGGAAAAATGTAATAATTTCTTATGTGAGCATAACAGAAAGTAAGCCTTGCCCCATGCTATGCACCAATTTTAAGGGCTGACAATCAGTTAGCTTCTAGCTGTAGATGGGAGAAAGATCCTCCACTTTTCAAAGGAAGAATATTTGCAGTGGAGTGGAAGTGGAACGAAGATAAGATAGCCCACCAAAGGCTATCAAGCTAAATGATGCCACCCCCTGTATGTGAGCACCTACCTACCTCCATTAAAGTCTACAGAATCTATCAACGCTTGGTGTAATTTCTGTCATTATGAAATTGAAGAGGCGGCTGAGTGTGAAAAAGGAGTCAGCCCTGTAGAAGTCAAGGTCCAAAATACAGAAAAAGCCTGGGGAAGATAAAGTCATATCTAAAGATTAGAGTGTGGGCTTCCATGGGCCAATGAATTCAGGTCACTTCAAGAAGGTTTCTGCTCCAAAAGTCACTTTTTCCGAGAGGTATCTCCTGATAACACTATACAATGTGGCCACCACCTATTTCCATCAGTCCGCATCCTTTTACCCTGCTTTCACTATTCTTCATAGCACTCTTCTCCACTTGTCATATTATGTGATGGAATTTTAGAGAGTTGGAAATATAACACCTGGGTGCACCTGATTGGTTCAGTAGGTTAAGCAGTTGACTCTTGATTTCAGTTCAGGTCATGATCTCATGGTCATGAGACTGAGCCCCACATCAGGCTCTGTGCTCAGCAGGGAGTCTGCTTCTCCCTCTCCCTCTCCTTCTCATGTTCTCTCTCACTAAAATAAATAAATAAATCTTAAAAAAATATAATATAATATAATACCCATTTCTTATATTCCCATGTTCAGATCAAATTAAGAACTAAAACACAAGAAAAAGACAAACTAATTTCAAAATGCCCATTTCATTATTGTTAAAGCCAGTATTAGGGTCCTCTGCTCTCTCCTTTTCCACTTCGTTAGTCAGTTTGGTTTGGATCTATTGTGCAGATCTACCTACCCACATGGCTGCTTCACAGTACCCTGCCACAGAGGAAGAAAAACAGCAAATTTCCATTGTGGAGAGAGAGACCAAGAAAGTCATATTATCTTAAATTCTTCAAATGGAAATATGGGAACAGGAGAAAGGAGGTTACCACCTCCCAAAACATGGTATATTTGATTCTTTGTTTAAACCATAAGCTCTATTAGGGCAGAGACTTTGTCTGTTTTGTGAACTAATGAAACCCCAGCATCTAGAACAGGGTCTAGCATGTGTTAGGTATTCAATAAATTTCAGTTGAATTAATAAATTAACTGGAAAGATTTAAATTAATTTCAGCCAAGAGGAAGTGAAAACCTCAAATGACATCAGGAATACATTAATTTGAGTTAATTAGGAAATGGTCAGTAGAGACAGTCAACATGGTGATGTGCCACCCAGATCCTCCTTCAAAGAAAGCCTTGCTGTGCAGCCACAGGAATGCTATCAGCAGATAGCCTCTAGCCATTAGTTTTTTGCGGTCTGTCTCAGCTGCAGAGCCCTTCAAGATCATACTCTTTCCAGCATGGCTTACATCCATTGACTGAGCAGAGTGAGACTCTAAGAACCTGGCCACTTTGAGCCAGTGCAGGACTGGTTCCGGACCACCCCATATGGTCAGCTGAGACTTTGTTAGGCCTGCATCAGGGTCCAACATTTCTCTCTGCCCAAACCTCCTTCCTCTCCCTTTCTTCATGAGTGTTGATGCTTAATGATCATTTTACACATCTAATTGTGTTCTCTGCATCTGTTCCTGTAGAAGGCAACATGTAGCAGAAGGGTTATGCCACAGAGAATAGACATATAAATATGGACATGTCAATTGGGAAGTGATCACCATAGGCACGAACAGTGAAACCCTAAGAATCCATGATATCCTCTAAGAGCTGTGGGAAATAAGAATAGAAATAAGAAAAAGCAAGAGAGAATCCAATGGAAAACCAACATTTAAGAAGTGCAGTCAAATGCTCTACCACTGAGCTATACCTCCAACATTTAAGAAGTGGAAGGAGAATTCATAATGTAGCAGAGTGATCCAGAAAGATAGACTGGAACGATATCCACCATATTTGGCAAGTTAAATGACACTGGTGTCCTCGAGGAGGATACCAGTTTGGGGGTGAGGTATATTTCAATTACCGCATTGTGAATTGAGTGAACAAGAAATGGAGACAGTTAAGGATAACCTTTTTACTCAAGAACTTTGGAGGAAAGAAGAGATAATTGCTATGACGGGAAAAAAAATAGGTAACAAGAAGGGTGTAGAGAAGAAAAACAACAGCAAAAGGCAGACATGTCAGGGAGCACGGATAGCAGCAGAGATTAAAAACAGCAACAGGAAAGCAAGTGACAGTCACTGCCAAAAGTGATATGTAAGAGAAGAGCAGAATGTCAGCTGAGAGAATTTAGAAGGAAAAAAAAAATCCTTTCTGCAGATCTGCAGAGCAGGCACAGTTAAACCTAAGAACCCTTTTAGGAAACATGCACCATTCTATCCTATGGAGCATACCTAAGTGAGACTTTTCTTTCCAAGTGGGAAAAAAAAAACCATGAACTATTCAAACAAGGTGTCATCAAGCCATGAAAACTTTAATAGGCTACTGCCCTACTGGCAGCGACACTAAGTCTAACCAGTGATATTTTGTGAAGAGCTCAACATGCACTGGAAAAGGCATCTGTGCGGCACCTATCAATGACAGAACAGGCATCTATGCCTTGACTTTTTTCTTTTCTCTTTTCTTCATTTTATTTTCTCCCTACAGAATTTGCTTTAGTTTTATTTAGTATATTTTACATAGAGTAATATACAGTTTAAAGTTGTAATGTTTGGAGACCATTTTAACTTACCATTTTAAGCTGATCAAATCACATGACTAAATATGCAATACTTCAAAATGACTAGTTTCTTTAACTAGGTGTGAAATGTTAGCCAAGTAAAGGAAAATGTTGTATACCACCAGATGTGTGATTAATTTTAGAATAGGATGGATGGTGAGAAGGGCAAAGAGACATATTTTAAATTCTTGTATTTTTTTTAGTTCCCATAGCTATGCAAGAATATAAAACTATGTTTTTCTCCAAAAGCTGTATTCTTTTCAAGAGTTCCTTGTTCCTCTGTTGCCTTAATAAAACTGAAATGGCTGATATCTTAGGTAAAATTGAAGAAATGTCTCCCCAAGATTCCAGTCCCCTAGTTGTTCAGTCAAAACTTCTGTGAAGATAATTGCAGGTGCAGTTGAGGTTACTAATCACCCAACTATAAAAATAGAAAAATTAATTTGGATTATTTGAGTGGGCTTGGTATAATCACATGAGCCTTTAGGAGCATAAAAGGAGGGCAGAAGAATCAGCCAGACAAATGCCATAGAAGAGGAAGGCAACAAAGAAATGAGCAGAGGGGAGTCAGAGAGATTTGAAAAATGTGTGAGAACATGATTCACCCGCTAGCTTTGACGATGAAGGGAATCTTGAGCTAAGGAATGCAGAAAACCTTTACAAACTAAGAACAAAGTCCACTGACAACTAGCAAGGGGAACAAGGACCGCCATCCTCCAATCTCAAGGAAATGAATTCTGTCAATAACCTGAATGAACGTGAGAGAGGATTCTTCCCTAGAGCCTCCAGAAAAGAATGCTGTCTGGCTGCAACCTTGATTTTGGCCTCGTGAGACCAAGGCAAGAACCAGTTGATCCACCCTGTGCTGGATTTCTGACCTATGGAAATTGCACAATAATAGATGGGTGTTGTTTTAAGCTACTCAATTTGTGGTAATTTGTTACATCGGTAATAGATTACTAGTATAGATAACTAATACTGCAGCTTTCACTCCCAGTTAAGTCCTCCTTGCCTAATGTAGGTGGAGTATCCATGCGGTAATTCTGGGTTTCAATCACAATTTGTCTAAGCTTTATATGTGTCATGCATAATGCATTTGAATTGATAGGTATTGTCTCTCCCTTTATAACACACAAAAAACACTGTCCATGCTGTGGAAAATAAAGAGTTACTGTCACTGATACCTCTGGAAGAACAATGATCTATAAACCAAAAATATTATCAAGTGGAAAAGTATAAATATCAATTAAATAAAAAAAATCAATTAAATACATCGCCACCATGGGATTAATTATGGGTTTTATTGAGTACACCAAGTAGCACTTAAAATTTCTTGGAGTCTACTAAAATAATCCAACCTAAATGGAACAAAAGCATAAAGCACAACTTGTAAAAAGGGCAATTTGATAATGAGGATATAACATTTATCATTTAAGCAAAATTTTAATTTTTAAGTTTTTTTGTTTTGTTTTTAGAGAGAAAGTGAGAGTGCCCATGCATGTGTGAGCAATAGGGGGGATGGACAGAAGGAGAGAGAATCTTAAGCAGGCGGCACACTCAGGGGGGGAGCCTGGCGTGGGGCTCTATATCACGACCCTGTGATCATGACCTGAGTGAAACCAAGTGTTGGATGCTTAACCAACTGAGCCATCCAGACGTCCCTAATTTTTAAGGTTTTAAAACACTTAAAAATACTAAGTATTCTTTCATCCCTTGGCAACAGAGGTGAAAATATTTTTTATGAACATATTGGAACAGAAGCATTATAGCTTGGCAATGAGATATGGAATACATACTTTCTGAAAGTACTGAGATTGTTCTATGGTTCTTAGAGTCATTGCTGGTTTGTTATCTACCTTTAGTTTTTGTTAATCTTCTGATTCCTGATTCGGAATCCAGGATGGTAATTATTAAGCATGGTAATTTCTTAAATTTATTTCATTAATGTCCTAATAGCCACTGGGGACCATTGTGTTATTTATTAGTCCTCTTAAAAGAAAAGATCAAATGATGTCAGGCTCCATCTATTTGGAATTAATTGACTGTCTGCTCGGCTATCCTATCTTTAAATATAGTTCACTTAGAGTTGACTAGCAAATAATTAACATGATTTAGTCTATGAATGTCATCTTTCCACATTCTCTTATATTCTTAGGTTTTGTTCTAATACAACAACTTGTTTCAGCTACATCTTTTCACGACTGAAAAGCCACGGACCAGAGTTTTCCAGCATACCTAACCCTTTCACTAAAGGGTTTAAATGAATGTTAGTCACTCCAAGAAGACAGCATAATGGCAATGCTAAATACAACTGCAAATCAACTATATCTTCTTTGAATTGTCACAAAAATATTTAAGATGATTCTTTCATTTGTTAAAACAAGATAGATAGTTGATTAAAACAGACATTCCTGGGGCGCCTGGGTGGCTCAGTGGGTTAAAGCCTCTGCCTTCGGCTCGGGTCATGATCTCAGGGTCCTGATATTGAGACTCACATCGGGCTCTCTGCTCGGTGGGGAGCCTGCTTCCCCCTCTCTCTCTGCCCGCCTCTCTGCCTACTTGTGATCTCTCTCTCTGTCAAATAAATAAATAAAATCTTTAAAAAAAAAAAAAAACAGACATTCCTAATGAGCCTCAGATGAACTGCCAGTTGAAGTACAGGATCCTATTATAAGATGCAACATTCTATTCAGATATGTGAATTTTCTTGAGTGAAGGGCAATCAGGATATAATGAAAGCTGACATTGGCAATGATTCAATTGTTAAAATACCAATTTCTAATTGTATATTAAATAATAGGATACTGCCAATACATTGAATCATAAAGCTTCAAAAAAATCAGCTTGTATTCTTTTAGTTTTTTTATCTAGGAATTATAGGGCATGGAAGCAGTGTGTATAATGGTTAAGAACTCAGGTTGGGAAGTCAGTTGCATCTGAGTTTGAATCTGTATTTCACCAGTTTTATTAACTGGATGATAATTTTCATGTTATTCAATCCCTTTGAGCCTTAATTTTCTTGTATTTAAATTAGGATGGGGCACCTGGGTGGCTCAGTCGGTTAAGCATCCAATCCTTGATTTTGGCTCAGGTCATGATCTTGAGGTTGTGGGATCAAGCCCCATGTCAGGTTCCACACTGGGCATGGAGCCTGCTTAAGATTCTCTCTCTTCTCTCTCTCTCTCTGCCCCCCCAACCCTGCACATGCATTCTCTCTCTCTAAAAAATAATAATCAATCAATCAATCAATCAGGGTAATACCTACTGCTTAGGGATGTTAAGAGAACTAAATAAGATGTCGTATATAATGCACATAGCACCATACTTGATACACAATGCCTAGAATATGGTATTTTCCAACACTGTTGTCATTTTTACTATTATTATGTATTTCATAGAAAGAATATCATCTTAGGAGCTGCATTACTTCTGGTACTATATGTTGCAAGTCATTTAACCACTTGGAATATATTTTTTTAATCTCTAAAAAATAATAAAACCTCAAAGTTGGCTGTGCAATTTAAGTGACATAATGTAACAGATGCTCAATGACTGTTAGTTTCCTTCTTTTTCTTTTCATGGTTCTTTTATCAGACTCTATCACTGATGCTAAAGTGGTGGTTCATGATGCATTTTCTCTCCTAGGTATGGTATTTGCATTTTTCACAATCTTTCACAATAGAAATCTTTCACAATAGAAACCCAATTCTTAACCAAGCAATGGTAATGCTAGGAACTTCTGCTAGCAGATCTTCTGTAACAGATTTAGTAACACATATTTGAGGGAATTCCTTTTAGGAATTCCTCCAGGTTGTATTCATGGACTTATGTTCAGATGATTTACACACTTTCTCCCAAGAATTTTTGCCATTGGCTTACACTCTTCTCCGTGTACACAACATTTCTTACTTTGCTAGTCATTTTAAATATTCCTGTGAATGATTCACTTAGAATCAGAGCCTTACATTTGTTTGATCTGTGTAATTCCAGTGACTTTTAATTTCCATCACACACACACACACACACACACACACACTCACATACACACACACCCCTCATTTAGTTTAAAACTAACTCCTTCCTTCTTTTTCCCTAAAAGCACCCCTCTTGCTATACCCTTCTCCACTAATGTTACCACGTAGTTGCCTAAACCAGGAACCCAGGAGTCATCCTTAATTCCTTCATCACTATCCTTTCCATATCAAATCAATGACTGGACTTTGTCAGACATTCAGAAAAAATTAGCTACCAAATTTATTCCTTCCTTTCTATCACTGTTGCTACTGTCTTAAATTCAGCTCTGTTATTTATTATTTGGGTTTAGCATTCAATCTCCACATTTTAACTGGACTTACTATCTCAATGACCAGACTCCTAAGAAACATCCTTCACATAATTAGAGAGTGTAACTTTGGAACTTAAAATTCTTCAGCAAATGTCCATCACCTCTAGGATAAAATCTAAGTACTACACAGTATACAGGGCTTCCTGCCACATTTCTAACCCTTCAGCTTTCTCTCTTACCATCTCTCAGGAATATCTTTGTTCCTAGCTCACTGAACTATTTGCTTATCTCAAATATCATTGCACTTAAAACCTTACAAGACTCTCTGTATAGTCTCTCCCAGAGTAGTAGCTCTTTAGAATGAGAATTCTCTGCCTCTGTTTCTGTCTCTGTAACTGGGCCTCTCTCTCTCTTACTTTCTCCCTCCCTTTCAACTTAAAATATCCCCAGGGACTTGAAACAGTCATAAAATATAACAAGTCTGTAGAGTAAATAAGTGAATTAGTAGATGAAAATTAGTAGATTTTGAATTAGAATAGTAGAATTAGTATTAGTAGAATTAGTAGAATTTCATCTACTAATTAGGAAATTAGTAGATGAAAATGGGTGATTTTGTTAGCAAGGTAGTAAGCAGAGTCCTATGATGTATACATAATAAAAAGACAAAGTCCCTTGCTCTTTAGGAGCACATTATTTTGGAGATTAGTAAGGAATAGACATTAATAATTATTATAAAATATGGAAAGTAATAAATTCCAAATGATAAGCTTAAAAAGAGAGACTACTTACTCTTTTCCTAGAAGATAAATGGAGAAGAGAGGAGAAGCAATTTTAGAATGAGATAATATTTGAGTTGAGCCTTGAGTGTTCCACAGACTTTGATAATAATAGGGGTGGGTTTTTCTAGCATGTCCCTACTCATCCCCATCCTCCCCCAACTGAAGGGGTGGGTATCAGAACAGTGGTACTCTGATAGGTAAATAAATTACTGAACTTGTAAACAAGAGAAGTGGACAGGAAGGCAAGTTGGGTCCATTTGTGGATCCCATTAAATTTCATGATGAGAAATTGGAACACTTTTAGGTAGACAGTTAAAATAGCTTTATGCTTCATTCTGACAAACATGTCAGTTTCTTTGAAGAATAAATAAAATGACATGGCAAAAGAAAAAAAAAAAACCCGTACAATTTCACACTAATCGATAGCCTAGTATTCTATAATAAACATTTGGTCACTTGAAATCCATCTTATCACTTATCTCTGACAGATAGGGACTATCTCAGGTATCTCTGCCCCCACAGACTTTCTGGGGACTTTTCTTCAGTTAAATTGTATAGGTGCCAGGGGATTCTACCCTGGTAAGTTTTGTTTGTTTGTTTTTTTATTTTATACACATTTTTATGCCAAAGATATT
This sequence comes from Potos flavus, assembly GCA_028534135.1. Taxonomy (NCBI): domain Eukaryota; kingdom Metazoa; phylum Chordata; class Mammalia; order Carnivora; family Procyonidae; genus Potos; species Potos flavus. The sequence goes on from CM052899.1 coordinate 57,432,106, forward strand.
AACATCAAAATACCACCCAGCTTTGTTTGGGACTTAAAATGTCTAAACGATTAAGAAGCAGAAAGATATTTGTATTCTTCATGCCCTAATCCTGCCATTACCCTCCCACTAACTGATGAATTCAACCAGCTTCTTAAACAACATTGCCATCTCCCTGACCTAAATATAATTCCTTTCAGCATGTCAGCTACATGTCTTAGATGAACCTGTAGTGATTAAAATTTAATGCGTATTCTGTCATTTTATTCATGTCTTCTTTCTCTTTAATCAGTTTGCTACATTTTGACGTTGAGTAGGTGAATAAGAAGCAGCTTTATTAATATTTCCTAGTTCATCAAGCATTCTGAGTGCAAAATGAATCCCAGCCTGCAAATCTAAGAAGAAATATAAGACAAACTGCTGGAAATGGTGGGAGGAGGGAGGAATTTTTAGCTCAAGTTCTGCTAGATTCAAGAAAGTTGGAACTTCTATTTCCAGAAGGATTGAAATATAATAATACCAATAACCAACATTTATTAGTCTGTATATGCCTGAAACTGGTTCAGTTCTTTAAACTGATTGTCTTTTTAATGTTTTCAACATTTCTACAAAGTGGGTACTATTTTATAGACTAGCAACCAAGACTTAATGATTGCAGAGTAATTTTTCCCAAGAATGACTATATTCTCTATTTATATCTCTCTACCAATCATTAAATCAAGACCCCTAAGACCTTATTGAAACCATGTTAAAATTTGAATGATAACTACTTCTTATATATCTTGCCTGTCTGTGCTTGACTTTGAACCAAACTGAAAGGCCACAAAATACATTGTCTGAAAGGGGATGATTTTTCAACAAACATCATGCAGCCTACAAAACGGTTACCAATACAATGACAGTTGCAAATTATAGCTTTAGCCACTATGTGGCCGCTCTGTAGAAGGAACTCCAAATGTTATCAGTTTGGAAATAAGATCAGTGGTTCCATGCTATCTGTTGAATTACATATGAAAACTTTAATGCAAAACTATATGTGATATTAAGATACAAGCCGGAGGCACAGTAAGAGGATGAATGGCAGACAAAAAGAGGCCCCTTCAATCTCTAATATAACCACAGCAGACTGAAAGGAACTGAGAGTCTGCAACTTCCAATATATTCTGCAACCGGAAATTGGCATCACTTCTTTTGAGCATTCACTTTCCTGAGCTCTGTTTCCCCCCCAAAACACGTTGGCAGTTATATCAGGTGTTTGTAGCACAGGTAGGAGCTAAAGCATCTCTGAAGATGATACCATATAATGGATTTCTGGATTACAAGCACTATCCAACATTTGGGTGTTAAGAAAAGTAAGAGATAGTACAGAAAAGAAATATTAAAATAAGACAAGTCTAACATTGGTTTCTGTTTTGTGATCCAAAGAAGATTCTTTATTAAGTTCAATTAAGCAAGTGAATGATAGTTGTAGGATTGAGATCTAGGTTGATAAAAACAAAGATATCTTTGTTACTTATCAGTTATCTATCTGAAAACAAACACCACGTAATCCAGATGTGTAGGTGAAAGTCCTTTAAATTAGGGTGTAATTCAATGAGGCCAGGATTTTTTCTTTATAAAGATATTTTTGCCTCCAATAGCATACGGCTATTTTTTATCTGGCAAATGCAGAGATGCTAAGAATTACAATTACACTCTGAAAAAGAAATAGGTATAAATCAGAAGTAGTTCAAGAAAAGAGTCCAATTCAAGCTCTAAGCAGTCTTTCAGGTTACTTTTATTTCTATTTTAAGCTCATTGTTCCTTCAAAGAGACACCATCATTCACATAGATTAGCTCTCTGATGAACCTGCAGTGTCACCAAGTTCAATATTACCAACTGTTAGAAGAGTTCCTTGTGTGAAGTTTATTACTCAATGAAATATTTACATATTCAATTAACTGTGTGATGGGTTTAATTAAACCGTGCGGAACAACTAGAGTACCTTATTTTGTACCTTTTCAGGAATACTGATGGAAGATATTAAAATATATCATACCCCAGAAATGTCCCACAAAGACCTTACATATATTCAAACTAAGGTGGTCTCAATAATGTGATTTATTGACAACATGTATAGATGTACTAAGACCACTTTAAAACTATCAATATTAAAGTTAAGCGGTTATATAGGTCTTCTTAATAACTTTCTGACCTGGATAAATTTAATTTTTCCTTCTGTCGAAGAAAAATGTCTCACTAAATGAAGTTCATTTGTGAGAAATGAGCAAAGCAAGAATATAATTTAATTACATTTTTTAATTTTTAACCCATGCATTGGGTTTACTTTCTTCTAATAGATGTTATCACTTTAATAGAAAACTGTACTTTGAAATACTCAATTTTATCTTATGTTTTTTAAAAAAAAATCTCTAAATGCACAAGCCTGTTGATATCATAAGTCTCTGATGGATATCTAAAAGCAGCTTTCATATTCTAAATCACTGATGAGTAATTATACATCGTCTTGTGTATTGTTTGAAACATTCATCCTTCCAGTGAAAAGAAACAAAGAAAAGATAAGCAGTGAGCAATAACGGATGGCAGAAGATTTGAAGATTACAAAGCCTGAAATCTGTCTTGCTGGCACAATTTTGAAACTCTGTCCTTCAATCACTTTTTTAGATAGTAGGAATACAGTCATTCTGAAACTAATATTCTGTGAAAACCCAGGTAAAATAGCTATAAAGTGATTTTTTTTATAAAGATACTTTCATTTACTAGAGCCAAAGCCTTTTGGCAGATTATTTTTATTGCTATCTCTATATATGGCCTTATGATTAAATTCCGAGGTCCATGCCTCAGGATTTTGTTATACAGGAATTACAAGGAATATCTTGTGGTACTTCCAGTAGCTTAACATGTGGAAATGGTTCAAGATATATTTGGGCTACAAAGCTGTAAATTCCTAAACTTTTGAGAGCAGTGTCTTTTATCATTGAATTCTAATGCCTATGTTCTCAATAAATTGTTGATAGTGTTGTTGTTTTGTTGTTGGCGTTATTACATGTAGTAACAACCATTAAGTACCTATTAGTTTTTTGAACTTCAAAAAAAGTACCTATTAGTTTTTTGAACTTCAAAAAAAGTTTTTGTGTGTTTGTTTTATTTTAACCCAGGACCTCTCTAATCCTAACAATAGATTGCCAAATTGGTATTATTATCCCCACTTTAGTGATGTTGAAACCAGAGCTCTAAGAAAATAGAAAAGTTGCCCAAGTCACACAGTCTTTAGGTAGCATAGCACAAGTGAGCCTGACTCCATGTTATGCTTTTTTCCAGAGTTGACATAATTTCCACATTAGCAATGCTCCAATGTAGATGGGAAAAAAAGATTTGTTTTGTTATTCTGTGTGTGTGTATGTATATATATAAAGATGTGTATATTTATACATGTAAAGAAATATTTTAAATAACCACCAATAAGCCCTTAAAGTCATCCTTTGGTGCATCAAAACCATTTACTCTGTACTAGGCATGAATCTAGTTAATGTCCAAGTAGCACAGTAGTCTAAATCATGTCCTGTTGCTCTAGCAGAACTAATGTAAACCATGGGGATAAATAGTAATATACTTAAGTAAGGACAAGATATGGTATTAATTGATTTTAGTGTTGACACTCTTCTAGAATCTATAGATATGAGTTGAAGAGAAGAGGTAATAAGTCTTAGTAAATTAATCCCTGTTCTTTTGAAATCTAGCACTATTGGGTTTCAGCCAAAGTTGAGTGTAAAATGGATTCCACTTTATCTCCCAATCTGGTGAGAACCATGTCACCCCCATGAAAAGCCACACACCAATCACTTCCCACATTTGTTTTCACACATGCACCCTCTAATTGATGATCTGTCAGCAACATCGAACTTGGTCTGACAAGATCTGTGAGCTTTATAAGAGCAGTCAGAGATTTGTTTATTTTTCTAAGGAGACCAGCTTCGACTCTGCTGATAATGTGTTTTCTTTTGAAAATGAGCAGACAGGCTGCTGGAATCATCCCAGAATCCACAGCAACTGACAGCTCCAGCTTGTTAAGTCCACAATGCCCACATTCCAGCAGGTTTAACTTACTGCATATCGTAGGCAAGTAACAAACAATTGCAGAAACACAGCAGAGATGAGGATGGAAGGCTATAGGAACTTCACAAAAAAAGAAAAATCCTACCTATTCAATGAAGATTTTGAGGCAATATTATATTGACAATAAAATAGGTAGAAAAGAAAACTTTGTGAGATATGACTGTGAGAGGTCTAAGAGTTACACAGAAGATAAATAAGATAATAATTTCTTTGAAAAACATTGTTCAGAAAATCATATCTTAAGGTTTCTGTCAAAAGAAGAAAGGGACAATATTTTAGGACTCATCTCGTGGCCAATCAAAAGGGCCTCAGGACCCTTCTAAGCATTTTATTTCTAGAAACCAGGAAACCACCATGAACTATTATTAGTACTCTGAGTATTCACTGCCATATTTTTCTCTTTCTACCTGGCTTGCTCACGGCCAAAGTAGACCTACACTCTTTGTGCTCTTATTCTCCACCTAACTAAAATTTATTTGTGCGCGTACAACCATGAGACCCAAGCCACCAACATTCAATAGCAAGTATGTAAAAGGTCAGATATCAAATTATCTTTGTCCTGAGACACGACTTCATCAGTTCTAACTACAGATGCTACAATTTTCTACTACTCAACATTGTAGGACTCCCTCTGCTGCTCATTTGATAAATACAACATTTTAAAAAATATTTTATTTATTCCTTATTTGAGAGAGTGAGAGACAGAGAGAGGAAGGAACAGAGGGAGAAGGACAAGCAGACTCTGCACTGAGCACAGAGCCCGATGTGGGGCTCAGTCCCACAACCCTGAGATCATGGCTTGATCTGAAACCAAGAGCTGGACACTTAACCAACTGAACCACCCAGGCACCCCACGACATTTTTATATAGTCTCAGTGATATCAAAATGAATATCCAAGGAGGTCTTGAAGGGCAGAATAAATCATACACTGATATTGTGAAATCTGAGGTGGAGTATGGACATGTTTCCAAAGTGGAGGAGTGACCCTACCAACGTTTGCTATAGCTTGGTAATGCTGGGAATTTATATGGACTATATAATTTATGTCAACTTGTGCATTTCCCGGCAACACTTGTAGGGGTCCTGCTTTGCCACTGACTACTGATTCCCAAAAATCCTTCAACTTCATCCTTTCCCTACCCCCTTGCCTCATCTGACCTACTGTTACAGTTGAATTGCTTTGAACTGAGCAATAATCCTCTTTGCACTGGAGTTTCTCCTTTGAAAAATGAGATATTTGAGCTCAATGTTCTGTTATGTCCTCTTTAGACCTGAGGTTCTGTATAAAACAGAGAATTAACAAAATATACTTTCTATATATCAGTGTGATAGTTCCAGGCACTTCTGCACAGACAAGACTTGACAGTGCCTAAGTTGAGTGATTAGTAAATATGTGCCTCTTGGCCAAAAACCTTAATCAAATATTCTAAGTAACAAGGTCACAGTTGGATGACTAACTCAGTCCATCCAACCTGAATAATGTAATTATTTTTTAACCACAGATAAATTCTTGTTGCTATTGTTGTTGTTTTTTAATTGAGGACTTTAGAAAGGAAGCAATTTTTCAGGAAGAGTAGTAGTTAGACCACCGCACATGAAATTATTTTTGTAGATCAAAAAAAAAAATTGAATTTTGTAGAGTTCATATAGCTCAACCTGACAAACTCCATATTCCTTGCTTTACTAAATAATTATTTTAGGGATATATAACTACTAGGAGCCAAAATGAGTAAATCTCAAAAGAATGAAGTGAGAACTACAAGTCACAATTTTAAGAGAAAACGTTTTTAAATATCAATTATTAAAAATAGAGTCTTTTTTCCCCTTTTCCACAACTTTTCCTTTTTTTGTAGGCATGAGGAAAAGGGGGGAAATGGTGATATTTGAGGTAAATCCCCTCTAAACCCAACCATGAACTCAAAACATAGCTATTTGTGGAACTGCTAGATCAGAGTCCTAGAATCCCTTTACAGACTTCTGTTGAAGTAGAAAAGCACGAGTTTGCATTTTGGCTGAAGGAAAATGAAGGAATTTTGCATAAAATTATTAGAAAGAGAGATAAGAATAAAAAATTTCAGACTCTGCCTCCACACCTCCATCAGGAATGTTTTCTAAGTCCCAATAAAATGAAGAATTTGAGGTAAAGACTAAGGGATCTGTTACCCATGGAATTCTATGGAAGCTGAAAGGAAATACTTAACATTTCAGAACATTTGAAAGACCTTTAGCTTTGGAAGCATTTCAACCACAACAAACACTGGGAGAGAGCTCCCTTTTGCCACCAAAAGATGGACATGGCAATTGTCAATTGAATGGTTCCATGGTCCACCAGTGGAGGCTTGTAGGCAGAGGCCTAGGAATGGGAGACTAATTGAATATAATAAGCAACAGACCCAAGACAACTAATAGGTTTGGGGTGGGGTGAATTGTAAGAATCGGTAGGGACTTGATTAAGAGAAATTTGGGTCATGCTAAAACTTCATCTAAACTGCTACTATTCTGGGGCTCCTGGGTGGCTCAGTCATTAAGTGTCTGCCTTTGTCTTAGGTCATAATCCCAGGTCCTGGGATCGAGCCCCACATCGGACTCCCTGCTTGTTGGGAAGCCTGCTTCTCCCACTCCCCCTGATTGTGTTCCTGCTCTCACTGTCTCTCTCTGTCAGATACATAAATAACATCTTTTAAAACAATAAAAAATAAATAAACTGCTACTACTCTGGAAAAACTTAAAAATCCTTTTAGCATTTAAAAATCTTTAATTCATTTTTGCACTCCACATATTGATCTCATTTACACTTGTTATTGTTTTCAAACCCATCATACTTTATCCCAAACAAGCTAAACGTTAATAAATCCTCTACTAAAGATTTTCTAAATGCCAACTTGATTTAAAATGAAGATCAATACAGAAAACACCACCCCCAGCACCTGTGTTTTGAAAGTAGTTCACAGAGATTGATTTAATACCACAACTGTGGAGAGCAAGATTGTTCTGCCTCCATGTCCCATCTAGCTTGTGGGCAAGATAAGGCACAGAGGAATTATGTGATTAGCCCAAAGTCACATAGCCAATCGGCATCGGGGCTAAGATGGCCTATGTTGAGCCCATAGGGATGTACTCCTCTGCAGTTCTCATTATTTACTGCCGTTTTCATCCCGTGGCTAGCCATCCTAAATAGCCCCGCTGATCTACACCAAAATGGCTAAGGTCTTGGTCAACAAGCGTCCAGCGCTGCTATAGATATTGCTCTGTGAACCTGTTCTCTTTAACACTCCAGGGAGAAAGAGGAAGTTTTCATTATTATTGATTTGCTCCTTTGCTGGATGATATGTTGTCAAGTGAAGAGAAAGGCAAGACCAGGAGTAAGGACTCAATCATTTTAATCCCAGCTCTGTCTGTGGCTTTGGGCAATGGCCTTCATCTTACAAAACTTCAGATGTAAAATGAAACTCAGAATGCCCATTTTAGCAGCTTTTGAAAGAAAGCCAGGTATTTGGTAACATTAAATTGTGAAGGATTTATCAAGGTTATAGGATTTCCAATTATCAGATTTTATTATTAGTATTCTGATGCTTTCATACCATATTGACTAGAAAAAATGATTTGAATTCTTCAAAGAATTTCTAGTTATTGAAGCAACAACTGCCTATAGATTCACCTAATCCTACTCCTCTTTTTTCTTAAGAAATGAAGCATTTTTGTCAAGACACAAATAAAGGCATTTGCTTCAGTTTGTGAGGAGTTTTACTGCTAATATGCCAAAAAATAAAAATGTAAAACAGCCTTCAGAAGTAGACAAAGACTTATTACTAAAAAGAAAGAAGTTTTAGTTTGGGGATTTTCATTTTCACATACAAGTCAAAGTGCTTTTCAGATTTTGAAATCGGAAGTGCTAATAAAAGATGTATAATCCTTGCTTTTACGGCTGTGACAGCACTCTAACAAAACACCCCTTGGTTCTTACTGAGGTGAAAATTCTTCTCTTCAAGTCTCTAAACATGGTTTTAGATCTTTCTGATTATTTGCAGATGTGGTTTTGTGTTCATTTATTTGTTTTATAATTCATAAAAAATGTATAAAAACATAAAACCCCTACATTCAATTCTTACCTCTAAATGGACTCCTTTACTGCCTGCTCAGTCTGTGAAAATCTGTTCCCTCAGCCAGGCCCATGCAGTGAATATTCAAAGCTGCAGTTCACCAGACCAACACGAAATGGACCCTACGCCGGATTCTACTGCAAAATATGCCTTGATTCCCTACCAGCCTGACTGTCAGAGAAAAAAAAAAAAAAAAATTGTGAGCATTTTCAGATGCAGTGACAAGACAGCGAGAAGAGAGAACCTCAGATTGTAGAAGGAGAATTCTTGAAGGATAACTGGGTTAAAAGAGTGAAACCTACTCCTGATGTTTATTTTAGACTCCCCTTCTGCCAAGAATACAAACGTTTGTGTCTTTCTTACTCTCTCAATGCTATCCCCCTATTTCTTTCTTTATCTGTACTTTTCATGAATAAGATAATAGAAATCAAGTACAGAAGGTGAAGGAAAGGGTTTATTTTATTGCTTTTTTTTTTTTAAGAAGAAAGAAGTCCTATTGCCCCTACCCCCTTGTCCCAATGTCTATTTGTCCAGTTGCAATATCCATGATTTACTCACTCCAGTGAGTAAATTTATAGCTACAGCAAATGTACTTTCCTTCTTGTGCTCTCGTGGAGCAATTGTTATCAAATGAGCACAGGGCCATCAACAAGATAGATAAGTACCTTCCATTTCCCAATTACATGTGAGTAGGCAGAAAGCAGAGGGCCAACAGACTGGATGACAATCCTAAAGGACCATTTAGAGTCGGGTCACATTGCAGAGGGCTGTGGAGTCATTTGTAATTGGACTTGCTACCAGGAAGCCATAATGGTTTTTCATTTTCTATCAGATTATTTCAGGGCAGATTGCAAAGGAAGTGATGCCTTTTAGTGGCATATTTCTACCCGACAGTCTAACCTAAATGTTGAATACAGTAAGCACTTAGATAATTTTTGAATCCAATCAGTAAAACTCTTCTCCTACCCAACTTTCCAACATTCAGTGATTTTTCCATCCTACCCCTAACCAACCTCAATGCGTAAATAGAGTTTCAATTTTTAGGATCAAGCTCCTCAGAATTGGGCATCTTTCTTACTCTGGCCTATGCCAAATCATCATTTACAGCACCAGTTGGAACCAAATTACATCAAAAGTAATGAAGATCAAACTAGAAAAGCAAATCTATAACCCATCATGTAATTTTATATGTGTGTGTTCATATATGTGCATATCCATATATATTTAACATGTTAAGTATAAATTGTGTATATTCACTACATATACATATACATACATATATATATATA
>CM052899.1:57442091-57503110 GCA_028534135.1 Potos flavus
CCATAGCTGTATCCTTTCTTCACAAGGGAAGAAAGCAGCACCAATTCTAACACTTCACCATTTGTACACAAACTAGATGTCCTTTGCTTCCCTCCCTTGATCTTTGCATTGAAAGAGGTTCAATTCGTTATCTTGTCTTCATCAGTCATGTTAATAATATATAACCAAATGCATGTTTCGTCTATTTCATTCTCTTATGTCCATTCCAGGGATACTATTTTCCTTCTGCTTTGTAAAAGGCTGGTTTTTCTTCTCAGCTGTTTTTCTGCTCAAGAGAGATTGCAGATTTGTACTGAAGGTCAAGACCTACCAAATCATCAAATAGAACTGGGGAAGGAGTGTATATGAGATTGCTGGAGTTTTTTTTAATACAAAGGAGATTTGAGTTTGGGGAAGTGCCCGGGACCCAATAACACTCTTACTTTTTTTCAGAACAAAATGTGTATGTTATTATCAGCTAATATTTCAGCTTCTCTTACCAGTCATGCAAATGGCAGAAAGACTTTGCTTTTATAAAAGAGCACTTCGACACTCATGGGTGATGATGGTTTCCTATGGACCAAGCAGCCATATTCCTTGTAGCATCATTTCTTGGGAAGGGAGCAGGCATGGCAGGTTAAAGATGGCCCAGATTTCACTCCAATTAGTGTACAGCTGAATACACTCAAAAAATGCAAGACGGTAGTAAGGTGATCCATACATATACAGCATTCCAGAAAATCATTGAGAATGTATCTTTTTTTGGTAAGATTTAGACAATGAGTGGTTTAAAGCAAACTGAATTTGTGAAGGTCCATACTGGAAAAATTGTACTGAGTCAGAAGCTGGTCTCCACAGGGAATTATTAAATCACTATTGCAGAATAATCAGAACTCGTTGACAATATTTACAATATTTGAAATAATTTGATTTGATCATGAAAATAAGAAGAGCTTGGGAACACAAATCATAAAGTAATGGTTTACGGTTCCTGTAAAGTTTTTCTAATTTTTATCCACCAACTTCATATATCAAACCTCACCTCAGGTACCAGAAACATCTGCACTTCTGACACCAGCAGCTTTGAAGCTTAGAGGGAAATCTTCAACTTAGAAGGCAATTTTTTTTTTCAAAATTGGTTAAGGGCATGAGTTTTGAAATAAGATATGGTTTAAATACTAACTTGTTAGTTTCTAAGCTATGTGACTTTAGTCATTTTTTAACTTACCTATAAAGAACATACCAAAATATGGGGCATAATAAATACTCAATAAATAAAATCTCTTATAACTATTTTTTCCATCTAACACTATTTTAATGGCTATATTTTAAATACCTCAATCCAGCTATAGGTGCAACACTAAGAAAATGCAAATCAGAACACTGAGAAACTTTTTTTTTTTTTAGAGAGCGAAAGAGCACGTGTGCACACACATGGAGGGAGGGGCAGAGGAAGAGAATCTTAAGCAGGCTCCATACCCAGCACAGAGTGCAATGCAGGGCTCCCTCTCATGACCCTGAGAACATGACCTGAGCCAAAAATCAAGAATCAGAAACGTAACTGACCAAACCACCCAGGCTCTATGAACGCTGAGACTTTAAGATATAGTTAAATACTATCTAATCTTAAGAGATGGTAGGTGCACAATGCAGCTTATCAGGACTTCTTTGTTCCATTTTATGAGAAGGAATAATAAACTTACTATAAAAGAAAACACCTTCTTGCTGATCCTCATCTTTTTTGTCTTCATTATTACCCTCTACTGAATGCTTTATAAGTGCTAATATACGTTATCTTCTTTAATCTTCACAACAAGCTGATCAAGCAGGCACTTTTTTTCACTTTACATATAAGAAAAGTGACACTTAAATTTTTTAATTTAAGCAGACTTGTTTTAATTAGCAGACTTGTTTAGGAACAAGCAGTTATTAAGGAAGAATAAAGATTTCAAACCAATTGTTTCTCAATTCAAAGACCAAAAATCTTAACTATATGATACACTTTCTCCTGTGGCATGTTGCATATCATGAGAGAGTAGAAAGTAACTTAAGGGAAGATGACTTTAGATCTTTCCTGCTTAAAGGATGATATTCTACCTTTTTTCTCTTTTTTCATTTTCAAGTGTTTTCCTATCAATGATCCATGATATATTCAAACAATGTTATAGGGAATACAAAAAATATATGTATGAACAGTATTCTTTTGGCCAGCACAGCTGTCTTTTCTTTCAGTAATTAAACAGTGCTAACCAGCCAACTTTTCCTAACGGTGTTCTAAAACACTGGCATCTTGTGGTCGCCACAAGCTACAACAGTCCAAAGAGGAAGCATTAAACCTAAGAGGTCACTTGTTTTTATTTGTGTTTTCTCCTCATCTGACTAAGTCACAGTGGGAAACAGTGGGGCTATTCAGTTTCATTATGTCAAGACTGATGACACTGAAGAGCTCATAGCTTTTCTTGAATTCTAACTTGTATTTACCTGAGGAAGGGTAATGTGGCAGGGAGAAAACACACACTCCCCTTTTGCCAGTTTTCCCTGCAATGTCAAGCATGAAGCAAACAATTCTAATTAGGTTCTTTGTCATTTGGATACCTGTAATTCTTCTTTATAGGTAACAAAAATGCTATGCTTTCAGAATCAGGTAGCTTTCTGTTCTGTCAGAGATAAGCAATCTATACTCCCTTATCGATTTGCCCAAACAATTAATCCATTGATCTTTTCCATCTATAAAAACAACAGCAACAAAAAAAGCATGTATATCCAATGGAAAAATATGATAGAAATTAGAGCTCAGCTATGAATAAAAATCATTAATAAAAAACGGTATCTACTGATATTTGCATTTTCTCAATGTTTTTTTTTCACATTTTTTCCAGCAGAATACTTCACAGTACCTTGCTGAACCATAACAAAATCCATGAAAATGATATAAGAAACTCCTTATAAGAGATGAAATAAGAGAGTTTTTATTTTGTGTACATTTGGCTTCTAGTTCAAAAGTTTATGGTTTTCTTTTCACGTTCAGTTGACACACCACTATATCCCAAGCTGAAAGATCTGTACTACCATCAGTCGTGAACTGCAAAGGCCAAGATATTTGGAACTTTTACTGGATTTATAACCTAGAAAAGCAAAACAGAGCAGGACAAGGAAATGAATGGACCTGTAACGCAGATTTGAATCTATCTTGCAGGAAATAGGAATGAACTAAAAAAAAAAAAAAAAAAAAATAGAAGATTCTAGAAGTTAAAAATTTAGTCTGGGCCATGGTGATTGACCAAGTGGGTTAGGTGAGTGATTGTGTTGCTTTGTTTCTGACTGACTAGCTATTACATATATCTTGCAGCTTTGTTTAAGGAAGATAGGGGCGCACCAAGAGTTTTAAAAAGGCTTTATTCAAATTTCAGTCTGAGTCACTCATGTAAATTATAAGACAAAGATGCACATTATAAGAGAAAAATATGTCTCCTATTCTAGGAAGCTTTACCATCTTAATGAACCTTAACTACTAAGTATCACACTAAGCAGTCTAAAATTTTTAAGCTGAAATAACCCTGGAGGCATGTATGTCAATTCTGTAGTTATTATTCATCTTGTGTAGGAAAACCTACATTACATGAAACATCAAAAGCTAGACAGAATTTTAATTGTCTAATCACAGAAGCCTTCTACTGAGTTATTATCTCAAAATTATAAGATATTAGGAAATCACCACTTTCATAGAATGAAATACCCACTCTTCAGAAGGTGACCACAGCTGAGAAATAGTTCACGCCTGATCTAAAGCCATACCAAAGGAATTGACAAGAAAATCTAATAGAAATGCTATACAGGTAGCATCTTCAAATATTGGCAATTAATTGTATTTGTGGGCAGAAATGTGGACTTGTGGAGAAATGCAGAATGACTCTCAGATTTCCAGTTTAGGTAACTGGGTAGATGGTGATAACATTTTCTGAATTTGGTTCCACAAATAAAAACAGACTGGGAACAAAACATAATAATTCATTCTGGGATGTGTTGCATTTTAGCTACCTGTATAATGAGTGTGAAGAACCGGCAGCTATATATATCCAACAGGAACTCAGAAGGAAAGACTGAACTTAAGACATGGCTTTGAAGTCATTCACATATGAGCAATATTTCAGTCATAAAAGTAGATAAAATCAATCACGGAGAATACACAGAGTTAGAAGAAAACAGGCTAAGTCAAAACAACAACACCAACAAAAACCTGAAGAACAGCAACATTTTAAAAAGAGCATTAAGTGAAACTAAAAAGAGAGTGAGCCAAAGAAGAAAACAAGGAAGTAATAGTGAGGGGGGAAATGACCAGAGAGAGCAGTAATTCACAAGTCAAAGAGTGGAAAAATCTGCAAAATAATTTAGTCATTGTCTTAATCGCCAACGCTGCTATAATGAAATACCACAGACCAGGAGGCTTCAACAACAAAAAAAAATTTTTTCACGTTTCTGAAGGTTATCAAGATCAAGGTGTTGACAGGTTTAGTTTCTCTGGAGGTCTCCCTCCTTGGCTTGCCTCTTCACTGTGTGTTCACATGATATTTTCCCTGTGCATGCACATCGCTGATCCCTCTTCTTCTTCTAAGCGCACTAGTTACATTGGATTAAGGCCCCATTTCTTATGACCTCATTTAACCTCAGTTATCTCCTAATTACTTATAAAAGCCTTGTCTCCAAATACAGTTATATTGTGTGTTAGGGCTTCAACATATTAATTTTTTTGTGTGTGGGAGGAGACACAATTCAGTCCCTAAGAGTGGTTAAAACTTTGCTGAATGCTATGCTGAATGTTTGTATCTCACCAAAATTTGTATGTTAAAATCTAATCCCCGAAATGACTATACATGGATGTGGGGCATTTGGGAGGTGATTAGGTCATGAGGCAGAACCCTTGTGAATGTGATTAGTGCCCTAGAAAGTATTTTTCCTTCCTGCACCATGTAAGATTTTAGGGAAAAGACAAGCTGCCAGTGAACAGGAAGCTGGCTCTCACTGGATATTGATTCTGCCAACACCTTGATGTTGGACTTCCCAGCTTCTAGAACTGTGAGAAATAAATTTCTATTGTATATAAGCCACTCAACCTATGGTATTTTGTTATAGCAGCCCAAATATGCTAAGACATTGACTATTCACTATTCATAAATTAAAATCTAAATTCTTTAGCACGACATAAAGATCCTTTACAAAATGGCCCAATCAAATTATTAGTCCCATCTCCCGTCTTTCCCTGGTTAATATCCCATACCTTAATTCCACTGAACACATTTGCTTTCACCTGATTATGCCTTATGTTTTTATGCCTCTGTAACTTTTAGGGTCACCTTGATTCTCTACATGAAAAAATCATACTCCTTTTTGTAAACCTCCCTCAAATATCACTTCTTTTCAAAAGACTTCCCTATCCTTCCTAGCGAGAAATGCTTTCCTCCTCTGCTACCTCAGGATTTTGTTTCTATAATACAAAGCACTTATTAAATTCTACTATAATTACCTCTGCTAGAATGTGAGCTCTTCTAAGACAACCTACTGATTTTTTTTTTAAGTATTTTTTTTTAAGATTTTATTTATTTATTTGACAGAGAGAGATCACAAGTCGGCGGGGGGGGGGGGCAGGGGGGGGAAAGCAGGCTCCCTGCTGAGCAGAGAGCCCCATGCGGGACTTGATCCCAGGACCCTGAGATCATGACCTGAGCCGAAGGCAGAGGCTTAACCAACTGAGCCACCCAGGCACCCCAACCTACTGATTTTTATAAACGTGTTCTCTAATATTGTTTTCAAATACACACCAGATGTTTATCAAATATAAGACAGTAAATAAATGAATGAATAAAAAGAATAAGTAAATTAATGAGCTACTAACTTTCTATAATGAGTTATTTTTCTAATATAGATGTTATTAAATACAAAAATACTCTCCAGATTTTCATATAATATGAGATTAGTGTTCAACTTCTTTAGGTAGTCACAATTTATCAAATACCCACAGTGCAAACAGAAAACAAAAATTTAAAAGAAACGCTATGGTGGAGGGTGTAGAAAAATTCAGAAATGATAAACAAACACAACATGATCTGAAACTTAGCAAATTTATACATTAAAGGAGAAGTAAGTAAAATTGCATGCAGGGAAAAGGCACAGAACCAAATTACATTCTTTTAAGACTCTGCTTGTTATATGTTTAGCTTTTCCTGTTCTGTTATCCTGACAATGAGCACTGAATTTGATATATTTTAGACACAAAGGATTTGCCTCGGTGGGTGATACATTATCGTTCTTCTCCAGGTCTTCAGTATAGCAGCCCAGTAATAGTCTATCTTCACCCAGTTTAACAGGTACCCACCTTTGTTTCCCTGCTCTGAAACCGATATAAAGCTTCAAATATGTACATAATACTCTATTATTTAGCTATGAAATTATCGGTCCTTCTAGGAATGGGTACTAGTAATGTTTCTATATTGCTGAGGCAATCACTAAACAAAATTAACAGTAAAGGAGATATCCTATGTAGAGGTCCAAGAAGCTTGTCTCAGTCAGTCTCTGGTTGGGATTCAGGGGACTCCATTTTCCTAGTTCCCAAGTCACTACCTGTCAGCAAATATTCTTGGAGATATGTTAACTTTCTCTAGGCACAAGGGCAAAATTACTTGTGAGAACACCTGATTTCCAATCCAGTCCATTAGCTCTTATATTACTGCCTCAAAACAACTGAGACAAGCCTAAAATCATTAGTTAGTCATTTTCTCCAATAATCCTCTCTGCTGCCTTGATTATTTTAATGCCAGAGCCCTGAGGCTCAGCCTATGGAATTTGTTAAAAACATCCTACTAAAGAATATCAGGACTCTCTTCACTGTCTTCACAGTCTCTATTCAAGTCATTCTCAACTGCAAGTAAAATGCTATCTATCAGTGTCTTGTTCCTCCTAAAGTTGAGCAAAATTGTCTATAGTGACTTTTCTCACAGCTGCCCAAGTGATCACTGTCTTTTGTTCGAAACACTCCTACTATACCGCATCCAAACTCCACATGGCTTAGAAGGTGCTACATACTCTGCTCTTAACTACCTTTTCTACTACCACTCCAGCCAATTTTTGCCTCCCTTACTCAGCTCTAGGTTCACTGGGGCAGTTCCTCTAAGATGCCATGCTTATTCTTACTTAGAGCTTTTGTACTTGCTATCACTACTGCCTAGAACTCTTTACTCCTCAAGCTTTACAACGTTCATTCCTTCATTTCATCCAAGTCTTTGATTAACCATCACTTCCTCCAAAATATCCTTTCTAAACATATAGCCTAACACATACATGCACGTGCACACACACACACGCACATACACACACAACTAATATGTCAGTGCCAGTCGTCTTAATCTGCTTTAATCTCTTAGCACTAGTCACTGAACACAATCATATTACATTTTTATTTAGTTGCTTTTTATCTGTCTCCTATTCTAGAAAGTACAATCTTAGGAGGGCAGGGCCTAGAATAGTGCATAATACCCGCTAGACACTCAATATTTTTTCAATAAATAATGAATTAATAAGAGAATGATTTGTGCTTTAAAACAAAGAACACATGTAAATTTGTCTTGAGGTCATACTCCTTCAAAATAGATATCATAAATAAGTACAGTGTTCTATGAAACTTGACGTCTTCCAAAATAGAAAATAAAGAATAGTACTGCTACACAAATAAAATTAACAACTTCTGTTGAGGTATAGAGTGAGAAGCCGATATTCATGACATTTTGGTAAAGTTTCCCCCAAGAGACATCGAAACTATTGTATTAATCAGTTTTTTTTTTAATTTTACTCTTCTACATCCATGTAAACCTGTAAGACTGCCATATAGTTCTATCAATCAGTTTCAGATAGTGAAATCATGGGCCTGATTCAGCAATGAACACCACAGTCCCTTCTGAAGAGTACTTTTCTGCTCAGTTCAGATGGTTTAAGGTTTATGGCACACTAAGGATTCCAATCATTCTCCACTAGGTGGTTTGAAACTCTGAATTCACTAGATAATTATTCAACTCTGATATCATCTGGGATCAGATTAGCAGAAAAGTGTGGAAATCAGAAATAGAATTGATTCACTCATAAAAGGACAAGAATTTGAATTTGCTTTGAAAACATATTAACTGCCTATCTAACTATATAGGTCTATAATTTGTTCTTAGTCCACTATTTTCTTCATCTATCCTCACCACCAATATGATCAGTGTTAGCCTACTTCCTAGGGCTGCAATGTTAAAGGTAGTTGATGACTGCTGTTCTCTCTACCCTCCACCCTCGCCAGAACAAGGGTCAATTCTCAGGTGTGTTTCAAATCCCATCACATATATCCTTATAAAACTTGATTTTTTTCAAAGTGCACTGGCCACAATAACATAAGCATCCACTTTAGGGAACTAGAGAACAAAGAGCAAAATAGAGCTAAAACATATCAGAAGAAAAGGAATAATAAAAAGTTAAAAGAGAATCCATGGAATTGAAAACATCAAAACAATAGAGAAAGTCAATGAATTCAAAAGCTAGTTCTTTGAAAAGATCAGTAACATTGATACCCTGCAGGTTAAACAAGAAAAAGAGAAAGACACATTTTACCATATCAGCAATTAAAGAAGGAGGTTATAACTACTGATCCTATGCACATTAAAATGTTAATAAGGAAATACTATGAACTCTATCCCCAAAAGTTTGATTAACCTAGGTAAAGTGAACCCAAAATACAAACTACCCAAATACAATCAAGGAGAAGTATATATATATATATAT
Source organism: Potos flavus (assembly GCA_028534135.1). Lineage (NCBI taxonomy): Eukaryota > Metazoa > Chordata > Mammalia > Carnivora > Procyonidae > Potos > Potos flavus. Next base: position 57,450,876 of record CM052899.1, read on the forward strand.
ATATATATATTTGTATATCTATTAAAGAAATTAATACTTTAAATTCCTACAGAAAAGAATCATAAGACCAGATGGCATCAATGATTAACTCTACCAAACATTTTAGGAAAAAATAAGACCAATTCTCCATAATCTTTTCCAGAATAATACCAATTCTCCACAACCTCTTTGAGCAAATAAAAGCAGAAAAACTTACCGATTCATTTTATAAGCTTCACATTACCCTAATACCAAATTAAATAAGGATATTACAAGATACCAATACCAATATCTCTCATGAACGGAGACACAAAATTCTTAATAAAATGTTAGCAAATCAAATCCAGCAACATATAAAAAAAGTAATACATCATGACCAGGAAAGCAAGGGTAATTCAGAATTCATAACTCAATCATTATAACATTACATTACACACTAAATAAAAAAAATATGAGCATATCAATAAAATAATTGCAGAAAATGATTTGAAAAAAGTAAGCAATTATGATAAAAACTAGAAAGAAAACTAGAAATATAAGGGAACTTCCTTCACTTAATAAAGTATACATAAAAAAACTTATAGGCAACATCATATTTAGTGGGGAGAGACTAAAGACTGTCCACATAAGATCAGGAATAAGGCAAAGATATTGTTTTTCCACATTCCTACTTAACATCATCCTGGAAGTCCTAGCTAATTCAGTAGTACAAGGAAAAGAAAATAAAGGTATACAAAATTTAAAGAAGGAATAAAATTGTCTTTATACAAAGATAACATGATTGTCTATGTAGATAGCCCTAAAAATAGCTGATAAGGTGGACAGCCAACAAAAAACTCTTAGAATAATTAACAAATATAACAAAGTAGCTGGATATAAATTCAATATGCAAAGTCAGTTGCTTTCTTATATACAGGGAAAGAAAAATTAGAATATTAAATTTTAAAATACAATTTACAACTGCACTAAAAAGATAAAACAAAACATTGGTGAAAAATATCAAACAAGGTCTAAGTAAATACAGATTTTGTGTTCATGGACTGGAAAACTCAACATAGTGAAGATGTCATTTCTTTCCAACTTGGTATACAGATTTAAAACAACCTCATTCAAAATACCAGGAATTTTTTTTTTTGGAGATAATAACAAACTGACTCTAACATTTATATGAAAGAAAAGCAAACACAATACTGAAGAAGAACAAAGTTGGAGGACTCACCACCCAAGTTCAAGATTTACTATAATGCTACAGTAAACAAGAGAGCATGATATTAGTAAAAGACACACATATAGACACAGTTTAATAGAACAAAATAGAGAGCTTAGAAATAGGCCCGTATAGATAAAGCCAACTGATTTTTTTACAAAAGTAAAAAGACAATATAATGGATATAATGCAAAGATAATCTTTTCTATAAATGGTGCTAGAATAATTGGCTGTCCATAAACAAACAAAGAAAAGAGAGAAAGAAAAAATAAGAAAGAGACACAGGCCTCATACTTTATATAAATTTTAACTTAAAATATACCATAGACCTAAATGTAAAATGTAAAGTATAAAAATTCTAGAAGAAGGCTTAGGATAAAATCTGTATGACCTGCAGTTTGGTAATGAGTATTTAGATATAATTCAACACCAAAAGTATAATGCATGAAAGAAAAAATTTTTAGTGCTTGGAATTTACTTAAAAATTCTTAAATTACTATAAAACACACTGTTAAGAGAATGAAAAAAGAAATCACAGACTGAAAAAAATTTTTAAATCATTTATCAGATAAATGACATATCCAAAGTGTGCAAAATTATGTAATAATAAAACTTCTTAGGCCTCAACAATAGGAAAATAACTTAACAATGGGCAAAAAATATAAATAATTAATCAAAGAAATAAGGATAGCAAATAGACATGAAAACATATTTCAAATAAATATGAAAACATCCTCAACATCATTTGTCATTAAGGAAATGCAAATCAAAAAACAATAACATACCACTACATACCTACTGGAATAGCTGCAATCCAATCTGATGGTATCAATTACTAATGAATATGTGAAGCAATAGGAACTTCCATTCATTGCTGGTGGGAATGCAAAAGGTTACAACCACTTTGGCATTTTCTTATAAAGCTAAACATAATTTTACCAGCAATCACATTCAAATATTACCCAACTGATTTGAAAAATTATATGTACCCAAACACCTGCACATGAGTGCATTATGAATTAGCTTCATTCATAATCACCAAAAACTGGAAGCAACCAAAATGTGTTTTAATAGATGAATAGATAAACAAACTATGGTATAGCTATATAATGAAATACTATTTAGTGATAAGATGGATGTACTATCAATCCACAAAACAACATCGATAAATTTTATTTTTTTAAGATTTTATTTATTTGAGAGAGAGAGAGAGTGAGCACCAGCGGGGAGAGAGGCAGAGGGAGAGGGAGAAGCAGACTCCCTGCTGAGCATGAAGCTTGATGCAGGGCTCAATCCCAGGACTCTGAGATCATGACCTGAGCTGAAAGCAGATGCTTAACCAACTGAGCCACCCAGGATAAATTTTAAATAAATATTGTTTAAATAGGTAAGTGAAAGAAGCTAGTCTGAAAAGGCAATATACTTTATGATTCCATTTATATGACATCCTGAAAAAGGCAAAACTATAGAGAAAGAAAACATCAGTGGTTGTCAGGGGTATGTGGTGGGGGAAAGTGACTAGGTGAAGTACAAAGGAATTTTTAGTGCTATAACCATTTTGTATAATACTATAGTTAGGTAGACATGATACTATGCATTTGTCAAAACCCGTAGAATTTTTCACCATAAGCAGTAAACCTTAATGTATATAAACAAATAAACAAACAAACAAACAATATCAAGGAAGTCAAGGGTCCCCAGATGGCATACAAACTGTTATAAAAGAATCTAACTGCATTGCACACATATAACAAACTTCACTGAAGAGAAAGGGGAAAAGATTCTGATGTAAGTAACTTTGGAAATTCATGGAAACTATAAGCCTGTAGCAAAAAAAGAAACTGTAAGTATTGTATTCTAGTAGGTAAGATTGCTTCTTTTGGGGGTGCTGGTTAATAATCCTAAAATGAATATATAAATGTATACTAGAATTGAACAAATAATTAAATCAATGCCAGATGGTGGAGCCAGGTGTCTCAATTTTGGAGTGGGAGTTTACAGATAAGCAAGGAGGGAAGGCTAAAAGGATCCATGTGGTAATGGATTGGAGTTGGTACTATCAATATGAACTCACATTTAACTTAATATAAATACAGATGGAAAGATACAGAAACACTTATAGATTTGTGTTCATACATAAGTTAGTAGAAACACAAATATGCATATATTTGCAAGCTGCTTTGACTGAGAGGGTTAGATGCAATGAGCATCCAGATCTGAGCATCCAGATTTCTAACATCGTTCTTGAATACAAAGAACCAGAGTTCACTGAAGCAATGGCTGACTCTTGGCCTAGGGGGATGGAATGCACAATATGAGCCCAGAGCATCATTCAATGCAAAAAAGTAAAGAAGAATTACACACTTAAACACACACACACACAAAGTGCATGTGCGTGATGGGGGCGTGTGAAAGGGAACAAAAACTAACTTAAAAGAGCTCCCAACAGCCAAAGCTAGAACAATTCTAGCAAAAAATAAATATTGTATTATTGGATTATAATTCAAAGCAAAAAATAATACGGGTCCATGGTAAATCATTAAATAAGTGATTGAATAAATAAATAAATGGGTGAAAATAGACAAATGTTCAATATAGAATAATCCCAAATAATTTTATTACTATTATTATTATTTACTATCTCAAGATGGTGGAACATAACTCCCCAATCTTTAAGTATGGATTGCACATAGTGATTTCCTTCTAAAGAATACAGTATAGAAAGGGAGCAAAAATAATAACCATTGTGGAAAAACCTGACAAACACTATCTCAAACAGGTGATTAAGGTTAACATCCACAGTGATAGGTCAATGTTGAGAGTTATGTACCCTTGGTACAATTATATGAAAATGCTATTTTATCTGTATGAACTTCCTCCCACAACACATATCCCCAATCTATGTGTGGAAAAAAGGAAAAGTAAGACAAACCCAACAGAAAGGCATCCCGTAAAATATCTGACCAGTATGCCTCAAAATTATTGAGGCCATTAAGAAAAAGGAAAATCTGAAGAACTGTCACAGCCAAAATTGTCCCATGGAAACATAACTACTGAATGTTAACATGGTATCCTGGATTGGATCCTGGGACAGTAATAAGTTGAGTTGAGATGAGGTCATACTGGCCCAGGGAAGGCCTAATCCAAAGACTGGTTTTCTCATAAGTAGAGAAAACAGACACACAGGAAGAGAGAGACAGAGAGAATGCCTTATGACATTAGAGGCAGAGACTGCAATGATGCAACTACAAAGCAAGGAAAGGCAATCAGCAATCACCAGAACAAAAGATCCTCCCCTAGTGCCTTCAGAGATTAGCATGGGTGGCCCTAACAAGCTCTTGATTTCAGACTTCTAGCCCCAGAACTGTGAGAGAACAAATTTCTGTTGTTTTAAGCCACCTAATTTGTGGTAATTTGTTAGGACCGCCCTACAAAACTAATACATACACATTTGCAACGTGGGCTATATACCAGAGTAAAAGCGTGGTGCTTATGTCTTTCTCAAAGCTAATTCTTTGTGTTCTATTTATTTTCTCCAGCAATACCAGGCTACTGAGGGGTTCAGGAGTGTTAAAATGAACACTGATTCTTAATCTCATACAACTTTACATCATCATTATCTTCTCTTCTCAGGTCTATCTCTACCTCTTATCTCTGACTAGCAAATTGTACCAATTGGATGAAGGCACTTCCATTTAATTAAATATTCTTTTCATAAGTGAATTATTTTCTTCTCTAAGCCCAAGAGCCTAATTTTAGCTTGTTAACCTCATTATGTCCATAAGGCCACTTTGGTAAAATTCCGAAGCTTTTCTCATTTACTTTCTTGACAAAAAAAGTAAAAATACACACCAGACAAGCATATTAAAGATTCTCTTCAAATTAAATCTTTTATCTAATGCTAATATGACCGTGAAGAGGAAGCTTTTTGCTTTTTCTGGGATACATAAAGGATTGTTCTTTGGTCCCAGTCTTCCTGCCTTCATCTTTTATTTCTCAAATCCATAATATGCTTTAGCTATTCCATAGTACTCTGCTGGAAAAAGGTCAAGCCTAATTTTCCAGATCTCAGAAAAGAAGGCCTTGAGAATAGCAGTACTTTTCCTCACACTCATTCCCATTTCCTAGCCTAAGGAAATTTAAGATATATTAAGATAAATAGAAAAGAAATGAGTTTTTAACTGCGAGAAAAAGAGACACCCTTTTCAGCAAGTTATTTGAGTTCATACAGTAGAAAAGTGATTTCGCAGCTTTAGTGAGGCAGAATCACTGGTAAGGGGGCGCCTGGGTGGCTCAGTGGGTTAAAGCCTCTGCCTTCGGCTCAGGTCCTGATCTCAGGGTCCTGGGATTGAGCCCCGCATTGGGATCTTTGCACAGCAGGGACCCTGCTTCCCCCCCCTCCGCCTGCCTCTCCACCTACTTGTGATCTCTTTCTGTCAAATAAATAAATAAAATCTTTTAAAAAAAAAATCACTGGTAAGTAAAAATCCTCTTTTTATTCAAGATGGGAAGGAGTTGGAGAACTTCATATGAAAATAAACATCTACAGAGTCCAGAGCAGGCTTTAATTGCCTATGAAACAGAAACTATGAAAGGTAAATAACAAGGTGACATTAAGACTATCAATAATGCAGGTCATTATTTTTACAGAAAACTAATTGCAATAACCTGCTTAGCAATTTTCTCCCAATATTGTTGAGAAAAATAAGATTGGCACTAACGAAATAAGACCCAACAACTGAATGACACACTCAACAACTCTAAACTCCCTAGATGACAACACTACTTTTGCTATCAAAATCTTTTCTGAATTGCTTATATTCATAACAATCCATAAAACAATTTCTTATTTGTTCTGTGGGCCAACATCTATTTGGTATTTGTATATGATAGAATTCAAAGTAAGCTTCAAGAGTTCAATATTAGAATACAGGTAGGATATACATCAATAAATACTAATAATTATACATGGGCTAAACTAAGCATCGGAGCTTACTTCTGTGTAGGCTTGAAATGAAGCAATAGCAATTACCTTCTACTACACTTTTGTAGAATCAGGTGAGTCATTATTCCAGCCTTTGTCAATAGTCCACTCCACAGTTGTCACTGTTGTAGTTGGGATTCCCAAAAAGTAGATTTTTTGGAAGGAAATTTGCTCACAAGAGCTTTACTAGGTAGCTCTGGAGGAAATATTAAATCACACCTTAAGGAAGTGAGGCAAGCAGGATTGGGCAGAGGGAGACCCTGAGCTGAGATGCAGGCTCCATGGTGGCCTCAGCCAAGATCACACAGAGCTCAGAAACAGGTTTGGCCCTTCAGAGATGCCCCCCAATGAAATAAGTGGTCAGGGTCTTTGTAATCCTGTATTGACAAGTCCTTGGAAATAGGCGGCTCCTGGGTGCGCGGGCAGGACCGTGCCCTTTTAAAGGTAATTGCCAGAGGACTCAGCTGTGGATTATCAGACAAAAACACTCCCAGCAGCTGGGGATGAGGGTCACAGTCTGAAGGGGAGACTGGGGAAAGAATTTCTCCATCTAGAATAACTTCCCATGTGTTTCCAGTTTTTGTGTCCCTCTAGGTTTAGTTATGCCATGGCCATGGTGCATTCACTATCCTTTTCTCCTAAATCTTCTCACCCTTGTACAAGTCTTGGTCCTGATGGCTTACTGCCTACCTGAGTCTCTAGATAATCACTATTCAAGCACTTGCTTGGGAATCCCATTTCAATCTGAGTATAACCAATAAAGGTAACTGCTGTATACCTAGAGTCAGGGAAAGAGGAGGTTCTCTTAAACTTTAGTAGATGCCATTGGTGCTCCATCTGTAATTCCTTATCCCTACCATTTCATTTCATATTGGCTAAATTCCAACTGCTATTACTGTATTTCTTTGCCTTACAGCTTTTTCTGTTTTCCAAGAGTTCATTTTGCCCACTTGCATACAAACCAGAGAAGCCTGGGAGAATCTAAAATATAAATACGGAATATAAAATACTTCTGCTCCTATACTCCTCATCTGGAATTATAGTAATGTACATCTGCTTCCCTGGCTGTCAGACTTCCCCAGAGAGATCAAAGTCCAATTACCCATAGTGGTGACTTGCTTGATTACAAACTCTTGATTGGAGATCTCTTCCCTGCTTGCTTCTGTACTCCCTGATGAAGTTTTCTGAAATCACTTCCCTTATGTAAGGATCTGCTTCTTGCATAGTTTAATAAGAGAGTTATATTAGCCCAAATGCTCACAGGGGAAAAAAAATTAGGTGGTAACTAAGGGAGTAGCCAGGGGAAATTAAAGAAGAAATGAGTTTATAAATGAAGATAATACAAAGAGGAAATTAAAATAATGAATTAAGATAGGAAAATATACGTCAGAAGAGAAAAATATCAAATTACAGAGGATTGATCATTGATATATGTAGTTTTTTTCCCATTAATATATTTTAGGTCAGAGCCAACATACTCCTCAATTAATCATGATAATGAGAACTACAGATATCATAGCCATCATCTTCATCACACACATACACACAAAATTTAATACATAGGCCAGTTGCATGTATCCTAGGGATCAAAACAAGAAGATAGTAAACATTTGTTGTTTATGAACTATCCAGTCTCAACCTCCCCCCACCCATTAATGCCATTCACTATCTCTTTTAGGGATCCTTTTATGGGTATCATCTTGCAAGGTGGCACCTACCTCTCATCATAAAAGCCAACGCAATAATTTTCCCTGCTCTGGCACAATCACTGAAGAGGTTTATCAAATACTCTTTTCATGGACTTTGACCCTTGAATCATCACAGTGTTATATTGAGGCTAGAAGTCGTATTCATTGCTGTGTCAGCATTTGGATAAAAATGTTTCCACAAGAGCGCCTGGGTGGCTCAGTTGGTTGGGCAACTGCCTTCGGTTCAGGTCATGATCCCAGAGTCCCGGAATCGAGTCCCACATTGGGCTCCCAGCTCCACAGGGAGTCTGCTTCTCCCTCTGACCTTCTCCTCTCTCATGCTCTTGCTCTTTCTCACTGTCTCTCCCAAATAAATAAAAATCTTAAAAAAAAAAAAATGTTTCCACAGGATGACCATAATTGTGGATCCTGCAGTATGGCCTTCTCAGACTTCCACAGCTCCTGCCTATTTTCCCAATGTAGCTTTAAAAGCATCCAGCCAATTCCACGAATCCCTAATATCCATTCAATCAATGCCATTTTTCCTAATAGAGGTAGATTAATGCAAACATACCAGGAGTATGCAGCAGCCAAGTGTCACTCAGGGAAACATGGGAAATTTGGGATTGGTTACCTGACCATGATGGAGCAGTAGTCCATGGAACTCCTGTTAATATTTCTATAAGACCCATTTAGGGTTTCCTCATACTTGTCATTGCCAAGTGTTAGTCTTCATATCTTTCCAATATATTACCTTAAGATGCTTATTTTATTCTTCTCAAATAAATCTAATCTATATGTTAAGTTATAAATTCACATAAGTTTTATAATTTGCCTAGATCTAAGTCCATATTTCTTTTTCATATAAATCTAAAATTAGTTATTTGTGTAAGTCTGACCTAAAATTCAAATGTATATTTTACAATTGCACATTTTCTAATCCCACCAACATCACACATCAAAAGGAAATATATTTTTCCCACTAATTATTTATTTTAATTTGCATTAAATGAAGAGCCTATGCAGAAGAAATTTCTAAACTCACTAATAAAATACTTTGAGAAATATTGGGAAAGTTAAACTGCATAAAGATTAAACTGAACTTCTATAATAAAAGTTTCAAAATAATAATTTTCAAATACATTCTCATTTAAAAAATCAAATTTTATATTGTTTATTTTTTAAAGTTAAAATACAAGACTCTTTCTATCTAACATTGGTTTTTTAAAATTGAAGGTTAAGCCATGGAGGAACATCTGGGTATTCAGTGTGTAAGTGTATTCAACTGTACCACGTTAATTGATCCAAGACATCTTCCACTCTGTTTTGATTATCTGCATGGCTTATCAGGAAATGGAGTGGGAAAGCAAAGATGATTTGTGTAGTTATATTCATCTTAATTTTTAAACTGTTTAGTTTCATTTATCTGTATTTCTTTGAAGACCTAGATCAATTGATTTAAATACAGATGAAGTCTTTCCTAGGTTAGAGAGGCAACAGTAAATATATGAGTGTATAGAATTGAGCTGGAGTTTAGATCTACACAATGATTAAAACTAAAGAGAAGTTTAGTTATTTAGGGCAGATCTCATTAATGTTCATGGAAACAGAATTAATATCATTATTTATTTGTTGAGAAATAAAACCATTATTTCTCTTTGTATCTTGACCTCGTAATAGAGAGCGAAGAGTGGATTTTATGATTATACATCACTTGGAACATGGTCTCTATTGACCAAATAATGATCTAAAAATAATGAACTACCTAAAGGTGAAGCAGCTTTAATTTAGAGATCTGACATGCTACTTCCTAAACTACATACTTTCAAAGACCTCTTTTGGCAAATTAGATGAAAAGTAGATTTTTTTAAACTCTACTTCTCTGTAACATACAGAAAAAAATAAAAATTTAACATTTCATACAAGATTTTTCAAGATCTGGATGCTCTAAGCTTATTGCTTATCTAAATCCACATAAACCATTGATTCTGGCAATACTGAAATTTTTGAAGTGTCTTGAATTTTTAAGCTCATGCCTTTTTATGTGTTTTTACTAAAAGTGCTCTTTCTGTATTTTCTCACTTAAGGCTTATCTCAGATATCATTTCCTATGGCAAACTTTCCCTAATTCCCCAAACTTTTGCCTCTCCTCTACTGTTGAATGGCATCTTTTTCATAATCCTATGGACTCCCTGATGGCCTGTTTCAAGAATCTTCAGGGAGACTATGAGCATCTTGGTGGCAGGTGCCATGACTTACTCTCTGTGTCTCAGACAACCAGCACAGGAACTGACATATACTGAGTCTTGATATATTTTTATTTTACAAATAAATGAATAAATGTTACATTCCTCTATAAGACTGATGCCTTGAAATATACCAACCAATTACTGGAGGAGTTGTGGGGACAAAATATTGAGAAAGTATCTTTAGCAGGCAAAATACAGATATTTAAAATTAGAAGTATTTTTCTCATTAAATCATTCCTGTCTATAAAAAGTGCCTATTTTCTTCATTTTCATAAAATACATTATCTGTATTTTGGAACTTGATTCCAGTAGCTAAATGGCAGGATTATCCACTTCTGGTGTAAACCCACTGTGCAGATGTGTAATTTAATAAATTTTAATTGCGCATAATAAATGAAAACATAAACCACAGCTAATGTAACGAAAGAGATACTACACTGTGGAAACAGTAGTAGGGTGCTAGAAGCTCATCATTTTAAATGCTGTTTCCATTGCCAGTTGAGAAAAGGCTGTTTAACCAAACTCTGGACAGAGTGACTTTTCAATTGTTTCATCTGCATTTACACTTTATTATTCTTTTATTTTCTATCACTTGTTTCTCTTTCTTCTTCCCTTTTCTATTATTAAATCTCCACATTGGATGATATCTCTAGTCTTTTTTTTTTTTTAATCTATCCTGATGATTCAACTATTTTGTAAACCCAGAAAAGATGTTAGTGATTGTAATTGGGAGTAAAAATCCCTAAAATGTAGCAAGACACAGGATACTGTCCTGAAGAAATCGACTGTTCTAATTTCCTTTTACCACTCAACAGATGCATTTCTATGTAATTTAGGACAAAGCCAGATTATTTATTGCAAGGCAACCAATAATTTGTCTAATTTCATTTATGAAAAAGGTTATCGAGGGCATATTTTTTTTCTTGAATCATAAGAAAACTTTGTCCCCATTACAGTGTCTTCATTATTATCAGCAAAAAACATGTAATTACTTACAGCTTCATAACCCCATAAGTTAGACAGCCTTTCAAACTTGTATGCCCGACAATAAAGACAGTACTTGGGAGTAAAAAAATAAAAGGGAAGAGACAAACATATCTTGCTTAAATAATGTAAATTAACAAACTAATAGTCAAAAGGGCAGACCCACAGATAGCAGGCATATGAGGTTTGGATTAGTAAGGAGACTAATGGATTTTGCTACCACAAAAGAAGGTGTATTAAAGAATATTTAATTTAAATAAAAAGTGAGCAGAGATTTCCAAACCTTGAAGAAAAAAAGAATAGAAGCCTCAGTTTGAGAATAAAGAATTGGTGACTGGGAAAGTACCTGTTAGACGTGTGCTGTTCAATACAGTAGCCATTAGCCACATGTGGCTATTTAAATTTTTTAAGGATTTCATTTTTTTTTTTTAGATTCACAAAGTCAAGAGGAAAGTACAGTGATTTCCCATATATCCCTGTCCTCACACAGGCATATCTTCTCCTCATTATCAACATCACTTACCAGAGTTGTATATTTGTCATAATTGATAAACTTACATCGATATATCATCATCACCAAAAGTTCATAGTTTTCTCACTCTTGATGTTGTACATTCTATAGGTTTGGACAAACGTTTAATGAATGACATGTATCCATGATTATAATATCATAAAGAAATATTTTCATTTTCCTTTGTGCTCTGCCTATTCATCCCCCTTCCCCCTACTCCTGATAAATACAGAACTTTTTACTATCTCAATAGTTTATCCTTTTCCAGAATGTCACATAGTTGGAATTATACAGTATGTAGCCTTTTTAGATGGGCTCCTTTCACTTAGTTATATGTATTTAAGTTTCGTTCATTTCTTTTCCTGGCTTAATAACACACTTATTTATTTTTAATAATAAATGCATGAATGAGGGGAGGGGCAGAGGGAGAGGGGAAGCAGCCTCCCTGCTGAGCGTGAAGCCAGATACTCCATCTCAGGACCCTGAGATCACGACTTGAGTCAAAACTAAGAGTCAGTGACTTACTAACTGAGTCACTCGGGCACCCCCTAGCTTATTTATTTTTAATGCTGAATAATATTTTCCACTGTCAGGATGTACCACATTTTATTTATACATTCACCTACTGAAGGACATCTTGGTTGCTTCCAAGTTTGACAATTGAATAAAGCTGCTATAAATCCATGTGCAGGTTTTGGTGTGGACATAATCAAACTCTTTGAATAAATATCAAGGAGCACAGTTGCTGGGTTTTATCATAAGAGTGTATTTGGTTTTATGAGGAACCACCAACCTGTTTTCCAAAGGTTGCATTCCCACCAACAATGCATTCCCACCACTTTGCATTCCCACCAACAAAGTAAGAGAGTTCCTGTTATTCTACATCTTAACAGCACCATTTGCTATCAGTGCTCCAGATTTTGGGCATTCTAATAGTTATACAGTGGTGTTTCATTGTTGTTTTAATTTGCATTTTCCTAATATCATGTGGAGTATATTTTCTTTTCAATTGTTGTATTTATTTATTTATTTATTTGAGAAAGAGAGAAAGAGCGCAAGTGGCAAGCAGGGAGAGGAGCAGAGGGAGAGGGACAAGCAGACTCCACAGTAGGCACAGAGCCCAACACAGGGCTCAGTACCATGACCCTGAGATCCTGACCTGAGCCGAAATCAAGAGTCCAACGCTTAACCGACTGAGCTGCCCCAGCGCCCCTGGAGTATCTTTTCATATGCTTATTTGTCATCTGTATATCTTCTTTGGTGAAGGTGTCTGCTAAAGTCTTTCACCCTTTTTTATTCAGGTTGTTGTTTTCTTATTATGGAGTCTTAAGACTTCTTTGTATATTTTGCATTGGATGTCCAATTGTTGTGGACCATTTTTTGAAGGACTTATCTTTGCTCTATTGTATTGCCTTGCTCTTTTATCAAAGATGAACTATCTATATTAATGTGGGTTTATTTCTGGACACCCTATTCTGTTCCATTAATCTATTTGTCTGTTCTTTCAAAATACCACACCAGTTATAAATCTCACTTAGTTGTGATGTAAATTCTCCTTATACATCATTGAATACCATTTGCTAACAATTTATTGTGGATTTTTGCATCTGTGTTCAAAGAGATATTAGTTTGTAGTTTTCTTTTCTTATGAAGTGTCTGGTTCTGGTTAGGGTAATGCTGGCTTCATAAAATGAGTTAGGAAGTAGATTCCAAGAAAAATTGTAGAGATCTGGTATAATTTCTTCCTTAAATATTTGGTAGAATTCACCAGTGAATTCTGGGTCTGGGCTTGGTGCTTTCTTTCTCTCTCTCTCTCTCTCTCTCTTTTTTAAGATTTTATTTATTTATTTGAGAGAGAGAGAGAGAGAAAAAGAGAAAGACCACATGCACACAAGCAGGAGGGAAGAGCGGAGGGAGAAGCTGGCTCCCCCATGAGCAGGGGGCCCAACTCGGGGCTGGATCACAGAACTCTGGGATCACAACCTGAGCAAAGGGCAGAGGCTTAACAAACTGAGCCACCCTGGTGCTCCAGGTGTTTTGTGTTTTGTAAAGTTATTAATTTATTGATTTAATTTCTTTAATAGAAATAGGCTTTTCAGATTGTATTTCTTGTGTGGGTTTTGGCAAATTGTATCTTTCAAGGAAATGTTTCATTTCATCTAGGTTATTAAATTTGTGGACATAGAGTCGTTTATAATATTCTTTTATCACCCTTTCAATTCCCATGGGATCTGTAATAGCGTCCCTCCTTTTTGTCTCCGATGATAGTAATTTATGTTCTTTCTCTTATTTCCTTAGTTATCCTTGCTAGAGTTTTATAAATTTTATTAATATTTTCAAAGAACCGGCTTTTAGTTTTATTTTCTCTATTGATTTCCAGTTTTCAATTTCATTTGTTTCTGCTCTAATTCTTATTTTTTCTTCTACTTATTTTAGATTTAATTTACTCTTTTTCTAGTTTCCTAAAGTAGAAATTTAGATTGTTGATTTTAGATCTTCTTGTCTAAAATATGCATTCAATATTATAAATTTCCTTCAAAGCACTCACTGTTTTGGCTACATCCCACAAATTTTGATAAGCTGTGTTTTCATTTTCATTTAGTTCAAAATATTTTAAAATCTCTCTTAAGATTTCTTCTTTGATCCATGTGTTATTTAGAAGTAAATTGTTTAATCTCCATGTGTTTTGGGGATTTTCCAGTTAACATTAAATTGTTGATTTCTAGTTTAATTCCATTGTGGCCTGAGAGCAAATATTGTATGATCTGTTTTTTGTTTGTTTGAAGTTCGTTAGGGTGTGTGTTATGGCCCAGAATGTGATCTATCTTAGTGAATATTCTATGTGAGCTTGAGGAGAACTTGTATTCTTTGACTGTTAAATGAATTAGTCTTTAGATGTCAATTATTTGTAGTTCATGGATGATGTTGTTAAGTTCAACCATGTCCCTACTGATTTTCTAACTGCTGGATATGTTTGTGTCTGATAGAGGGGTACTGAAGTCTCCAACTATGATAATAGAATCATCTATTTCTTTTTGTAGTTCTATTAGTTTTTGCCTCATATAATTTGACACTCTTTTCTTAGGCATACACATGTTAACTATTATTATGTTTTCTTGGAAAATTGCCACCTTTATCCATAAGTAATGCTCTTGCTTATTCCTGATTACATTCTTTACTTCAAAGTATGTTCTATCTGCAATTATGTAGATACTCCTGCTTTATTTTAATTAGGGTTAGAACGGTGTATTTTCCTTCATCCATTTACCTTTATTTCTGGTTTTATATTTAAACTGTGTTTCTTATAGACAACATATAATTAGGTCATGCTTTTTGATCCATTCTGACTTTCTCTGTCTTTTAATTGTTATATTTAGACCACTAAATATAAATAATTTAGACCACTAAACAACAATAATTGTTGTTCAAAACAATTATTGATAGAGATGGATTAATATCTACCTTATTCATTACTGTTTTCTATTTATTACTCTTATTCCTTCTTCCTATTTTTCCTTTCCACTTTTTTTTCCTTGCTTTTGTGATTTTAGTTGAGCATTTATAATGATCCCATGTTCTCTTTTCTTAGCATATTGGTTATACCTATTTTTTTTTTTTTACTTTTTTCTGTTGGTTGCCTAGAGTTTGTAATATATATTGACAACTAATCCAAATTTCTTTCAAACAGCACTACACCACTTCATAGGTTGTATGAGTGCTTTGTAATAACAAAATAATTCTAATTCCTCCTTTCTGTCCTGCATTGTTGTGATTTACCTCACTTATATATAAGAATACATAAACATATATTTAAAAGATATATATGTATTTTTATTTATATATTTATATTTAAAAGATATTTAAATTATATTTAAAAGATATATATATGTATAAAAGATATATATGACATATTTTTAAAAGATATATGTATATAGAAAAGATATTTATATGCATATTTATATTTTAAAGATATTTAAAATATATGTATAGTTATTTAAAATTTAATGTATATTTAAAATATATATGTATATTTAAAACATACATATGATGGATGTATATAAAAATATATAAGCATATATAACCAATACACTGTTCCAATTATTATTTTAAACAATTAGATTAATTAAGAGTAAGAAAAAAAGTTATTTCATCTTCATTTTTTTTTAAGATTTTATTTATTTATTTGACAGAGAGATCACAAGTAGGCAGAGAGGCAGGCAGAGGGAGAGGGGGAAGTAGGCTCTCTGCTGACCCAAGAGCCCGATGCGGGGCTTAATCCCTGGACCCTGAGATCATGACCTGAGCCTGAGGCGAAGGCAGAGGCTTTAATCCACTGAGCCACCCAGGCGCCCCTATTTCATCTTCATTTAATCTTTCTTTGACACTCCTCTTTTCTTTATGTAGAATATGAGCTTTTTACCTGTATTATTTTTCTTTTCTAGAGAATTTTTAACATTTCTTGCAAGGTAAGTGAATTGGAAACAAATTCCTCAATTTTTGTCACTTTTGAAAGATAATTTCACAGTGTACAGAATTCTAAGTTGGTAAGTTATTTTTCTCTCAATCTTTATACATCTTACTCCACTTTCTTCTTGAATGCATGGTTTCTGAGAAGTTAGATATAAATCTTTTTTTTTTTTTTAAGATTTTATTTATTTATTTGACAGAGAGATAGAGCACAAGCAGAGGGAGCAGCAGGCAGGCAGAAGGAGAGGGAAGCAGACAGAGGGAGAGGGAGAAACAGACTTCCCACTGAGTAGGGAGCCTAACACAGGGCTAGATCAAGGGACTCTGGGATCATGACCTGAGCTGAAGGCAGACGCTTAACCAACTGAGCCATCCAGGTGTCCCTAGATATAAATTTTATTTTTGTTACTCTATAGGTAAGATTTTTCCCCCCTTTGGCTTCTTTCAGGGCTTTTTTCTTTATCTTTGTTTTCTAAAATTATATGCCTAGGTACAGTTATTTGTGTGTTTTTGTTTTATTGTTGGTGGTGGGTTTTTTTGTTTGTTTGCTTGCTTTTGGTTTTGTTTTGGGCATTTATCCTGTTGGTGTTCTCTGAGCTTCCCGAATCTGTGGTTTGATGTCTTACATTAATTTAGGGAAATTCTCTGTCATTATTGGCTCAAATTATTCTCTTATTGCTTTCTCTCTTCTCCTGGTATTCCCATCACACATGTTATATCCTTTAGAATTGTCCCACAATTCTTGGGTATTCTGTTCTGCTTTTTTTTCTAGTCTTTGTTCTCATTTCTTTTCAGTTTTGGAGGTTTCTATTGATGTATCCCCAAGTTCAGTGATCTTTTCCTCAGCCATGTCCAGTCTATTAGTCAACACATCAATAACATTCTTCATTTCTATTACAGTTTTTTTTATCTCTACCATTTCTTTTTTGGTTCTTTTTTAGGATTTCCGTATCTCCACTTACGGGGCCATCTATTATTGCATGATGTCTACTTTATCCATTACCACCCTTAAGTATCTTTATTATTATTATTATTATTATCATGTTATGTTAGTCACCATACAGTACATCATTAGTTTTTGATGTGTGTTGCATGATTCATTGTTTGCATATAACACCCAGTGCTTGATGCAATATGTGCCCTCCTTAATACCCATCACCAGTCTGACCCATCCCCCCACCCCCTTCCCTTCTAAAACCCTTGGTTTGTTTCCTGGAGTCCATAGTCTGTCACGGTTCATCTCCTACTCCAATTCCCCCCCCTTTTCATTTTTTCACTTTCTCCTCCTAATGTCTTCCATGCTATTCCTTATGTTCACAAATAAGTGAAACCATATAATAATTGACCACCCTTAAGCATCTTAATCATAGATGTTTTAAACTCCTGATCTGATCATTCCAATATTTTTGCCATGCGTGGTTTTATAATGCTTACTCTTTCTCTTCAAATTGTTTTTTGCCTTTTGGTATACTTGTAATTGTTTTCTAAGTAGCTGATCGTGATATACCAGGTTTAAAAAAAAAACTGATATAAATAGGCCTTTAGTAAAGTGGTGGTGAGGTATAGGAGAAGAGGAAGCATTTTACAGTTATTTGATTAGGTTTCTGTCTTTTAGTTGACCTATACTTCTGGACTGTGACCTTCACAATTTTTTTAAAGGTTTTTTCCCCATCCTCCCTTCACTTGGGGAAGATGTCTAGAGTTGGCTGGAGCTGGGTATTTCCCTTCTCCCACAAGGAAGGCTAGACTTAACTAGAGTTGGGTATTTCTTTCCCTCCTCACCACCCTACCCCCCTGTCAATTAGGCCCTGATAATATCCCAGCTGGTTAAGCTCTAATTACCTAGTTTTTCCTGAGGGCAGGCTTTGTTCAGAAGAACACAGTGCTCTAAGGTATTTCAGAATAGTTCCTTTCCCCTCCCCCTGCTGGAAGCAAGAGGCGATTTTCCCCCAATATTTACTGTGGAAATCTGGTCAAGCTTCTGGAAGAAAATCTCACAAAATTGTGGAGCCCCCCTTATGACTGAGTCTGTCTTGAGTTTTTAACTCTCAGAGCTGTCCACATTGATTCATTCATTACAGTTTAGGTTTTCCTACCCAGTACTGATTTCAACACAGGTTTCTACTTGTGAGTGTCTCCTCAGATAAGTTGTTATTCTCTGGATTTGTCTCTGTCTCTCCAATCTTAAGGTCAGTGGTTTCCCTGTGTCGGCACCTGTCTTATGGATCCTAGAAGACTTACTGATATTTTTGTCTGTCTCACTTTTGACTGGTTGTTAGAAAGGAATGGCAGTTTCCAAGTTCCTTACATGCAGAACCAGCTCTACTTAATTTTAAGTTTTAATTTTAATTTAGTTGAGTAAAATTAAAAATTCAGTTCCTCTGCTGCACTAGCCACATTTCAAGCGCTCAGTGACCACACATGCCTAATGGCTACCATACTGAGCAACACAGAACATTCCCATCAAAACAGAAAGTTCTCCTGGGCAGCACTAAACAATGGAACACTCTGAAATAGGTTTACAATAATAGAACAATATTTTTTAGTGTGTTTTTTTATTGAAGTCTAATTAATATACAGTGTTATAATAGTTTCAGATGTATGATATGATCCTACGATTCTATACATTATTTAATGCTCATCAAGATAAGTGTACTCTTGAACACTCGAATAACTGAGTATACTTGAATTCTGAATAATAGGACAATATAATTTGGAAATTCAGTTAGAAAAAAATCAACTGTTGAAATAACTTGAGGAGGAAAACTTCACAGTAAGGAAGTAATAGATGGTGACAGAAAACTTTAAACAACATTTAAGCATTTTGAATATATTCCTTTTTTTTTGTAAAATGAAGGAACTATTTAATTTGATCAATTAATTAAAACTCAGAAAATGTTTTGCTGTGAATAATTATGTTTGGAGAAAAAGAATAAATAAGAATGTTGGGAAAACCCCAAAATATGGGGATTGGACTTTATTTTTCTTTGCTTAGATGACATTTCAATACTTTCTTTGGTAGCTTGGGCTGTCTAAGCTTTCCAAACAATACCAGTTTATCCAGGATTAAGGACCATTCACAAGCAGTAAAAGAGTCATTTGTTATTCCCTTTTTTTATCTCTGGTGAGAATGAAGAACCTCAAATTAATAACTGTAGAAAAGAAACTATCAATTTATGAAATTTTACTTCTTTTACTTTGATCTCTTTATTTTACTTGAACACTTTGAGAAAAAAAAAACAACTCGAAAATTGTTTTTCTCCACACTGAAAAATATCAGAAATAGTAATCCTATTCAAGACAAAGTTCATTGACCTTGGAAACAAAAGATTTAAGGTTTGTTCATATTTTTGACCCTTACTCATTGTATAACAAAGTCACTTTTGCCTCCCTCTGCCTCAGTTTTTTTCTAGTGGAAAATGCTGGTTTGAACTAAAGGAATGACCTCTAACGCTGAATTGGCATTTTCAATGCTATTATCCACTCTCTGGCAGATGTAGCAGCCTTTACCACAGAGCCAAGGCACAACCTCAGAATCAGCAACATCACCCTCCAAAAATCCACAACCAATTTCATAATGAATTTTCATAATCAATTTAACTTCTCCTAAATCCCTTAGAGCTATAATAGTTTTTGAAATAGCACATGATATATTTTCTTTTTCTAGATAAGGGAAAGAATCATGAAGAAAAGCCCTAGGTTTATTCTTGGAGATATACGTAGTAGATGTTTAATTTTGTGGATCCCATGCCTCAGTAGACCAATCTTTCTAGGAGTCCACTGTTCTTTCACCTTGGCCACACTCCTTAACTGCACAGAAACCTTAGGAAGTGTGGTTCTCTTCTCACAAACTCTCACCCCCTTCCTTCCACATTCTTTTCTAAGGAAGAGACAGAAAACATGGATCTGCATCTCAGATCTACTTTAATTAATTGCATGATTTTTTAAAGTTGCTTAACATTTTTAAGTCTCTTTTCTTATTTGAAGTTAAAGATAATATCTATATGCCTTATGGACTTACTATGAAGTTTAAATAAATTTTTACATGTTTAATAGCTTGCATAATGTCAGACACTTAGTAGTTTTTCAAAAATAATAGTTATTAGTATAATTATTATTATCCTCATTCCATGATTCTCTGGAATATGAGAGCGACTGTAATCTGAAAATTAATACATAATGACATGTTCTTAAGTGTGTTACTATTATAAACTTGATTGATCAGGTGCATATTTGCAACTTGAGAGTTCCCTTCTGCAACCAATACTCAACCCAGTGCTCCTTGCATTTGTGTCCCTGATTTTAATAGGTATCATTACTCCAAACAGTAAGGTTCCATGGCCAGACAAATTTAGGAAATTCTGGGTTAAACAAAATTGAAAAGGGTTCTTTTTGCAGTAACTCTCTTAATTCTTTAATATGACCATATAAGTTGTGAGTATTTGAAAAGGAATCTCAAGAAACCACTTGGACCATTTGAGCAATTTCCAGACCTTGTATTGCATGATACATACCAGGGAAATCTTGATACCCAGAGGGGCCTTGAATGTTAAAAGTATGATGCAACCAGTAGCAGGATCTAATCTTTCTGACACATGTCCTTTCACACTTACCGGCTACTCCCAAAATTAGTTATCCAATTAATAGCCTCCAAACCACAAACATCCAATTAAGATTTCCTAAACTAGTCAAAATCTTGGTCGTGAAATTAACATTTCCAAAAAAGTACTGAATCATCCCACCTTCCTTTGTTTTTCACTACAAATTACAGATTTTCCTCAACTTACAGTGGAACTATACTCCGATAAATCCATTTTCATATTCAGAAAATACCTTAAGTAAAAAATGCTTTAATACACTTATCCTAATGAACATCACACCTTAGACTAGCTCAGAACACTTACATTAGCCTACAGTTGGGCAAAATAATCTAACACAAAGCTTTTTTTTTAAGAAAGTGTTGACAATCTCAGGTAATTTGTTGAAAACTGTACCGAAACTGAGAAACGGATTGAGTGTATGGATACAGTATGATTGTGAGCGTATTGGTTGTTTACCCTCCTGATTGGGTCACTGACTGGGAGCTGCTGCTCCATGACACTGCCTAGCATCACGAGAGAGTATCATACTACATATCACACTAGTCCAGGGAAAGACCAAAATTCCAAGTATGATTTCTACTGAATACTTACCACTTTCGCACTATTGTAAAGTTGAAAAATCATAAAATCACTGTTAAGTGGGGGACCATCTATAGTTGAAATTTAGAACTTGTTTAGAAAGTATTTGTATCAGGGTACCTGGGTGGCTAAACATCTGCCTCCAGCTCAGATCATGGTCCCAGCATCCTGGGATGGAGCCCCATGTCTGGGTCCCTGCTCAGGGGAGAGTATGATTCTCCCTCTGATGCTCCCCCTGCTCCTGAGTGCTCTCTCTCTCTCTCTCAAACAGATAAATAAAATCTTAAGAAAAACAAAGTGTTAGTACCTGTTCCTATTCCAATTCATCTCTTCACGAGATACCTCACTTTGTGCCTGATGAAAGATGTTAATTCTCATACTATTTCTTCTGCAGTAAGCTTCTAATTATATCTAGATAATCAAGACCAATGCCTGTTCATGCTTTCTCAGAGAACTGCATATAAAGAATTAAAATAACTGAAGTACTTAGATAGGAATTTATGTGTTTTTGCCTTAAATGCTTTTCCAAAATAAAAGTGGTATCTAGTAGCAAACCCAGTGCCAATTAATGTACATGATGTCATAGCTGAGTACAAAATGCACAAAAATGTGATTACCTACAATAAACAAAAATGGGAAAAGAGTGAGTGGATTTACAATTATGGACAATCACCACACTGTGTTTGTTGCTTTGTAATCTGGGAGCTTTGCTGCCAGAGATAATCACGTGGCAATAAAGAGGAGTCACCAGAAAGCCTGGACTCAGGTGACGGAAACACTTCATATGGATCTACAGGAATGGTACTGAAGCAAACAAAATGACCAAAAATATGGGAGGGGGGATATTACCTAATTAAGGCAGCTCTTTATTATCTCAAAAAAAAAATGCATTGTCATCAATTATTAGATCAACTTAAAATAATCAAAGCTAAAAATAAATATTTCTTAGTAACTGTTTTAATAATAAATATGTTTTCCACTCTTTTTTCATTCGAGCTATAATATGGGAGTGTGAATACTTTGCATTGAAAGAGAAATAATTTTCATAGATTAAGCATAACCTATATGGCAAAAGGTAACATTTGAGGGTATACATATTTACATGTATTATCTCATTTATAGAAAGAGAGATTTCTATAACTTTATAGACTGAGGTATAGACAGAACAGTATATTCCCAAGACCACAAAAAAAGAAAATACCAGAGCCAGGATTCAAACCCAGATCTCTGTGATTTCAGAGTTTAGGCTTTCAACTGGCCAAGCCATTAGGCCATTGTCCTCCCCTGCATGAATCAGGAAGAAATGATTCACAACCTGCTACCTGTGTCTATAGCCTTTACAGTCAAGTTTGTCTTCCCATGTGAGAGTTCAGAAATACATTCCTGGAAAATGAATTTCCATATTTCCTGAAGGGAAAGCATATATTTGGAAGTCTACTATTGTATCTTTTCTTGTCAATAGCTGCCTTGCTTTTGACACATACTGTGTTTCTGAATTTCAACCCATTTCTAGTACTTAGGGAATTCGATCTAATACTTTGAGAGGTACTGTGTGATGATCTGGCAGTGTGAAAGTGGCCTGACCTGGTTTGTGGAATTTTCAAGATCTATAACAGAACTTTGTTTTCATTTAACATATCTGTTAGAGACTATTTTTAAAATAGAATGATATGAGATAGAAATGTCAGTCTACTTTGCCCATTTTATATTAAGGACTTTGTAACTAGAGCATCTCCCTCCAAATTCTTTTTTTTTTTTATGAAAGGTTTTATTTATTTGAGAGAGAGAGAGAACATGAATGGGGGGGTGGGTAGAGGTAGGGGAAGAAACAGACTCCCTGCTGAGTGCAGAGCACAATGCAGGGCTCAATCCCAGGACCTTGAGATCATGACCTGAGCCCAAGTCAGATACTTAACCAATTGAGCCACCCAGGTGCCCCTCCCTCCCAATTCTTGAATCCATATCAAAGAATATGAAGAATTGAAATTACTTTGTGAAACATCTAGTCGAACCTTTCATTTTTGAAAATTTTAATTGACGTTTAGTTGACATACAATATTATATTAGCTTCAGGCATACACACAACATAGTGAAAGCCATTCATTACAGATAAGAAAAACAAGGTCAAGGGGAGATCAGTCTCCTGGGATAGCTTTCCCTATTGAAAATACAGCTTTACTTGTTTATATCTTCATTCAGAATTACTTTTGAGCAATTGAATATTCTTTATTTTTTAAGATTTTATTTATTTGAGAAACAGAGTGCAAGAGAGAGAGTATAAGAGCAGGGGGGAGGAAGAGTGTATGAGTAGGGGGGAGGAAGAAGCAGGATCCCTGCCAAGCAGGGAACCTGAGGCAGGGCTCAATCCCAGGACCCCAGGATCATGACCTGAGCTGAAGGCAGACACTTAACTGACTGAGCCATATTGGGACCCCAAGCAATTGAATATTCTTAATTTATATCTGCAGGATTTTTAGCATACGTGAGATATAAAGAGTATGCCCTAATCAACAAAGAAGGCCTTGTTAAAATTCTTATGTAAGTGAGAAAATGTTTTTATTTTTCTTTACGGTATCAGATACTCTTCCATATAATAGGCAGTCCTTTCATCCCTTCACTTGATTCTCCATTCTTGAACACATCCTTGAATGCAAGGTTAGATGTGTCTTACTATATACTCTTTTACATTTTATCAATGCGTTTCTGAGTCCCCAAGTAAATTACTTTTGTGTTATCTCCTTCTCCTAAATTTTTGCCAAGCCCAATTGGGAAAGGAAACAGTTAGGAACAAGATTCATTCCAGAAATTTAATTCAACTACTTACAACTCCATTATATTAATTTTTCCTACTGAAATCTATAAGCATGATTTTAAAATCTACTTTCATTTTCAAAGAAAATGAAAGAAAAACAGTGGTTGGAGGGAAAGAATAAGAAAGGATGGGCTAAGAATCAGAAATCTGAGACATTATTCTTAGTCTTATGTGATTCTAATCAAATCATTTAATCTTTTTAAGTTTAGCATGTTCCTCTATAACCTGGAGCTAATAATACCTGTCCTGCTTACCTCACATGGTTGATTGGAGATTAAATGTGATAATGAGTGTGAGACTGTTATAATGAGTGCTAGCTGTTAGTCACTACCAATTAAGTTATTCATTTATTCATGAATTCATTTATCCAACATTTTAAGCTCCTACCCTATGTCAGGCTTTCTGCTAAGCAGTGGGCACATAGTAGTGACCCCAAAAATATGGACCCTGCCCCTGTGGAGCTTACTGTCTAATGGGAGACAGACGTTAACCAAAAAACACAGAAATAACTATATAATCAAATCACGATAAGTTGAAGGGAAAGACCAGGGTACTGTGAAAAACAGTAAGAGTGGAGACCTACTTTATACTCAGGGAAAATCTCTTTAATTAATAGCATTTAAATGAGGACGAGCAGAGACAGAAAACAGAGTTGGAGTTGCAGAGCACCCAGGGAGAGGACACAATCTATACAAATGTCTTAAAAGATAAATAATTTTGACTTTTCTAGTAATAACAAGCAAGTAGAAGGGAATGGTATAAGATAATGTTGGAGAGAATAGGCAGGGTCCAGACTGCCCAGGAAATTATAATTCTTGTGAAAATTTTTGGTTTATATTATAAGAGTAATGGAAAACTCTTAATGTGTATTAAGCAATGCATTGCCATAATATGAACAATGTTTATAAAGAAAAATTTCAGTGTCTATGTGAAGTGTATTTGAGATCTACTTTTGTGATTAGAAAAAAGAACGGATGGTGAATTTAAATTGGCACAGAATGAAGGAGAAGAACATGTGAACAGGAATGATGTTCTATTTCTTAATTGGGAATAGCTGGCTGGAGATGCTATTCCCACTGCCATGGGAATGCTACACAGATAGTAGCGGACAAAGGAGGGTCAGGAGTCAAGAGTTTATTTGGCATCCTTACCAAGATAAAAAGAAAAAAAATCACGTTGTCATAATGCACGAAGTGACAGAAATGATACTGGGGCCAAAAAATTCTGAAACAATTCAATAGCCCACGAGCGTCACCAAATGTCCCTCTTTGGGTGAGTTGGATTGCTCAAAATATGTTTGTACAATTTGGACACAAGCGAAAACTTTCTATCAGCATTTTTCACTTCAGTAAAGCTTGGTTAGAACTCTAAGGTTTATATCTGTTATGCGAAATTTCAAAATATAAAAATTATAAAATCTAAGTGTTTTTAAAATTATAAAATCTAAGTGAACAAAAGTTGACATAACCTAACCAAATTTAGCAGCAAAACCCACCACAAACTGATGGGAAGCTTTAAAGTCTTTATTTCATCCCACTCAGCTTGACTATTTGCATGTTTCACAAAAATTTAAACATATTTGATTATAAAGTGTTGTCACGTACCCTGCTGGCGATGTTTTGTAATACATAATAAATGTACTTTATCATCTTTCTAAAATCTTAAAATTTCTGAATCAGATGCACATCTGGCCCCAAGGATTTCAGAAAGGACATGTTGACCTATAAAAATACATCACTGAGTATTTGTCAATCAATCAGCTGATTGACAAAGGACAAAAAAAATTGTTTCTATTTTTATTTCATTTTGGAGAGGGGTTTAGGAGCAGGCTGTCGTTATAAACAGTTAAGTCACCTACACACTCACCTCAACAAAGAAAACAGGATTTGGACCAATTCCAACATTTTGTTTGTCAATTTTGTTTTGTTTGTTTTTAGATCAAAAGAATCCAAAATACTACCCACTGAGAGAGTGGCTGGAGCCTAGAGTGAGAGGAACTTAGCAACTTAGGCTTTTTTCTGCTTGGACAGAAGTAATAAGTGCTACTGTATTCCCTGAAGAAAAAATTCTAACCACATCCTTGGAGTAAAGGAATCAAACTTTCATATCAATTTGATTTTTGAATGATCTTAAGTCTCTGTGCCAACAGGGAATACTGCTAGATTCTTCATCAAAAATCAGAGAGTGAATCGAGCATGAGAACCCGGCCATTATGCCTGTGTTCACAGAAGCCAGAAAGTAGAAAAATAAGGAGCTACCCCTCACCCTGATAGCATAATTGGATAAAGCTCTGGATGTTTTACCCAGCCAGATAGATCTGCCTGCCCATTAAGCTAGAATGAGAAACTAGACGTAACTACCAGGGGCCTCTTGCCAGCTCCAGCCATCGATAATTGGAGCAAGGCTAGATGGATAGGTAATAATAAGGGCAATTACTATCATTACTTTAATATTAATAAATAATTAGCCTTAAATTTTGAATACCTATAAGTGTCAGGCATTCAACTAGATACTTAACATGTATCATCTTTCTAAAATTTATAGCAACCTTACAAAATAAGCACTGTTTTCAATTTACCCATGCAGAATTGAAGGGAGGGCAGTGAGACTGAATAACCTGCCCAAGAATGCATGGCTTGCAAGAAATGAAAGAATTCCAACGCTCTAGAGCTCACATGGTAGTCCAGGATTTAAAACCAAGTCTACTCTCAAAATAATAACAACCAATATTTGTGTGGCATGAGACAGTATAAAATACATTAACTTTTATGATTCTAAGAGCAGCATTTTGAAATTAAAAG
This sequence comes from Potos flavus, assembly GCA_028534135.1. Taxonomy (NCBI): domain Eukaryota; kingdom Metazoa; phylum Chordata; class Mammalia; order Carnivora; family Procyonidae; genus Potos; species Potos flavus. The sequence goes on from CM052899.1 coordinate 57,477,738, forward strand.
GGACTCTTCTGAATGTCAAAACAAAGACCCATAGAGGATGAAAGATTTTCCTTAAGTCATCTAACTGGAGAGTAGTAGACCCATGACCAAGAAGCAGAGTTTTGACCCTACGGTGAGCCCTTTTCTGTTATTCCATGTGGCTCCTCAAGTTCAAAGATTTAGAATCGAAAATCAGAACTCTGTTGCCTTTTTGTTGCTAACCCAAGAGTTTGTTGAGTCTTACAGGAGATAAGGATGAGAATATGATCTGTGAGATACAATAGCCACTTGTTTGTTTGTTTAAACTATTCCCAACTTCATTCACTGTGAGTTCACATGGCATTTGTGATTCTTTTTTGGTTGTTTTTCTTCAATTTAATATACCCTTTTGCAACATCTCAAGACTCTCCCATATATGGAAATATAAGTTAGTATCTGTCTTCCTGTGGCCTACATTATTTCCCTTTTTTGGCAGTTTTGTAGGCATACAATATATGCAATAAAGGACCATGCCTAGAAATAAGTAAACAGCCAATTTAGACTGCCAAATAAGCAGAAACAATGTATCCAATCAAAATAAGAACCAGATTATGAGAAGAAAGAACCATAACTCACTTGGTGAGAAATGCTCAACATCTCCTCCACATCACCGCCCCCAAATCTAGACCTACAACTGGTGTGGGGGGAGGGATACGACTGTAGGTGGAACCGTCTTGAACATCAAATTCTTTAAGAGTCTCTGTACTCTCTAGTTTGGGCTAGGAAGTCCTCTGCCTTAAGAAATTCTTCATTCCATAAATTTAGAGGTGAGAGCAGAGGGCAGAAGAAATGAAGAGAAGAGCAGAGTTGTACCCTTTGGAGATTCAAAGGCACAAACAACCTTTGCAGTCTCTTTCAGGTTCTCTGGCCCAACTTGGTTCACTAGATAGAACAAAAAGGGGCTGTACGGAGGCACAAGCTCTCTCTAGAAAAAGAGATCATGACGGTGCATGTGCTTCTCCTGATACTCTAAGCATACCTCCCCTCTCCAGCTCACACCAACTCATCTTTCAAGACTCAACCTGTGTCGTATCTTTCTGGGAGATGTTCTCTTATCCCTCTTTATCCTGGGAAGTGTCCCTCCCAGGTATCCCCGTGGTATCCTATGTAAGTATCAGCCTTCTCACAAATATGTGATATCACAGACTTAACTTCTTGAGGACAGGGACTGCATCACATTGTTTCTCTACCGTCTAATGTAATCATGACTGATGGAATATTTTTACCGCACAACTTTTTATTTTTTTTTTAATTTCCTGGCCTCGCTTTAAACACCCTCAGGGAAAAATTTCTCTTTCTCTGAATGAGAACCCTGGTAGGACTTACGACTCTTCTGCTTACTCTTAGACTCACTTAAGTGAGAATTATTTCAGTTTATTAATTAAAATATCCTGTCCAGTATAATAATAAAATCTTGGAATGTGACTTACAGTTAAATCTTCTCTCTTCTGGCAGCTAGATCTGGATGTAGGCAGATAGCATTCTTCTGGGAAGCAGGTATAAACAGCTTTTTCTCTCTTCCCCTGCAGTTCTTCATCCAGCTTGCCGTTTATATCCTCTGTATGCTCTACAATTTAAGTGCAGGGAGAGAAAAGAAAATATTCTTTTTGGAAAGTTTAACTTGACTAACTATTCTCTGGGCATAATGTTCTGTTGTTTGAAATTGATTTTTTTCTCTCATAGGTGATTTCTTGGGTTCATGAACCCTCTCTTGCTTGGGCCCCTCCAACTGCCTCTCCTCATCTGACTGCTCCCTCCCTGTTCTTCAACTTCTGGTTGTTTTGGTGGTCTCTGCAAAGAGTGCCTCTTTGTTGGAGTCCCCTCACGTTTTGGTAGAAAGTTTTTTGGGCAGAATGCCTTTTTTATTGATATTGAATTGCTATTTCTAGTACAGGATCACAACTGGAAGAGGGTGGAGTTATTTTAAGAGCAGCACCAGCTCTTGCCCTCTCTCTTACTCTCTACCTTAGACTGCCTTTAGATTGCTTAGCCATGTGTCTGACACCTGTCCCTTCTTCCCCCACAACACCCAGAGACACATATCAAGCTCTCCTTGGGGCAACCCCTACTCCAAAAAATTGCCCCACTCTTCAAAAGCTCTTTAATTCAATATCTATTCTTGATAATTTTATGACCTCAAGATAGACCAGAAATTTCAAATGTTATGAAATTGCATCTTGGTATTACCCTTGAAAATTCTCTTTTGCACTTTGGTCTTCACTTTGGAATTTTATTGCTGTATCCTGGTGCCTCAGTCAAATGCCCAGTTTATCCTGCCCACCAGCAGAGCACATGGCATGAGTAGGCACTATTCATTTTTCTTAATTTTTTATTTAAATTCAATTTAGTTAACATACAGTGTATTATTAGTTTCAGAGGTAGAATTTAGTGATTCATCAGTTGCATACAACATCCAGGGCTCATTACATCAAGTGCTCTCCTTAATGCCCATCACCCACTTACCCTATCCTTCCACTCCCTAACCCCCCCCCCCCCCCCGCCGCCAGCAACCCTCAGTTTGTTTCTTATAGTTAAGAGTCTTTTATGGGCACTACTTATTTTTTAATGAAAAGGTACGAATTTTATAACACTCTTTAGAGCATATAAATTGTCTCTTCTATATTTTCCAGAAAGGACCTTCTAGATTTAGTACATTTTACTGAGTTAATTAATGAGATATATATCCTACTATAATAAACCTTTTAGCAAAGGCATCTAACAGTCACTATCTTATTTTAATAACTGCAATCTTTTCTTATAGCTTATCTACAGTACAGCCAATGCTACAAAGTTTGCTTCTTTTTCTAAGTGCTGACTGAGCAACTTCTTTACATAGACCTTGCTCCTCACTAAATCAGGCAAAATCAGAGACAAGAGATCGAACGTGTATAGGATATGCAGAGGAGAATTTGAGGTTGAGAAAATTGAGCAGATCACAACTTTTGAATTTAAATGTTGCCAACCAGAACAGTCTATACTGTGCACTCATGGTGGATTCACAGTAAGCCCCTTGAACTTCAGAAACTATAGTTACCTGCTAACCCAACCAAATTCATATATGGTAAACTGTATTCATAGGCATGCTGAAATATCCTTTGAGATTTCTATTCTTTTTTTCATTTTTTTTCTCTTGGTCTTATGAGTAACTTAACATCTGTACCAAATTATTTCCCCTGATCCTCCTAATTCTGTGTTCAGTGTGAATGCCTAGTATAAAGGAGGATATATTTAGATAATTATGAATGTAAATATCTCTTTAGTCTTTATGATTACCTGTATGAGTAGATCTTTATATAATCAGCCAAAGGAATCCATTTGCCTTTGGGATAAGATTAGAAATTTTTAAAGAAAGAACGTGAAGTGGTGTGTATGTGTGTGTGTATGTGTGTGTGTGTGGCAGAAAGGGGAAGCCTTGGTAATATTTTGCCTGTGAAATAAAATATGATTTTGCAGGAAGAAAATTCCTCACAAACTGGGTTGTCGGATCGTTGTTTTGAGAGAGGATTTATCAGATGTTCTTATTTCCTCTCCCATAGCAGCATAGTAAAGACTCAGCCTGGAAGATTCAAATCATCAAGTACTTTGACAAAGTAGTGGAAATACACCTTATTCTTTGGAAAATAAGACAACCATGTGTATTACTCTACAAAATAGGATAACGAAAATAAAAGTACGCCTCCTTCTGGTACAAGGAGATTATTAGAAAGAGAGAAGAGAGGAGAAAACAAATGATTAAATATATGCATCCAGATATCCTTCCCTAGGGTTTCATTTCAATGAAAGGGAAAAAGTCGTTAGTGGTTTGGGAGGTATTCAGTATTGCCACCCATTCCAACCTTCTATCTAGAAATGTGAAAAGAGATCTCCATTTCAACCTGCTCTAAGCTGAAGGGGCAGCCATTTGAGTCTTATGTGGATGGATAAAATCCAGAAGTCAGCTTAAGGAAGAAGATGTGGAATCCATCTTAGAACACTCAAATGCTTAATAGCAAAAGCCACATGAAAGAAACCTATACCCCTACCCAAGCTTGTACGGAATAGAAGTAGTAAAAGTTCAGAAGGGTCCATGGTGAGGTAAGATGGAGATTTGCCCAAACTGCAAGTGACCAGAAGTTACACCATCCTCAGAATTGAGTTGCAAATGTCAACATGAAAAACATCAGCCAAGTGGACTTGGCCTAGAAGGCAGAAGACATCAGGCCACCTCTCCCCTGCCATGAGGACACATAAGCACAATCTCTGTTCAGAGATTATTTAGTCATCCTTCTTGGATATAAGAAAAAGTCATTAATGCAGATTAAAAAAGAAAAGTGGATCTAAAATATATTTCTCCCATGATTCTTTTATTTTCTATAATTTGTTTTTGAGTATACACATTCAAAGCATTTTAATGATTACAAATAAACCACAGGTCTTTTTATGTATATGAAGACCACTAATACGCCTATAATAACACCACTATTTTACAATTACCATTCAAATGTTCTTGTCAGAAAAATACACGTGAAAAAAATTAACTTCACCCAAGAACTATATAGAAAGTAAACAACAAAAAAAGTAAAAAAACAAAAAGCTTTACAATTAATTACTATATTACTATTGTTTTAACAGGATTCTTTATACTCTCTTATCCCATAACCTCAACCAAGTTTTGAGATATGAGCTCAAGATGTCATGGCTAACATCTATTGAGCACTTGATTTAAAGAGGACACTATATATTGGGCTTTCTATGCATTGAACATACTCTAACTTTTTTTTTTTCAGTGTCAACTGTGTGTTAGTTACCAGGTAGAGAATAGAGAGTGATATTCTAGACAAGATCCTATTCCTGTTCTCACTTGGCTTAACTTCTCATGGGGAATACAAACAAAAAAGAAATCAAACTGACAAATAATAAGATAATTTTCATAATAAGCATTAACATAGAAATACACCAGAGCCGTAGAGAATCATAAATAAGAATCTTCCTTAGTTAGGGCAGTCAGGGGACCCCTCTGAGGAAAGCATCTTTTAACTGAGGCCTACAGTGGGAATAGCACAAAAGGGTTGGGGTGAGGTATGAGAGGAGGGATGGGGTAAGGCATGCCATGCAAAGAACACACCTTTTGTGAAATGTCTGAGGCCAGGAAAGGTTTTGAATGGTCACAGAACTAAAGGGAAAACAGTTTGGCTTCTGTGTGGTAAGCTGGAAGGGATGTAGCACAATATAGAGTAGCCAAGAAATGTACCAAGCCATCATGAAGAGCTTTGTGAGGCATAGTTAGAAATATGCACTTCATTTTCAATTCAGTGGAAAGTACAACTGTAGAAAGTTGTAAAGCAGAAGAATGATATGATCCAATTTAGGTGCTAAGGATATCACAGCTGCAACAATGTGGAGACTGTGTACACAAGAATGGAAAAAGACAAATTAGATTGTAGATGCTGGTAGCAATGCAGGCAGGAGATAATTGTGATTTGCCTAAGGAGGTGGCCTTGGAGACTGAAGGATAGATTAAAATTTATCTCGCAATAGAATCAGGCTTATTAGTGGTTTTAATGTCTGGGGTGTGATGGGGAGGGAGGAATCCGAGATAATTTCTCCAGATGGAAAACAAATTGTAATTTGAGGTATGGTAAATTTTAGATTTCTGTGAGAAATTCAAGTGGAGATAAATAAATTAACAAATTAGGTATGCAAGTCTAAAGCACAAAGGGAGAGTGTAAGTTGGAGACATCATCACTGTTCTGAAGATAGAATTAACATCTATGAGAACTGATAGTCCACAAACGAGAGTTAATAGTAAAAGAAAGAAAAAATGCTTCCCCGAATATCACAATCCTCTGAAGTAGGTATTGTTGTATGATTCCCATATTATGAGATGAAGAGTTTAAAATTTAGTAAAGTTTATGCAACTTGCACAAAGATTATACACCTGTTAAAAAACCCAAGGCACATTTCAGTCCAGAGCCCAAGCTATGGCTCAAAGTAATTAAGACCTGAGTAAAATGAATATCAAACAAAAATAAAAAATAAAACCAGTCAAACCCCACCCCATTGTCCTCCTGATTGTGTTTTCTCATGTAATTGGATTATAATTTAACTAAAATTTCTGGCTATGACAGGTTATTTAGTGTATTTCCTACGTTCAAACCTATATATTATGGAAGACGGAGACATTTGGTGTCTCACATTCATTTATGGAGAAACCCTGTTTATTAATTTGTTACAAAGTGAAGAAGTTGGTTTCCCACAGAGCCAGCCATATGTAACTTTCTAGGCATGCATCCCTTTCTACAGCTGCCACTGTTTTAACCATTAAATTAAAAGACCTCCATTGCCATCACTTGTTTTTTACTCTAATTTAGCATATACAGAGTGACTATTGTGGAAAATTAAATAATCCATCATTAAAATTTCAAATCTAATTTGTTTAATATGTACCATATTTTGTATTTATTTCTCAAGTAAAATTTTTAGCGAACATGAGAAAGTTCTGTAGAACTGGATTTTTTTTTAATTCATGAAAGTGTATACAGTTTAGAAAAGTTGTAAACAGATTAGTAATGATTTTAATTTAAAGATTTCATCCTATCCCATTCAAAAATACAGTTTAGTATAAATGTAGTTTTGCAGGCAAAACCTTTTCAATAAGAATTTAAATGAAGTTCTGCACAAATATTCTTCACTTTTCTAAGGAGATTTGCCACAATCGCATTCCTAACAATTTTCAACAGGGCAAAAACAGACCACGTCATGGGTATAAGAACATAAAGACATACTACCTTCTTGAGATTTTGAGGATTGAAACAGAATCAGTCACAGGATTTCTGGAATATATGATGCGGCCATGAATAGGTCATAAAAATCTATTTCCCATATTATCAAAACTTTATAAATTTGAAATATTTATTCAGCATTGCGTGTGTATTATAAAAGCTCCAGAAACTAAAAAGCTGGTGTTTGATCCAGTAACTTTCATATGATTCAATGAATGGCAACTACTACCATAAAATATGGGCACTTCGGCCCCCAAAAGGAAGACTGGAATATATTACTAAGTCTGAGTAGATCATATGGGTATATCCAGTAACCTATTTTACAAAGTTGACATATTTTCAAATGTAATCCAGTAGACTCAGTCTGAACTCTGTAAAATTCAAATGCACAGAAACAAATGTATCACACTTGAAGGACAATACGTTATTTGCAAACACACCCTAAACATTTTTTACAGATTTATAGAATAATTTATATGAAAAAATATATACATCTCAACATTTTCATCCCATTCCAACTACCTTAAACTTATACCACTCCAACCTGTATGCTCTAAAAAGTAAATCTAAAAATAAAATAAAATCTGTATGGCTTATAGTTTTCAAAAGATTAACTCAAGGGGCACCTGAGTGGCTCAGTTGGTAAGGCGTCTGCCTTTGGCTCAGGTCATGATCCCAGGTCCTGGGATCGAGCCCCACATCAGGCTCCCTGCTTGGCAGAGAGTCTGCTTCTCCCTCTCCCTCTGCTTGCCCCTCTGCCTGCTTGTACTATCTCTCTCTCTGTCAAATAAATAAATAAAATCTTTAAAAAAAAAAAAGATGAACTCAAACTTATTGGAGTAGACAAAGATTTTAATATGACCAGTGACCAAGATTAATTTTTCTTAGAAAATGATAATCATTTGAAAATATTGAACCTAGCATTTATACTTTTCACTGCCTTCTGGACAAGAAAAATGATGTATAAGGAATTTTATTACTAAACTTAAGTAGACCAGAACAATAAGAGAATTAAGTTCCTCTGGCTTAAGGTAAATCAACTAGGTTTAACAGCTAGTGGATTGAGTTTAACTTCGTGGTTTTGTTTTGTTTTGTTTTGCAGCAGGAATGATGGCTTCTTGGGAAATTTTGACCTTCACCAAGATTAGTATATTCAACAAAGGAATATATTTATACCTCCTCATATGAAGTCTCTGTATATATCACTTGACTCCATAATTGAAACAGGTTATATTTTATAACTTTAGAATCATTATATATAGGAGTTAAATCTTATAATTTTTCAAGGCTTTATTTTCTTATATTTAGAGAAAATATCAAGAAAAAAGATAAAATGAGTTAAAATTGTATCAAGAATGCCTACCACTCTGCTAAGAGTTGTATATATTGTTGTCTCTTTTAATTCAGATTAAATGTAAAGAAATACCTCCTGATACTGATTTCTTTGATATAAAAAGTATTCATAAAAGGAAGTAGTGGATTTCTTACTGTGAAGCCTTCTAAATACACTATTTTTCTTTGTTTGTGACTGTGTACAAACGGCTTTGTCGATAGACAAGAAAATTACTGGATCTGGCTCTAAAATAATGAGAAAATTCCATAGACCAATTGCCACAAACTATGTTATTATTTTATAGTCACAAGTGATTCTAGATGACCATTCATGGTTCTGTTAGAGCCACTCTCCCATTGTAAAACAAAAAATGATGATTCGATTATTATGGATGTTTCTGTTTTAAAAGCTATCGGCTAATAGATGCTGCAGTGAAACTAGGAGCAGTTGCTTGGTTCAGGTTTTCTTTGCTTTCTTCTCACAATTGTATATATGACATGCAATCAAACCTAAATATTGTTATCTCCCCCAAAAAATACACACATAGGGGTGCCTGGGTGGTTCAGTGGGTTAAAGCCTCTGCCTTCGGCTCAGGTCATGATCTCAGGGTCCTGGGATCAAGCCCCACATCGGGCTCTCTGCTCAGCAGGGAGCCTGATTCCCCCTCTCCCTCTGCCTGCCTCTCTGCCTACTTGTGATCTCTTTCTCTCTGTCAAATAAATAAATAATAATAAAAAATACACACATAATAGAATTGATGAGGAGTGTATCTACTTGCTTGGAGGGATAAAAATTAAAAATTAAGTGAGTGGAAAGGCCATAAAAATTGAGTGGAAGGGCCAGAATTACTCTGCTTTTAAAACATAAGTACCCAAATCCAAATGTCATGCATATAGTCTCCATACTAAGTTTTATTATCTCATTTGTTCAGAGTCTATTGTTTTGTAGAAGAAAAGAATGTAGTGATGAGATTTATATATTTACAGCAACCTTTTGGTCAGCAAGTCTTAAACAATAGGGGGTTTGGGTCAAATCTGAATCATATAGGGTATCACACAAGTCTCTTACCATCTTGACTTAGGAGGTGGTAAATTCATTGGATAGAAAATGGTTAACCCTACAATAGAGCTATGGGACATCAGGGCTGAGAGGATATTTAGTCAACCCCAAAATAATAACCCCAATAATTCTTGATGTACCCTGACAAAGGAAAGACGTTTCACAAGCAGGACATTTTATTATATATGGGAAGTATAGAGTTTTCTAATTGAATTAAAGTTGATTCTGCTACATCATAACAAGGATAAGTAGAAAGAAATGGGTACCTTATTGGCAAACCATTGAGAAAGAGATTTTCAGAGATACTGAGTGGATCTCAAACTTTAGGAGTACCTTTATAGTTATACTGTAGGCATTACAAATGAAGAATAAACCTGAGCATTTAAGTGGCATTGGAAAGGTCCTCACCCAAATTATCTACCAGAAGCTTGATTCTAATATTTGAAGTTCCAGCAACGTAAATTCATTCTCTGCTACTCACTTGTGTGACCTTGTGGAAGTGACCTAACTTCTTTAACCCAAGTGAAGTTAAGATGAAATGAAATACTGCCTTTGAACCACTCAAGAGTATCTGGCACATATTAAGTATTTTAATAAGTGTATTAAAAATGAGACATGTAATTTAAGAGCTTCTCTCTGCAGAATGATTCTCAAGCAATCAATTGTTATAGAGACAAGAGTAGAGTGAGAGAATTCACAGAGCAAGGCAAGAGAGCCAATCCTGAGAGATGGGCAAGGGGGAATGATCAGAGTGGAGAAAGCCAGAACAGACAGACGTGTAAGATGAAATTAAGGGACTAAGGAAAGGACAAAAAAAGAATAAGAATAAGAATAAGGATAAAATGCACCAGAAGAGTAGGACATAAAAAAAGAGACAGAAAATATAAAGCAAAGAACTGTTAGATCTGATCATATAAAAATTAAAGACTTTCTATGAAAAATCTATTATAAATAAACTTAAAGGACAAATCCAAAGTGGACCCCCCGGGGAAAAAAAAAAAAACAAACAAACAACTCAACACCAAAAAGTCCTTTCTTCCTAACTTTATTAAGGAGTTTTTAAAGTCATGAAGATAAAGATGGGCACATGAGTACAAAAATGGTTAAATTTATAAACTCAGATTTCAGAAAGAAAAATGACCCATACACGTATTTAAAATGTTTGATTTCACTAGTAGTCAAAGAATTGCTATTTAAAGCGACAATGAGTAGTCTTTGGTTTTAAGATCAGAAAACTGTTTTAAAATATGCCTGTTTCTATGGAGGTAAAACAAGCATTTCTAATTACTGATTTGGGTATAAATTGGTAAAATATTACTTAAAATAATTGGCAAGAATTTTAAATATGGTTAGAATTGTGATCTTGAGATGAAAACAGGAACCTGAGAGCACAGCTAATCCTCCTTCCCCAGCCTCGGTAGTAATTTGATGTGATCCAATATGACCAAGTTCTACCAGTGGAGAATGAGTAGAATTGAGACCACCTCCAGGCTTGACCCATATAAACCCTCCATGCAATACCTGATTCTGCTTCTCTTCCCAAATTTGTTGATTGGACATTACCCAGGGTGACTACTGAAGCCATGTGCTGACAAGGACAGAGTCTGCCATCATTATCCTGGGACTCTGAATAGTAGTTCTGTACTACCACCTCCAAAACCACACCTCACCCTTGTTGGCCACTATGTGAGCAAAAAGCACATGCAGCCAAGCACTAACTTCTAGGAGTTTAATTGTTATAGCAGCTAGTAGAACTAAAATAGACTTCTTAATTCTCCTAAAAATTTATCCTAATTATGTTTAAGGATATATATCAACACATTAACTATACTACCAGGAAAAATGAGAATTACCTAACAAAATTAATTATAAAATTAACTATAGAACATTCATTTAATGCAATATCTTGCACAATTAAAAATTATGTTTAGGGGTGCCTGGGTGGTGCAGTCGGTTTGGCATCCAACTCGTGATTTGGGCTCAGGTCATAATCTTGGTGTCCTGGGATCGAGCCCCACATCGGGCTCCTTACAAATTGGGGAGCAGCTAGAGATTCTTTCTCTTTTCCTCTGCCCTCCCTCCTCACACTCTCTCTAAAATAAATAAATAAATCTTTTTTTTAAAATCATGTTTAATTACATAGGGAAATGTATCCAGAATATCAGGTTTCAATAAAAGCAGCACACAAAAAAAAAAACTGTATGATATATGATCACAATTTACACATACATGGTATAAACACAGTTATTTTGGAGTGTTGGAATTATAAATAACTCATGTTATTTATGTCTTTTACTATCCAAACATTTTGGAATAACTGCTTATTAGTTATATTCACCAAAATGTTCTCATGAATGTTATATTAAAAGATGAGGGGGGAAGAGAAGAAAAGGAGGGAAGGAAGAGAAAAGAAAGGAAAAGACAGAAAAGAACAAAGCCCAAGGTTTGCATTTATAGTAATGTACTTCACAATTTTGCCAAGGCTGCCCTTTGCACATGAGTATAGGGCTGCCCAAACAATGTGGTTGTGACTGGTGCACGGATTTGGTGAGATATTGATTCTCTCAGGCCTGTACAGCTGGGCAAGGCCCAGGGCTAACCAAGCCCCCAGGTGGTACTTCAAGGTCATCAGCAGCCTTGTTATTGACCCTCATGTTCTATATAAATACCACCATTTTCTATGTGTAACATGACATAAATGATGTTAGGAATCATCGGTATAACACCCTGTGGAAGAAAAGGAATGGATTACATCCATGAGCATTCCTTTTATCCAGAGAAGATCACATGTTCAATAACTACAATGTTTACATTACGAAAAAAACGGTTGAAAAAGTTATAGCATCCATGAAATCACATAATCTAGATTAAGTGACTACTAATAAAAAAAACTATCAACGCAAATAGTGAATCTAATCTTACTATTTTTCATAGTAGTTAAAATAGTGATTCCAATTTCCTCTGAACCTACTACCAAAACCTGGGGGAATTTTATTTAATGTTTAGATGCTATAGATCTCTCTTCATTTAAGTAAAACATACTGATGTGTTTCATATACACATCAAAGAGAGAATTAATAAAACATTTTAAAATAACTATACTATACTCATTAGAATGCTACAATATGTTATCAGTAAAAAAATGACTAGAAAGTGAGCCAAATTTTTCTCATTTGACTGTGCTTTGATGAGCATGAATGAAGCACCTGAAGATAAAATACTTTCTAAAGCTCTAGGACACATACTGAAATTTGACAGAATATTAGCATGTGAATAATGCAGAATAGGAAACAAACAAACAAAAAAGTTCCTTTAAAAGAGTTTCCTATCCTGGCCTAACACTATGTGATATTGAATGAGTTCCAAAGAATACATTGGTCCCATTGAAATTTACTTTATAGAAATAAAATTGCATACTAGTGCTTTGCCAGAAATAAAAGAAACCCACTAACATCACGCACACCTGCCAGTGATGATTAAACAAGCAAAAATAAAGCATTGAAATGTATGCTTTGTAAAGAACTGTAATATACTTTCTCCTTCCCTATTCTACCAAAAAAAAAAAAAAAAGTGAATTAGTCTTAGGTTTTCATCACAGTTTTTAGACATTATGCTTAGTATGTTACATTTTTAAAGAAAAAAAGATAAATTTAGATGTCTCTCTGAAATTTTCAGAAACTGAAAGGCATTGAGGAACCAGTTTTCTGCTTTATATGCATGTGTTTTTGAAGTCTTCCAACCCAGAAATGATGTAGAATTTGTAGAGATGCTCAGTATCTGTTAAAGAGAGAACTGTGCTCAGAAGACTCATTTCTGGGCTCAGAGAAAGAACTTCTCTCTGTCCTGCTCCAACCAAACATACCTAACCAGAACAACCAGCCATCCATAGGCCATGTAGTGGCCATGTAGTGGATCCTAAATGGAGTAGGCAGATGCCTCTCCTTGACTTCTCAGCACCCTGCACTCCTCTCTCAGGGCACTTGGCACCTCATACTGCATTACAATGGCCTGTTCACTCATCTGTATATTCCAGTGAACTCTAACTGCCCTCTGTATGGGAACACCAATGTCTCTTTTAGAGATTTTATTTATTTATTTGACACAGAGAGATCACAAGTAGGCAGAGAGGCAGGCAGAGAGAGAGGGGGAAGCAGGCTCCTCGCCAAGCAGAGAGCCCGACGTGGGGCTCGATCCCAGGACCCTGAGATCAGGACCTGAGCTGAAGGCAGAGGCTTAATCCACTGAGCCACCCAGGCGCCCCAACACCAATGTCTCTTATAGCCATCATTGTGCCCGCAGTTGCTAGCACTGTGATAGTACATATTAAGCACTCAATAACTATGTGTGAATAAATTAATTCATTCATTCACTCATACAATCTACACATTGTTACTGAACAGTTATTACGGGCCAGACACTATCCCAAGTGTTGGGATAAAGTGACAAATAAGATATAGCATTTTATAGCAAAATACATCTCCATAAGTAAAGAAATGAGCAGAGAGAAGTATTGATTTCAAGGAGGACAGTGGCAGGAATAGCAAGCTACATCCTACAGTGGCTCTCTACAATCTAATAAGATGAAAAAGACAGACCATGCGTGAGAGGCCCAGGAACCATGGTGCAGGACTGGGAGACTTTGATCAGAAAACTAAGAGGCACAGTTATTCGGTGAGGTCTCAAGGATGTGGAATGTGGGCATAAATGGTAATGTGAAATATTAACCACAGAACGGGGAGGCCTGAGGAGGTTAATGCTGTATAAGACATTGATCATAAACTGAAGTTGTATAGGCTTTAAAAAGCCTTAATCATGGAATCACTGGAAAGCAATATCTCCCATATATGAGATATGCCCATTTTTGTTGTTCATATATACAACATAGTTGAAGTGATATCAGGAGAATTTTTTTCAGTTAGTATTTTAATGGTTTTCATGCTTTGAATATTTACACTTAAAACTTACGTTAAAAATTTATGTGAAAAATTCAAGTTTAGGGAATTTAAGAATAGAAGTTACAGAAGGAAAATGAATCTAGCACAGGGGAAATGCTGCTTCTTCCACATATGTCTGTCAGCAATGTGTCCTGAAGTTTGGGATTTTTTTATTAATAAAATAAAATAAAATAGATAGATGATAGATGAAAAGAAAGAGAAAACTAAAGACTAACCAATAGTGTGTCTATATGATTTGCTTAAAAAAATGAGTATCAGACACAAATTGCTCAATTGAAAGGTGAATAATGCCAAGCTTTGAAGCATAAATGGAGAGATGGGAAGTTTTCCCATCCCTGCCTGAATCACCATGTATACATGTATCTTATATCTGCATGTGTATCTATTTAGATACATTATACATAGTGATTTCGTATGTGGATACACATAAGATTCATTCACAGTTACAGACATGGACATAGATTAGATATGGTCTGATCAACTGAAATCACTGAAATTTTGTATATTGATCACACAAGATTCAAGTCTTTCAATTCTAAAACCAGCAAAGTCCCAGGCAAACCAGGATGGACTGGTTCTTATACTTGCTCCCCCTGAAGAACAAGTTAGCACATGAGGTTCTGCATGTAATTTCCCTTTCACAGATCTCTATTATTGGCCTTCACCCTGTTCCTTACAGCAAACTACCACTTCAAAGAGGTTTAGGGGCTTTGGAAGTTCAATCCTTGAATATCTCATGCACCACAAAGAAAATGATGTCAAATATAACTGATATAAAATTATACAAACCTTTATACAACTGATCACAAGGCTGAAAAGAAATTACTCACTTATGGGGACACTAAATTATATGACACTAGCATAAAAGCACAAAATATAAGATGTGGTCCCTTGTTCAAGTTTTTTCACAGCATAGATAGATGAGGGAACAAACAACTGTAAAAGTAGAAAAGACCAATTCCGTATAATAATCGGAATAATAATTGTATCCTGATTACATTATGGTTGCATTCATGCACATTTTCCAAGGAAGAGAATATACAGACTTGCTTTGGTCACTTCTTCATAGAAAAATAGCATTAATATTATATAAAATAACTTTATTTTTACTACCCAAAATCTCATCTGAAAGATATGGAATCCTTTTCCACTCAATTATTATTTTTCTTTTTCTTCTCAAAACAAAAGTCTCCATTGGCCTCTTGGAGGCCATTACTCTTTTATAACCTATAAAATTTTATGGCTGATTTCCAAAACCACAGCAAATCGTGCTTACCAATAAATAAACTATATTATTTGATTTCCTTCAAAACAGAACATTAACGTCTACATGAATGAATGTGGCTTCTTGCTCCTTTGATAAAATTTGAATCTGTAGCAAACATAATTTGCTTTCATTTTTATTTTTATAAACATTCACAGAGGGGGGAGGCCACTCTAAAAATCACCTGATTCATCATAAACCTTTATACATGTAATGCAAGAGTAGTTTTTACTTTTTTAAACTATTCAAGGAGGAGAAATAAAACTGAAGAGTTTAAAAACAAAAAATTAAGGACATTGCTGTATATTTCATTAGAATCCTGACTTTGGCCTGATATTTTTCCTTCTAGATTTTGTTTTCTGGTAGCACTATACAAGAGTGAGTTTTGAGTTTAATCTTCCTCAAAGCAAAAAATAAAGCAAAACAAAACAAACAAACAGCCGTATCCCTTTCTTATTTCTCTTAAGGATAGGAAGCAAGTGCAGCATCTGATATTCATAAGCAGACCTAAAGACTCAGTTGTCAGAGGAGAGCATCATAGCTCACTGTAGCCAAACTCAGTAGCCAACAACATCTGCCAGGTAAATCCTACCAGAAGGAGGTAATAACAGCAACAACAAAACCTTCAAAATGCTTCAGAATATTAATTACCAAAGGAGAACAAATGAGAGGTCAGTGAACAGCTTGAAAACCTGAAATGATAACTAGCCATATGCATGCTTTGACTGCACCATATCATTTTCATGATATTTCAGGTCCGCCATAGTAACCTGTGCCCAAATAGAAGCCAGATACGCATCTTAATGTGACTCTAATAAAACCAGGCCTCCACAAGAGTCTTCAGTAAGCCAGAACAAAGCATGTGGCGACTTGGGCTTTTTGCACCAAGGAGAGGGAAAAAGCTTATTTTGGTAGAATGGTAATGTTTGCTCTTCTGGATCATGAAATTTCACAAGAGATCAAGACTTCAAGATCCTAAAAAAAACACTTCTGCCTTCACTATACCCTTCCTCCAAAAAAGACCTCAAAGGAAAAGGGGTCTAAAGCTGAAAACTCTCCTTGTTTACTCTCCCTAATTTATTCAGAGCTTTCCTCATCCATAAACTATTCTAAGTGCCTGGTGGAGAGAAACAAGTTTAAATAACTGTGACCTGCATTTCACCCTGGTAACTTTTGTTGTTTTTAGCTTTTGTGAAAAACTGTACTGTATATTCTGACATCTTTTCTGCTAAGCACATATAATTAATTATTTATTTTTCTTTTCTTTATTATATGCCTCATGTTCTAATAGGTTTCCATGTGGTTTAAAACAATGGAAATAATTAATAATTTTCTCCCATTGGATCAGTTAGATTTTTAAAGGAGTGAATATTGTGTTGTCCTTTTAAATTAGAGATACTTTTCAACTTCTGTGCAGCTATACAATTAAGTTATTTGATAAAAGACTATTAGTTATACAGTAAATTCGAAAAATCTAGATGATCACTGATATCTTCTTCTTTCAACATGAGTAATAATGTTAGTTAATAATACACAGAGTTTCTCATGTAGCAAAAAATTATTAAGCATCTAGAATGTGCCAGGTCTGGAGTTACATCAATAAGCAAAAAAAGATTGTTTCTGTCCTCATAGAGCTGACAGTCTGGTAGTTTGGAAAGAAAAAAAAAATTAAAAACAAGGTTATAAAAATAACTTTCCAGTATTTTTAATCTCTAAAAGCGCTAATGAAAATATTTTTCATAAACTAAGATTTATTGTAGCCACAGAATTACCAGACAATAGATGCAATATTTTATTTTATTGAGAGTAAAGTTGAACTACATCATTCTGTTATTATCTTCTCAGGAAATTAGTTTTGTCTCATTTTTTAAGATCCTAAAATGAGAGCTTCTATTATACTTTCTAAACAGGAACACTTAGGAACAATATAACACATTAAACCACCAAATTTTTTGTGCAGAAAACTGTGTATAACATATGTAGAACAATGTTTTAATGGAAAAACCATACTTAAGAGTCAAAATATTTTAAATTAGGACATTTCAAAAGATACTCATTATTATCATTATATTCACTATCTTCCAATAGACTATTTTTAGAGAAATGATGTTCTAGGACATTTTCTTTTCTCTTTGGCAACTTGCAAGTGCAGAAAAGAGTAGAGGTGCCAATTAGTCATTCTCTATATGTAGCCTTTGCTCTACCAAGTTGTCTGTGCCTCCCCAAGGTCAAGTGCTGCTCCATCACTGCTAGTCAGCTACACAATAGGGTACTTTTAACTGTCTTGTCTATACTTAGAGTAAAAAAAAAACACATAAACAAAACAAAACAATACTAGTGACCACTGTACTTAAAGAATTTTCAGATGCCACTCTAAAACTTAAGAAAAAAAGTAGGGGGGAGGGCATGGAGATATGAAGTAGATTAGGCTAATGACAGGGAAAAGGAAAAGGCTGAGGAGCATGTTTTTTTAATGGGTGCCTAAAAGAGCATCTGGCACATATTAAGTTTTCCGTGTGTGTTGTTAAATTAATGAACAGACAAATACCTTAGGAATTAATTCAGAGAAGCAAGAAAGAGTTAACAAAAGGATTCTGTGAAATATCCCAAGTAAAACAGTAAGAGAATCCAAAGTCACTTAAGCTCTCGAGGTCAGTAAAATAAATGAGAAAGGGGAAAACACCCTCCACAGACACTAAGAATAGTATGTCTAAACTCATTCATTCAAAAAACACTTACCCATCATTTACTATGTACATGCAATATTCCAGGCACTAGGGACCCAGCAATGGGCAAAGCAGGCAAATCCAAACAAAGCAGGCAAAGCAGTCCTCATGATACATTCATTCCAGAGGGTGAGAGGTCACAAAATAAAGGGTGCCTCAAGTACAAACTGTTCTGAAAATGGCCCTCCTACCCAAAACAAGCAAAGAAACAAAACAGGAAAAATGTATGAAATAATTATTTTCAGACATTGGACATCAGGGAGCACAGGACTGGGAGATCCCTGAGAAAGAAAACAAGCAAAATGAGTCTGAGAATTACCCAGATTTCTACCTGGAGACCGTTTCCAGGACACAGCAAACAGAGCTTGGCAGTTTGCTGAATTGAAAGATAAAAGAGCTCAAGAGATTCTAGAATTTGCAGGGCACAGTACCCCATAGGGAAGGTATATAAAGAAAGAGCTCATGATCTCAGAGGGGTCCTCTCCAATCTTTGGCAGAGTACTGTTCTGTTCCAGTGCCAATGAAGGATGAAAGTCCATGAGACCAAAGAGATATCCAGGTTAAGGCAGTAAGTCATACAATTCCCAAACTTGCGCAGGTCTGGGAACAGTTTGTGTTCCCACTATGGAGAGTAAAGAGACATTCTAATACACCACTCACCAATAGAGGCTTCAGAAGGCTCACATCTTGAGAAAGGATAAATTTTACCTAGAGTAAAAGCTGTCTGGATGCACTATAAAAAGGTTAAAAGTAAGCCAGGACCAAATTGATCCAAGAGTAACTTGACTGTGTGTGCATTCATTTTCCATTGTATAAAGATTACCATAAATTTATCATCTTAAATCAGGTTACAGTCAAGATGTCAGCCAGTTTGCTGTGTCACCTCAAGGGTCACTGGGAGAATAATCTACATTCAAGCTCACTCAGGTTGTTTGAAGTATCCATTTCCATTGTTGTGGGATTGAGGGCCCTGGCTTTTTGTTTGCTATTAGCTAGAGGCCACCCTCAGGTCCTAACACCACCCACAGTTCCTGCCACAGAAGCCAACCAATATGGCCACTTTCTTCATCAAGCCTGCAAAGAGAGCTTCCAGCTCCAATCTAACAAGATGGAGTCTAACATAACAGGAGGGACATTCCATCATTTTTGCCATATATAACATAACCTAAGAAGGAGAGCAACATCCCATTGTCTTCACCATATTCTAGTGATTAGAAGCACTCGGGGGGAAGGAATTATGTAAGGGCATGGACACCAGGAGTCAGAGGTTATGGAGCTGCTCTAAAGTTTTCACCTACTGTATGCTATTTCACAGTCCAATTTCTAAAAATGAATACAAGAAAATCTAATGTTCAATAATGTAAAATTTACAAAATTGATCAGTCAAAATTACCTTTTTTTTAAAAGCCGGTGACATGACCCATTACCTGAAGGAGAAACAGATCCAGAAATGACAGAGATGATGGATTACCAGACAAGGATTTAAAACAAATATTCTCAAGAATTTAAGAGAGAAGATGAACATAAGAGAAAACACATGGAAGATTTAAAAGATCCTAATTTAATTTATTTTAAAAAACCTGTAATATCTGAAATAAACTATATGTTGGTTAAGATTCATAGTAGATTAAACATTACAGAAGATGTGGAAACTTAGCATGATAAAAGTCATAGATAAAAAGATTAAGAAGAAAATATATGTCCTCAGAAAATTATGAAACAATATCAAACAGTTTAATATACGTGTAATTGAAGATCCAGGAAAAGAGAAAAGAGATAGAAGGGTGACAGAAAAAAATTTTTTGAAAAAATAGTCCCCAATCTTTTACAAATTTGATGAAAATCATGAACCCATAGTTCCTAGATACTCAGCAAACAAGGAGAAGAAATATATAAAAAGTCCCACCAAGGACAATGGTAATCTATTGCTAAAAAGACAAGCCATAAACTAGGAGAAAGAATCCGCAAATGACTTATTGATAAAGGATACATATCCAGAGTAAGAAAAGAATTTTCAAAATATAATAATAAGAAAAAGAAACTAATAAAAGAACAATGGGCAGAAGATTTAAAATACACTTCAATAAAGAACATAAACAGATGGCAAATAAGCACATTAAAAGATGCTTAATTTCATTAGTCATTTGGAAAATGCAAATGAAAATCACAGTGAGATATCATTACATGTCCCTAAAATGACTGAAATTAGAAGACCGATAATACTAATGTTGGCAAGAATGTGGAACAACTGGAAGACAAGCTAAATGATAAACTCATTATAGAAAACATTTTGATAGTTTCTTGTAAAGTTAGCGTATCATTTACCATATCACTCAGCAATCCCATGCCTAGGTGTTTACCCAGGAAAAATAAAATACTCATAACACATGTACATAAATGTTCAAGCAGCTTTATTCACCATGACCCAAACTGGAAACAACCCAAATGTCCATCAACAAGTGAATAAAAAAAAAAAAAAAATTGTGGATTAACCATACAATGAAATATGACTCAGCAATAAAAAGAAGTACTAATATATGCAAAAACATGGACAAATCTCAAAATCATTACGCTGAGTGAAAGAAGCCAAACACAAAAGAAAAGAAAATGTTTTATTCCATTTATATTCTAGACAATTCTAGAAAAGGCAAAACTGTAATGACAGCTGGTCAGTGGTTGTCAAGCAATAGAAGTAGGGGAGATGACTCACTGTGAATGGCACTTTTTGGGTAATGAAAATGTGCTTTATATTGATTGAGGTGATAGTTACACAAATGTGTATATTTGTAAAAATTCATCAAACTGTGCACTTAAAATAGGTGAACTTCATTGGATATAAGTTATACCTCAATTAAAATTAACAAAAAAATGAATAAAGATAAATTGTCTGAAAAAAAAAATTGTGAAAAGCCAATAAGAATGATACTATAGAAATTAAGTAAATAAATAAAATCAGGTGGTGGTAAGTGCCACGGGGAAAAATAAAACAGCAGAAGAGATAGGTTGTGCCAGGGTGGTCGAAGTATTGGAATACTAAATAGAGTGGTCAAGAAAAATCTTGCTGAGACAGTGACACTTGAGCAAGTTTCTAAAAGAAGTGAGGGAAGCTATGAGGCTATCTAGGGAAAGAGCAGAAGTAAATGCCCAGATGCTGGAGCGGGTTGACCAACTAGGAAATCAGTGTATCTGGAGCAGACTGACTGATCCAGGGATTTAAGGGTCAGGTTGAGGAAGTAAGAGTGGAAGATCCCTTATAGGAGGAGACACTAAGTCTTTGAAGACTTAGACTCTTACTCTGAGTAAATTAGGAATCCAGTGAGAGATTTTGAGCAGAGGAGTGACTTTAAAAAAATTTTTTTCCAGCGTATCAAGATACAATTGGCATATAACATTGCATTTGTTTAAGGGGTACAACATGATGATTTGAAGTATGCGTGTATCACAACATGATTACCATAGTAAATTTAGTTAACATCAGTCATCTCCCATAGTTACAATTTTTTTTCACTTTTTATACACATCATTCTAGCAGCTTTCTACTTTTTAAAAGGATCATTCTGGCTTGTGAGAACATATAGGGTGCCAAGAGTGAAAGCAGAGAGTTACAGTATTCTAGCTGAGAGATAGGAGTTTAGACCAGAATATAACAGCAGAGATGTGCTAGGATTCTAAAATTTAGAATTTAAAGCAGATAAGTTTGCTGAAAGATTGGGTAGAGCATATAGGAGAAAGAGAGGAGTTAAGGAAGAGTAAAAGCCAACTGGAAATATAGAGTTGTCTTTTAATTAAATGGAAAAGAATGTGGAAAGAACAGCTTGTGTGTGTGAGTGTGTGTGTGTATGCACATGTGTTTGGGCAGGTGTGTGTCAGGGGGAAGATAAGGAGTTTGGGTTTGGACATGTTACCATTTCCATTTTTTATTAACTATCCAAGAAGAAATGTCTAGTAGAATGTATATGGAGTAGTCTGGGCTGGACATATAAATCTGGAAGTCATCAATACATGGATGGCAGGCATCCAAAGGCATGATAGGAGAAGAGATGGCCAAGGGAGAAAATATATTTATAAAAAGAGAAAGATCTGAGGACAAGAACACAGCTCTGGGGACCTCCAATGTTGAGAGGTCAGGGAGCATCAGGATGAGCATTAACATTAGAGATCAGGGAGCATTAGTCATTTTCCCAGAAAAATGACTGGGAAAGAGTGGCCTAGGAGGTGGGAGGAAAACTGAGAGTGTGCTGAACTGGAAACCAAGTAAAAAAAAAAAAAAATGTTTAAGAAAAGAATTGAGATTTGGAGCATGCCAGATGCTACTGATAGATCAAGTGAGACAAAGACTGAAAATTGACCACTGGTTTTAACAATTTAAAGATTGAAAGTTTAAGACAGCCATGAACAAAGATGCAAAAAATGAAAACATATTAACTTCACCAAAAAGTGAAGCTGTAGGTAAATTCGTCTCCCCCCCCAAAAAAAACACTCCTAGGACATATGTTATGACCAAATAAAACAGTTTTTAATTATAGATATTCTCAAAGCCTTTATTATGATATTAATAGATATTGTGGACTTCCAAGAAATTAATAGTAGAATGTAGTATATAAGAAATAATACTTGTTTCTCTAGACATTTTTGGTTGCTTTCTGTTTGTGTGCTTTGTAGCACAACTATTAATACCTCCTACAAGTGTTCTACAGAAGAGTCTATGAAGCCATATTATAAAGGAATAGTCTGCAAACCACTTTTATTATATATCTATATAAACAAAAAAATTTAAACATGCTTGTTTTATATATTTATTTATGTATTTGCTTATTTCTTATATGTGTCACAGGATGTTAAAATGAGATACTGTCTCCATTTCAAACCAAGGCCCCAAAGACCAAATACAAAATAGAACACGTCAGCTACTACCATATTCCAAGATGAAGTCCAGACCAAAAGCCAGAATGTTAAAGGAGGTGCTCAAAACCATTCTCCAAACCCCATATGTAGAATAAAATTCTTACCATATGTAGAATAAAAAAGACTTCAAGAGAATCAAAAAGAAAAGTTTGGCCTCTGTCCCTTGGAGTTGGTGGAGTATACATGCTAGTGCTAGACTTAAACTCCCATCTGGAAATTTAAGCAAGTGATCATGGCTGGCTAGTTGGTCCCTGATTAACAGAATGGTTAGGGCATCACTGGAAAGTAGCTTCATGTCCACCAATGGTAAGTCAAGAGAGCATGTCTATCCAAAGCCAAATTGTGGAATCCACAGAGGGAACCAGTATGGGGCAATGGGACCTCAATACAAGTGGTGATAGCCTGATGCCCAGGGTCTGAGGAGGGATCTATAAGCAATCAACCAAGAAGACCCAACGTTCACATCACAGAAAGTACAGTAAAGAAGGCTCAGAGAAACCTGGAAAAGCACCACAAGAGAGAAAGGAACAGCTCTGAACTTGCACCAATTCAGAGTGTTAATGCCAGAAAGTGACAGTAACAGTTAAGTTAGATCTTTCCTTCCTTCAACCTCTCTTTCTTCATCTAACTCCACACTTCCTTCTCCCACAAAGTCCTAAAAGATCCAGAGGAACCTCATTGGGGATGGGGTCTCATTGGTTGAAAGGCAAGATGGCACACAACAAGGAGGACATCACAGGACTGCTTCTCTCTCAGGCTTCCTGCTGAAGCGGTCCTGAAATGGGAATGGGGAGAACCTAAGCCCAAAAGACGTAAAAGAGTGTTGATTATTGACATTGGACTGCACATTTTAATTACTGAAATTCATATCTATTGAGATTCACACTGATCAGAGGACTTTCTATCATATAAAGAGCTACCAGAAAACTATAGAATCTGCTTGAAATTCCATCCAGGGTAGAAAAGAAGAGGCCCACAGAGCAGAGTTAAAGAGAGAGTAAGAAGGAAATAAAGTTGCTCTATGAATTTAACTCTTACAAACAAATGTCCTAGTGTTTTAATGTTTTTAATGTTATATATATGTTAAAATCTATACACACATTAAAGAGAGTATTTACATATACAAAGAAAACTATATTTTAAAAATAATTATCTTATTTAACAGTTTAAATTGACCATTAATAACAGTTTTTAGTGACAAAAATATGATTGAAAATGTTTTATTCTTTTAGAAAATTTGGTTTACCACTTTTTTATAAAGATTTTACTTATTTGAGAGAGAGAGAGTGAGCAGGAGGAGGGGCAGAGGGAGGGAGAATCCTCAAGCAGACTCCCTGCTGAGCACAGAGCCCAACACAGTACTCAACCCCAGGACCCTAAGATCATGACCTAAGCCGAAATCAAGAGTCAGACGGTTAACTGACTGAGCCACCCCGGTGCTCCATGGAAAATTTGGCTTACCACTTTATGATATAGCAATTCTCGTTGTAAGTTTAATTTTTTTTCATTCTAAGTTTGTTAGCAACCATAGCTGAAATAGATAACTCAAAATCTACAAGTGGAAGAAATGCATTATAATGGTAAATCGTGAAATTTTCCCATCTCACCTATCTTTCAAAAGTTTTTGCTGAAATTTAACTAACAGATCTCTGTTTTCTCCGATGTTCTTCAGTGGTCTGGCAAAGTCATCATAAATTTCACTATTTCTTTAAATGGTCATTGAGCACCCACTGTATTCTAGACATTTGCTGTGTGCAGGGATACAATTGTGATCAAAATAAGATATAGTCTCTGCCATCATAGAGTTCACAGTGTAGTAAAGGAAATGAATATAATGAAAATCATCTAAAATTGTCAAATTACACCTATGCACAAGTGACACAGGGAAGATCTGCACTTCCGTGAGATTTGTTGTAATTGAGGAGGTCAGGAAAGGCTTCCCTGAGGATGCTTGAGCTCAGATCTGAAGGAAGTTCTGAAAGAAGGAATTAACTAAGCAAATGGTGTTTCATTAGAAGCAGAAGGACCACAATGGTCCTAGATCAAAAAGAATGTGTTGCATTTTTATACATCTTTTTAAATGTGTCAGAATACACAAAAATTCTTTTTCTGCAGGCTTTAAACAGTTAAAAATCATTTCAATTTTTTAAAAGAATGAATATAGGAGAATTTTTATAGGCAATGCACCATTTTCAGGCAAATAAAAATCACTTAACAATAGAAAAATTTGTATAATTTGTATGAATGATCGTTACAATAGACACATTAATTGATATTCTCTTCTCTGTTTCATCCTCTTTTCCTTTCTCTGTTGTTCTTTCTATGTTTATTGGCGTCCCATCCCTGTCATTT
>CM052899.1:57503610-57680779 GCA_028534135.1 Potos flavus
GAATTTTTTTTTCATCAAAGTAAAAGAAGTAGTATATTACTATTAAATCTGTATTTTATGGTGAAAATTACCCAGTAAAAATAGCAAACTATTTGGGTCAAATTTTGATTTTAATTTTATCACGTAACATATGGTTTCAACTTAAAATTGTTTTTAGGAAACCATAAGCATGATGTTTGTACATTTTCCCAAGTGGTATAAAATTTTAATGTGGCAATGCTATTCTGAGAAAGCTACTTATCTGTTCCTTAATAGAGTTTGTGTTCTAAAATTCCAAACAAATACAAGCAGTCTTTAGTTAGTGTTTTCCTTCCTAAAAGCCATATTTGTTTCACAGTGCTTTAATTTGGCCTCCATCAAAATTTTCACTGCTTCCTTTAGTTCTACTAATTATACTTTTCTTTCTATTATGCCTATATTCACTGCTTCTGTTTTGTTTTGTTTTGTTTCGTTTTTCTGTTTTTTTAGCTGTTTTGAGGTAAGTCGGAGGTAAAACTGTGGTATGATGATAACTTCATAAAGAGAACAGGTCGTCAGTGGCTAAATCAGAGGAAAACCACATTAATAATAAATAGATGCAAGCCAACTTAGAAAAATGTGTATCCATTGTCTACCTGTCCCTCACTCTTCCCTGTAGTTTGTTTTTTATTTTTTATTTTTGTCAGAATACTCCACTCAAATATTTTCTGCTTTCCCACGTTCATTTGAGCATTTCTTTCTCTCCTCTACAATCCTATAATCTATTGTCCTCTTATATTCAGGCATTCATTCCCATCTAGGCACTTTTGTCCTGCTCTCAAACGTGATTTCGCTAACGTTTTCTCCCTAGGTTCCATCCATTTTTATAATTATCACTCAATCTTCTTTCTGCCTCTGTTTCAATGTCCTTAGAGTTCACTAGCCATTCATTTTCTCTCAACTTTTCCTTATTCCTTGCTTTCACAAGAAGAATAAGGGAAGGAGGGTTTTATTGTTGTTGTTTTTTAACAGAAAATCAGTTTTTATGGAGGATTCGGAGTTCCCCTTTGATGTATAGCAAGATAGAGTGCCCTATTGAAACTGGGTATTTTTCTATATAAAAGTGCACACAAAGCTACACTTTCTTATGAAGAGAATCAGAATCTTCTAAATTGTTGAATTCTGAAAAACCAGAAAAGACCCTGAAGACCTTCTAGCCCACCTCTGTTATTTTACAGATGAGGGCAAATGGAAGCCAACAATTATCGATCCTCTTCATGTGTCAAGTTTTATATTTTGTGTTGCCATCATCATTGCTGTTAATATTTTATACTTGCTAACAAATATCCTCATGTTCATCCCAAGAGTTAAATACTCAATACCAGAAATACTAAGCAGCTTCTCAGTGCCCAGTCCTAGGGGAAAAAATAAGAAGCAACCATTCAAGGTTCACCTTTTATTTTCCAAGTGCTTTATACCCTATATCGTTTAATCATCACACTTTAATACAAACCTTATCACCTCCATTTTGCAGAAAATGAAACAGAGTCTCCAAGATAAGCAATTACTTGCCAAAGGTCACAAAGTTCTGAAGAGTCAGAGCAAGAAGCCAAAACCAGGTCTGCCTCCATCCCAAGTTCATTTTTCTTTATTTGCTTGTTTGCTTTACCATTCAGGGCTGTCTACTCAGAATAAGCAAGACCATGTCAGTTTCTCAACCAGGTGACTGGTGGTTCTGGAGTTCCCAAACCAAATGATAATTTGTCCTTTTAAATGCTGACCTTCCCAGCTTTGGCTCATGTTCACCCCAATTATATTGACCATCATATCTGTGCAATGACTGCATGGGGCAGCCCTTTTGTGTGGGTGTGGTATATTTTAATAAATGCATTGGTGGTGTTAACAAGGAGAGAGAATGGAAGAAATAGGCAGTAGATTTGAATAATTAATTTTAAGGACCCCCTCTTTTAAAATTAATAATGATTATTGTTATTTTAAAAGGTATAACCTACTGCTTATTCCACTAAATAAAAGGCTCTTCCACTCTTTCATAACTTTTCTTTTAATGATTTTAGTTAATTTTATCATTTTTCCCATTCTCTTTCTCTATTCCTTCACTCTATAATGTGTGATTCATCTTTCTGATCCCAGGATGTCTATTGCTTTTCTTAAATACAACAGCAATTCACACTAATGTTAATGATACGAAGTTCAACTCCTTCACCAGATTCTTTTTTAGAGATAAAGAATAGCAAAAACATTACTTCAGATTTAGAAGACTCTTAAAATAGATAATAGTCCTTCCAAAATATGACTTTTCAAAAACAAAATTTCACACATTCAGCTTAGGTCTTTAACTTTTTGGTAGTTAAGCATTATTAAGTAAAATCTTTCCTATCCATTGTGATTTGATATTAGATCAAGACAATTGGGTTAAAAGATTTTCTCTTACTCATTCTCCATCTCAAGCTATTAAATTTGTGTTGGTATTAGTGCTTAATCCCGAATCCACAGAAAAGAGAATGTACATACACACTGATTTAAAAAAAAAAGAAAAACACTTAACACTTAGATAACACACTCGTTATACAAGGACAGAACCTCTGATTTATCTCACTCTGGTCAAGCGAGAGTTACTCTAGGGAAAGGATTTTGTTTTGATCATTCATAGTTGCTACCTCTGGTATATGTTATTTTTCACAACTTTCAGGAACTTAAGAGGTTGAGGAATGAACAAAAGAGGAAGGAAACTAACTTTATTCATTTAACAATTTGTTTCTAGACTCTCCTCAGTCAGGAACCATGCTAGGAACTTGACTTACATTATATTATTTGCCACACAACAACTAAGTTGGGTTTTACTATACCCATTTTTAGAATGAGAAGTCAAATCTTAAGATGGTTATGCAACCGTTTCTAGACTGTACATTTAGAAAATGGTGGAACTAAAATTTGAACCCAAGTCTGTCTGTCTCAAAAGCCCATGCTTTTTGTACTTTACCAAACTCCTTCATGCATACAAACGAAACCCATAAACGTAAATCACTTACTCTATATTGATAAACAATATAGGTCCTCATATAAACGAATTACCTAAAAATGCATTACTGAATATTGTTATATAACTGGCAACTATAGTCTGAGGTACTCAATAAAATGACAAATTTATAAAAGGCTTCAGTCCTGCTCAGTCTGTCTCTGTCACCTCATATAAATAACACAGTCTGCAATGAAATCTGTAACAGCTTGAAGGTAAAGAGTCTGCATTTACAGATGCCAGGGTTACTGCAGGAGCTAAATCCAGGCACATGTTTCCAAAAGGTAGACATAGCTTTACCCTCTGTCCTCTAAGACAAAAACTAACTAGATTCTTCACCCTCCCTTATGTTCTGGAAGACCATGTGGTAGCGGCACACTTACTTAAATGACACCCTTTTCCCTCCAAGATAACTTCCAACTGAAAAAAGCTTGCATTGGCATTTTCTAGGATCAATTCTAGCTTAGTTGTTCTCCTTGGAAGTAAATACAGATGCATCAATTTTACTTGTTTGTTTTCATAAACAAACCCTTCTATAAACACCAAACTGATGATAAGATGGTCCTGGATCTGTTCTAGTCATCCTCTGCTGCAGCTAGCCAAAGACTCAGATGAGGCACAGGTTCCAGAGAAGGGCTCCTGGGGAAGTATACAATGTTGGATTTGAAGGAGACATAGAGAATATCTTCTTCAATACTTTGATATTTAATATGAGGCAACCAAGGCTTAGAGAGGTTAATTGACTTGCCTAAAATTGTTGACATTTATGTGGCATAGTTAGCCTTTGGATTCTTTCTACTACATCAGGTGGCCTGAGAGAGCTCAGGAGAGGATAAAGCCCAAACTGCAGAAACCCAAAAGAAAAAGTTGGCCAGAGCCAGTTTAGTGAATATAGCTGATCTGATTGACATCTCGTCCCACAGAAAGCAAAAGTGATTTCCATTAAAAGTCCAAAGGAGCTTAATAGTTCACATAAAAGTTTTATTTTTTAATTTACTTTCATCTGTACATAGTTTGCATTGTATTTTCACTCTCCTTTTGTTTGTTTTTTAATAAGCTGGGTAGTTTTTTCTGATCCAGGGTTTGCATCCACATCTCTCAAGGATGTGCATTCAGTATTTGGTTTCCCTTCTTACAGAAGGGGTGTAGAAAGAAAATCAATCCCCTAAGAACTAAAATTGTATCTCTTATCCCAATAAAAATCCCAATTGATGATTTTAAAAATATGACAAATTAATCTAATGTGAAGAATACAATGTATGCTGAATCTACTCAAAATTTTAAAAATAAGTAAATGAAGAAAATTATATCAAATAGCACATATTTTTCAAAAATGCTTTGGGCACGTATTGAATGGAGCACTGGGTGTGGTACATAAACAATGAATCTTGTAACACTGAAAAAATAAAATAAAAGTATTTGGGGAAAAAAATGCTTTGGGATTGAAATGGACTAAATCAAACATTTGTCTATTATGTATTCTCCAGCTTCATTTTTCATTTCTCTCCTAAATAAACATTCTGCATAATTGAAAATCATTTTCAATTTAAATGGATGAACTCATCTTTCTTAAAAACAATCTAAAAATCTTCATTTCTACATATATGTTCATCCTGCATGCTCCATTCCAATTGTCCCACATTTTTCCAAAATCCATTCCATGTATCCCATTTCTACCTCCACATTTATGTTCATTCCCGCGCCCTGTCTGAATCTGAAAGACCAATCTTTTCAAATAGCCACATTCTATCCAAATGTTAGTGAGCACAAAAAAAGATTAGTTTTTTTCTACACCATTTCTCAAATTCTCAAACTGTGGAAACCTCTGTCCTTCAACATCAGTAGTACTTACCATTTCTATCATTTAATTGACACTTAGGAAATGCTACCTGAATTCAATAGATACAGGGAACATAGCCCATAGCATATACTTTGGCCTTTGACATCATCGACAGCATCTTGGAGAGCATCAATATAGCTATTGCCTTTGGGGTTAATGATGATATGAAACATCAACAAAGTAAAGTAGAATCAGAAAAAAGAAAGATAGTAAAATACCATATATATCTATATCTATATCTATAGATATAGATAATTTTTTTTTTATAAATAAGGATCCTGTTTGTTAAGAGGAAGAAAAGGTGTCTCTGGGCCAGAAATCTGATTATCATTCTAGGCCCCTCCAACATTAATATCACTATGTGATTAATCAATTTTGCTTAATATTTCTCAAATCTAAATCCAAAACTCTTATCCCCACTGATAACTAAGTTACTCATTTAATCAGTCAAAAAATATTTATCAAGCACCTACTGTGTGCTAGACATCATTCTAGGTGCTGAAGATACACAGTGAATAATTAAGAAGAATCACTGTCATATTGAAACTTATGTTCTAATGAAAGCACATTGATAAAAAGTAATAATAGTAAATTATAAAATATATTAGAAAGTAATAATTTCTAAGGTGAAAAAGAAATCAAATGAGTATAGAAGAGTGCCGAAGGACTTAAATTTTAGAATCATTGGGTAAGACCTCACTGAAAAAGTGATATTTCAAGATCTTAGCACCAACTCTACAGGGACTTTCTTTTCACTTCAACTTTTTGTTTGTTTGTTTTCCCCAGGCTAAGAAAGCAGCTGCTCCCTACAGTTATTATCTGTGGGTTACCTCAGTATTCCTTTTTTGCACTTCAACTCTCCAAATCTATATAACTAATTGCCTTTACTAAATTTCTTGTTGAAATGTCTTTTTTTTTTCCTTCTGGACTGGAAAACTAGTACACCATAAAAACACTAATCAAGGCAAAGTTGGTATAGCTGTATTAATTACAGATGAAGTATGCAGAAGTAAAAAAAAACATACTAGAAACAGCCATATTTTATAATGGTGATGCACTGGTAAAATATTGTAATTCTAATATATATGGACCTAATAACGTGTCCTCAAAATTTTTAAAGTAAAACAGAACTAAAGAAATAACTAGGCAAATTCATAATTATAGTGGTGTTTTTAACAAACTTTTCTCAGAAACTGATAGCATAATCTAACAAAAAAATCTAAAGATTAAGATTAATTGAACAACATAAGATCAGAGTGATGGGGAGGAGGAGGCAATGGTGGAAGAAAAGAGTTAGAATCCTTTAAAGTATTTAGGCAGGAGGGGCACCTGGATGGCTCAGTTGGTTAAGTGTCTGATTCTTGATTTTGTCTTAGGTCATGATCTCAGGGTCATGAGATTGAGCCCCATGTCAGGTTCAACGCTCAGCAAGGAGTCTGGTTGAGTTTGCTCAAAATGGAGTTTGCTGAGTTTCTCTCCCTCTGCTCCTATCCCCTCACACACACCATAAATAAACAAAATCCTAAAAAAAAAAAAATTAGGCAGGAGATGGTAGAAGAAAGGATTAGAATTAGAATTATAGCTAAAGGAGATGCAGAGAAATGGTTGGAATCTGGATACAGATTAATGGCTGAGCCAATAAGATTTCTTGACATTGGATGTAGGCTGTGAGAGAAACCAAGGGTCAAAGATGACACCTATAAAAGGAAAGAACTGAATTTCCATTAACTGAGAAGACTTTATGATAGTTTGAGAGATAGGATGGAAAGTTCAGTTTGGGCATTTGAGCTTAAAATATCTTTCATTTCTGTATCTATGACTTTTCCATTTCTAAATCATTTATTCACTTCACTTAAAAGTGGAGCCCCACTGGGGCACCTGGGTGGCTCGGTGGTTAAGCATCTGACTCTTGATTTCGGCTCAGGTCATGATCTCAGTGTTCTGGGATGGAGCCAAGTGTCAGGCTCTTTGCTCAGCAGGGAGTCTGCTTGAAGATTCTCTCCCTCTCCCTCTGCCCCTTCCCCTGCTTGTGCACGTACTCTCTCTCTTTCTAAACTAAATAAAAAGACCTTTAAAAAAAAAAGGGGGCGCCTGGGTGGCTCAGTGGGTTAAAGCCTCTGCCTTCGGCTCAGGTCATGATCTCAGGGTCCTGGGATTGAGCCCCGCATCGAGTTCTCTGCTCGGCAGGCAGCCTGCTTCCTCCTCTCTCTCTGCCTGCCTCTCTGCCTACTTGTGATCTCTCTCTCTCTGTCAAATAAATAAATAAAATCTTTAAAAAAATAAAAAATAAATAAAATTAAAAAAAAAAAAAAAAAGAGTGGAGCCCCACTGCTCTTATTAACTCCTTACAATATAGCCTTTAGGGCTTTCCTGGGTTTGGCTCCTGCTTATGCCTCTTATCTCCTCTCTCACCTCTCCTGCCTTTTTCCTTATGCTTCTGCTGAACTAATTCTGAACTAACTGCAGCTTCTTAGAATCTTTCTTTCTTCTGGTCCTTTTACACATTATTCTTTACACTTGAAATATATCTTCCCTTTCTTTGCTTGAATATTTGGATTTATCTTTCAGCCAAATAATCATCTAGGAATCCTTTGCTGAAGATCAAATCTGGCTTGCATGCTGCCTTTTATAAACTATCACCTTCCTTGTGTTTGCCACTATTGTCCCACTTATCATACTATGCTGTAATTGCTTATTTATTTCTGTTTCTCCCACTACACTAAAAATGCCTCCAGGGCAAGTAACAAAACCTGTAAGCACACTTGATACAAAGGTGTCTGATATATTGTTCAGTGCTAATAAAAGCCTGTTAAATAAATTCTCTATTAAGGTACAAAAACAATAACTGTGAGGACACCTGTGTCCCCAAAGAACGAAAAGCAATGCTTTAAAAATCTCTTTGTGTGTTTCCTAAAAATTTAGTTTGTAAAGTATAAAGCTATCACATAACAATTGGGAAAAAAAATAAGAGGAAAACAATCCTCAAGAATTTTCAATATGATCTCACTGAAAGCCTAGTATATACACATTAGCTTTTGATTGAAAATACTTTGTACCGATACTGTCACTCCATATGTGGATTCCTAGTAATCCCCACTAAAAACATGCGATAAAACATTCTTCACTTCCTTTGGTTGTAGCGATGTGCAATGTTTTTTATTCTCAAGCATATGACAATAAGTAAGCTAATTATGAGTAACACCGTCAGAAGCTTTTCCCCTACAGAGAAATAAAGGATCTCATTGTCAACTGGAGTTTGAAAAATAAAACTTACTTTCTTGACACAGTTGGTTTTCAATGTTCTTCTAGGGTAGCATTTCAATGAGCATGCCACTTTGTCATTTGAAGTCACAGTTGTCTTTCTGGCTACTGCTTCAAATCTTCCCACCTAACCATAAACCCACTTAATCTTACCTAGGATAAGGTTTGCCAGCTAGATTTTATCTAGATGGCCAATTTTTCTCTAATTCTGAGAAGCTGTAGCTACCCATTCCCTCAGATGTGAAAAAAAGATAAATTTAAAAACAAACAAACAAGCAGCAGTAGACATTGAAGAAAGGGGCCTACACATCTGAGTCCTAAGTTTTTAAGAAATCTTAAAATTTAACTTTTTTTTCAGAAAAAAAAAGACTTTCGAAACTGGTACATTAATTTTTTTCATCAAATTCATAACTCTAGTAATGTACGTGAAGGGGAAAGGGAATAAATTTCATCCAGAAACTAGACATAAACCTGTTCTTGAAAATATATGTACTATGCTTCATAACTATTTTGCATTTTTAATATATATAATTTCAAAAGCAAATAAATGGGCTGGATCAGAATTGCTATATGCTTTTTGTTACATTCCCACGTCAGGTAAGAATTATACAGCTGGTAGAGGTGCTTTCCTCATTAGCTTTATATCAAACATCTCCAAAATCCAACACTCCTTTGATGTTGGTGTTTAGTTTTATGTTAGAAAGCTCAATGGGAGGGAGAGAAAAAAGCAAGACAAGTTCTAATTGAAGAAATCCATCTCGTAGGAATCTATAACAAGAAGAAAAACAGGTGTGTTGCTAAGCAAAGCATTTTTTCTCCTGCCCTATTCATGCCCTTTTCAAACATCTCATTTATGAGTCCAAAGCAGCTGTCACTGCCCTATTTTGTAAGCCAGAGCTCACCTATTTATTCTTGCCCTGCTCCTTAGAGATCTGTAAGTGATAGATTTTTTATTCCTTAACATACGAGAAGCATATTACTGATATATAACATGTATTAATTGGAATGTAAAGATTTTAAAATTATATACAAATTATTTCAGCAATATACACATTTAAAAAATAGATGTTTAGTAAAAGATGTAAAGTCACTGAAAGAGTGGGAGGATACAGTCTTTAACCATAAAGATTATACAAAGGCAAGAAGGATGGGAGTCGAAATTTATTAATGTTTGCCCTAATGAACCTTGAAAAGTAAGTGGAGGAGGAGACATGGGGAAGTAACGATCAAGAAATAGAGGCTGGCTCTAAGCATCCCTCTATGTGGACCAAGAATTCTCTGTGCTCACATAAGCATGGATCGCATTTCCCTTTAATTTGTTTTCTAATTTTACCCTTCAAGATATTTTTAACAGATTGCCTACAATAAATTGTTTGGCCCCTATCAATTTTCTGTGTCAAGGCAATCACATATTATAAAACAAATGGCAGAAATAAAATTTTAAATTACATTTAAATTACATGGATATGCTGTGTTTATCAACATTCATTTCCATTAGGGAAAGTGGTATAAGCATATTAAAAGGATTCTAAACCCCAAAGTTCTTGTCAATTCTAGTTTTCAGTCAAAGGCAATACTTAGTAGAATTACCAAAAAAATTTATGCACAAATAATTTTAAACCCATTAAAAAAAAAAAAAAGATCTCAGGCACTGAACCCAAAATTGACTTTCTTGTGTTCTGAATTAAACAGTTCAGTCAAGTTGTATAAGACCCACTAAAGCAGTACTTGATCAGAACTGTCATTTTATTATGCCAAATACAGCAAAGATCTATAGATCAGTCATGGGACTGTTTGCCTTATATTTTCTGGAGAGCTGAAACCTCTTAACTGAATCCTACACTTAATCATCCTGAAATCACAAGGTATATCTGCTGATCTCTATTGCAATTTAAAATAAAATTCATTTTCTGGTGTTCCCTGTGAGTTGGCTTCAGGCTTGACTTAGAGATTTATAAATAGCATTTACTGTTTGTTTGCCGACCACTTCAGTGCTTCTAATCCCTGTGGGTGATTTCCACAAGGCTGCAGGTGTGTTGGGAAGAGGGGAGGAGTGTGGATAGTAGAATGATTTCATACAGCAAAACACAGCACCCTCACACTTCAAGCCAAAACAAATATTGTGAGAATGAAATAACTTCCTGGATTCGAGTAGCGCATTTGATATGAAAATACAAAGATGTCTGAAACCTGCCGTTTCCAATATTCCTGCTAAGTCCTACTTCTGGAGAAAGTGCCCTTATCTAGCAGATATGAAATCTGATGGTGAGTCCTCTTTTATTTATGGACTTACCTTGGACAACATTCAATCTGACTTTTGCTAAAAGTGAATTGTTTCCTCAGTGGGAAGTTAGTGTCCAGAAATAGAGAATGATGGCAGTATTCCCCAATCAAGGTTTTTGAGTATTTATTGCATTAAGAGAAGTGGGGGGAGCCTGTAGCCATGGAAGGAAATAGGGCTGTGCCAACAGGGTACAAGATTGACAGCCTGCAACACTCAATAGTAATAAGTTACCTCTCAGTCCTCTGAAATTTAATGCTCTCTGAAATTTTCAACAATGCTGATAATGCCTTCCTTCTCTAAAGTTTCTCTTGCTTTGGCTTCTGGGACTGACTCTTCCCTGGTACGTTTCCTACCGTTTCAGTCCTGCTTCTCTCTCAGACTCCAGCTGTCCATCCCCTCAATAAGTGTTCCCCAAAGTGATGTCCATTTGCATTGGAATCCCTGGGTACAGTCAGAAGCTCCAGAAAGAATATGGAAAGCTGTATTTTCCCTTGCTACCTATCTGGGAGTTTTATACACAGGAAAGAATCTCTTCAGAGTTCTTGGCCCTCATGTCTCATCTCTCTCCATATCTCATCTCTCTCCACTCACTTCTTGGACAACTACATGCATGATGTCACCTTTCAACTGCCACTTATGTATTTATGGATCACAAATCTCTCCCTCCAGTCTCTAATATTCTCCTGCTCTCTGGGCCCACTTTATCCAAATTCTGCTATATATCTCCAACTATAGGTCCCATAGAAATTATAATTTCTCAACACACACCCACACACAAAGTAAAACTTTTGTTCATGATTCACAATCCTTATCTTGGATGTTGGCAGTGCTATCTACCCATTTACCCCATTCACAAACCCAGGAGTAATTCCAGACACTACATCACTACGTTTAATTATGTACCAAGTTCAGCTAATTCTCTTTTAATCATCTGTACTTTGTTCTGTATTCAAGTTCAGAACTTCATGGATTCATTTGCATTTGTGAAGAACCTTTGTAACTAGTCTCCCAGGAAAAAGACATCATAAGATAAGTAGCAAAAGCAATTGTCACTTCCTCTTTGTATGACCTTGGGTACACAATTTAATTTTCCTTCTTCCCGGATAATAACTATTAAAGCAGTTAAGCACAAGACCTGTCACAAGACCTAGAAAGAATAAACATTAAATACTTGTTAATTTGACTCCTTTAAAGTAGGGAAGACTTCATACTGTCTTCAAATAATTCTTCTAAAATGCAAATCTTAATGTACACAATCCGCAGATAGTCATGTCATTGTTCAAACAAACCTCCAGTGACTGTTCACAGAAAGCTAAAAATTACTAGTGTGGCATTCAAGGCCCTTCATTTTCTACTCCTCCTGCCATTTTTTCCTCAGGCTTCCATGACCTGTCTTGGCACCAGTTATTTCTGGAATAGCATCACTAATTTAAGAATTAGTTTAATCAAGCAAACTAAATTTACTTGTGCATGGTAAAGGTTATCTCTGTTGTCGGCTGCCCCCTGCCAGCCACTAAAGAGAAAAGCCAGTGCTGCTCACACCCGAAGGGACACATCTTTGTAATTAATCCCAAGTAATGATCTGCCTTGTATAAAAATGTATTTGAACATCCAAGGCTGGTTTTACACATAATTTTCAAGTGACATGAGCTGAATAGCAGTGTGAATTTACAACCAGGCTCTCCACGTCATTTAGCACCCTTCTAATGACGAAATACTGTCACCACTGCCTTGCCCTTCATCAGAGTTCTGTCTATTCATTTCACTCAGATCGGGACACAGAAAAAAAAAATCCACTTTTCTTTACAATGCACCCCCAGTGCCTATTCACTTAAAGGCTAGCCCTAGGATAGACAAGAATGTTCATTTTGAAAGATTCTGTCTTTGGAGTTTGTTTCCAGAGGAGCTCTTGAAAGCCTTTTGTAGCTAAAGAGACCACTGTTCAAAGAGAAGTATCAAAAGCCAGGCAAGCCTGCAGACTTCTCATTTCCAAGGCGATTGTGGGATTATAACCTACAGGGCAAATTTGGTGACCCGTGTACAACAAGTTACATGTAACCTTATTATTCTAAGGTAGAAAAATAGGCTAATATAAAAATTAAGCAGAACCTATATTTTTTTTGCCTATAACATTTTTAGTTTGTGTTTTTAAAATACCTCCCCCCATTTATTTGAATTTATGGTGGCACCAGACAGGACTAAATATATATTTCATATATAAGCAGCACGGAATTTATTGTATTAAAAAGAATTCTAGATTTTCCTTGGGAGAGATTCTGATCGCTTAAATTTTTTTATCCTGGTGTTCTGAACATAAATGCCCATGATCCAGAATCTCTTTTTTTTAATTATTTTTTCCATAATCTCCTGATAATAAATCCATCTTTCACAAATAGAAAGCTTACATGTTTTTTCCTATGATATCAGTATACCAAAATGCTTAATTTCATTGCTCATGAAGCAATATAATATTTATAAATAGTAATCCATGCAATTTACATTTCTCATCCTCCCAAATTCACCCCAATCTCCCATTAAAGCTACTAGGCTATTTTCTGCTTATTACCTCAAAGGAAGGATATGAGGAGCAGAAGTCAGGGAAAGGGAAAATATTAATATTCTTCTAAGTTCTGTGTTTGAAATAACAAATTCCTTAGAGGAATAAGAAAGCAAAGACAGTCTATTTGAGGAGGGCAATTTTTTTTTTCCCAAGATTCTGTAGGAAAGAGGTGGGGAGACAGGAGGGGAAAGAAAGACAAAGGAGGGACGAATGACAACATAGGTGAATATGGGTCACAGATAATGAGTTTCTGAAACCTGCCTCCCCAAGAAGACAGTATTACTAGAGACATTACTAATGTGTGAGACCCCAGAGCAAAGAAAGCCAGGGTGTCTTTCCTGGGAAGAGGCTTCACAAGGGGGCATGGTTGGGCAATGTATCTGGGTATACTGGACCTATGTCACTAACAAGGCATGAAAATAGTGGAAGGATTCTTGTGTCACCATGTAGGGCCCAGAAGAAGCAAAGATGCCACCAAGACTTATAGGGACCAGGCAGACAGGCCCAAGGGACAATTCAGCCTGGTATTCAGAAATCAAGGATCAAGGTTCAAATGGGACAACTGTCGTCTCACTAGATTTATGTATGGATGGTCAGGCAACATCCACTTTTCACCCTCCTTATCTCAAGGAATTCTGTTAAGTAACTATCATTTTGTTCCCAGAATTTAAATATCTATCCTGGGTGGAGGAATCTGAAATTGGTCAAAACTTTTTCCCACTGGAATGAAGTGGGTGTTTGAAATAAAAATCAGGCTAAATTAGGAAAAAGAAAATATGTGGACCAATTTTTTTATAAATGCGAGTTTTCAACCCTACGGTTTATAATTAATTAGCCATTCATTTAAAGCTATTTAATATTCTCAGGGCACCTGGGTGGCTCAGTGGGTTAAGCTTCTACCTCTTGATTTCGGCTCAGGTCACCATCTCAGGGTTGTGGGATGGAGCCCCACATCCAACTCCCCACTCAGCATGGAGTCTGCTTCCCTCTCCCTCTCCTCTCACCCTCCCCCCACCTTACCCCATGCTCTCACCAGGGTGTACTCTTTCTCTCTTTCTCTCTCTCTCAAATAAATAAATAAATAAATAAATAAATAAATAAATAAATAAAATCTTTTAAAAAATCTATTTAATATTCTCTTTCTTCATCAGAACTCATATCATCATTAGGGCCCCCAAGTACATTACTTGTCATTAAGGCTCAAATACTTATTGATCATACACATTGCATCAGATACTGAGGTTATGTTGAATTAGATTACATGAGAGGCAAATTTTATGCAATAAAGTGTGTTTCCAATTTTTTAGGAGATTCAGGGAGAGAGTAAGATAGCTAACAACATTCTTGCAGAAGTCTCTCAGTATATAACCATACATTTCTTACTGAGTATCAGAAGAACACACAGCCAGTTTAAATTGTTTCAGAAGATTGAAATGATGAATATATGAAGCAAATAAAATCTGCATTGCCACAGCTCATGCACCTGTGAGGAAGGACTCATGGAGTCCAACTAACTGATACAATTCTCACATAGATATATATTTTGAGTTTTTAAAAATGCTGGGAGTATTTTAAAGTTTGAACCACTTATTAAGCAACCAAAAAATTCTTAAGTTCAACTTCAGAACTGATAATTAGAATAATACTCTACCTTAGATCCCACTGCTGCTCTCCATCTCAATATTCTTAGATACTTCAAGATGTTCAGTGTATTAAGAATGAACAAAAACCTCAGGTAGGCTGGCACAGTTTGCAAGTAAGACTCACAAAGGCTGCCTTCTCTTTTTAGCTTCAGACTCTTTTCTTCCACAAGGGGGAAAAAAGATCTATTTGACACATTTCTCAAGGATTCTTTTATTCTGTCACTTTTCAAGCAGAGAGTAAAAAACACCTTTCCTCTTCCCCTACTAATATATTTTGTGATTTTTCCATCAGCCCAGCAACTCTGAAAATCTGCTAAAAGTTGCTTTAGTGCACCCACGTAAGAAAGTACATTTTTCTTCTAAAAGGGAAAAAAGTTCATTTTGCTGTGAAAACATATATGTTATATATAAATATACACACACATCTTTGATATAAAACTTACAAGAACAGGTATTTTAACATGTAAGGATATAAAGGAGAATAATTCAAGAGATCTCGGGATGTGAAAACACAAAAGGAAAGATTATCTCAAATTATATGTTTTGATAGATATTTGTACAATATCAAATAGCATGAAACTCAAAATTTTTAAGTGAGATCATCATATTCACCAAGTGATATATCCAAACCATGAAACTATTTAAGGTTCAGAGTTAGGACCAGTTTAGTTAACATCATAGCAAAATGGCTTAAAAATTACACCAATACAAAGAACAAAATGTGATCCTCTGGTGAAATATTAATAGGAACATATTAATAGTCTTATAACATATGGGTTTCTTTCTGGTACAAAGCAATTAGCAAAGAGTGGAGAAGGAGAGTGTAAAGCAGAAGCAGTAAAAATTCAGAAGTTTGCTATGAAGAAGAAAATATTTTTAAACTCTTTGCTAAAAGCACACTGTGAATTTTAACAGAATATGATAGATCAATCCACTCTATATGTAGAT
Source organism: Potos flavus (assembly GCA_028534135.1). NCBI lineage: Eukaryota > Metazoa > Chordata > Mammalia > Carnivora > Procyonidae > Potos > Potos flavus. Next base: position 57,519,142 of record CM052899.1, read on the forward strand.
CTTTAAAGCCCATGTGTAAAGGGAATACTAGATTCCCTCAGCTATCTCAAAAGTCCTACCTTTTCATTGTTCTTTTTTTCACCAATCTAATCAAAATGTCTTGTGACAAGATGCAAATCTTGATGAGTCCTATTCCTTTTAACTTGATGATACTAATAAATTTTCTCATAACGAATGACATGTGAGGAAGTGTAAATAACAAATTTTGTAAAAATACGGCATATTTTATACAACATGGAAATAATTTCCAATGGCTCAGCTTTCTTAACCTTTTTTGTTCTCTAGTAAACAACCGTAGCCTTTTTGCAATCTATAATTCTGAAAATATTATTTATAACTCATACATATTATTGATGTACAAAAAAACCCCTTTATTTAACCCACTCTAGGTTTTTAAGTAAATTATTTACAAGTTTCAATATGTTCAATTATTATCCTTACAAATTACATTTCAATTACATGACTAATTTAAAACTGAACAACAATGAAAACATAGCAGTGAGCCAAGAAGTTAAGTAACACTGGTAACAATTGTAATCTATTCTATCAAAATAAGAAATGTCATTGATCCTTCTTCCTCCAAAGCTATAAATATTGAATACTAAAAAATTAACAAATAAAAATCTACCACTTTGACTACATGAGTGATTATTATGGTTTAGACTTATTATAAGTAGTGCCTTCAAAACTTTCCAAATTTAATAGCACAAGTAGTTTTGAAAGATAATGAAACACTAAAATCTCATTAATCAGACCATAAGAAAACTAGAAACAAAAGAAAAGAAACAAAGCAAATTAAATAATCTTACTATATCATTGATAAAAATATATATAAAATATGGGATGCCTGGATGGCTCACTTGGTTAAGCATCTGCCTTTGGCTCAGGTCATGATCCCAGGGTCCTGGGATCGAGTTCCACATCAGGCTCCTTGCTCAGCGGGATCCTGCTTCTCCCTCTGCCTACCGCTCCCCCTGCTGTACTCTCTCTCTCTGACAAATAAATAAATAAAACCTTAAAAAAGAATACGTATAAAATAAGAAATTCAAAATGTATTTCCCAACTCTACCGTAGCAGATTAACTGAAGTAATTGGTAGTTAAATAGAGAAATACTAGTCATTGTACCATTTAGAGTAACCCCTTTTCTAGGTAATAAAAATGATACTGATATATATTTGGAAGCAAAAATAGATAATTAAATCAGTGTTTCAAAATAAGGACACACACACAAAAAATAAGGACACACTCTAAGTTTTAATTTTTCAAAGTAATTTCCCTAATTTTAAGCCATATATTATTTCCAAATACCTAATGACATATTAAAATGATTGTCAAAGTTTTTTACAGTTTCATTTCAGAAATTTTTTCTCATAGCAGCTTGCTGTTTGAATAACCTTAATTACTTATATATAATATAAAATTTTTCTATAAAAATTCTGTATTTTTCATTGGCTGTACATGCAAGAAATTCTTTTTTTTTTTTTTTTTTTTTTCATGCAAGAAATTCTACATAAGAATCCAGTTGATTTGAGGGGCACTTGAGTGGCTCAGTCAGTTGAGCATCTGATTTTTGGTTTCAGCTCAGGTCATGGTCTCAGGGTCCTGAGATTGAGCCCTGAGTTAGGCTCTACGCTCAGCAAGGAGTCTACTTGAGACTCTCTCTCTCCCTCTCCTACTGCCTCTGCCCCTCTCACACTCAGTCTCTTTCTGTCTCTCTCTCTCTCAAATAAATAATCTTTTAAAAAAATCCAGTTGACTTGAAACTCTAAAGTGTTACTTTTTCTCAGCTTGACAAGTAAACATAAAATTCTTCTTTCAGTGACTATTGAACTTTTGGATAGAAAATAAAACATAAAAATGATTATATCTTGCTCCAGGCAATTCTGAATCAGTTCCGTTGTTGTTCATCCAGACCTGAAAATCCCCAGAACCCAAGATGAGTAGTCTATATCCAGGTGACAAAGTTAAATACAAATGTTTAAAAAGAGGCAATCTGTTGAGATATGACAACAAGCTATTGATACTGATCTATGATTTAGATCATAACAGTTACAAACTAATTGCTATAGTACTTCATTGTTACTCACAGGTGTTCTGAGAAACCTTTTTCAAGTGGAAATTCTAAAATTTAATTTCTCATAATATATTACAACAAACATCTCAAGACAAGACCTACATTCAATTTACATTTTATTTGATAAGTAATGGAACTTACACTGATCACATAAAAGCAAATCTACCCAGGTGGATGAGCAATAATAACTGTATGACTAGAGCTACGATAGTTACAATTCACCCAATTTCCCAAACCAGATAGGGATTTTCTCTTATTTATAGCTTCTCCTGAGCCCCTAAATCCCTAATCCCCACATATAAACTATCCATAAGTCCTATTGATTCCACCACCCTAATAATATTCCAATCCATCCATTTTTCTCTATTTCCACTGTCCTTGCTTTATTTTAGTCCTACATTACCTCTTGCTTGCAGTACTGCAATCATCTGGTCTCAATGCCTCCCAATTACCTCTCTTCCTGATGTTAGTGTCCTAATTTTAGTCAGACTGAGTTTTGTCTGACCCCTGTTCTCTCTTTCAGTTTTTCTCTACTGCCTACAGTAGCCACATCCCCAGAATAGAATACAATAGAATATAAAGCACCTATGGTCTGATTGGTCTTTTTAGTTTTATTTTCCCTAAAGCTCTCTCATCTCATATTCTGTATTTTAAAAGCTACTACCAGTTTCTTGAACATACCAGAACACTTCATGCGTCCAAGTTTAGATTGCATCCTTTACCTATAGAATTCTTCCCTCCCTGTTCCATTTCACCCACAGCCATCTATCTTAGAACTAAATTTATTCACAACTGCTAAGGTAATCTAGAGTAGGGGTTGTCATCCATTTCTGGTAATGCCCACTGTGCCCTGTACATACAGCTCCCATTGCTCCAATAACTCATTACTGCATACTTACATGTTTTATCTGTCAGTTCTTTGCAGATGGAGACTGTGTCATACTCATCTTTACACCCTAAGCACCTGGTACCGTGCCTGGATTACAGCACTGAATTAATGTTTTTGAAGGAGCCACTGAATGTATAACACAAAAGTTTATTCTGTCTTTCTGAGGTGAGATCTTTGTCACATTATGTAGTGAAATATCTCTCAGAACTATAGATTAGTTTAATAAAGAGTGATACTGGCAGTTCATGAACTTTCTTTTTTTTCTTTTCTTTTCTTTTTATTTTTGACCAGACATCACCACCAAGTTAAGTCACATGGCAAAGTCACAAAGTGAACAATGTTTAACAAGGCTTTCCCATTTGTCTTTGAGAGGCCTGTGCACACATAGTACAAAGGAAAGCACTTCTATTTTTCTGATATCATTGATGACTTCAGTTCTGTACTACCTGAATTATAATATCCTCTGCCTCATCTTACCTACTTCTTAGTACTTAAATATAATGATACCTTCCTAAAGGCATAAAATGTGATAAAGAACACTGTGCATTCTAGAAAGGGATCAGGAAATCTGTGTCCCACAATTAGTTTTTTCTCATATAAATGTTGCTATTTTGTCAGCTTGCAACCTATAAGGTACTTAGGGGAAAAAAAACTGACAGGACACCTTTAAGAGCTTTAGAAAACATTTTTAAAATATTACTGAAGGTCACAAAAAAAGGTTGCTTAAATGGAAAAAACATATTCTCACATATGAAACTTCATAAAAGTATCAATCATCCTTAATTTATCTATAAATGTCATGCATTACCTAACAAAATCTCATAGAACTTTTTTTAAAGATTTTATTTATTTATTTGAGAAAACATGTGCATGCACATGGAGAGAGGAGGGGCAGAGGGAGAGAGACAAGCAGACTTCCTGCAGAGCGGGTAGCCCAACATGGGGCTTGATCCCAGGAACCTGAGATCACACCCTGAGCCTAAGGCCAATACTTAACCAACTGAGCCAACCAGGAGCCCCAGAACTTTTTTTTTTAGCTTAGTCATCAATTTTTTGGCCTATTCATATTTAAATGTATAATTTTCCAGACTCAGCAGCAATGCAATTCTAGCATACAGAGTAATTCCTGGATTAAATCAGGGTTATTTTTATACAATTCTACCATGTGTCCAAACCGCCCTCAAACTGGTAAGAGACAATAAGGGAACAGCAGAAAAGTCAGTACATTGTTATCTTAGTATATACTCTAGGTTATACTACCAAGACCAGTTAGTAGTTCAGGTCAATCTTCATCGTCCGTATCAATGTACAGTATAGAATGTTGTTTAGCAGCCTTCTTGATCTTTGTAGAGATGGAAGTGGACATTGCCACTGCTCCATCAGTCTCCCTACATGTCCCATTTCTCCAGTGATTGACAGTTTCCCAGTGAGCACATGGTGCTAATGGCCAGAAGTGGGGTGGAGGGTCATAGAACTTTTTGTGGAATCTGAGAAGCTGATCCTAAAATTCATATCAAATAGATAAGGGTCAAGAACATCTAAGACAATTTAATTGAGAAGAAATTTTGATAAATTTGTCTTAGCAGATGTCAAGACCAAATATAAAGCCATGGTAATTATGACAGCTGGTAGTGATGCTAAGGTGAAGAACAACAACAACAACAAAAAAAAAATCAATAGAACAGAATATAGAGCTCAGAAACAGTCCTATGCATGTATGGACACCTCATATATGATAGAGATGGCATTGAAAGTCAGGAACAGAAGAATGAACTATTCAATTGACGTTGTTGGGACAATGGTTATGTGATCATATGAAAAAATTTGATGCATACCTCATACCATAAATACAGAAATAATAAATTCTAGGTACTTCAAAATCTTAAAAGAAGAAATTTTAATGCACCTAGATGAAAATACACACAGATATATTTATGGTTTCTGATCAGGGAAGATTTTCTAAAATAAGACAACAAAGCACAAAATGTAGTGAAAAAAGACTAAGAACTTTATCTGCATTAAAAATAAAATGTTCCAATTATCAAAAGACACCATAAACAATGACTTCTAGAAATGTATCTAGTAAATAAATAAATATGAATATGCACAATCATGTTAGTATAAGTGTACTCACTAAAGTATTGTTTATAATAGTTCCATAGCTGCCCCAAAGCCAAGAACAATATGATAGGAGTCAAGGCACTGGGCCACTAATACCTGCTTGGTCCTGCCATCATTAGCCACTCACCACCTTCCCCTCAGACACTTAAAATAAGGGATGGAAGATGCCTGTAAGGAGGATTTCACTGAAGAGGGAGTTTCCAGTTAGTGAGTGGAAGATACTCTCAGCACACCCTTCAAAACAAGAGAACTACTGGCAAAACTTGACATGTGTTGGCTGGAATTTGAAGGACATAGGGACTGGTATGCAACATGCACCTGAGAAGTTTAAGTGGAAGGGAATGATTGTGGCCAAACTCCACAAGAGAAAGCTTTGCTAGTAACTGCCTGAGCTTGCAAAATCTGGTGAAGCAGTCCTGAATATGTGTATTTATAGGTAATCTGGAATAAATTGTGTCACTTCAAAATTGATATGAAGTTTTAACCCCCAGTACTTCAGAATGTTACTGGACTAGAAAGGAGGGTCTTTAAAATTAGAGTAGATTCTAATGAAATATGACTGGAGTCTTTATAATAAAAGGAAATTTAGACATAAATACACACAGAGGGAAGATCATGTGAAGACACAAGAAGAAGGTGGCCATCTCTAAGCCAAGGAGAGAAGCCCCAGAAGAAAGCAACCTTGACAATGCCCTGATCTCTGTCTTCCAGCCTCTGAACTGTGAGAAAAGAAACTTCTGTTGTTCAACCACCCAGTCTGTGGTGCTTTGTAATGGCAGCCTTAGTAAACTAAGGCACTAATGGTACAGATGCAGACCCTATGGAAGTGAGCTGATTTTGGTTTATCTTCATAAAGACCCATCCCAAGAGGACTATTTAGATGGGCAAAAGTCCCCAAGGAGCAGGGGAAAAAGGAAAGTAGGGAGTTGTAAACACCAAGAGAATTGATCGGGAGAACTCTAGCTGTGTGAAATTTTCTAATAATCCACAAAATGATCCTACAGAAAAAAAAAGTAACCTTGCCAACTGCCATGCACAGGGAGTATTAATGTTAGACTATAACTGTACACGTTGAATGAAACCCTTTTTGCCCTCTTAACTCTCCTTCCTCCCTTAAGTTCCTGACTCTAGGGTAGTGGGGGGGGGGGGAGCGGTGAGATTAGCAGAGTGGGAAGCAAGTGGAGAAAAATTAGAGAAGTTAGCCACACCATCCTTTCTCATTACAGGTTGCCCTGTCTGAAGTAAATCTAATCTGGGGAACTGAGGTTCTTTAAATTTGATGAAGATTAGAGATGTGGTAATAGAGTGGGCGGGACTTTCTGTAGCCATCAGCAGAAAGGGATAGAAAACACTAAGAAAACAGTCCAGGAGTGCATCCAGAGGTAGAAAAATACACCATACTTGAGAGAGTGAGTTTAATGAGAAGTGGTAAGAAAGACTGAAGATACTCCTACGGTAATTGGGCAAATATATAGCTCTAATAAATTAGCCACAATGGGTTAATTACCAGAAGTAATACAAATGACCAATATAAGAGATTTGTTATATAATGATTCAGACCAACATCCTTCCAGCTCACAGAACTACTGCACTGACCACTCTGCCTCCATACTCTTCTCTTAATTCACACAATTCTTCATTCTTTTTTCACTCACTCCATAAAGAGATTTTGAGCATGTCCTATGTGTCAAGGACTGTGTCAGGCTCTGGCAATACAATGGTGCACGAACTACATGCCCTCCTTGACTGCAGAACATGACAGTAAGATGGAATTACTGTTATTACCTCACAAGTGCTGATGCAGAGGATACAATAAGTCACTTGCTCAAGCCTCTGAGACAGCAAGGAAGGCATACAGGCCACTCTCAAACCCGGGATTGCTGAACTCACACCTTGCATTCTTCCCACTACCACACTTGGATTCTCATTCACCTTGAAAAATGATTATAACTGAGTATTGGCGATGTCTTCCTACACAATAGTATTGAAAGGCTGAGGAAGAGTTTGTTCCAGGCCATGAACTATCTATGTGTCCCCAGGTGTATAAATTCCTATTACTAAGGATAATTCCTTCATCTACATAATAGCTTGTTTGGACTAAATAATTGCTAAGGCTTCCTCAAATTCTATATGTTAAATTCTAAAATTTATATTTCACAAATTTATAAAATATGACAAACTGCTGCAAATATTAACAATAAAACTTCAACTTTATAGTTATTGTTATTAGGGCCACAAATTTCATTAGAACTGAGACGGGGAGACACAAGTGAAGTTACTATTTATAACATTATATTATAAAATGAGAGTGCAATTTACGTCAGGTTAAAATTCTGAACCAATATGTAGATATTATTATTTCCTTGTAACCCATTAAAAACATGAAATTATATTGACTGCATTATTCTAAGGCTGTTAATATTAAGATTATATGTTGTGTTTAGTCAGAATCATTTTGATGATTATTGCTGCCACTGCAAATATTCTTTTAAAACTCTAAATTTCTATAGTTATTATAGCTATAACTATGATTATGATTATCGGTCCTTTCCATGGCATAAATTGAAGATCTTCTTACCAAAGAAGAAAATTTTCAACTGTTGTTATATAAACTTATTGTTATTCTCTGAAGCCCCTGACGTAGAAATGTGGCATATTGAAAGATCTTAGAATGGATGATTTTACTTTTGTTTCCTTGATAATCTAAACATGCTATAGAAACAAAATTAAAGAAACAAAACAAAAACCTAATTATTTATGGAGCACATCTTTTTTTCCCTTTTTTTCAGACTCACCAGCCGCCTCCCGACCCCACAATAAAGTTAATTATACAAGGTAATAGCTATATAATAAATAATTACTGAAGATACTAGTAAGCAGATAGCTCAAAAAGAATATATACTCCAGGGAACACTAGCTCATCACCTAATTTAGTACCAATGGTTTAGGAAAATCCATTCAGCCTCTCTATTTCTCATTCATTCATCAATGCTTAGTTCATTCAACAGTATTTACTCATTATCAAAACAATGTGCTTAACCATGGAGATATAGAAGAGAATAAAATAGAGTTTTTCTTGGCTTAAGAAAGTTACTCTTAAAGCAGAAAATATAAAAGTACAATGTTGTGATTACTTGAATACAAGTATACCATTTCTGAAAGTAAAAGTTACTAGTACCACTTCTGTGAGTATGAAGACATTTAGGAAAAAAAAAGGAGGAAATAACTGAGCTTGCTCTTAGAAGATGAGGAGAATTTTCTACATATGAAAGCAGAGAAGAAAATTCTGGGCAGAGGGAAGAGAGAGTGCAAAGACATGGTATTGTCCAAAAATAATGGTCAGAAATAAAAATTTGAGTTCCAGAAGCTAACTCTTGACTCTTGAACTGACTCTAGAACTCTTGAATTCAGAGTTCTAGAAGCTAAAAGTCACAGATCAGGGGGCTAGCCAATTTGGTTCCTAGTGAGAGCTCTCTTTCTGGTTTATAACTGGATGCCTTCCAACTGTGAACTCACACGGCAGAGAGAAAGACTTCTCTCTTTTCTTCTTCTTATATGGCTACCAGTCCTTTTGGATCAGGGCCATTATGACCTCATTTAACCTTGACTACTTCCTAAAGGCCCTACCTCCAAATACAGTCGTATGGGGGGTTAGGACTTCAACATATGAATTTGGGGAAGGAGGGAGCCCAATGCAGCCCATGTCACCTGGAATGAGAGAAAAGCAGTAGATACTATCACTCCAAAAGAAAACTGAGGCCAGATTGTAAAAGGTTTAGATTCCATTTTTATTTAGCTAGATTTGCCAATTACGTAGACTTGACATAGCTGAACGGTTTAGAGGAATGGAAAGTCTTGTTGAAGGCAGACAAATAGGGTGGAGAATGGAGTTTAAGGAGATATGAAGAAGGCAAAGGCAGTGAGACTAGGTCAATTGTGCATGGTTTGTGAGAGACACTGAGGAGTCCCAGTTACAAGTTTGGGAAATGGAAGGATCAGTGGTGATGCTTTTAAGTGAAACAGCAAATGCCAGATAGGAGCAAAATGGACAGTGAGAAAAGGAAATGCTGAGCATGTTTGAATATTATGACTCTGAGCATTGGAATTCAACAGATCAGAATCTTACATACAACTGAAAATGCTCCTCTGGAGAGTCTAAGAGGACGGAAGACAGAATTTTGGGGTATAATTGGAAAAGTGTAAAATATAATTAAAAAAGAAGAAATTGGGGAGCTGGGTGGAGCAAGCAGCTGAGCCGCCTACTCTTGGATTTCCACTGGGGTCGTGATCTCATGGGTCAGGGACTGAGCCCCACATCAGGCTTCATGCTCAGTGTGGAGTCTGCTTGAGTTTCTCTCTCCCTCTCCCTCTATGCCTCCTGCCGTGTGCATTCTTTCTCTCAAATAAATAAATAAATCTTTTTTTTTTTTAAACAGGAATTTAAGGAAACTAATTCGAAGGTCCTGAAAGGTAGGGAAAGACCCAGAGAGAGTGGGGGCATGAAGATCAAGTGAGAGCACAGTTTCAAGAATGCCATCTATCTCAAATGTCCTAGAGCTGTTGTTACATAATACACAGAGGGAGAATTGGCCATCAAATTCTCCAATTAGGAACAGGTGCCCCCTATGTAGAGAGAAGTTTCAGCACAATAGTAGAGGCAGAATTTCCATGCAAGTAAAGTCTGGATGTATCTTACTCACCATGGTATCCCAATTACCACTCATAGCGCCAAGCATATGCTCAATAAATATTTGTGAAGATAAAGTTAAATTAGAAACTAAGGAATGATTTATAAAAGAAAAAGAGAAATGAATGTCCTAGTTCTAAAGTAGAAGTAAAAAAGAGAAATTCGTATTTAGAGAGGAAGGAAGAATCAAATAAAAGTTTCCTTTTTTATTTTACGAAGAGACAGGAGCACCTTAATTACATGGATATAGGATGAGAAGAAGCCACTGAAAGTAAGGAGGCAGAGTTAATGGCCCAAGCCAGCTGACATGCCTTCATTTATATCTGTTTTGTCAGGTGAAGACCAGGATATCCACAGAAAAGTAAGAGTGATTTAGAAATTGCCACTCTCTGGCATTCACAAGGATGACAATAATAATAGCTAAAATTTTTAGTACTTAATAGGTGTTTTTGTATTAAAAACATATATAATGTTAATTGATATTATCTTAAAATGTAATACTATTACTATTTCCGTTTTGAAGATAAAGAAACTAAAGCAAAGAGAAATTAGGCAACTTGTCCAAGGAAAGCTGAAAAATAAGGTAGCAAAACTGAGTTTGAACCCAAGCTTAAGGCTACAATACCTTTGCCATGCCTGTCTTAAAGTATTCAAATCAAGTGCTATGTATTATTCCAGCCCTCAAGTCCTACAGGCAGGTGCTGGACATGTGATTCCCTTGGAATGTGCCCCTGCAGATAAGAGTTTATTCCAGGGGAAACACAAAATGGATGTTTTTCATTAATAATCATAATTATCATTCCCTCACAGATGTAGTTTTAAAGGAACATTTGTACATACTTATGTAAATACCTTTGAACAATCTGATAATATAGAAAACACATATCATGTTTTCATGCCTCACAAGGATAAATTCTATTCATAATATCAACTTAGCAGATGAATTTGGATTGATTTTATAAGTTATCAGGCACCTGGGTGGCACAATAGGTTAAGTGCATCCGACTCTTGGTTTCAGCTCAGGTAGTGATCTTAGGGTCATGGGATTGAGCCCCGCATAGTCAGGCTCTGCCCTCAACGTGGAGTCTGCTTTGGACTCTCTTTCCCTCTCCCTCTGTCCCTCCTCCCACTCGTGCATTCTCTCTCACACTCTCTGGAATAAATAAATACATCTTCAAAAAAAAAAAAAAAGAACATAAGTTATCAGCTAGAAACTTTAGCCCAACAACAAAAGAATGAAATAATCTGGAAAAGGTCAACATCCCTAGACTTACGACAAATGTATATTTAGTATACAAAATTGGTCAGTGAGGCAAATTGAAAGGTTTAGTCGAAATGCTGGTAACAACAAAGCAATCTGTTATATTTGACAATGTCTTTGTATTGCTTTGTGGATATTCTCAATGGCTTTCCACAAAACAGAAAGGGTGGAAAATGTAAAAGATAGTTCTAAAAAGGGAAGTCATTAGTTCCCAGTTTTGTTATAACAAATTTTTTAAAGTATTAAACACAACAATATAGACCTCCAATGTCAGGGTAGATGCGTATTCCCCATACTTCCCATTTCCAGAAGGAAAAGATCTTATTAGAGTAACTCTCTTGGCCTCATACTCTTTCCATTGGTGACTGAGTGACTTATGATTAATGAGTTTGGAAGGAGTGGTGGAATGAGCTTAGCCCATAGCCTTCCTCTCTCTCTTGAGGTCTGACTCAGAATGTGTATTTTATTCTCCTCTATGCTCATCGAAGAAGAGGTCTGCATTATCTGTGAATGGGTATGGTTTTCTAATTAGGAAGCAAGCCCCATTTGGCTCTCACAATAAGCTATGCCGTTCAGTATCAGTTTCATCAGTATTTATGTTGATACATTGATCCCTATTTGTCTAATTTCCATCTCTATTTCTCAAATGGTTACAAACTTGGATAGGAAAGAGGTGCTATTTATTAGGGCATCTAAAAACTCCATCTCCATATTTAAAACTGAAAGAAATAGGATTTGTGGCAAAAGTGATGCTTCAATAGCAAACTTCAGCAAACCCAAGGGACTACCAAAGACATTTACAAGGAGTTAATTAATAGGTGTACATATGGTAGCAAAAACACTTGGCAGAAGCCTTGTGTTTGAACACATCACAGAGCAAATCCGCTGTAAACAATGTTGATTTAGCTTTCAGAAAATATTTTAATGGAATTTAGTCTTATGTAAACTTTTGCATTGATAGCCCAAAATGAACATGTTCCTTTAAGAATTTATACAGCCAAAGTTATTTAGATAGAAACAGGTAATAGTTCTAGGCCGCTTTTAAAAGATATACCCTTCACACAACCTTTTTTGCCCCTCATTCTCTCTCTTAAGTCCTAACTGTGTCCTAAATTAGTCCTAAAGTTGTCCTAAATTAGAACATCAGGCAATATTGTAACCAGCTTACCTCATGAGTGAACAAATGACATAGTTTACCCGGTTCTCTAAACGACAACCAAGAACCCTCTAGTCCACTTAGGACAAAGGTGTGCTGCTTGGGACTTCCTTTCTGACACAGAGAGTTTGAGTTCTGACTTCCAAGTACCAAGCAGACAGCTTTAGTACCTCTTTTATTTATTTATTTATTTTTGCAAAAAGATTTAATCCATGGATTTCTCACGAAAAGCGAATACACCACCCCCTAAAGTGCCTATTCTCTCTCTCAGCTTTCAGAAGCTATTTTAATTTGATTCATTTCTTATCTTTCTAGAATCATTACTATCTTCATCTTAGTGGTGCTTTCTTGTGCTCTCTCCTTCTCCTTCTCTCCTCTGTCTCCATGTGCAAGACATCTCCCTGAACAGCCCATCCTCACCTTTTCTGTCCCTCCAATGAATGCTATTCTCTTGCTTTCCTTTCATTATTCCAAATATATCCCAAATTAGTTGTCTATGTCCATAGCCAATTATAATTCTTTTCCAAGTATAATTCTTTTTTACCTTATTTCTCCATAGGCCTTCAATGTGTTTACAGCTCTTTGTACAAGGTAGATGTTCAATAACTATCTGTTAATTACTAGTAATTTTTTGTCTTAATCCATCAAAATGGGGTGACCTAATATTACTTAGGCCAATTACAGTTTAACATGAATACTCTTCTTTTTTCACAGTTTTCATTCAATTCAATTTTCTTGGGATTTTTTTTTCCTTTGATTCCCTTTGAGTAATTTTTTTTATAATTAAATTCCCTTTTCCTTACCCTGCCTTACTAAATTATTTCTATTATAACAGCACAGCAGCACAAAAGTTGAAAAAGACCATATAAGATTCTTGAGGGGGAAAAAAACATAACTATGTCAGTTGATGGATGTATTAACTAACCTTATTATAGTAATCATTTTTAATATATACATATATGAAATCATAATATTGTACTCCTTAAACAACAAACCTGGATAGAAAAAAGTAGGAAAAAAGTAACTGAGCATTAAAACTCAAATAAATAAACATTAATGAATCTCCTTTACTAGAATTTTTTTATAAAAAGACTTTACATTCAAAATAGTCTGTGACACAAAGTAAATTCTCAATGAAGAAATGAATGTACTTATGACTGACATGATTTAGCACACTGCTCAGCAGACATACTCAAGGAGTTGACCCATCCTCACATTTCTGTGTATATTTTGTATTATTCCCTGATAATGAAAAATGCTCATGGTCAAATCAGAAGCTAAAAACAGGGAGGAAAAGCTCAATATATTCTTTTGTCTATACCATATCAAATATAAAAGTGTTTTTTGTTAGAGAACATGTATGAGATACTTTCATCATCATTATCCTTATTATCCTGAATCACATGTGACCAGGCTCTTGGAAACTTTGTAAGCACAGCAACCAGACTGATTACTAGGAGAGTTGGTATGTGGTTGCTCTCTATCTGCAATAGGGTCATCAGTTCATGGTGCAGGAATGGGGTTATTTTCAGGCCACATTACAATATGATAACTGATACTAAAATGGATTTTCCCGGAAAGAGAATTTGTTGCTGTTTTTTTGTTTGTTTTTTTAAGATTTATTTATTTATTTGAGAGAGAGAGAGCAGTGAAGGGGCAGGAGGAGAGGGAGAGGAAGTGATCTCAAGCAGACTCCCAGCTGAGCATGGAGCCCAATACTAGGCTTGATGTGGGACTGGATGTGGGGCTCGATCTCATGACTTTGAGATCATGACCTAAGCAGAAACCAAGAGTCAGATGCTTAACCAACTGAGCTACCAGGCAGCCCAGGTGAGAGAATTTGTTGTCTGCCAAAGAAAGAGGATCAGAAAACTGAGTAGGATCAGTAATTGAAATAAACCATGAAAAATGAAGAATTCAGCAATAACCTACATAATCAAGGCAAGCAAATATTTTTGGCAAAAAGGAAAAGAAGAAGTTTGGAATCTGAATGACCAGGATTAGCTCTCTAGAATCAGTGCAGATAAATATTCAACTTCTAGGTCTATCTACAAAAATCATACCCAAGTCTCTATCTCCAAATTAAGGCTAGGTTACCCTTAAATTAAGATTTAGAACTTTTACAAAATTTACAATGGTAACTGTTAAAATAAAAATTTTCTTCACTCTTAGGAACTTCCTTAACATATTGTAAGTAGTTATAATCAGTGATAGCACATAGCTACTGATTTTAAATACATCACGATCCAATATTCATTCAGTCAGTAAGTGTGCCTATAGCATCTCCTCTGTGCAAAGTCTTGTGCTGAGTAGAGAGTGTACAGATGGATAAGACGTGCACTGCTTTTCAGGTAATGGAAGAAAGAAGACAGAGCACATAAGAGAAACAGATGGAATTTTCTAGATCAAAGGAGGGAAAGTATTTTTCTCCCCCACCATGGCAGCTAGAGAAGTGGGAAAAGCATCATGGAAAATTTAAAAATTGGATTTTAAAAATTAGTAAAGATTTAAAAAAAATAATAATAAAAATAAAAAATAAAAATTAGTAAAGATTTAAACTTGTAAAAACCTGGAAATGGATATTCTCAGCAATGAACACAACAAGAACAAGATAATGGTGCTGGAAAAAGAGAGCATGAATTTACCAAAAGTGAGTTATTCATACTGGAAGATAGAATTGCACAGGGTGCAAGTATGTAGTAGGAGGGAAATGTGTCACCGAGGAAAAGTCTGGAGAGGTAGGCTGGGATCACTGTGCAGTGCCTGGTATGGCAGGCTCCTCACTGGGACATTATTTAATAAGGGCCTGGGAAAAATTAAAAGTTTTTTAACAGAAAAATAACTATATCAAATCTATGTTCTTTCTACTTTTTTTTTTAATAATCGAGGTTTCTGGGCACCTGGGTGGCTCAGTCGGTTAAGGGGCTGCCTTCGGCTCAGGTCATGATCCCAGAGTCCTGGGATCGAGTCTGGCATCGGGCTCCCTGCTGATCGGGGAGCCTGGTTCTCCCTCTCCTTCTGCTGCTCCCACCCACTTGTGCTCTCTCCCTGTCAAATAAATAAATAAAATTAAGAAAAAAAAATCTAAAAAAAAATAATCGAGGTTTCTTTTCCAAGTACTGTTGCTAAATCTTAAGATTCAAAGAAATAAAACTAAAATAGTAATAACTACAATTTATTGTGTTACTGTATGCCAGGCACTATGCTAAATATGTTAAATGCATTTAATCTTCATAAGAATGGCACTATTAGTGGGTCCCATTTTTCAGATGAGAACATGGAGGCTACACAGCTAAGTAACATGCACAAGGTCATACCATTGTTTTCATTAAGTAACATAAGTAAAGATATTTGGAAAATTGATATATTTTTCTACTATATTTAATGGAAAGAAATGACTGGGCTACTTTCAATCATCAATTTTCCATGCAGCAATTTATGACAGCACTGATATATATCTTCAAGACTGCTTTACAAATATGTCTTAAAAATAATTCTCCTAAACATATATTTCCTAGACATTTATAATGTATTTGAAAATTAAAATATTGATTTAATTCATGTACCTTGATGATCATCTGGCTTCATGGAACTGCAATTTTAGAATGCATAGATTATTCTTCCTCCAGAGGGGAAAATCCAATCAAGCAAAGACCTCTAGCCACATACAAATTCTGTATGGTTCCTTTTTATATTTTGAATAATAAAAATAAAGTATATGTTCCGAATGATTAAAGTCCTAAAAAAAATAACATTTTAAAAGTATTTTCTAGTTATCTCCTGTTTCTCAAGCATTTGCTATTACCCATCAATCAGAAAACCACAATGTACTATTCTGCTTTATTTAAATTGATTTAAAAGTTTCTTTACTCTTTTATTGCATGTGATTGGTTTACTAATGTAACCACATTGAAGATTCTCACATAAAAGAACTAGGAGTAAAATATTTGGGATGTTAATGAAGTATAACTTAGTTATAACTTAGTCATTTCAATATTCTATATTAGAAAAATAAGAACTTTCTTCCAGAAGGGGAAAAAAAAAATCACTTTCCATTTCTAATTATGGTAAGCAAGGCAAAAAGATAATCACAGTCAATGTGATAAATGACAAGAGTTCTTTGGCATGCCATCTGCTAGTTCCCTATCAATAGTTTTCTCACTGATTTTTCCCCCATTTTTTTTTGCAAAATTCCCTAACTATAAGTTTATACTATCTCCCTTCCCACCAGTACTTTTTGTGTTTTTATTGTTGCCTAAGGGAGTTTGCCAAAGGTTGAACCAATCAATCTTATCTCTATTCAACAGGGAAAGACAGCTCAACAAAGCAGTGCTGCTGATTTGTACTTGTGATCTACAATTGGCTTGTTTTCTGATAAATTTCTTGTTTGTCAGGGCCTTTGTCAGATATTTTGTATATAGCCTCTGGGGTAATCAATTCTAATACAGTGTTTTATGCTAAATTTTGAATCAAGATCACTCCTGACATTTACTTAAACAAGCACTGTCCAGTATGGAAGCTCAAGGCTATGCCTTTTGTGATGGAAGAGGGAGAAGAGAGACAGCTTTGCATTTTATTAACATAACAGAGGGCCACCATTTAAAGTAATGAGCCACTCCACACCTGTGCCACCTTTTCTCTTTATATTGGACCATAATCTAAATTATGCAGAGTGCCTCCTTTGGGGAATCTGAAGAGTATAAAACAGACTCTGGCATTTATTTTTTTTAAATGTGCATTAAGAACCAACACACATTGGGGCGCCTGGGTGGTCAGTTGTTAAACGCTTGCTTTCGGCTCTGGTCATGATCCCAGGGTCCTGGGATCGAGCCCCAAATCTGGCTGCCTGCTCAGTGGGAAGACTGCTTCTCCCTCTCCCACTCCCCCTGTTTGTGTTCCCTCTCTCACTGTGTCTCTCTCTGTCAAAGAGATAAATAAAAATCTTAAAAAAAAAAACAAAAACGCAAATTGGTAAACTGATATTTAAACTCATGATTTATAAAAATAATGTAAAGCTAATATAAATAATGTGTTCTCATACCTGTGTAATCCACACAATACCCATGTCTCCCTCTACCACCCCAAGCTAATCTATCTCATATCGTAAAAGCAATTTTTAGCAAGTTCGAACGTCTCCTTATACGAGGCATAAAATAGATTAATAAAGCCCTCTGTCAAGCTAGGATGTCATGTCATATTTCAAAGTGAACAAAACTTAGAATTCAAAATTTATCTTCCCCTGGCTGGATTGATCAGTTTAGTTAGTCTTGACTTCATTTTGCCTCACTCTAAGGATATGGGAAGACGTTTGACTACACATAGGAACACATGGTTACTCTACTACAGTAGTTTGGAGAAAAAGAACCTGAATGTATGAATAGAACGCACGAATGCTTCTTGTACAAACAATTCATCTTATAGAAATACATATTTTGTGATATGAAATACGTACCTCATATATAATATACATACATCATATATGTAAGTTATGACAAAGGAATAACCATTTATGAGAAAATGAAGAATGAAGATCAGAGATTTACATCTACATAATCAGTGCACAGAGAAATGGACATTAAGCCAGTCTCTACTAAAGAGCCCACTCAAAATCCATCTTTTAGTTTTAAACATTGTTCTCTTAATTTTTTTTAATTTACATTTTTGACACTCTATTTTTTCTTGAAGTTATTTTATAAACCCTTGCAATGTAATCACAAACCCTCTGCTGTCTCTAAAAATGCATATAGTTTGAATCTAACAAAATTATTAAATTCAACTCTTAAACAGTACATACCCTAAATAGCCATTGATTTACACAATTATACACACACAAAAAAAAACTGTTGAGTGGAGTTTGGCATTTTAATGATTCATTTCATATGAAGTTTCACTTCTTCAACAGAATTCTACATCACTTTATGCTACATATTTTCTAAGTACTAAAGTTCATATGAAGATAAATATTATCTCTTACCTTAAGGAAATCTAATTCTGAAAGAGAGGGGAAAATTTTTAGTTATGTATATATAAATAGGGACTCCTGGGTGGCTGTCAGTTAAGGGTCTGCCTTCGGCTCAGCTCATGATCCCAGGGTCTTGGGACTGAGCCCTGGTCTGGCTTCCTGCTCAGTGGACAGCCTGCTTCTCCCTCTCATTCTGACCCTCTCCTTCACTTGTGCTTTCTCTCCTGTGCTCTCTCTCCTTCTCAAATAAATAAGTAAAATCTTTTTAAAAATAAAAATAATAAAATTAAAATGGTAAAATGCTATTTGTTGTGCTTTTTGAGGACAGTATTGAATTAAGCAAACCTCGGCCTCAAGAAGCTAAAAACCTAACAATTCTTTGAATACAATTAAAAGCATGAGAAAACATCTAATAAAAGTAGTTGAGTTTGGACTAACTTTGACTAGAACAGAATTCTTCTATATTCACATTACACAAAGATAAAAATCCTCAAGTTCTCAAAATATTTTTCAATGGCAACAGAAAAAAAAATAGAGAAAATAAAGAAAGATGTTTTAGAAGAAAGGATTTTATTTTCACTTTTCTACGAGAAAGGAAATACTACATTTTTTAAAAGAATCACTTCTAGTTGTCCCATTCTGCCTTGTGGGCTGGCTAGGCAAACTACCCACCAACGGAATTGAAAACTAAAGATGGAATTGACCTAGAGCAGTATCTCCCAGTCATGGTGCATTCCAGAATCTGCCAGGGAGCTTTTTAAAAATGCTGATGCCTGGGTTCCACTTCAAACTAATTGCATCTTGGAAGGAAGTGGTAAGCATCGGTATCTTTAAAAACTTCCCAGATGATTGTATCCTATTGACCGCTTCGCTTCTTTAATTCTCTCTTAAAAACTGACAGAACATTAAGGACAGCATAAACATCTTCCGCAATGACCCAGAGTATAAGCGAGGAGAGCCAAATCTGCAAAGATTTAGCAGCTTTGCAGAAATAATGGAGGAAAAATATAGAGATTCTGATATCTTAGGCCCACAAACTTCATTTTATTTATTTCCAAAAATTAACACAAAAAAGCTAGAACTCTACTCTGACTGGAATAATTAGCAAACACACCTCAAGACAGCCAGGAAAGACTGGGTGGATTCCATCAGGGTCTCCAGAAACACTGGTAGGTGCTACGGCTGCCAAAACCATTAAACTCCTCAAAGATGCCCAGAATAATCTCCCTGCCAAAAAAGACAGAAACCCACAGTGAGGGGAAAAAATCTGCAGGGAATAAAATCCAAAGTGAACAGGTCAGGAACACCGAAGTCTCAGTTACTGGACACTAAGGGTGCCAAGACAGCGGACCTCAGGTCTGATGACATGTTTACACAGAGAAGCCATATTTTGAATGTTTTGTGTTAACAATGGAAGAGAAAGTCCTTAAGCAATAAAACTGAAAAAGCTACCTTGGCCCACTCCAACCCCCACATAGGAGTCTACTCCTGAGAATATAGGAAAAGCCGTCTCATTAAACATGAAAAGAAGAAAAGGATTGCTACCAAACCCATGAAATTATATCCTCAGAACAAAAGGGAAAAGTCCTGATTAATGTGCTAACAGATAACGAAAGAACCACAGTAAAATATGGCTGCAAAGCAGAAGAAAACTGTAACCTAATATTAAAAATGAGACAAAGTGAGTTAAGAAAGGAGTAGAAGTTACAAAATTAAAGCATACATCAAAAATAGAAAACACAGAAAAAAAGGCATCTCAACAACAGGCAGTTGTAAAAAGGGAGTTGACAAAGCTCAGAAAATACTTAGCAGAAAAAAAAGAATGTCATCTCTTAAATGCTTTTTAAGGTTAAAAAAGAAAAAATGCTTGGCTGAAATTTAATAATGTGAGAATTTGTTCCTCTTCTATTAAAATAGAAGATGGTCAATAAATAGCCTGGATTCAGTTAAGGCTAGGAATGGAATGTCTCAGTTTTTAACTAGTGTATATAAAGAATGCTCTTTTGGGAGCCTGGGTGGCTCAATCAGTTGAGCATCCTTTGTTTTGACTCAGGTCATGATCTCAGGGTCCTGGGACCGAGCCCCACATTGGACTTCGTGCTCTGGGGGAGTCTGTTTGAGATTTGTTCCCTCTGCCCCCCCCCGCCCCCGCTCACTCTCAAATAAATAAATAAATCTTTTAAAAATATCCTCTTTTGTCCAATTGGAATCATAAAATGCCTATATTGTGTCACACTGTACATAACTCAGGGCAACAATAAAATTAAACAATAACTATGATTAAAATACTCTAATAGCTCCTTTAATTGAGCTCTTATTACATAGCTAAGACACTTTACATGTATTATCTCATTTATTCTTCACAGTAACCCAGGACACCAATTACTTATGCCCACTGTGCAGAAGAAGAATTTCTATAAATAAAATAAAATTTGCATGTATTGATCCTCTTTGTTGGTTTTTATACTACTCTAAAATATCCGAATAGGCTTTTGCGACATTTAGTAGGTTATTTTAAGAATGATCTGACATAAAACATGGACCATGGCATGTACACAAATTTCATTTTGGAAGGTCCTGCAAAGCAGCTGACAATAAGGTAAAAAGCCAGACCTAAGTATCTGCTGACAAGAGAGACACACTCTTTGTATTAAGAAAGTGACGCAAAAAGAAATAAATGGGGATTTCAGATCTGAGTCTTAAATCAAAAGTCACAAGGGCAGATACTACAAGGCAATCACTTGCAATTGAGTTGCTTCTCAGAGGAAGTCCTCATGTAGTATCCTCCAGGCTGAGGAGTCACAGAGATTGGTCTATCTAAAAATGGCTAATGAATTTCTGATGGAAGGTCAGGTGCCAGCCAGCAAATAAATAAAATTAGAGAAGTGGTAACATGAGGATACCAGTTGATGGCTGAAGTGTTCTGTCTAACAGCTGCTACTCAAAATGTTGTCTGAGGGACAGCACCATGGCAACACTTAGGAGCTTGTTAGAAATGCAATGTTCTAGGCCCTTACTCAGGTCCGCTAAAGCTGACCCTGCATTTTAACAAGATCCTGAGGTGATTCAGATATACGTGAAGGTTTGAGAAGCTCTGTTCCAAAGGACATAGGTGATTATGTTTTGTTTTGTCACACAGTGGAAAACTCAACAAACAAATAATTAATATAATCAAAAATTGAATTTTCATAATTGAGTCATTCATACATCATCTTTTCATTGCTTACTCTGCACCACGAAGTATGTGAGATGCAGGCAATCAAGTGCTGAAAGACAGATGAGATTTTTGCACTTAGAGAGTTGAGAAACTAGGAGGTAATAAAGAGATTAACAAAAAAATTAAAAGGGTAATAACCGCTATGAAAGGAGAAATACAGGAATATATCAAAGCAGGACCTAACCTCAGTTTTGCTTACCCAAATTTAAGAAAATAGTTGTGGTTTCTACAAGTTTTTTAGAGGTTTGCCAGGAAGTCTGTTTAAAACAAACTGTTTGACTTAGCTCAGACGTCAGAAGGTTATTTTCACAGGTTTCACCTTTCATCTCTTGACATCATCTGAGACATGATCATAGAAGAACAGCACAAGAGGTCAGCTGAAAACATTCTGTGCGAGCAACCACTGTGTGAGCTTACTGTTCTAAGAATGCCTAGAAAAACAATACAAGAACTAAAGAATTAGCCACTCCTGGTGATACAGAATGAAAAGAAAAATGACTTCAGATAGCTCTTACAAATGGGTAGCTCGATAGCCTTCAGCAGCACTTTTATACTGAAATTTCCTTTGGCAGAAGTATTTGCCAGCCGCACTTTGAATGGCATCCCACCTAATGTAATAGGCTGTGTGCTATATTGGCTCTCTCAATGGATGCGTGATTCTAGTAGGCCAAAGAAGTGCCATAGAATTGAGAAAGATGGGGCTCACTTATATTGTGTACAAGCTTTAAAAAACAACCTAAAGGTTCTAGTGAGGAATCAGTGAGTGAGTGATTGCATCAAATGATCATTATAATCATTTACATCCTTTACTTCCCTTATATTGTTCAAAGTGATGTAAAAGAATTTTGAAGATGGACAGATTTTAGCTTAAAGCAAAACTCCATTTTTTTCCAGTTTTGTGATATGGAGAAAGGTACCTATCATCTTTGAGCATCAGTTATTTATAATATCTATAAAATGTCAGTAATCCCTGCCCCCTAAGATAGTTGAAGAAATTAAATATGAGCGGAGCACTTTTGAAATGCCTAGGACAAAGTCACAAAATGAAAGTGTCTTTCTGTTGCATGTAACCTAAATTCCAGAACTTGGCATTCCCACCCTCCCTAATCCAGCTATCGGGCCTTCCAAATAATTTCCCCAACTTTACAACAGTTCGGTTCAATTCAAGTTCCTATTATATGTCAGGCATTTTGCTAAATATGAGGAATACAATGATCACTATTCAGTACGACGTGGTTCTTATTCTTGTACAGTTTGTATTTTAGTGAGGAAGACAGAAATGCAAACTGATAATGCCAATAAACTGTAAAAAGCTCAATGATAAAGGTATAATCAGGTTTCTATGAAAGCACAGGGACATTTAACCTCCCCACAAAAGATTAAGGAAACCGTCGGACAGCAGTTGATGCCTGAGCCAAATTTCAAAGCATGAGGAAAAATTAACTAATTTAAACAGGCTTGGGAAGGACCTTTTAGATTGGGGAAAGACATTAACAAAAACAGTGTGATGCAAAACACCATAATGCATGCAGCCAACTACTACTACAGTATTACTGGAACAAAAGTATATATTGGAGAGAGATGAAGGATGAAAACAAAGAGAGAGACAGGGGACAAGACGTTGATGACACGTTACATCAAGAAGCAGAGATATAATAGGAAATCATTGAATAATTTCTGAAAAGGTAACAAAGCCAGATGGATTTTGAATCTGTCTGTCTAGTGTCTAGATAGAATAGCCATCCACAATCCCAATATCAAAAATCACAGAGGTTTCTCCAAAACGTGAAGTCATGTTGAAAGTTATTCATTATCAGTAAAGTAACGAAGCTTGTGAAACTTTTTTAAAGATTATTTATTTATTTATTTATTTGAGAGAGAGAGAGAGAGCACGAGCATGGCGGGGGTGGGGGTTGCAGAGGGAGAGCGAGAGAGAGAATCCCCAAGCAGACTCTCTTCTGAGCATGGTGCACAATGCAGGGCTTGAACCCAGGACCCTGAGATCATGACCTGAGCTGAAATCAAGAGTTGACACTCAACCAACTAAACCACCCAGGCAGTCCTTGTGAAACATTTTTTTTTTTTATTATATTAGAGCAAACTCATGGTTTTCTCAATTATTTACCAATAATTGACCTGTTTTCTAATACATTTTTTCAATTTCACGTTGGAAGTCATTGGTATTAATCATCATAATTTTTCACTTACTTTTTGATAAGCTTTCCCAATAAAGAAAGAGAAGGACAGACTCAGAGGTAAGATGAAATTTGCATAACTATGGGTAAATCCCTGAGAGTAAGTAATAAAAATGATTATCTTTGTGTACCAGGGCGGTAATTGCTATGGAGGATGAATTGGCTCGGGCAAATTTAGAATCACAGAAATGATTTTAAAAGGTTGTTGGTAAATATTCGACTGTTCTGCATGCTCATTCCAGCCCCTGCATCTATTGTTCTCCCCTCCACAGGTACACTTTGAACGCCCTTCCTCTCACTACTCCAAATACTACTGATTGATCTTTAAGGCTCAGATGGTAATTCTTTTTCCATTATTCCAAACATACCAACATTTTCTTTCTTGTAAGAGAAGCTACAAAATCATGCATATTACTAACATACGGCATATTTGCTCTCAGTTTGTGCTATGTGCTTTGATCTTCTTCCCTCAGCTAGATTTTCAAGTAGTGTAATATAGGAAATAATGCTTTTGCTCTTTCTTAAATCTTCAAAGGGCAGACATTGTCCGGAATCAATGGAAATTCCATTTGGTCCTTTAACCTTTTCATTTTTCCTCATAAAATGGTTCTACCATTTTTGCTATATGTCAGGAAAAAAAAAATGAATCTGAGGGATTGTGTCTGAATCAACACTCAGGGATTCCTTTTAATCAGGAATTCTCTAGAGAAGAAAATGGTATTCTTAAGGAATCTGTTTTGCTTTGTTTTTTTTTTTTTTTTAAAGATTTTATTTATTTGACAGAGAGAAAGAGATCACAAGAAGACAGAGAGGCAGGTAGAGGGAGAAGGGGAAGCAGGCTCCCTGCTGAGCAGAGAGCCCAATGCAGGGCTCTATCCCTGGACCCTGAGATCATGACCTGAGCCGAAGGCAGAGGCTTAACCCAGTGAGCCACCCAGGCGCCCCTTGCTTTGCTTTTATTACCATTTACCTGAATGTGGGGAGGGGAATGTTTTTTTGTTTGTACTTCACTTTTGCTTGTTTCTTTTGGCAACCAGAATTTATCCCTACCACTTTCTACGTTTTTTTTCTTGAATGTCAGAGGCGTGAAGCCTAGGAAGTATCTTTCCCAGACTTCCTTGTTTCTGGGGCCTAAATGTGATTTACATTCAGCCAGGGAGGTAACTTTGTATGAGACTAGGAAGCAGACGGGAAGCAGAATCTATTGCCATATTTAGTGGTGAATAATGGTGTCCTGGATTAAGACCATGGCAGTGGAAGTAGACAGTAATTTATATTTTAAGTAGAGATGACAAGACTTGGTTATTTTAATGTAGAAGACAAGAAGAAAGGGTAACGAAGCATGACTACGAGGTTTTAGGGTTTTCCAACACTGAATGATTAAATCATTTAAGATGCCTGAGGGGACGATGATAGGGAGGGCTGTGAAGAGAGAATATTAAGAGTTTTGTTTTGTATTGTTTTATATATACTACATGTATATTAGCAGTGGTGTGCCAGTAAACGTTTGACAATATGTTAAACTCTCCAGGGGAAAAAGTATACAAATATATCTCAAACCTATGTTTATTATAAATTTTATTCATAAAAATAATAGCACATCATTTACAAATAACAAATGAAATACTCTTGGTTATAAAGACCATAGATTGTTGTATGATTCTTATTTTTTAAAAATGCTCAGTCTCTCTAGGGCAGCCACAGAGAAAGAAAATAATCTGGTATAAATCAAGTTTGAGATTTTAACAGTGGAGGAAATAGATGAAGAAAGAGCCAAAGAAGTCGAGGTTGTTACAGAAGTCACTGAACTGAGCTGTGGACTCCCTGATGTCTATGAAGGAAGCAAAGGGAAGAGACAAGGGATGGAAATAAAAATGGATATGAAGTTTTGATTGGATTGAATGATTTTTGGAATTGAGAAGTGCTAGAATAAATGAATTGGAAGAACAGGAGCTGATGTAATTACTGATGTGGCAAGGTCTAGGATACATATGACCATGCAGTGATGACCCAGATAGATGGAAAAGAGATTTTTAGAAATGAGATTTATGGCTTAGAAGGCCAGTGTTTTGGATGAGTCATCCATATGAATGTTGAATTTTGACCATTAATAATAACTGTAATATGAGTAGAAAGGAAGACAACAATGAGCTGGGAACCAAGTTTTTCAGTGAATGAGAATGATTAAGTTGGTAGAAGTTGTGGTAATAAGTAGTGTATACTTAAAAGAAGCTAAGATTTTTGAGTGAGGAATGAGAAAAATGAGGTCAATGTGGTACGATAAGCAAGGATGATGTCTATTTTATCTCTTGGCCCTGGGGGTCATAAGACATAAGAGATAGAGAGAGAGAGGGACAGATAGATGAGATGATAGATAGATAGATAGATAGATAGATAGATAGATAGATAGATAGATAGATAATAGATTAGATAGAGAGATAGATGTGTTTCTTCTGATGGCAACTTTGTATTATTAGTACAAGTTGAAGGATTTCCAATGATGGTGATGTATAAACCTTGTGGGTTATAACCAACTCATCATCGGATGTGCTGAGAAAATTTAGAGTGCTAAAAATATTTAAAAGCCTATAGAAAATCTTCTGAACTATAAAATTGAGGAAAATGGTGTTTGATTTTCAAAAGCAATAATCTTCTACAAAAAGATTATTTAAAACTACTAATACATGAAGGATAACAGAAACTTAATTACAAATGTCATGTGTAGTTTATAAAATCAACCAGAGGTGTGTTATCATAAAAGGTTAGTAACCAGTAAGATAAAATACCAAACAGGAAGAATAAGATTATAATTTGAAAGCATTTGAAAAGGTAAACGTTAATATATACACACAAGGTCATAGGATTATTATGAAATGCAAGTTCAATACAAAATAAGAGATCAGCCTTCTGGTGCTTTCCTCTGTAGGTATATTCCTCATTTCTCAGTTCTGTCTAAGCTCAGGTTGGAACACCAGTCAGTCAAGTATTTAGATCCCCAGTACAGTGAGGTATATATGCATTTGCAATAACAAGTTCTACCCTTTTGAGGTGGACTAATTCTGCACAAAAATTATTGAAGGAAAAAACAACATGCAGCCAACTGCTAAATAGTGTGTTTAAGCCCACAAGCATAGTAAGAATCCAGAAAAAATAGTAATCATTGGGAGCCAGAGTGAAAATTAATTATATTATCCTTATAATAAACTTTACCCCTCAATCTAATGATTAGTTAAGTGACTGCCATCAGTAAGAGCTTTTAACACATGAAAAAGAAGTTAAATAAAACTAACTAGAAAAATACAAATGAATGCACATTTTGTCATTTTTCTCATGAAAAGTTCAGAGTTCTGAAGTTTTCTGCCTTTAATTACCACAGTAAATTATTTTTTAAGATTTTATTTACTTATTTGAGTGGGAGAGAGAGAGAGCACATGCATGCACACAAGAGGGGGGCAGGGGCAGAGGGAGAAGCAGACTCCCCACACCGCATGGACCAGATGCGGGATTCCATTCCAGGACCCTGGGATCATGACCCGAGCCAAAGGCAGATGTTTAACTGACTGAGCCACCCAGGCACCCAACAGTAAATTATTTTTTAAAAAGACAACCTAACTATCAAAACAAAATATCAATGATTTTTCACCTTTTCAATTTTCTTTTCAGTAAGAATCCCTCCACAATCAACCACTTACTTTTTCAAAAAGGATTTATTGAGCACCTCTTTCATACTCAGACAAGTGTTGTCACTGGCAATATTCATTCGATGTAAGATACATCCTCTGCCTTTCAGGAATTTGCTATCAAATTGGGAAACCATGATTAGAACAGGAGGAATATTGTAAGACATAAACAGCAGGGTTCTCTCTTTTCTCAAATCAGATGCCCAATAAATTCCTGGGACAGCATTTAGTACTTGAAGAGCTAAAAGAGGTGGGCAGGGGAGACCTATGAAGCCTGAAGAACATCAGGAAGGTTTCAGAAAAGAAGTGGGAGATGAGATTGGCTTGATTCGAATATGAGCAAGAAAATAGATAATCACAATGCAGAAGTGGACAACGTAAAGATCAGCTTCTCCAACTGAAGATTGTGTCCTGCCTGAAACAACATTAAGGAATACATGCACGTCCTCAAGGTCCACAAAATAAATATATGCATATTCTAGAATTTGACTGAACCGCAAGTGACTTGAAATGTTATTTTTAGGTGAACACAAGTATATTATGGAATATAATACAAAGCGTGTGAAAATTTTTCAAATGACAGGCAAAAGCTTATTTTTTGAAATCACTTTGGAATATGAAATAATTGTCTATGAACAATAAGGGAAGTTTATCCAAAAAAGATTGTAAATTATTTATCAGGAAAGATAGAACTGGGTCTGGCAGTGGTCAAAGCATATTTTTTAAATGAAGGAAGTATAGTGATAAGGAAAGGAGGGAAAAAATTGAGTAAGTAGGTCATTGAAGCCAAATATAGGACTTTTACCTTCTGACACACTGCTATCTACTTCTTGAATTATATTAGATTTAATGTAGTAGAAATATGGAAACATTTTAAAGGTCCCAAACAGAAAATATGACATAAGGATTAATCTGCCACAAATGTACATGATGGAATAGAAATGGGAATGGAAGCAGAGGTGCCTTGGGAAATCTGCAAGTTAGAAAATTATTGCAGTCATCTGCACTTCCTCTGCTGAAGACACAGCTTAAATGATGCATGTATGTTAACAACAACAACAACGTGAAAAAAACAGGGTAAGAACACTATGAGATAAATATGAGGACTAATTATAACGTAGACGTTGAGTTATATATAAATCAATCTTATTAATCAAAATGGCTTCAGATAGTGGGAGATAATGCAGCTCATTATACAACATATTTATTCTTTCTGCCTCAGGAATCTCAAGCAAGAAACACATGAACCTCTGATAGCTCTACGTCCCCTTTGGCACATATACAAGATTTCACAGGGACACCTGTGTCCACACCTGGACGTCCGAGCCAGCAGCAGGAAGCAGGCCCTGCTGGTGGGGGTTGGTTCTAGCATGAAGATCAGTGCTTGCTCAGGATGGTACTGGGGAATCCAGGGCTGGAGGCTCATTAGGAGAAGGAAGGTGAGACAGATAGGCTCACCGGTCAGCTCTGGCTGCTGCATTTAATGTATTCCCTGGTGAAAAGAGAAAGTACCAATGGCCTAACAGTTAACACACCTAGGCCAAGACTATGAGACTGTCAGACTGCATAATGCTATTAATTTTGAAAGTGGGAGATTAATTGGCTGCCGCTTACCACCTGTGGTTGATTTTAGTGCTTCCCTAAAGGAGTGAAGGAGAAAAAAGACAATCTGAGGCTCCGGATCTTAGAGACTGTTGCTGCCTCCAGCTGGGCCTCTTAAAGAGAGTGTTGACAATTTTATTATAAACCTCTCCTAGAGGGGTTTCTCACTTTCATCTATAATTTGTCATATCCTTGCACTGTGACTCATAATTTGCTTAAATCACTTTTGCCATCTCTTAAAAACAGAGAAACCCAAAGTGGCTCTTTTTGGAGCAGCTGAGATCGCAGGCTTGTTTTCTTTGCATTATTCTGATGTAAAAGCAGTGGTAGGGAACAGGGAGGAGAAGCCGAGAGCCATTTCAGCAGCCCTTCACCAATTTACAGGAGACGGAGCCTTCAAGAGTGTAAAAGACCATTTTGTGAGAATTTTAAGTCAGTACAGTATAATTCCTCCTTCCTCTGTGAATCTCACTGATGACACTCATACTCTCTCTGGCATGACACAGAAGGATTCAGGACCTTCTCCCCTCCAGCCATAATGAAGCCAAGATTGCAGTATATAGTAACATATACTAGAGAAAGAGTAAGGTTTAATCTAACATTAAAAAATTCACCTTTCATGGAAAGTAATGACTCATGTCACATGAAGTTCAGAGGGCCAGTAGGTCCAGGGTAAAACTGAATTCCAATATCTTTTACAAATTGTTTGATCAGTGAAATAAAGCAAATAACTACTTCGATCCCTGAACAAACCATTCACTCGTATTTCTGACTTTGTTCATAATGTACCCTTTGCCTGAAAAAGTCTCACACCTTACGCTCTTCTCACTAACTCACCCTCTCTAAACCAAAGAAGAAAGAAAAACTAGCATATAGGAGGTATTATATAAATGTCAGCTACCAGTCTATAATTATCATCTTTTATGATTGTTAAAAAACTTAGAAATAATAGAAGTAAAATACCTACCATACTTTCTATCACAAAGGAAATACCCACTAAATGGTCATTATCATTATTATTACCAGCATATAATTAGGACAATTTTACATATTTATCTCTTCAGATAGACTGTTAGCTACTAGAGGGCAGGCATGATATCTTCACTTGCTCATTTAGTAAATATTTGTTAAACATCTCCCATGTTCAAGGTGCTGTGATTGATTGATTGATTGATTGATTTTTTTAAAGATTTTATTTATCTATTTGACAGAAAGAGAGAGAGATCACAAGCAGGCAGAGAGGCAGGCAGAGGGAGAGGGGGAAGCAGGCTCCCCACCGAGCAGAGAGCCCGATACGGGGCTCGATCCCAGGACCCTGAGATCATGACCCGAGCTGAAGGCAGAGGCTTTAACCCACTGAGCCACCCAGGTGCCCTGGTGCTGTGATTTATATCAAGATACATTAGAGGACAAGCTAATAGCAATATCTCAGAATCTCCTAAACTCTTTGCCGAGAGTATTAGTACCCATATTACCTTTTATACGTTCTATCACTTAGTATTTATCACACCATATTTCAAGTATCTATCAATCAAGTGATAGTTTTGTGGAATCAGAGAAGGCTTTTCTTGGTTATTCATTGTTTACCAACTTAATAAATGTCAACTGATCACCTTATGAAGCATTCTGCTTTTATTTCTAGAAATCACAATTATATTTATAAAACATTAAAATTTCCATGAAATGTTTAGCCTTAGTTTATGAGTTCCCGAACTTCGAACAGATAATATATTGTTACTTTAATTAATTCACTTATTTTCAATGTTTCACATACATGGTTGATTAAACACTGAAAATGCATTTTCTTTGGATAGACTTTTTTGTTTTCCAGAATACAAAGAGGAAAATATGAAATCCCATGAAGATATCATTTTTAGATTGAGATGTGAGATTTCCTTAAGTTCAAGAACAGAGTCAATTCCAAGATGAGAAGAAGATAAAATCATAAACTCCAAATAATACTTAGCTGGGTGAGACTTCTGAGATCCGTAGATAAAAAATCTGGAATTACTTCAGGTTTCTCTCATGAGGTCAATAGTCCCTCATTTACATTACAGCACTCACACTGAACCTAGTTGAGAAGATTTTCAACTTTGTCAAGAGCTAATTAGTATGCATTCATCTTAAGAAATAGACTTTTTTTTTTTAATATAGAAGGCAAGTTACAATTTCATTCCAATTGCAATCACGGAAACAAAAGGTGAAATTTTAATTTCTTTATTTTATCCCCAATTTCTATTCCAAAAGCCACTTTTCTAAAGAAAGGATCTGAATGGCTTTCAGAGAATGGAATTTATATCAGATTCTTAGGTTGCCAAGATAGATGCCGGCATAGAAGATTGTCTATATGTCAGCAGAAATTCTGCACATATTAAAAGATAGGCAGAAATTAGCAATCTTATGGTAATTAATTTCTACCTTTATTAGCTGATATAAGAAATAATATCCTTGTCTCAATGTAATCATCTTCAACAATAGAATCTATTTTAAAGACATTTAAGATATAAGGGTAGTTTTAGCTTTTAAGTTCTCTTAGAGTCTTCTAAAATTCAGTTCTATGTTTTGCTCACACTTGCTCTCCATTAAGACAAAACCCATTTTCTTTGATAACATCACATCATTTCCACTGACATACTAATGGATCCCACTGTGTGTTAGAAGTTTATGGCTATATGATTCATTTCTATGATAATCTCGCTTTCATTAATATAACAGCTCCAATTGTAGTACATCAATTCCTGAGATAGCCACATTCACATGCTAATGACTTTTTCAACCCTTAATGTGTTTTAAAAGAGAAGAGTCACTTTGTTCTGTAATAAAAAAATAAAATAAAAAATACTGTAGGAGACTTCAACCAACTACATAGTGTCCTTTCCACGAAATGAATATAGTAATCCAATATTGTTGCATTAATGCAGAACATCTCAAAAATATCTCAAAGAACATAACAAGAAAACTGAAACAACAGGGAATAAAAAAATAAATTTTCAAAGTGATTTGACACATATTCGTACCTATTCTGAGTCATAGTAATTATACTAGACAGATTTCTATGGGCCTGAGAGTTCATGGGTGGACTTCAAAAAGTAGGTAAAGCCCCTGATGTTATTTTTAAAAAGTTATAAATGTGCGTATTTAAAGACATAGTCCACAGCTTTCATCACATCCTAAAAGTGGTCTACATGATCAAAAAATAAAAATAAAAAAATACAAGACCTCAGTCTAGTCTATTTCTGTAACATAGACTAGAAAAAATAGATTGGGAGCTTACACTCTAAGAACTGATTCATATATTAATAGAATTCGAGAGGAAACAGAAATAGTACTTTTAACCCTGAACACACATGCACGAATACAAAAATGAATTTGGAATTATAAAAAAGAGAATTGATGCAAGGTTGTAGGTTTCACTTAGGAAAGCAAAAAGTTGGCTTAAAATTAGAATACAATAATAGATGTTTATGCCTTTTTCATGAGAAACAGACCGTTCGGATCAAGGACAGATATTTTCATGGAAATAAGTTGAAGAGTTTGTAATCAGTGGTGAAAGAGAATGGAGGTAAAATCTATGTAAAGCTGTGGAGAAATTTTTTTGTCCTTAGGGTTGGCATAAGAATTCCTTTTCTTGTGGGATCCATCCTTGAGGCAAAAAAATAGCCTACTTGGGGCAAAGTCCACTTGGAGCACCAAAATATCTGAGGAGAGAACCAAATTCATCCAAATAAGATAAATAGAAAGTTTTTGTTCAGAGAGAAAGTAAGAGGAAAGGAAAGGACCTAGAGCTGGAGAGAGACTAGAAAAACTGGGGAGTAAGGGCAAAGAAAACACCCTGGTGGGGGACAGCCAAAAGAAATTAATAATGATGCCCAGAAGCAGATCTAATTTTTGTAGGGATGAGCTTACAAATTTTGGTGGTACTTGTTAAGTTAAAAAGAACTCCAATGTTCAAATTTCACATTAGGAACAGATCTTTGGAAGAAACACGTGCTAGCGGGGACCATGAAGCTTCAGCTCCACTAGTTTCATGGAAACCCATACCTTGTTGTGTTTACCATTCCATTTAAAGTTATTTTCTCTGTACACTGTCTCAAAACATATTCAGTAAATCTCTTCAAATCAAAATGCTTTGAACTAATGTTATATTTGTAGGAAATCAAAAAGGAGCTGAATTTCTCATGGATAGAAGAGAGGCAGGACAAAGGGATCCTGAGAATGTAAGCCTGCTGGAAATTTGCAGAAATCTTGAAGAGGCCATGAAACTTGGAGGGGGGTGAGTGTCACCTCTTGCTCACCTCTTGAATGGCAGGGAGGCCCTTGACTAACATCTTACTTATAAAAAGTAATTTCAAACTACAGGTCATTTGGCCTACTGTGCAAAAAAGGAGATATGTTACCATACTGATCAAAACTTGCACAAGGTCGAGGTACCATAGTGAGTGTTGACTTGAATTAGAGTTACTCATTCTCCTACGTGCAGACCATCTGTTAAAATTCATGACTCGCTCACAGACAGTTTTGTCTTCCTAAAGTAGCCCACAGGCCGGCATTGAGGCATCACAGTAGACACGAGATGCAATGGCTCTGATTTTCATGAAGGGCAGTATCACTTGATGGCTAAAGATGCCTGGGAGTACATGCAGCCCTTATTAGCCGCCTGTTTTTAGGCAAGTTGCTTAATGATCTATGAATCCTTTTCCTCGTACATAAAACAAGGATAATATTGTAATGATTAAATAATTCATTTAAGCACTTGATACGAGTATAAAAGCTAGTAATTGATCAGTAAATGTTAGCAGTTACTTTTACCCATGCTACAACTACTTCTGTTATTATTACAAGCCAATGAATTGAATATTATCACAGATGGACACTCATTGCTGGGAATGTGATGAGATGTCCTAGCAGAAGAAGATGAGCTAACAAGGAACTTCAACCGTGTAATGATATGTTAAATTCATTCAGTCCTTAAAAGAACTGAAATGATGGCTCAGGGAAAGATGAAAGGCAGAAAGTATCTGGAATTCAGTCTGAATTTGAACGTTCAGGAATAATTATTATGCTAGGTAAATGACATAGTATTTATTAATCTATTAAAGTCAATTTTGTGAAAAGTTTCCAGACATGTGGTCCCCTTTACCCTCAACTCTTTACTTTTAAAAGCCTGGATAAAGCTAGGAAAAAAAATCATATCATATTTTAGAGAAATACAAAGCCACTAGAATATGAGCTCTTTGATAGCAAGCATTTCACCTCCTTGTTTATGGCATTTACCATATATAGATGCTCAATAAATTATTTTGTGAATGAATGAGAATTTAGAACAATCTCAGTCTAAATATATCAAGCAAACCTTTATGAAAAATAATGGAGATTAATGTAAGTTTTTGACATTTAATTTTATGGTAATAACTTGAGAGAGAAAAAGCGATCGAACTGCAGCAGCATATGTTAAAAAAAAAAAAAAGGTTTGTATTTGACAATAAACACCATTTTAGTCCATGTCACAATATAGTCATTAAAAAGCTATGCTGATCCTGGGCTCTATTATTATCAGGCAGAAATAGCAGAAAGAAAACTGAGCTACTCTATTCACTTCTAGTTCCAATCTTTGTGCAAACTGCTCTCAGTTCTCAGGACCATATCTGATCAGGGAAAGAAACACATGAAGTTACTGTTAATCCAACAGTAAAGGATAGATAGAACAGGTCAGGTAAGACAGTTTAGGGAATATAGACTGTATCCTGGAGAAGACTATAAAATGACCTATTAGTTTTAGGTAAACATACAAAGAGCTAGACATCTGAAGAGCCCCAGACTTATAGAAACAGGATCAATGAATATTATAGGAAAGCAGATTTGGAATCAATAAAAGAACAAATGTTTCTATTATCAAGGTAATAGTTCAAATTGTAATGGTTTTGTGAGACTGAGTTTTTATCACTGAAGTTTCCAATCCTTGCATCATTCATGTATTCATTCATTCAGCATGTAATTATTTAGTGCCTCCTGCATGGTTTATAGGACCTTTTCCTCTTTAATTCTTATCACTCATCCTCTCTAGCAATAAACTCTGAGCACAGTGGCCTTTCATTGGTCACCTGTAAGGTCCATTCTCATTCTTGTTCAGATTTCTTGCCTAGAATACTCTTTACTTTTCCTAATTCCTATTCATCTTTTAGGTCTAAGCTTAAATATTATTTCCTTAGAGACTTTCCCAGATTCAAAACCTAATAAAATCTCTATCTCTCCCTCGTTTTTCTTCTTTCCCCCCCACATGCCACCACCACTGTCAGCTTTTCTGTAGTATAATTTACAAACCACAAAATTCTCCCATTATTAGTGTGCCAGTCAATGGGTTTTAGTAAATAAATACAGCAGTGTACAAACAACACTCCAATTAAAACATTTTCATTATCCCCAAAAATGTTCTAGCATGTCCATTTGTAGGGAATCACCACTTCCAAGACTAGGCAACAATTGGTCTGCTTTCTGTATCTACCGTTTTATCTTACCTAGAAATTTTATATATATTGAAACATTTCATATGTATTACTTTACTTAGGATTTTTTGAGGTTCATAAATGTTACATGCATCAATAATTTGTTCCTTTTAATTGCCAAATAATATTCCATTGTAAGAATATGCCTCGTTTTGTTTATTCATTGATTGGATATAGACATATGGTTTGTTTTCATTTTGGATTTATAATGAACAATGCTACTATCAACATTCTCACAGAAGTCTTTTTACTGATATTTGTTTTCATTTCTACTAAGTAAATACCTAAAAGTATAAATGGCAAACATATGTCTAACATTTTTAAGACACGATAAAACTGCTTTCCAGAGTAGCTCTGTTATATTACATTCCCACAAACAATGTATTCAGGGTTCTAGTTTTTCCATATTCTTGACAACACTTGGTATTCTCTTTCTAATTTTAACCATTCTAGAGTGTGTGTGGGTATCTCATTGTGGCTTTAATTTATAATTCTCTAATGACTAACAATGTTAAATATATTTTCATGTGCTTATTTGCTATCCATATGTTGAAATGACTACTCAAAACTTGGGTCCATATTTTACTTGTGTTGTTTGTCTTCTGAGTTGTAGGAGTTTTTCATATATTCTGGATACAAGTCCTTTATCAAGATCTGTGATTTATTTATATTTTCTTGAGTTTTCCGGCTTGTCTTTTCTACTTTTTTACTAGTGTTTTTTTAGGAGCAAAACTTTAACTTTTAATTAATATGAAATCTAATTTATAATTTTTTTCTTTAGGAATCATGCTTTTGATGCCATTAAATCTAAAATTTCTTTGTATAACTCAAAATTATAAAGAATTTCTCTTGTGTTTTATACTTTTAGGGGTTACATTTAAGGATACATTATGAGTTAAATTTGTTGTTGGTAAGGTAAAAATCTAAATTCCCTTTCTACCTTTATTTCTTTATTTTTTTAAATTTCTCTGTATATGATATCCAATTGTTTCAGCACCATTTGTTGAAAAGACTATTATCTCCCAATAGAGATACCTTGCACTTTTGCCAAAATTAACTAATCATAATAATGATGAGTATGTCAAAACCATGGGCACCTATATACTCCTTATTGTAAATAACAATTACTGATAAATGCAACTCATTTATAAGCATCAAAATACTTACGCATTACATTTGTTCGCTAAATAGTTAGTGTGTATTTACGGTGCAGGTAATCCTGACAATACAAAGGCAAATTAGACATAGAATCTGCTACCAAAAAGTTTACCATCTAAATTAGGAAGTGACAAGGGTTGCAAGAAGGTAAACATAAAGTGGGTATTAAGGCATGAAGAAGCTACCTCTGAGGATATCTGCATATCCTTCATGGAGGCAGTGGTGGTAGAAGCAGAGCTTGACAGATGAATGGAACCTGATTCCATAGAATTAAATGGAAAAGCATCTGAAGATGAGGATAAAGCCTGGACACAGTCAAAGAGACAAGAGAGGAGGGAAAGAAGGGTAATTGAGCAATATGTAGGAAATATCCAAAAGAGACAAGAATGGCAATATAGGAAAATAAATTTGAAAAGGTTAGTGCCAGACTAAAGAATTGGATTTTTATTTTCTAACCAGTAGGAGTTACTTAAGGTTTATGAGGAGAATGTCATGATTGATACTCATAGCTATGCCAGTACCAGTAAAACGAAACCGTTAAAAAACATTTACCATCATTTCTAAAATTATTTAATTTCAGTTAGGAGATGCTATAATTCAGTTCCTGCTCTAAAAGTTTCTGTGTTTATTCTTATCCTGATACCAATTAAATTAGAATAAATAAATTCTTTAGATTTGGGCATTCTTTTTTCTTAAAGTTCAGGCATCTGTTCATTTAATATATATTTTTAAGGACCTATGTGCTGGGTTATCGATACATATTGGTTTAAGAGGAGGGGAGGAAGCGTGTTCTCAGCCTTAATGAAGCCAATTTACGTACACACACACACACACAGAATACACCCACATACATATTACTCATGTATATCTACATACATTACCTAAATTAATGAGGAATAACATCTTATATATAAATATACCTTAACACTTTGAAGATTTATTTCACATGTACACTAACTTATCTAATCTTCATGAAAGTCATTTTAGGACAGTATTTACAAGACTCACTTTAGAGGAACCTGGGTGGCTCATTCGTTAAGCGTCTGCCTTCTGCTCAGGTCATGATTCCAGGGTCCTGGGATTGAGCCCCACATTGGGCTCCCTGCTTGGCGGGAAGCCTGCTTCTCCCTCTCCCACTCCCCCTGCTTGTGTTCCCTCTGTCTCTCTCTCTCTCTGTCAACTAAATAAATAGAATCTTTAAAAAAAAAAAAAAAGAGCTTACAAGACTCACTTTACACATGAGAATATTAAAAAACAGGATTAACTTCCTCAAGATCATAAGTCTGGAACAGTAGAAAGTCAGTATTCTAACCAAGTTCTCCTGATTCTAAACCCAATGATCTTGCCATATTGTTTAAATTATAGATTTTTTCTAAATTAACATGGAGGAATTTCAGTGTCAGTCCTAATCCATGGTACAACACACAATGTTGAAAAAATTTTCTGTTCATTTTGGTACATTACTTAGCTATTTTATTCTCCCTACCCGGACACCCCAACCCAACCCTCCCCTTTTCTCCTCCATATACACTATGGATGGATGCTTAATAAATGATACTCTGGCTTAATTCTGACTGCTTAGCTCTCCATCACATATACAATACCTCATACTCTGAGCAAGAAGGCAAAGAGCTGATCTCTTAACAGAGCAGTTGTTTGTCAGAAAGTTTGGAGAGCTCAGCCCAAAGCCTCTCAGGGTAGAAAGATATGAAAGAATAAAACGAAAGCTGAGAAAACCTGGAGAAATCTGTAAATAGGTCAAAGATTTTTAATTGCTTCCAGACTGGTGAATATGGCCCAGAAATATAACCTTAATTCAGGAAGACCAGTCTCAAAGGAGATTCATTCTAGAATCACGTAAGGGCCAAAATATTGAAGTTTAAAGCTTTCTTAAAATAAATTATCATTTTTTAAAGCCACAATTTTGCTGTTGCCATGACACTGTGATTCAGTCAGTCTTAGAGAATTAGGTTTTGGGTTTTTTTTTATATAATCCATTTATATTTTATTAGAAACTTATTTGGGAGATTTCTAGTAATACCAGTGGTATTATAAGACAAATTTATTTTGATATACAGTTAACCATTTCACAAAGAATGCCATAAGAGTTTCACCAGCACCACAAAAGTCTGTATGTAAGTTGTCATGTACTACATTTCTTCATTTTTGATTCACACTATTTTGGGATTTCTTAGGAAAAAAATTACAGGCTACACCTAATAGACGACAAGGAAACAGAATCCTAAGAAACTATTAAGTTAAGTTTAGTTTATGACTAAAATAGTCATAGAATACCTGACACATTAAAAGGCTTAAGAGTACAAATTCCTAAAGAAAATTACTTAAACAAAGCATTTTTGCATTTAACACTATTATATCTAATAACTGTGCTTTTTATAATTAAACATATAATTATCAAAATAATAATTATAGCCTCAAAGTATGCTAATCTCTAGGAGATTAGCATAGCATAATCTCTAGAAGAAATAAGCACATCGGTTTTTTAACGTTTTATTTTGAAACAGTTCTATTTTCTTAGGTATTTGCAAACAACAATAACAAAATATTCAGAGAGATCCTATACATCCTTTTAAATCCAGCCTCTTTCAGTTTTAGTATCTTGCATAACCATTAAAACAGATCACAACTAGGATATTGACCATAAATCCAACAGCTTGTTTCAAATTTCACCAGTTTTGCCTGCATGCATGCATGTGTGTGTGTGTGTGTGTGTGTGTGCATGTTTCCATGCAATATTAGCACATGTGTGGACTCATGGAACAACCACCACGATCAAGATCCAGAACAGTTCCATTACCCCAGGTTCACTTGTGGTGCTCCTTTAAAACCACCCTCACCCCTCACACCTCTCTCCCTACAGCCAGTCTGTTTTCCACCTCTGTAATTTTCTTATTTCAAGAACATTATGTAAGTGAAATCATATAGTATCTTACCTTCTATAATTTTACTCAGCTAATTCTCTGATGATTCATCCAGGTGGTTATGTGTATCAGTAATTTATTCTTTTTAATTGTCAAGTAGTACTCCATGGTGTGGATGCACCACACTTTGTTCAACCATTCTCCCATAGCCAGACATTTGACCATACACATAAAACTGCTAAAACATCCATGTACAGGTTTTTGTTTGAACATAGATTTTCATTTCTCTGGAATAAATGTCCAAGAGTGCAATTTTTCGGTGGTGTGGAAATTGCATGTTTGTTTTTATGAGAAACTGCTAAAATATTTTCCATAGTAGGTGTACTATATTATATTTCCACCACTAAACTGTGAATGATCCAGTTTTTCTGCATCCTCTTCAGCCTTTGGGGCCGTCACTCTTTTGTACTTTAACCATTCTCAAGGGGTATAGTGGTATCTCATTGTAGTTTTAATTTTCATTCCCCTAATATTTAAGGGTGTCGACGTTTTTTCATGTTATGATTTGCCATCTGTATATCTTCTCCAGTGAAATGTCTGTTGCCCATTTTCTGATTGAACTGTGTATATATATTTTTAAAGATTTTATTCAGTTATTTGACAGAGAGATACACAGGGAGAGAGGAAACACAAGCAGGGGGAGTGGGAGAGGAAGAAGCAAGCTTCCCCAGCAGGGAACCCAATGCGGGGCTTGATCCCAGGACCCGGGGATCATGACCTGAGCCAAAGGCAGACGCTTAACCACTGAGCCACCCAGGCACCCCTAAACTGTTTATATTTTTATTATCGGGTTTTCAGAGTTCTTTACGTATTTTAGCTACAAGTTCTTTGTCAGATATGTGGTTAGCAAATACTTTCTCAAGCACATAAATTTTATAAAAATGAAAATTAGGAGACATGATACATAATTAAATTATTTCCTCCAGGAAATATCGTATCTAATCAGTACTTGTGAGTTTGAAGAGAAATACAGAAAATCATTGGGAATCTCATAAAATCTCAGGGTTAGAAAGAATGATAAAGAGTATCTTAAGGGTGGGAAATTCCTACCACTTTATTCCCAAGTTTAATTTCTTTGTGGCCCAGTGACTAAAAGCAACAAACTCCTATGAAAACGTTTTTCTCCATCCCATTTCTATGCTTGATATAACCTCAGGAGGTGGCTCTTTTTCACTGTTTACTATATTTAATGGTTATATTACTTCTGGGTTCATAGAATACCCTAAGTCCAGAGAGAGTAATACTTCCAAAAATTTTCCTGTGACACAATGTAAATATTACTGGTCCAAAAAAAAAAAAAAAATATTGGTTATAATGTATTCTGACTTTACTTGCTATAATCATTAAAAATAACCCAACCTGCAATTTTCCATCAGCTAAAATTTTAAGATGGCATACTGGCTGATTCATAAATTGAATTTAAGTTCATTCTATGTTAAAATCCTGTAACACTTAAAATATAATTCAAAATTAATCTTTCTTCAGATGTTATTGTGAAACAACATTGACTTAAAGGAACAAAAAAGCAAATATGAAATGCCTGTTGTCCGACTGAAAGAGAGCTTCCTCTTTACTTTTTGATGGAGAATTCATGCATGAGGAGATCATTGAACACACTACTTAAGCCTTTCTGTCATTGTTTTTGACATTCTAATTCATACCTCCTTTACATAAATGATAGGCTAAAGAAAAATTATATATGGCATAAAAATGCAGTTTATATAGAACAAGGTTAATATTTTGCTTATTTAACACTACTCAGGTGAGAAATGGCATGGCATACATTTGTTTTAGATTTATATGCTTACATCTTATTTATATGAGTAATGCTTTAAGCAGATTTGGCACATAAATGCCAGTGGATGATTTTAGAGTGTGTGTATGTATATATAAAATTTATTAGGGTGGAAACAGCACTATATTTGTAAATAATTGGCATAAAATGTCTGAACACTGAGGCACGTTAACATAAATGTGAGTCAAAAAAAAGTAGCAGAAGTCCAAGGCAACTTCAGAATACAATAGAAAACAATTTTTTTTAAGTATTTGAAAATTGAATTGTTCTTGGAGGTGGGAACAGGCACCTGTGCTACCTGATGACTAAAAACCAGAAACTTTCCAGAACTAAGAAAAAATAATGGTAGTGTGCCATCTAGAGGCAATGAGGACATTTTTAATAGTTCGATATATTTAAACGGAACTATTCCCTAGACTGGAGACCCATAGGCATGAAAGATCTTCCCTGCAATTCCAACTTCTTGCAATTTAAAAAGGGGGGATTTTTTTTTCTTTTGAGAAAGATAAAAAAGTCAATCTTCGGTTAGCTGTCAGGAAGTGAACCTATTCTAATACGTGGCAAGCACAGAAAGAAAGTTGTTGCAGGCTAAAGGCCAAATTTTATGGTGTGTTTTTTTGTATCAAGCAAAATTCAGTAAAAATAAAAACATGCAGAATCAGACATTCGTGTGGAATTGAGTTTGTAGATATAGCTGATCTTGCTTAAGTTGAACAAGGGTGGAGAGAAAGTACAGGCTGGAGAAGAGCCACTATGATTGTCAAGCATTATTTTATATTTTCATTTAAAATGGGAATGAGTTTTTTTTCCCCAAAGACATCTCTGAATAAGCACTCTCCAAATGCTCTTAAGATATAATTTTACAAGACAGAATGCTTTGAAAATATCAATTTTTAGTTTCATATTTCCAAAACAACAACAAAAAAATAAGAAACACCCATTTTTCACTATATTTGTTCCTGGGTTTTTTTTTGAAATTGTGTCAATTACTCAAATCAAATAAAGGAAATAGCCTGACATAGAAAAATGGGATAAAATTTAATTCGAGGTGTGACAGTCTAACAAATATGCAAAGTTTATGTTTTTCCACATCTACTACTTCTCACCACTAACAGCATTCTGTACCCTAGACCAGAATACACGACGTGTTTGTATTTCACACAAACTTGACAATTATACAGTGACAAAACACCTACATGGGGACATCTAGTGTGTCACCATTCTCAAAGAAATTCTAGGAGTAGTGTTTTTTGCTAAAAATTATCATTCTGGGCAATGAATTTATATATATAACATAAAAGCTATAAAACTTTTAGAAAAAAAGAAAAACAAGGAGAAAATCTTTAGAACTTAGAACTAAACAAAGAGTTCTTAGATTTGGCATAAAAACACTGTCCATGAAAAGACATACTGATGAATTAGACATCAAAATTAAAAGTTTTATTCTGCCGATGAAAATACAAAAGATAAGCTACAAACTAGGAAATATATTTGCAAATATCTATCACTAGTCTGTAGAATATGTAAGGAGTTATCAAAACTCAACAATTAAAGAACCTAATTAATCTAATTAGAAAATAAATAATAGACATTTCCCTAAGAGGATTTGCAGATAGCAAACAAACACATGAAAAATATTGAACATTATTAGAGTTTAGGGAAATTAAAAACTACAATGGGGTAATACTACACAACCATCAGAAGGCTGAAATAAAAAGAATGACAACAATATATGCCAAAAAGATATAGAAAAACTGTCTCTCATACTTTTCTGGTAGGAATGTCAAATGGTACAGCCATTCTGGATAATATTTTGGTAGTTTCTCTGGTAGAAAAATGAACATGCAATTAGCATAAAATCCAGCAATTGAGATCTTGGGCATTTACTGCAGAAAAATGAAAACTTATTCTTAGGCAAAAACTTACTCTCATAGCAGTTTTATTTGTGATAGATGAAACTGGAAACTACCCAATGTCTGCCAATGGGTGTAATTAAACAAATCATGTACATCCATACCATGGAATACTACTCAGCAATAAAAAGGCATGGACTGTTGACATATGCAACTGGGATAGATCTCAAGGGATTTACCTGAGTGAAAAAAACCCAACCCCAAAGGTTACACTCTATTCGATTCCATATATA
The DNA here is from genome assembly GCA_028534135.1 of Potos flavus. Classification (NCBI taxonomy): domain Eukaryota; kingdom Metazoa; phylum Chordata; class Mammalia; order Carnivora; family Procyonidae; genus Potos; species Potos flavus. Next base: position 57,562,531 of record CM052899.1, read on the forward strand.
CAACAGCCTTGAAATTACAAAGTTATAGAGAAAAGATTGCTGGTTATCATGAATTAGGGAGTGAGCTGGAGGAGTAGAGGTGGGTGAGGAGGAAGATAGTTATGGCAACCAAAGGACAACACAAGAAATTGTTATAGAGATGGAACTATTCTCTATTTTAACTATGGTACTAGTTATATGCATCTACATTGATAAAATTACATAGAACCAAAAGAAACACACACAAATGAATACATGTAAAACATGAAATCTGAATCAGTTCTGAGGATTGTACCCGTGTCAATCTTCTACCTGTGCTATTATACCATAGTTATGCAACACCACTACCATTGGAAAAACTGGATGAGACATACATGAGATCTCCCTGCATTATTTCTTATATTTGAATCTACAGTTATCTCAAAATTTAAAAGGTTAATTATTTAAAAAAAAAAACCTGAATCAATAATTAAAGTAGTTAATAAACATTATTTAATAAAATAACAAAATATTTAAAATATGAAGTTAACTCTTTTTTTTTTCAGATTTAAGTTCTAGTTAGTTAACACACAGCGAAATATTGGTTTCAGGAATGGAATTCAGAGATTCATACAATACCCAGTGCTCATCATAATACATGCCCTCCTTAATGCCTACCATCCATGTCACCTGTCTCCCACCCACCTCCCTCCATCAACCCTCAGTTTGTTCTCTATCCTTAAGAGTCTCTTATGGTTTATTTCCCTCTCTCTCTTTACCTCTCCCCAATATGTTCATCTGTTTTGTTTCTTAATTCCACATATGAAAGAAATCATATGGTATTTGTCTTTTTCTGACTGACTCATTTTGAATATGAAGCTAATTCTACTTTTCTTATGAAATGTGAAGGAGTTGAGTGGAAAAAAATGTAGCAAGACTATATGTAACCTATAGTGAGTATATATGTATATATATCTCCAGTATCATTGTTTATTAAACCTTGAAGAGATTTACTCATGGAAATTCTAAGGACTAATTTCCTCTACTTTTCTGTTTTTGTTGTTTGAAGGATTACTAAAATGGGACAAAATATTAATAACCCATACAGTAGAGAGGAAGAGACCTTGTATGCAACAAAGACTTAACTAGCAAGCCTAAGCTGGGATAGCTAAATATACTTAGAAAGGTAGGTCTATTTGCAAGGTCAGCCCTTGGCTGGCATCTGGTAACTTGGATTACAAGTGTCACCACCATTCTGTAGCAGACCAGGGTGCATACTGTGTCTGAAAACCTGCTTTACTTCTAAGACTCTAGAATTTGGGTACATTCCAGGCAGAGGGTGCCTATGTGACCAGCCACCCCCTAAAAATCCTGGGCACTGAACCTCTAAGCGGCTTCCTCGGAAGACAGCATTTCACATGTGTTGTCACCACTCATTGCTCGGAATTAAGCATATTCTGTGTGACTCTACTGAGAGAGGATCCTTGGAAGCTTGTGGTTTCCTCTGGACTTTGCCCCGCGACCTTTCCTCTGCTGATTTTGCTTTGGAGCCTCTTGCTGTAATAGATCTTACCATGAGTATGGCTAAATGCTGAGTCCTGTGAGTCCTTCTAGTGAATCACTGAACCTATGGCAATCTTGGGGAACTCTGACATTGGATAATTTTTTTAAAACCTGGATAATCTGCCTAATCATAGTTGAGAGCTAAATAAAGTTTGTTAATAAACCAGATTTTCTTATGCTTAAAATATTTCCATGTAGAAAAATAACCTGTTGGAAAATATATCAACATTCGTGAGCTTTTTTTTTTTTTAAGAGGCCATATTACAGATAACCAGTTTGGGGAGAATGCCACAATAGGACAAATCCATATAAAGAGAGGGGGTACACTGCCCTATGATCTATAGTTCTCAATCCAATAGGGTACTCTTCCAGTTTCCAATTTACTAATCTGAGATGACACCACTGGGAAAATCTACATCAACATTAAAAATGTGTTTGTGTAAATCTTACCAAGGCTGGCTAGGGATTAAATGAAAGCCTCTGTATGAATCTCAAAATAGCTGTGCCAACTTTTAAGTTCACACACAGGGATGCTACTTTATTACTTAAGCACTTGGATAAACCCAATCTTTCATACATATCAAACCTTCCTTTCAAGCACCTTCCTTTGACCATCTCTCTTCTTATCTCCAGGTAGCATGAACTTCACAGTCAGAAACATTTTGTGAAAAAAGAAGAGCAAAATACATTTCAAAATATACGGAACTGCGGGAACAAATGAATTTTTTTCTTTATGGTTAGTCAATTAAGATAAGTATAGGATAAAAAGGAGAAAATACACAAATCCTGGTGATCTGATATACAAAAGGAATGTAAGGAAAACTTGACGCATACATTTACCTCATGCCTATCCCAAATTTTCAGGAAAATGACAAATATATTCAAGAATAAGTCCAAAACTGTGTTGGAAAAACAAGGGGGGGTGTTACCAGCAGATGAAAATGAGCAGTGGAGAAAGAAATCTGCATCACAACAAAGGGAAAGAAAGGGGCTTATAGAGATGCTTTCTGATAATTTTGGAAAATACTTGGGTGAGAGGTGACCCAAACCCATGTGCATAGTCTTCTTTACTCCTGGTGCTCCATGGTAGGAAAGCTCAGAAGGCTGGATTCTTCAGTCGAGCTCTCACAACAATGAAACAAGCATTTTGTTTTCTATTTAAATTTTATATATTCCTCCACTAGTTCAAAACCTACAGAAAGAATCACCGTGGTTAGTTATTACATGGAGATTCTCCTTTGTTTTACACAGTGCCTGGCACAGTGTTACACTTACAAGAGAAGTTTAGTAAATGGGAAATGATAGACAGAATGAACTTGAATTCTTTTGTCAATACTTCAAAAATGGGCACCATTTAAATTTCATGTGGTCACTTCTCAATATACATAGGTAGCCAGACTGTGGCTTATAAAAGATGTTTCTAAGTTATTTTAAACACATTAATCATGTAAAAAAAGAAATTACTTTTTAAAATGAAGTAATTTTCTTAATCACAAAGTATGGTTAATATTAATGGTATAATTACCATTGTATTTTCCATATAATTCTAATGAAAGTTGTTTTACATATGATACAATTTCAAACAGGCACAAACTCTTAGCAAAGAAAAATGTATTTCTTCCTTTCCCTCTCCCTTTTTTCTTTCTTTCTTTTTCGTCTTTTTGAGTAAGTCCTCCAACAAACATTTTAGCACCTTCTGTATGGCAGACCCTGTTCTAGGCACTGGAAAATATCATGAAAAAAGACATAATATCTCTGCTTCAGGGGAGCTTACATTCTAGAGGAAGGTATTTTGATTAGCATTAGATTTGGCCTTAAGTGGCAAAAAATGAGAAATTTGAAGAAAAAGAAACTTGTAATATGTGTTTGGAGTTCAGGATCAGTTACAGTGGCTCCGGGATTATCAAACCGGTTTATCAAGTACAGTCATTCAGGTTCTGCACTGCACAATTCTAAAGAGTATTATTCAAATCCTAGATATTATAGATTTTTATTAACAATTTTACAAAAATGGAAGCAAACTGCTTAACTGAGGAACAACTTTTTTCTATTTCACACCATCTAGGTAGTGAAGGTACCTCAACACCCTCATCTTAAAGCTTCCACTTTGTGATACTTAATCCAGCTCCACAATTCAGCCCATAGGAGAGAACAGGACATACTTCCTCCCTTTAAGGGCACTTTTTACAAGTTCCACATTTTCCTTGTGCTCATATATCATTATCAGAACCTAGAAACCCTACCAAATCTACCTGCAAAAGAGACTAGAAATGTGCTTTGTTCCCAGTTGCCATGTATCTAACTAAAGATAAGAAGGTTTTCTGGTTCTTGTCAAAATGTGAACTAGAATAGCTGCTACTGTCTCTCCAAAAATAAGCCATGAAGGAACTGTACATACTCGTATGCCTATACAGAATAAACAGACGAGTTTTTTTTTTTTTTTTTAAGATTTTATTTATTTGACAGAGAGAAAGAGATCACAAGTAGGCAGAGAGGCAGGCAGAGGCAGAGGGGGAAGCAGGTTCCCTGCTGAGCAGAGAGCCCGATGTGGGGCTTGATCCCAGGACCCTGAGATCATGACCTGAGCCAAAGGCAGAGGCTTTAACCCACTGAGCCACCCAGGCACCCCAACAGTCGAGTTTTTAAAATTGCATTTGATACTGTGCACTGGGGAGATCTTTATTTCTCTGTGTTGCCTATAGGATCTTGCATAGTAATATGCAAAATATAAACACTTAAACAACATTTAATGAAAGATTGACCAAATCTACTTCCTACCATACCATACTAGAAAGAAAGAGAAAAATTATCCTGCCTGATAATTCTCTGTACTCTTGAAGATTGACATCAAGTCACCTCTCAAATTTATCTTCTAAACCAACTAATCCACATTCCCTTATCTTTCCTTATTGATTCAGAGGCAGAAATCTTAATTATCTTCTAAGCATTACTATAGATAGACTCTTTCCACCTTGACTAAATAAACGAATTTGATAAACCCAAAAGGCAATTACTGCATATCATAGATTACCAGCTTCCACCACCTGTCTCCGAAGGACCAATATTCTGTAGGCATTTCTCAGCAATGAATACCTATGGATGGTGGTTGTATTATCATAGTTTTAAGGAGCATATATGTTCGACGAAGGTTTCTGCTGAATTCTTCCTAGAATTTGTTTACTTTCGTTTTTTAGTGTCTTAAAACAAGGTGTCCTTTTCCGACCAGAGGTTGTAGTGCTTTGTCCGAGCTCCCTATAACAAGCTGATAGGCAAGTTTCAAAGCCCCTGAGAAACCTACAGCTTATACATTTCTATTTCCATTTATTCTTTTACTGCACTTGACTATGGAATTCCGTCTTTCTGATAACTCTTCTCTCTGCACTTGGCTAATAGCTAATTTAGCAAGACCTAACTCTGTGAAGGGAATTAAGTGATCTGGAAAGCTACTTAGCCCCTTGAGTTTGTTGGAGTACTCAACCATGAGAGAGGTACATTTTCATGGCGGGGAGGGGAGGGGGGGTGGTGGGGAACTATGCAAGGTGACAGAATAGAGCCCAGGATTCCTTAACATTTTTTTGGTTGAGCAGATTTGAAAGAGAATTTTGGTGATAAAACACACGTTTTAATTTGAAAAGCCCTTTAAGCCTGCATTCTTGCAGTCATTATTTATTCATTCATTCATTTTATGAATCTCAGTGGTATGCCAGGCATTCCACTAGGCTCTGGGGATATTGTGATAAACAGGAGGCCTTTGCCATCATAGATGTTAAATAAAATTTCCAATCATTCTTAACCTACTTAATCTTTATAATATGAAATACTACTTTAGTTTAAGATAGATTGTATGCTTTGGTCTGTAAACTGTTGATTGACCTTGATTTCCTGCAAAATACAAATCTGTACAATTCAAAGATGTTTTTTTCTTCCCTCTGGGTCACTCATGGCCTTAGGTAAAATAATGTATATAAAGCCAAAAATATGAAAATTCCAACAGAAGTATAAACAGGATCTTAATTTATCACTTACTTTTTCTACACACACACACATTTCACACACCTAACACAGTCTCTTACCTTTAGAGCTTCCCATTTTGTTAAACACATGTAAAAGGCATAGTTTGACTATAAATACATCATTTGAATTAATTACTTATGTTCAATGGAAACACTATATCAGATTATGATACAATAGCTAGTAGATTGGTTAAAGAAATCATGTGAAATCTCAGGAATGTGTGTGCTGAAACACAGACAAGAAAAGTAATGTTGAATAAAGAGAGTTTAGTTCATTAAGCAAAATTATCCAAAAACCAATAAAAATAGAGATAAGGATACATATTAAACCATAAATACTTAAAAGGTCACTTACAACCTTTCTAATCCTGTCCTTTACATTGAAAACTCACCTGCTGTTATAAACTCTCATTTACAAAGTTGCCTTTTGAATTGTTGTTACCTACTTTTCTCATTAACTATAAGAAACTCTTATTCACATATTTAAATTGAATTTCTTTTAAAATTTCCCTACCAACAAGTTTACATAAACACTTGACTTCAGCAAATAATGTCAAATTGCAGTGTCATACTGTTCGACTCCAGAGCAGTCAAATAATATCAATTTAAGGTTATTGTTTTTAAATCTGTTTTCATTGCTTCCTGCTCACCTATTACATCAACAATTTATTCTAAATGGTTGCTTTCAGGCAATAGGTTTTCTTCTCATTTAGTCTTCATGAAAATAATTTAATACACCAAGACACTGGAAATTCAAAGACTTATGAAAAAATAACACCGTAACAAAGAAATATGTTTATAATAGACAATCTAAAGCCAGACTGCTTGGGTGGAATCCTACCTTCTCTATTTAAAAGCAAGTTTCTTGGCCTCACCATGCTTCTGTTTCCTCATCTGCAAAAACAGAAATAATAGAAATATATACTTCACAGTGGTATTACAAGGATTGAAGGAGATATTTTTTTTTATTAACATATAATGTATTATTTGTTTCAGGGGTAGAGGTCTGTGATTCATCAGTCTTACACAATTCACAGCACTCACCATAGCACATGCCCTCCCCAATGTCCATCACTCAGTCACCCCACCCTTCCCACCCCTCTCCATTCCAGCAACCCTCAGTTTGTTTCCTGAGATTAAGAATCTCTTAATGGTTTGTCTCCCTCACTGGTTTCATCTTGTTTCATTTTTCTCTCCCTTCCTCTATGATCCTCTGCCTTATTTCTGAATGAGATAATATTTTTAAAGCACTTAAAATAGTGCCTCACAGAGGGACGCCTGGGTGGCTCAGTCAGTTAAGCACCAGACTCTTGATTTCGGCTCAGGTCATGATTCTGGGTGGTGAGATGGGTGCCACACCCAACTCCATGCTTAGCATGGACTCTGCTTGAGAGCTTCTCTCTCCCTTTGCCCCTTCCTCCCGCCAAAACAAAATAAGAAAAACAAAATAGTGCCTCGCATAAAAGTAAAGTGCTCTATGTTTGTTAACAAAATAGAGTTAAATTAATAAATAAATTTAAACTGTGTAGCATTACCTTCATTCCCTTTACCTACACTCTAAGTACACACAATCACTATGGTAGTGCTGTGAAATGTGTAAGCCTGATGATTCACAGACATGTACCCTGGGGCAAATAATATATATTAATAAAAAAAAATAAGTATACATAATCAGAGGAGTGTTTCACAAAACAAACAACAAAAAACAAAACAAACAAACAAAAACCCCAAGAAGTTCACTAACAATCTATATTAGTGAAATCTATATTAGCTAAATGGTAAGCAGTGTTTCCTCAAAGTATGCACCACGGATTAATGGTGATCAATAGAATTCTACAAGTAAGTGGTATACAGACTATTTGTTGGTTCTATGTAAAAGTGTTATTGAAATTTTTTTGTTATAATATTTTATTGACAAATTTTACTGACAGTCATTTAACAGATTAAAATGAAAGAATCATTACATATCCTAATATGTTCTTAAACTCTGTTTTAGGTGTACATCTCTTACTGTGGTCAGTTTCTTTTTCTCAGCCAAGACTGGGTCTCCATAATTGTGTTCATTTTGATTAATACATTGTCATATTATCTGCATCTTATTAAATGTGTTTTTAAATAGACATTTTCTGTTATTATTGGGTGGCAATATAGATTTTGCCTGCAGAAAGTGTGTAAGTGCTTCAAGGCACTTCGTTGAAGCATAGAAAGAGCTATGAAAGTAACCGCTTAAATGCTAGAGTATAGAATAATGACATAAATGTAAATAGTAAACAACATTCCAGTGAAAATATACAAAGTGAATCTCACTGGATAAGGGCAAATGAATCTATATGATGATGTCTCACCACCAATGGGGAAAAGATGAGTCTTTCCAACCAAGACTAGTACAGAACAATACTCTCCCTTACAAAGTTGGTTATTTAGTTGCTCATGACAGAAGAGTGACTCTAATTATGAAGGCAACGTTCAAAGTTGAACATCTTAGACAAAAATAGGCAGGAATCACACAATTGCTGAGAGACTGTAAAAGCAGCTACAAAGTTAATGGCAAAGATTAAAGTCAGAAGAAAAACAAACCAAGTTATTGGCAAAATTCCTTCTTAGAGTGACGGTACTGAATGGCAAGATGACAGGATGACAAAAGTGTATAATTTGAAAAAGCAAGTATTATTCCCTGTGCATGTCAGAAGAAATTCCACTCCAGAGTTGGATAAAGCCACCAATGGGCAGAGTTTGAATCATCTCTTCACATGTACATTAGGAATTTACAAGAAAAATTGCTGGCTTTTTTTTCTGTTGCTGAAAAACTCATGATATAGTAGAAAAGATATTTTTGCATTAATTAACAATTTCTTTGTGCACCAAAATATAGACTAGAAAAAGAAAAATATATATTGTGATTGGTACTAACACAGGAGCAACTCTGAATGCAGCAATAAAGAGTGTAGTTACTCAAATTAAAATTTTTTTCTTTAATGCCAATTACCACACTCTATTAATCATAGAGAACAGTTGGCATTGCCTCCTGATCTTGATTCAACATCGAAGGAAATTGTGAAAAATGTGAATGTTATTATATTGTACCTCTGAGCATAAGTATTTTGAGGCTGCCCAATAAAAAAATAAAAACTAGGCAATAATATGAGATCCTGCTTTTCCTGTTAAAGTACGCTGGCAATTAAAAGAAAAGGTGTGCATCGAGGATAGAGAATGAGGAATAAAACAGTTCTTCACCACCCTGTTAATGCCAGGATACGTATATCAGTGATGAATTCCCTTGAATAGCCTAAAAGCTGTCACTCCAGAGTAGGAAATAATTCATAATTTTGAGACTGGAATATGCTAGAAAGACTGCACCATAAAGAAAAATAATTACTTACTCATTAGAGAAAGTAACCAATGGCATGTTACTAGGCATATTTTTAAATAACTTCAAAATGCTTCAAAGAACATGAAGAAATACTTTCCAGAGCCAAATCCATTAAAGTATGGGTAATGAAGCACTTTAATATTCCCTTCTAGGTTAAAAAGCATTCAGTGCTCCAGGCAAGACACTCATTGTTTGTCATTAAGCATAGAACTGAAAGTGTCCATCCAGGGTATCTAAAAAATTTGACTCCATCAATTTCTATCACAAATAAGGTTTTCTAATTTTGTAGCAATAACTATATGTGGTAGATTGATTTATTGACCACAGTACTTTACCCCTCTCTGAATCCAACCCCCTGGTCATGGCCTTCTTGTTGGGCGAGAAGAATGGATAATATATTCTTTGCCCTTCACATTGGGCTTAACCATGGCACTTGTTTGGGTCAATGACATATCAGCAAACATGAAACAAGGGGAACATGATATGCACTTATCCAAGTTGTGCATTCTTTTCTGCCTCTCTGCCATCATCACAAGGAGAGCACAGTACATTAACATGCTGTTCCAAGGAGGATGAGGGACACATGCAGCTGAGTCAACCCTGCTGACCCAGGAAGATAAAGCACCTGAAGTAGATCCATATGTACAAACTGGTGAGCAAAAGGAAGATTCACTTTGGTATTCACTGAGATTTTCTGATTGCTATGCACTGTTGTTGTAGAAATAGTTCACTAATAAAAATGTGCAAAAGGAACATCTTTCAACCGAGGTTATACCTCACCAAGCACAAGTGGATATTTTCGTTGAAAAACTAAAAACAATATAATTCCTCTGATTACAAAAATTATTATTACCATCAATACTTTTAATTTGACCTTATCTTATTGTTTCCTAAGTATGATAAAATTTTCAGTTTACCTTGTATTTCACATATGTGCAGAAAGTCTATTAAGTAGTACCTAATTGCCCAAAGAATGTAAAACACTGAATTAACAGGTTATGTCAAGTATTAACTTTAGAAAGTGTAAAAGTCAAGTACCTTGAACTGCTAAGTTAGCAGATTTTTTTTCCCCCAGACATACACACAGAGTATTACCTTAAATAGTTAGGAGAAATAAAATTCCAAGATTTGTCCTGTACATATATTATCCTTGTTTAATATAGTGTGTTAATTTTATTTGTACATAAATACCTATTTTTACATAAAACGTAGCCTGAACAATTCAGAATGACTCCTTGGAAATCAAACAAGCAATCAGATTCCATTCCTGTAACAGCCACTAGGGCAAAGCTTTTCTTATTTTTCCAGTATCTGTTCTCTAGAGCTAAGAACATAATTGAATTTATTCTCTCCACCACATGAGCCAAATTGGCTTTGATGGTTCAGATATTTTATTGAAGGCACTTGATGTGACCATATGGGATATCAAAAATCACTAGAGTAACAGTAGACATTTCAGACACTTTATATTTGCTGTATTTTCACATAATTCCTGTTGTATTTAGAATCATGGTTCATTTTCAGGAGGCTTAATTGTTTTATAAAGATTTATGTAAAATCCAGAGACCATAAAATTGTTCTTCAGAGTTTATTGAGTTTATATATATATATATTTATTATGACTTAATCTTAGGAAAAGAAATAGGAATAAGAACTGGTGCTTAAAATCTTCAAAATCTTTATTGCGTAAAAATCCCAAAATATATTTTATAGCTAAGATAAAAGTTAACATTTTAAATGGTATAAAGTCTAACATGTGTTCTAGAAAAAAATATCACTCAAAGTCTGACATATCTTTCATTAAAAGTTGATAATTCATCCTCAGAATTCATCCAACTATAACCATGACCCTGACTTAAACCTAATAGACTCATTGCTACTGTTCTTGGAGGCCCTCATGGTGACGTTTTTAATCCATACAAGAGGGCAAAACGCTCAGGACAATTCAAATTTAAAAAAAAAATTTTTTTTAAAGATTTTATTCATTTATTTTGACAGAGAGAGAGATCACAAGTAGGCAGAGAGGCAGACAGAGAAAGAGGTGGAAGCAGGCTCCCTGCTAAGCAGAGAGCCTGATGTGGTACTCGATCCCAGGACCCTGAGATCACGACCTGAGCTGAAGGCAGAGGCTCAACCCACGGAGCCACCCAGATGTCCCCCAAAATTTTTATACTATAGCATATATTAGCAAGTTCAGAAGACATTTAAGATCGATTCATGATTCTTTGTTCATCTAATATTCATAATATAAAAAATGTGTCTTACATTTATATATACTCCATATATATTCCTACATGTCTTATATATGTATATGTAAATGTGTCTTACATATATATATTCTATATATGGAATATATATCTATATATGTAATATGTATGCATATATATATGTAATATATATACATCTAATATATAGACATATATATATTCCTACCAGGTATATGACACATGATATATATATTTGGTATAAGACTGGTAAGTAAATAGGTACATTCATCAAGAGATTTTTTTTGAATCCTATGTACAAGGCACTTTCCCAAGCCCTTTACATTCCCCAAAATTTACGAACTAGTTTATTATCCCCACCATTACACAAACAAGGAAACTGATTTCCTGAAAGGAAAATTCTCCCACCCTCAGAGATCTCATGAATAAACATTCAGACAGTCTGACTTAAGAAACTATGCTCTTCTGTGTTATGCTATGATGTCTAAAAAACAAGAACACAAATATTGATAATAACTATGTGATGTGTTAGGCACAGTTCTGAGTGTAGTAACATGCTTTAATCTTCAGAGTGAGAACAGTTATTATCCTGTTTCATAGATGAGAAAACCAAGGTAGAGAGCTTAAATAACTTACCCAAACTCACACAGAAAGATGATGTCTGGACATTAGTCTGTGTTTTTCTCTTGTGTTTTTCCTCCTATATTTTTGCCCTCCCCTTTTTCCCGGATAAAGCAGTTTGTCCTTAATATGCCCCTACTTATTGGTTTATATTACAGGTGGAAAAATAGAATAACCCTGATGAGACATGGGGACTTTTTAGTTTTGTTATGTTTTGTTTTGTTTGTTTTGCTTTCAAAAGTTAACCCCAATAAGAGGGTTATGCCATGTACTTCCTAAGGTACTAAGGAGAAAGACAAGAAAAGATGAAGGCAATGGAGCTTTCACAATTAGGAAAATAATAGAGGACTATGGGTTCCCTGAGAAGAGAAAAGCATCATTCCATTCCCACTCAGGGTCCTCAGGTAGTCACGGATACTCAGAGGGAAAAGAAACAGCTGTGTGACCCACTAAAGGACCGCAGCGAAGGCTGGACTGAGGCCTCAGGACACTCAGCTCTGACAAATGTACCCACTCATTCCCCAACACTTCAGAGCTTCTCCCTTTCATGGAACAGCTTGGACAATCAGTAGTGACAACTCTGGTGGAAAGCATAGAGAGCCACCCCCCATAGTACTACTCTAAGCACAAACTCTAGTAACATGTCACATGATTAGGGTGGGGAGAAAGAAAGAACCAATAAGAACCAACCTTGCATTTCTTGCCATGTGAAGTTGGATTGACTTTAGTTTTAGAAAAAGCACATAATGTAATATGACTGGCCCCACGGGGCTTCTGGAGGAGAGAACATATCCCTGCTGCACATAAAGTATAAGCACTTGAGAAACTGTCCTAAGTGTTCCATCACATGGGTCCAAGGAAAAGTGTCTTTTCTAACCGAGACTCACTAACACACATTCTTATTTTGGCCTACATTTCAAAAAAGTTTGTATAAATCCACTTGTTAATTCAGGTATAGAATGATTTCTAATTTTCCAAAATGCTCATGTTTATCCTCCCTAATACCATATCAAGGGAAAGAGTTTGAATTGTAGTCAGTCTTTTCAGGAAACCATTTTGTCAAAATACAAATTCCTCCTTTTGAAGCAAAGGCTCGCGAACAATTGTACAGGAATTCTGGATGTTAGTCTGAATGTGTAATAGCATAATAGACTAGAGTTTTTATTTTAATGGACTACAGAAATGATAAAAATGTTGAGATTCCAGCTGTATTATCTAGAGGAATAAACTCCCACAAAAACTGAGAAAGCACTCTTTTGTAACTTTGCCCCTGACATACTCGAAATTGATCTATCTATAATTATCTTCTCCTTTCTCCTAAGCAAAACATTATCAAAATGCCAAAATAGGAAGAAAAAAAAATCTGATACTCTTGCTTCTGGGTAGAGTTCTTTAAAATTATGTACAGTTTTTAAAATGATAGACAGATTATGCACACCACCAGAGCATAATATATGATAGGGATAAATGCTTCTTTGTTTACTTGTTGAAGATTTTTCTCCATGACAAGGCAGAGCTGTCAAGACTTCAGCACAACTCTGTGTTTTTTTTTTGGCAGGAAAAACAATTACACTCTGAGGTTTGCTGACTCCTTTCCAAATATAGCTTCCTTTTCCACAAAGGCATCTGACAGACTGTAGGAACTCTAACCAAACTGAAAACCAAGAAGGCACCTCTCATTTCTAGAAAAGGTATGTCAAGTCATCAAATTCTGCAGGAGGAAGCTTGCACTCTCAGTTAAAGAGATGCTTTGACACTCATAATACGGGGTTTTTAAGGGCCTAAAAGACACAATGGGTTCTATTATACTCATAGATCCATAAACAAATGTTTTATTATTTTTTAAAAGATTTCATTTATTTATTTGACAGAGAGAGAGAGAGATCACAAGTAGGCAGAGAGGCAGGCAGAGAGAGTGGGGGAAGCAGGCTCCCCGCTGAGCAGAGAGCCCGATTCGGGGCTTGATCCCAGGACCGTGAGATCATGACCTGAGCCGAAGGCACAGGCTTTAACCCACTGAGCCACCCAGGTGCCCCTGTTTTATTATTTTTTGCTAAGCAAAGATATACATGTCTAAGCCAAGATGACAAATCTCAGTTAAGGGGTGAATTTTGAAATACTTGCGGTACATTTGTTGTCACAGATCCATCAAAGACTGAAAGTTATTCTGTGGTGTGTGGCAACCCTCCCTAGTAATATTTATTTTGATAGTTTCTATTATGCAATGATGTCCTTATGTGTTGGATTTACTTTCAAGATAAAAGTTTAATTATCATTTAGGTGAGGGTTCAGAATCACGAATGCATGAGAGGGAGATAGTTCAGTTCAGGTTTAGGGGTTTTGTTTTTGGTTTTGTTTCTACATCCCTGCAGTAACCGATTGGAGTGACTTAGGCACTAAAAGTTAGGAAGAAGTGACTTGTTGCAGCAGTTAAGGAAAACTAGCTGAAGTCCGGCTCCTCACCACGACCAGCCACGCAAGATTGCAGTGAGAAAGAGGGGATTCTGGATGTTGCGTATGTCGTTTGCTTGATTGACTTTGGTTCAGTTTTGGTTTTAAGCTTCTTTGGTAGGGGTAAGATGAAATAAAAGAGAGGTTTTTAAATTCTACTGCAGATTCCTTCTCTATTATAAGCAAGCAGTTGAAGGTATAGTCCACTCAGAAATTTGAATAGTCTGAGTTTCTTCAATACCCTGCTGAAATGTAAGCCAATTGTATTTCTATGGCACCCATTCTGAGAGTTTTTCATTCTGTTTCAAAGCAAATGAATGAAAAGGTGGAATATGAAGAGGCTGGCCTTTGGTAGTTCAGGAGATCCTAACATTTGGAAAAAGAATATTATCTCCCCATTTTTAACTTACATCTTGTTTCCTGACTCTCAAATTGGATTTGAGTTGGCTTATAAGAAAATATATATTTATTATAAGTCTGTTAAAAAATATATATATATAACCCCAAACCATTAAATAGAGGTAGAAATAAACATGAAACTATGTAATCTACTGCAGTGACAATGCCCTAACATTGCATTTAGCTCTGAACTTTCCCTTAAGACAAAACAAACCTACCCTTAAGACAAAAATGGTAATGCAGTCAATTCTGTGTTTTATTTATTATTGATTGAAAAAAAGCATTGCAGTCCTTTAATAAAGAGAAATTTTACTTTATTTGAACTCCTAAAATTGATTTTATGAAGTCCCTACCTTTCAGGATTCTAGGAATGGCATCGTATATTAGCAACCTTATCATGGAATCAGGCTATTGACTTACAAAAGATTTAATAATCTCTTATACCATTTGAATATATTAGATTTTGGCATGAAAAGACAAAGAGAGATCAAAATTTATTTTGATTTTATTTATTTATTTATTTAAAAATAAATTTAAAGATTTATTTATCTTTATTTATTATCTTCATAAAATATCATAGATATTTGTATTCACCTACTTCATGGAATGGGATATACCTATTCCACAAGAAACGTGAAAACTATGCCTAAGACGCCCACATTTTTGCCATACTTTTCTTCCACAAAGAACGACCAGCCTTGAGCCATTTCATTGCCATTAAGTAAAATAAAATCTTTCATAGCGCTGGAATGAACAGTGATTTCAGAAGTAATGAAACATTGAACTCTTAGTCTATTCCACTATATTATGAGACCAAAATTATCATAGATAATCATGGATACCTCACCTTACAAAAAGGGTAGGATGTGGAGACATGAAAATGAAATAAAAGTTGTTTACTAAATGAAAACTTTTCAGCTACTAAAAAGAATGAAATAAAAATGGGTAAAAGAAAAAGCTCCAGGGGCTCTTGGGTGGCTCAGTCATTTAAGTGTCTGCCTTTGGCTCAGTTGTGATCCCAGCGTCCTGGGATCAAGTCCCATATCAGGCTCCACAGAGATCTTGCTTCTTCTCTCTCTGCCTGTTGCTCTGTCTGGTTGTACTCACTCTCTCTCTCTCTGTCAAATAAATAAATAAAATTCTTAAAAAGGAAGGAAGGAAGGGAGGAAGAGAGAAAGAAAGAGGAGAAGGAAGGAAGGAAGGAAGGAAGGAAGGAAGGAAGGGAGGGAGGGAGGGAGGAAGGAAGGAAGGAAGGAAGGAAAAGAAATAAAATGCTCCACCTGGTTTAATATTTAGACTCCTGAGAAATCTCTTAGCCGACTCTTGTGAAAGGGGGCCTCAGTACCCTTAAGTATGTCACCAACGGACAGCCCTGGCCTCTTTTGCTTACATCTTATGGAATGAAAGATGGAAAAAGTGTAAGCTATTGACTCCTCCCTCCTCACTTACTGGCGCTAAGATTCTGAATAAGTTATTTAACCTCTCAGTTTCCTCATCCATACAATGAGAGTGAAAACTAGCCCACCGAAATTGCTATAAATATTAGATAAAGAAATCACAGAATACACATTAGGGGCTCCACATATTTCCACTTTCTTGCCCTTTATTCCCTGATGTGGCTATTAAAAAAAGCCTGGAATATTCACTTTGAAGACCAATATTCTGAACTATCTTTCATGACAGATCATAAATCATTTTGTGGCATTTTTGCTGAACATAAAAATTTTTAAAAACTTCCCTGTTCTCATTTGAAAACTCAGTGGCTAAAGGAAGGATTACTTAACAGATGAAACCAGATAACTGATGAACAATTTGTAAAAACAAAATAAAGGAGTTCTTCATTAGATATCATACACGAAAATAATTTTTATAAGATGCACCCATAAAGAAAATCTCAAGTAATGAAAAAAACTCCTAAAAATTAATGAAATAGAAGAAATTCCAATTGATAGATTTGACTATATAAAATTGTCAACTTTTTTTAGGTAAAAAAACCACATAAGTAATTAAAATTAAATAAATTAAGAAAGATAAGCTTATATCGCAGCTTTGTATCTATCCTTAATACAAAGGCACTCACATACCAATAATAACAATATTAAAAACCATGTAAAACAATATGAAAGACATAAATGGATGAAAAAGACTGAGGTACTTTCCAGCATCATTTTCCACTCTTATTTCTCCCAGTATTATTATGTATCTCCCCTACCTCTTCGCAGATTTGTGCCTTAGGGGGAGCTGACTCTATTCCCAAATTCACAATGGACTCTCATTAGTCTGAGCACACCAAAAGCTAGTCCTGGTTCTTGGTGCCCTCTTTGTTTCAGGAGTGGTCATGTGGCCATAATTGGTCCAATCTGGGGAAAGGACTTAATGTATCATGGTTACAGGAGAAATTCTCTCAGTCTATCTTGCTGGATGTGAGCAAGAAAGCATCTAGCTTTGACAAAGAAGAGAGCCAATCTCAAGATGAGACTGACACTAAAATGTCAGGACACAGAGAAAGAATTTGTGTTCTTACTGATATTAAGTAGATGACCAAGCTACTGCAGAATTCATTCCACCTACAGACTTTCCTTTATATGAGACAGCAAATATTTTGAGATCATTAGTAAGTAAAAACATTATATGGGATGCCTGGGTGGCTCAGTTGGTTAAGCGTCTGCCTTCTGCTCAGGTCATGATCCTGGGATCCTGGGATCTAGCCCCACATGGGGCTCCCTGCTTAGTGGGGAGTCTGCTTCTCCCTCTCTCTCTCTGCCCCTTCCCTCTGCTCATGCTCTCTCTCTCACTGTCTTGCTTACGCTCTCTCTTTCTCAAATAAATAAATAAAATCTGAAAAACCCATTATACATTATATAGATATGAGCCATGATTATATTTACATGTTAATAATTTGGGGAAATAGTCAAAAATTTGCTCATAAGAGAATTTACAGTTTCATGTACTTTTATACTAAATCAAAGCTGAAAACAAATCAGTGAACATTTAACTTGAGAAGCTTAAAAAATTAATCTAAAAACAAAGAGAGTGTTGGAATGTTTCACGGCAAATTTTAATAGTGGTTAACTCTCATGAGGAAGTGACAGAAGTAACTATTAGCACTGAAAATAAATTAGCCTTGTCTATAATGTTTAATATATTTTAATAAGAGGTACTTGTGGGTTATTAGTATACTAAAAGTATAGTTTTAAAATGGGGCTACCGACTGAATGTTTATGTGTCCTCAAAATTCATATGCTGAAACCTAACCACCAATGTGGTGATATTTGGAGGTAGGGTCTTTGGGAGGTAATTAGGTCCTGAGGATGGAGCCCTCATAAATGGGATTAGTAATCTTACAAAAGAGACCTCAAGAGAAGTCCTTCATCCCTCCCACCAAATAGGAAAACAGCACAAAGACAGCCATCTATAGCCAGGAAGCAGGCAGACACTGAATCTATTGGCACCTTGATCTTGGATTTCCCAGGCTCTAGCACTATAAGGAATAAATTTCTATTGTTTATAAACAATAAAGAAGAAAGTAGCACACTTTCCTAATTAAATATAGAATTTCTGGAACCTCCAACATGGCTAAATCTCCTTTTCAGTCAAACTCGATGAAAATCCCATGCCAGCTGCTCACTGGACTTGCCAGATGCCATTGGTCTATGCCCTATTTTGCATTAGCCCACGATTCTTAAGCACCACAGCTACAGAAGATGTGGGTCTTGGTGATGCTAATATTTCTGTCCAGACTTTCTCCCTCTGTTTTTCCTAGAAGATCTAGGCAGAGTCCAAAATTAAGGTTATACAACAGAAAGCAATTCTTTCTTTTGAGATGGTGTCCAGGATACATGAATACAGATCATGAATTTCCTGGAGACTTCAAACCGTTATCATAAGGGTTCAAATCAATAGAGAAGAGAAATAAGACTGTCTGAGTTATTAGAGTAAGGCCTACATTCCAATTTAAATGGCATGATTGTGCTTTCGATATCTTCTGCAAATATATTTTCAGGCAGTGGTTTGTTGGTAAATGTTTAACAAGCTCTCCCCTCAAAAAAGAAAAAAAAAGTGTGCATATGTACATAGTACACAAGTTTATTATAAATTTTATTGATATCGACGTGTATCACACAATTTACCAATAATAACATAAAATACTAATATGTAAATCCCATATAGGCAATTGATTCTCAGAGAATATTTTCATTGATTTTTACCAAACTCTAATATTAGTAGCCAAATTTTGGATGCAAGTGATGAATGAGTACAGTTCCAACATTATGTTGGTTCATATTTTTATTTACATGAATAACTAGGATGAAAGTAAAACAAAGGCATGTGTTGGAGCTTCACTCATTTAATGATAATGCCAGCAAATTCTTTGCTAAATCAGATAAATAATAGTTTTCAAATACTGAAAGAATATTTCCCGTTTTTTTTTTTGCTATTTGCATCATAATACTACAGGCATGCTTTTGAATTTAATGTTTATTATAAAGCTTTTCTCCATTGTTTTTCTAATTGTACACAATGAACAAAAATAATGTATCAAGTTCTGATTTGTAGCTAATTTCCATAATGTAAATACTCTTGCTATGAATGATTTCAAGCTATCAAAGTGGTATCACTGATAATGGATTTGGGAAGAGATGATCAGATGACATCACTTTAAAATATTTACACCATATAGATACAATAGATGTATTTCAAGAATTGAGATAATAGTATAATGTAATAAAATAACTAGAAAGAGATGAGTTTTGAGTATTTGTTATTTGTTTAATATAACTTATTTGGTTATAGTTTATAATATTAAAATTTAATGATAGCTGTGTTATTAACAATTAACTCATAAAATTCTTGAAAATTTAACAATCCTCTCTTTGTGAACTGGAACAAGCCAGTTTCAACACACTATTCATTGCAGGTATCCCTGTATAACTCTACTTTTTAATTTTTTTAAGTAGCTCTATGCCCAACATGGAGCTTGAACTCACCACTCCAAGAGAAGAGTTGCTTGTTCTACCAGTGCCCCTCACTGTATAACCCTTAAAGTAAGGTCTGAAATAGGAGTTAAGTTCCTTATAACCATAAAGAAATTATAGAAATGTTATTGAAAACATATCCATTAATTCATGGTAAATTATTATATTAAGGAAGCCAGGGATCAACACTAACATCATTCTTCATTTCTAAAGATACAATATTATAATCTTTACTCCAACAGACGAATAGGCATTACTAGGGACACCTGGGTGGCTCAGTTGGTTAAGCCTCCAACTTTTAATTTCAGCTCAGGTCATGACCTCAGAGCCTTGCACCTGTCTCCAAGTTCAGTGGGGAATCTGCTTGAGACTCTCTCCCTCTTCCTCTGCCCCTCCCCCCACTCACACACATTCTCTATCTCTCGCTCAAATAAATAAATAAATCTTTCTAAAAAGGCATTACTAATGATATTATATTTCCTTTATGAGACTATTTAAATAAAAGGATGTTGGTATTGTGAAATAAAGAGCTATCTCATAATTCTCATGATGTCCCTTCTACACCAACTAGTCCTCCTATATCATCGACCTTAGCTGGTGGTGCCAGCTACACTTCTCATTACCCAAGATGAACAGCTGGACTTTTGGACATCATTGTAGAGTCTTCTCTCGCTTTCATCTTATCCCTTCACCAGCCCTCCTATCAGATACCTCTTGAATACTTCAAATCTTCTGGACCTCACCCAATACCCTGGGCCTTTTTTTTTTCTCACAGATTGTATTTATTTATTCGAGAGAGAGAGAGCATGGGGGTGGGTGCTGAGGAAGAAGCAGGCTCCCCAATGAGCAGGGAGCCTGACTTGGGGCTCAATCCCAGGACCCTGGGATCATGACCTGAGCCAAAGGATCATGACCTGACTGAACCACCCAGGCCCCCATATC
This sequence comes from Potos flavus, assembly GCA_028534135.1. Taxonomy (NCBI): domain Eukaryota; kingdom Metazoa; phylum Chordata; class Mammalia; order Carnivora; family Procyonidae; genus Potos; species Potos flavus. The sequence continues at coordinate 57,583,049 of CM052899.1, forward strand.
CTGGGCCTTTGAAGAGACCCCTTTGAGCTGAGTTCCACATGGGCTCCAAAGAATTTCTCTAAGTCGCAAATTTACAGTACCTCACCTCATGAAGCCGCAGAGTCTTTCACATCACCTTCTTCCCTCTTTATATAAGGCCTCTAGTCTCTTTCCATTTCTGTGAGAGTTTTTCTAAAGCACAAATCTATCCTGTTTAAAAACCATCTGATGACGTTTCATCCCCTGTTATAGGAGCCAGTCCAAGCTCTTTGTCAGGACATTCAAGACCTCTCATGAAGTGGCCCTGTCTCTAACTTCAATTTTGTTTCCCACAGCTCCTCCTTACTCTCCATTGGCAACAAACTTGAATCTTCTAAATGCTAGTTTCATCTATATTCTATTTAAAACTTTACATTTGTATTTATATGTGAGGTATGAAATGTTGTAGGACAAGCAAGATGTTAACGATTTTCTTTTGGGGCTTAATTTAGGGATATAGGTGCTGAGTGTTCTCATGTCTACCCTCCCTTCCATTCTTGGTCCGTTCTGTATCCTAAATTTCTCTTGAATCTTTTCATCCCCACTGACACTATCCTAGTCAGAAAATGCTATTACCATTTCCTAAACTTATTAAAGAATTCATAACTACTATTCCTATATTTATTCCTTCTCTTTCCAATTCGTTCTCCACATTGCAACCAGGTATTTTTTTAAATCCGTGAATCCCTTCTCAAATCTCTTAAAATAAAATTATTTTTTAAAACAGCAACTTTAAACTACTAAACGGCTCTATTCTCTTCTACTTATCTTATATGTCTCAACTAAAGAACATTTCTTCAAGGAAACATTCCCTAATGTCACAGACTAAATCAATTTGCCCTGTTTTGAACACTTACGGCATCTTAAGCTACATAAAAATATAATAAATTCATGTGAAATTATCCATTTAAGGCCCATCAGTGCCTCCACTATTCTGTGTGAAAACATGAGTCATGTCTGTTTTGTTTACCAACCACACAGAAGATACTCAAAAATTATTTGTAATTAATTATGCAATCAACTTGGCATCAATTCAGCTTTCAGAAGGGAAGCCCTATTCTTAAGGTAATTGATAACATAAAAAGCAATTAGTATAAAATCGATTGGTCTTACCCCTCAGTTGTTTATTCTTGCACACTAAGTGGTGCAAAAAAATTTCTGTGTTAATGCCACACAATCGACTCAGCATATTGGTTTCCTATTATAGTAGCAATAGGAAACTAGAATTTCCACAAACTCAGTGACTTACAATAACAAAATTTATCCTTTTATAGTTCCAGGGGTCAGAAATCTAAAGTGAGTATTATGGAGCTAAAGTCAAGGTATCCACAGGCCTTGCTCTTTCTGAAGATTCCAGAGGAGCATCTGTTCCCTTTCCTTGTCCAGCTTCTAGAAGTGGCCTACATTCCTTGGCTTGTGGCCCCTTCCTGGCATCATTCCAATCTCTTCTTCCCTTGCCACATCTTCTATCACTGACTCTGATCTGCTTCCCTCTTATAAGGAAGCTTATGACCAAATTGGAGCCATCCAAATAACCCAAGATAATCGCCACAACTCAAGATTCTTAAATTTATGTATAAAGTCCCTTTTACACATAAGGTAACATAGTCACAGGATCGGGCAGTGGAATATCTTTGGTGTGGTGGCAGGGTTAGGGACACTATTCAGCCTACTACACTCAACTATGAGATTTTTTTAACAATTCATATACAGAAAAATCTCTTAAATTTTCTGTCTCTTTGAGGGAAAGAAAAATGTTATTTATTCTAAATCAGGTCTCTTCTGCAATAGAGTTTCAAATGACTGCAAAAATGAGTTTGGCTGCTTGAAGGGTTTTTTTATTATAATAATTTACAAATCTCATTAAGCTTTGTTATTGTTTTCTCAATTCAGAATGCACAGCTGCCACCAGAATGACATGCATGAGTTAGAAAGTGTAAAAAATCACTTGTGGGAAGACTTCCTGATTCTTTTTTTTTTTTTTTTTTTATGCTAGGACTTTTTTTTCCTTGACTGAATCTTATACAATGATTAAGTGCCATAAATGGTTGTCTAGCTAATGGAAACAAACAAATAAATTTGAAATATAAAGTTTGGATTCATTTCTCTAAATTATAAAAGGAATTCTTTTAGACCACCCTGGAATAATTATTCTACATCAAAACACACACACACACACAGACACACATACACACACAAACTACATTTTAATCTTCAGATTTAAGATGAAAATTTTAAAAATACTAGGATCTTAAAAAAAATACTAGGACCTTATTTTTCCCCTAATCGCATTACAGATTGGCCCTTTGCAAATGAGTCATTTGGTCACTTTATGGCCATTGTAAAATTAAATCTAGCTGTAAGAGTTACCATCAGTGCAACCATCTTTAACAAGTAAATCATCCAACAAAAATTGACAATTTTATAGGTGATAATGATCAACAGTTTCTCTGGATTTACAGCTGATCACAAATCCCAAGACAGCTTTGAGTACAAGATTCTTAGTACTGGTCCTTCCTTAAGACATGATAGTGAAAACTATGCTTGAAAATTGTGAAGGGCAACTACAAATCACAAGACTGGCTTTTCTATATCACTGAACATCTGTCTCCTTGTTTTATAGAAACATTGACATTATCTGAAAGATATGACAAAGAGCCATTCTATAATTTACTCTAATTGTCACATGAACCTAAACTGATTTTGTTGTTATTATTTACAAAAGTATGGAATGTTTTTTGTAAATTCACTTCAAGTAGTTAAAATGTAGGTGTATGTACTAATTGATGACAGGGGAGGTTCCCCTAAAATTGTGCTGTGTGTCAACAAAAGTCCCATACTTGAAATTTTTTTAAAATAGTGTCAGTAATACCCAAAAGGCCCTGACGGAATTCTTTTCATTAGGAACACATTATGCAATTAATTTCTAATAAAACCAATTATGTCTTTTTATTCATTATATGATGCATAGATAAGTTGAATGCTTGTATAAGTAATGTCTATATTAACTTGTTAAATAAAAAATATATCTTACCATTTCAGTCTGAGTCTTGAGATAAAAAGATAAATCACTAAATTGCAGAAGTAGCAATACTTCATTCAATTCTTAATCTAAGTTATTCTCCTCGTATTTGTAATATAGCTACAAACAATCAGGTATGGAAGTATTATAATAAAGTTATAAAAAACATGATATAATTTTCTAGTCACTTACAGTGTTATTTAATTTACTCCCTGCAGTTAATTTATCTAGGTTTGATTCACATTGTAGGCCTATCTTTTTCAGGAAAAAACATCATGATTCCTTAAGTATAGTTTCCCTCTTGTGCATGGGACAGCCAATCACCACTCCGACTCCATAAACATATGGCTTGGCAAAGAACCCAAGCCAGGGCAATCAGATTCCTTCCTATACCATTACATTGAACTGGAATCAGAGAAAGAGAGTTCGTTTTTCTCTGGTGGCAGAGCTAGAAAAATATAAGCCACTTTTCTTCTAGTAGCCTGGATTTCTTACTCATGGAGAAAATGGACTTGGAAGAATTAATACTACTTACAAATGAAACATTAATAAAAGATGCAGAATAAGCTTATGGCAATAGTTGAACCCTGGGTTGCAGTCATTCCAGATTGCATATCCATATCTATCCCTGTGCATCCTCTGCCTTGGATAGTGGGGTCAACAAATTCCCTTCTTTGCTTAAACTAGCACAAAAGTCAGGAAACCATGGTGGTGGGAGAGAAGCAGAGAATGAGTTTTCACAGAAGTGTTTTGTGATTAATTGAAAGATTGGTGAGATTTTGGTAGTGGAGATGGGAAGTGATAGCAGATAAGAAAGAATATAGGGAAACACAACAGGAATTAATTTAACACGTAATGGAGATGGGTTTCCCTACTGTAATCCCGCCTGGTGCTCAAAGCCTTCCTTCCACCAGATTACCATTAGGCTGCAAGTCACAGTCTTTACTTGCTGTTTTGCAGTGTGGCTTGAACATTGAGAAAAGGGAAGTCAATAGGGGGAGTTTGGATGGAGCTCATCAAAATCTATGGGCATGAAATGCATCACCTCTGCTAGATAATCTGTAGGCAACATACAAGCTTTCATTAAGAGGCAAGGGCAACAGGGAGCAGTGGACAGATGGACAGGGAGCGATGGACAGATCAGTTAAGGGGACTGTTACGTAGCAGCAGCATGCAGTGCTCACCCAAGTGGAAATAGACACACATTTATTTGCTTCCCTGGTGCTGGTGACCTATAAAATTCCTCAGTTTCTCCAAGCAGGTCCCTAAATTCAGGTGCCTCATAACAGACATCATTGAGCTCCTCAAGCATCAAGTCCTATGACCCTTTTAGTCCTGCTCCCTGGCCACGTGACTTTCATCTTGACCCTATTCTCTGTGAAATTTAATGCAATGGCCTAAATTCAGTACCCTGCTTCCTTTAGGACCTCTCTTTGGTTCTTAAGAGATCTTCTTCTTTTAACAGAATTCATATCTTCCAGATCAAAGTTTGCTTTTTCAAACCTATTATTTCTGAAATCAGTTTCAAAGCCTACTTTAAAAACAAAAAACAAATTGAAATTGTTTCTAGCTTTCAGATCAATTTTGCTGCTTCTGGAAGACTTAAATAGTTATTTACAGAGAGATACAGATAGTTATTGAGCTTCTACTATTTATTAGTTATTGAGCACTGTTTTCAAAAAGAAAAGAGCAAGACCTAATAATTCTGACCAATTTTGCATCTCTATCAAGACCATTTCTTTCATATCTTTGCTTTAAATCCCAAGGCCTAGTAACTTAGTCCATCCCATTCAAATAAATTCAGTTTAGGAATACATTTTTTGCCGAAATCATCTACTGGAAAATGAAGAAATGACCAATTCAAAACTCTTGTTCTTGTGTTTCTTCCTTCCACCACCACTATCCCTCACCCCCGACCCCTGGTCTAACTCTCATCTTCCAGAGGGCTGCTCACCCTCATGTACTTCCTGACAGTACCAGCAATAGAATAAAAGGATCTTCTCTGTGATCTCCTGCATGCTGGTGTTGGAGATGTTGTGTGTCTGCTTTGTGATCACCACTTGGCTGCCAGAAGCCACTAGTATACTCGTCCTGTCTGCTTGCTGGTCCTGGCAGCCTAGTGCTGGCTTTCTAGCTGACCGTCGATTGCACTGGAGAGAGTGCTCCTTCCTTCCCTTCAGTCTAGTTAATGGTCTCCATGTGAATCACTGAGGCTGATTTTATTTTTCCACTTCGTCGGTCCTCTAAGATAACAAGAAGCCCTGCCTCATCTGTTTCCTAGGCTTGCTCTGGAATCCCAGGAAACTTCATCTATCCTTGTTCCTCTTGCTGGTGTGGACTCAGGCTAATCCTATGTATATATTCCCAACTGCACCATACTAGAGTTCTGTAAAGACCAGTGCAGAAAGCCAACACAGTGAGCATCTGCCTGTGGGACATCCCTAGACCAGGAAGCGACACCAGGCCCTTGCACTCAAATTGCCCTTAAGCTTCCTGACAGATAATTTGGAGCACTCCTTTGGAACAGGAAGAGTTGAAGCTGCCCCTCATCCAATGGAGATAAGGAATTACAAGCTAATGCTATTTTTCTGTAATTTTTGCTCTCTGGAAAGAACATTTTCTCCTAACCAAATTTATATTCCTGCTCTAACTTGGGGAGAGGAAGGTGGGGGAAAAAAACTTAATGATCTTCCTTATTCACTCAGTTTTATCTCATGGCTCAAAAGAGATCACTGAACCCTGCCATCATTTTTCACCTTTCTTTGTGCTCAGCAACATGGGGTGGAAGAAACTCACAAGAAAATGAACCCCAAAACATGAAAATAAATCACACGCTGATATTTTATTACTATCTTTGAATTTTCTCAGACTACTTGAGGTGGTAAACTACAACAAAGAGAAGCAAACTTCAAAAACCCTGAATGCCCCAAGAATCACTTCTCAGACTTCCCCTCTTTTCCCGTCACATATTCCCAAGGTGATCTTGCCCAGAACCAGGCTTCACACACCATCTATATGTTGGTGACTCCCGAATGCCCACACTCTCCTCTGAAATCAAGACTTGTGTATTTAATGCCCTATTCACTATCTTTCAGTTTTCAATTAATTCAGCAAATATTTATTGACACCTACTATTTGCAAGTCAGTACCACACTCCTAGGAAGAGATGTATTGTTTTATAGTCATAGTAAAAAGTAACAAGCAGAACTGAATTAAATCGTTTTCTCATTCAATGATAATCCACCTCAGTGAACCTGCTTCTGAAAGCCAGCCAATCAGTGACTTCCTGCTACTTTTTAGATCCAACCAATCAACAACAGCCTCCCTTCCATGACTGTGCCTCTGGAATTCAGCACATCGACAACCTCCCCAGTGCAATGACCAAGCTTCTCCACATGAATTAACTCATTCCTGCCACTGAATGTTCACCAATACTCGAATGCTGCCATGCTTCCCAACAATCCTATATAAGATCAGCGGTCTTCTTCATTTGCCTAACATAGTCCCCCTTTCTTAAGTAAGTAATAAATTCAGCTGTTTTGTTTAGAATTGAATACTGATCTCATGCTTCAGGAGTTGAATAGATGACTAAATGATGACACACCTGGATAAGCTAGCTGCACAAAACCAACATAGGATCTATATAACAACCAGAAAGACAGGAGAGAGTGCTACTGGTTCTGTCTCTCCTAATACCCACAGTGAACCACAAAAAGAGTTCGAATTAATCTCAGAATGCCTGATGACAAACATCAAGTTTAATATAAAAGCCTTCTTATATGGCTGCATCCAGTGCACACTGAGTATATTCATCTGCTAGGGCAGCAAAATATCACCGACTGAGTGGCTTAATAGCAGTACTTTATTTTCTCACAGTCCTGGAGGCTGGAAGTCCAAGATCAGGGTATTAACAGGTTTGGTTCCTTCTGAGGCCTCTCTCCTTGGCTTGCTGATAGCCTTCTCAGTGTGTCCTTGCATGGTCATCTCTCCGTGTCTGGTGACAGTGTCTGGTGTCTCTCTGTGTGTCCAAATTTCCTCTTCTTGTAAGGAAACCAGTCAGATTGGACCAGAGTCCACTCTAAGGACCTCATTTTAACTTAATTACTTCTTTAAAGACCTTATCTCCAAATACAGTTACATTCTAAAGTACTGGGAATTAGAACTTCAGCATATGCATTGGAAGAATACAGAGTTTGGCCCATAACACTAAGATACACAGCCCAGGTCCCTCAGTAACACTAAAGGAATTATTCCTCCAGATGCTGGAAGTGCTGCCAAGATACACCCTTCAGCTGTCAGCCCTGCTCAGGAATTGCCTTGCCTGAAAAGTCTCCTTCCCCAAGATCACATCCTCTTCCCAGAGTTGCTCATATCCAAAAAATGATCAACAGGATACCTTAAAGGCCCAGCCCCTAGTTTCAACCTGGAATGACTCTGATGGCCCATCCCAGCTTCAAAGCAACCTATGGAGTCGGCTGAGTCTCCTGGCACAGCTGCATCACATATCAAACCCTCCCTCCCCCCAGCTCTGCTTCTTTCCCTGCTGCAGATCTGATTCCAAGAGTACTTCCTAGAACATTTCTACACATTAATCTCTGTCTCTGAATCTGCTTCCTAGGGGACCTAGCCAGGGACACTTCTGAAACAGAATCCTGATTACATTGGAAAAAATTAGTAGAGGCAAATCTGATTAGCTTGTTATATTATTTATAAGTTCACAGAAAATTATATTCTAGGGTTATAGAGATGAGGTGGAATGTTTGAGATTCCTTTAAATAATAGTATGTTCATAAATTGTTTATCATAGGTCAGAAATTTGAGTCCCTTATGGACTATTTGCCTAAAGTTATTACATTTAGATATTCTTAAAAGATTATGTTTATTTAAGTTATCACTGAAGTATGGAGTTTTTCACTTTTGGTAAATATTCCCTTGGGTGTACATAAGAGGCACATAAGTGCTTAATAGAATAAGAATTAAACAAGGAAACTGCCCAGAGATGCAAAAATTCTGGTCCGGTCATTTTTGCCTGTTTATCCAGAGGAATGGTTATGGATGCTAATAGATGCCTGTGATATGAAAAATAGTATGTAACATTCTTGTTGTTACCCCTGCACACTCACTGAGACCAAGCTTCTAAAGTACGAAAACCCAAAGCTTTCACTCTGGGCCGAAAAGAAGATCCAGCACTGCCAGGCGTATACTGTAAGAGGGCTGAGCTATGACCAACTCCCAAGGTGGACAGATGGCTCACCTTTTCTTCTAGAACACAATACAGCCTGTAAGGAACAACCCCCCACTGCCATCCCACCCTCAGATTATGAGCATCTACTATATATATATGAACCATAATAGGACAATTTGCCTGCAAGGTTTTGTTATTGTGAATTACCCAAATTGTAATCTGACTTCCAATATCGCTTTAAAGAAAGCTATAAAATCAGGTAGTATCTGTAGTGAGCAATGTCCATGCTGTTAAAGATCCACCCATGCCCGCTGCCACAACACACACAAACACACACATACACACTCACACACAGATGTTAGTGGAAAAAAAAAAAAGGGCATGTATAAACTTCTCCTCAGTGAACTAGCTATAAGATTCTTCAGTTGCTTCATCTTAAATTTATTTTAATGAATGTGGCTTTCTTCTTGAAGTCCCATAACCATTATTAAACAATGGACCCATAAAAGAGGAAGAAAAGCCTTCGAAGACCTACAATATATGAGCAGAACTTGGACTTTGTCATTAACAAGTCCGCTGTTCAGACCTCCAGAAATAATCATCCAAACTATCAAGCACAGAGACTATAGGAAGTACAGTATCCCAGCTCATTAAGCTCACATATCTAAAGTCTATACACTGAATCAGCGCTTCTCAAACCAGCTCAAAGTAAAAGATCCGATTTGTTTGTTTTGATTTCCAGTTCATTTTTTCTATTGGTGAACTGATAGGGTTGGTCTGTATCATGTTCACGGAGATGAGTCTGCTAGGAAGCTAGAGCGTTTTGACAATGTCAAATACTATAAACTGTTTCTATTCACAGACTCTCAACATTCCCACTCACCGTTACAGACTGGTAACCAGCAGTTTGTGGAGCAGCACAAGTCTGTGCACTACACTTTGAATAGCACAGCTCTCTGTAATCCATGTGGTGCTGAGAGGAAGATGTAAACCTCCCAGCATACCATCTCTATCTCATTGCACAACAAAATGGAAACGAGTAGAAACAAATTATCTTATGTGAGCTTAAATGCTTAAAACCTATCTCTCTGATGTGGACAAAGACTAGCATGGTAATCTACCCTTCTCTCTCTTAATTTTTTTAATAATATATCTGCAGTGGAAAGGGACATAAATCTTTAGCAATAAGGAAATTCATTTCCTAAAAGCCATTTTTTTTGAAATTCTGAAATAACTGTTGATAGATCAGTGTTAGCTCAGTAAGTACTAATCTGACCTACTACATGTTCTAGATCTTGCATTAGACGTTGGACTAGCTGAGCCTGTTGTTGAGGCATTCCCTATTTAAAATCCCCTCCAACAAAATATCTGATGAGAGATATTAGTCACTGGGAAAAAAGTTCCAAAGTCCCTAGTGGATCTGTGAGTAGCTTTCCTGCAGTGATACTACCAGTATGAAGCACACCAATTTAAACTCTATTGTGGAACCTGAAATGATCAGTTCCCACTGGCTCTGTGAGCTAGGCTTTATTGCTGGTGTCCTGCAGGACCACATCAATCATCAGGTTAAACCTGCAGGTGAGGCCCTGTCTTTGGTCTGTGCAATGCACGGGTCTAGACAAACAACTTGAGATTTCACCATATCACTTCTCACATCATAGAATTCCTGGTTCTTTTTGCAATATGAATCATTTCATTAACTAACGAAAGAAAAAATTTTTTCTGGCTGACTAGTTCTTTTGCTTAAAGTCAATAGATAGCTCTTTCGGTTTGTTGGCTTGCTGGTCAGTAACTAGTCCTGTACATTTCATACAGATCAATTTTGACCCTCAAACTTTTTTTTCAGTGACCAGTCATAATTACAAATCTTTTCTCAATGACAGAAGAAAAGAGATTATAATCAATCATTTGTCTCCAGGACACAGTCTACAGGCTGATTATTCTTAAAAAGAATAAAAAGATATTGGTATGACATATCCAAAAGTCTAATTATATACACAGAGAAATTTTAAAGGGGAATTGTGCAGGTAATATGTGATGAATATACTTAAAGGAAAGCCATGTGTGTAGTATATGCTTGGCTAAAATGAAAGCTTTCAGAAGTGGGACCTCAGGATGGAAGGCATGAGTAGTTTAAATTTTGGCTTTAACATTTTTTTTAAAGATTTTATTTATTTATTTATTTATTTATTTATTTATTTATTTGAGAGAGAGAGAGAGCACGAGTGGTGGAGGGAAGAGGCAGAGGGAGAAGCAGACTCCCCTCTGAGCAGGGAGCCCCACGTGGGGCTCAATCCCAGGACCCTAAGATCATGACAGCCAAAGGCAAACACTTAACTAACTGAGCTACCCAGGCACCTCTAGCTTTAACAATTTTTTAAATAACTTAAAATTACATAAGTAGGAGCACCCAATAAGCTATTTAAGAAAATAAAGCAATGACCAAATCCCAAAATTTTAAAGCATACTTGGGTGGCCCAGTATGAAGTCACATCCACACTTAGAATATTATATAGATAGAGACACAGACATAAACATAGGCCTATAGATAGAGATGTAGATAAATAGATATATAATGCTTAGTGTGTTGAAAATACCATGAGAATATTTTTGAAACAATTTTATAAGGACAAAATATAAAAATAATCTAGCTACAGAACAATTGCAAGCATGCTAAAAAAAAAAGGTATGAAATATACCTTCTTGTTAACAGCCACTGATAATCTCTGGGGGTAAAAATAATCATGGGTTAACACTATTTTTCTTTTTCCTCCCCTGATAGTATATCTTGAGGATATCACTTTGATAATTCGTGGAAAGGGGGGAATGAGCTTCATTTAAAAAATTTAAGAAGTTATAAGTAAATCCAAAAATAGTTGAAAAGGTCATGATTACATTTTTAATTGGTTAGGAAATAAAAACTAAATAGATTATATTTTAAAAAAAAAAAAAAGCAGATTAACTGGGCAGTGTTATGCTTCAAAATTTAACAGGGTCAAGTGGAGGAATCCAACTTCCTTTGAACAAAAGTTCCAGAGTCTCTAATCTCCCCTCATATAGTTCTCCCAAGTCTCAGGGGACTGCCAAGAAGTTTTCCTTTAAGTATCTCTCAGTAAAAAACAAATTAATAATTTTGACTTCTAATCTCTTATACTAATAAGCAAATTTGCCTTAACTGCCTTCAAATTGGGTTAGTTGGATTTCACAGGACAGGGTCTAAGGAACACAAAATCCCCACTTCTCTTAGATTTCCCTCAACCAGAAAAAAAAAAGAAAAAAAGTCTTCACACTGCTTTTCATCTTCATATTTTAACTAAAGAAAGATACACTAATAAATCTGAGTCTAAACTTTTCCTCTCTCATTCAGGTCTATCCTCTCTGCTTTAAAGCATATTCCTGAATGTAATTTTGTAATCCTGATCCCCAAAGAATGCTTAATATATGTTGAGGAATATTCCCATAGTCTCTGAAAACCTTATCCTTATATTTAGATTAACTAACATAAAGCCAATTTATGTAAATTCCAGTTATATTTAAATCAAAAGAGACTATGAATCATATTAGTAAAATAGGTCTTATAATAATTCTCTGACATTGGCATAAATAATACCTTGGATAATATTGGATGTGTTAATAAAATCTATATTAACTAACACTATCTACATGTACCAGATGTTCAACGAAAGGTTATCTCAGTCTCCTGCCAGAATCCTTAATGATACTCAATATCAATTATTATGGCAGTATTGTGATTATAGGAAATGGGAGAAAGAGTGATAACTGTCCTAGAGACACTGAGCACGTACCGTGCTTCACTTAGAGGAGTGGTGACACGTGTGTTTGCTGGTACTTATCTCCAAAGCAGAATCAGACTTTGAGCAGGAGATAATCCAAACACCTGTTTCCGAAAGAAAGAAAGAAAGAAAGAAAGAAAGAAAGAAAGAAAGAAAGAAAGAAAGAAAGAAAGAAAGAAAGAAAGAAAGAAAGAAAGAAAGAAAGAAAGAACCGCACTAAAAACCGTTTGCACACAGCGTAGTCACTTATCGTTATAATATCCTTGTCGAGCTGTCAGATGATTGCACTTTGACAAGGAAAGCTTAGCAGTGTCTTTAAGAAAATCAAAATCCAAAGTAATTCCAAGTAAAAATTTCTACCTATTATTTACATAAAAAAAGAAAAGAAAAAGACTTAGAAGAAACATTATTACTCAGAATTATTGATTTCTGGGAGAAGAAATGAGCAAGCAGTTTTATGACAGTAAAGTGTTATAACAGTCCAAAGCCAGATTTAGTGTAGTTTGTTGATTTAAACAAGTGCCAATATCAAATGTGTTATTTCTATGAGTTCTAATAACCTTAACAAAATATGATTTTTATTAGTACATACAGATATATGTCAATTTTGCTACTTCATAATAGATAATGTTTAAAACTCCTACAAGTACTTAGGACAAAAATTTTACTGATTTTATTATTTATTTATTTTTTTAAAGATTTCATTTATTTATTTGACACAGAGGGAGAGATCACAAGTAGGCAGAGAGGCATGCAGAGAGAGAGGGGGAAGCAGGCTCCCTGCTGAGCAGAGAGCCCAATGCAGGGCTCGATCCCAGGACCCTGAGATCATGACCTGAGCCAAAGGCAGAGGCTTTAACCCACTGAGCCACCCAGGTGCCCCAATTTTGCTGATTTTAATTTGGCAAATCAACCAATTATGTAATAAATGCAATTAGTAGTAGTAAAATATACTAAGCTATATATATGTTTTAAAGGCAGTTATTTCCATGTACACAAAATAACAAATGTAATTTATCATAAAATGTAAAGAATAGAATCATGTAGTCAAACAGTTTCAAATTTTTCTCAAAAACAATCTGTCTTCTGAGAACATTTCATAGGCCTCCATCTATTAGTTATGTTTCACTCAGTTGGTAATTATTTGTTGTGTATATATGACACTAGAAATGTACTTGGAGGCATAGTGTGTCCCTGGTCTTGTACTTCTGCCTTTAGCAAAGAATATACCCAGTCCAGCCTTCCTGGTGATGACAGGTACATGTAAAACTCAGTTACCTCAGTCACCCTTTTATGGCCAGCCTAGATCAACTCCTGAACATACAAGAGATCCCACATGTCCTATCCCTACCTGATGCAGACACCCGAGAAATAAATGCTTCTTGCTGTATACCTCCGACCACTTACTGAGCAATCACTAAAACACAAAACTACTAAAGAAAACAGGTGAAAAAGAGAGAGAACTGATGCTCTGCAGACGTAATATTAAACATTAAGGAAGCCTTATATTTCAACAAGACATAATGAATGATGACAAAAGCTAACTTTTTCTGTGCCCAAAGCAGGAATCTGGCATTATCTCCTAAAGAAGGAATATACTTTAAGTGATCCAATATCTCAATAATTACTTTCCTATTTCTTACCATCTTTTCATATTAAACTGCTATCTCCAAATTTTACTATTTTTTATGTTAGTTAAATTATAGGCCCCTGTGAAGGAGGGAGAGAGGGAGATGATGATAGATAGATGATGATGATAGATGATTAGATAGATAGATAGATAGATGATAGATAGATAAAGGGATCATGAAAAATGTATCTTACTATAACTAGATAATAAAAATCTCTGTAATTCCAGGGTTCATGGTGAATGGCCTAGGAATACCAAACAGCCTTGTCATAGCCTATTTTTGAGGTTATAAACCATGGGCCTTAAAAAGGAAAAGTGGGGCACTAGGGTGGCTCAGTCAGTTAAGCACTGGACTCTTGATTTCTGTTCAGGTCATGATCTCAGCGTCCTGAGATCAAGCCTCGAGTCAGACTCCCCACTGAGTGAGGAATTGAGCTTATCTCCCTCTCCCTCTCCCTTTCCCCTGCTCATGCTCTTTCTCTCTCTCAATAAATAAATAAATCTTAAAAAAAAAAAAAAAAAAAAAAAAAAAACAGAAAAAGCAAGGCTCCTGAATAAAACAAATGTCAAAATCCTCTTCTAGTTCTTTTGTTCCTGGGGTTGTCACAGTGGTAGAAGAAAGAGCAAACAGTTGGCAGGGAGAGGGAGGGTGGAGATTTATAAACATTTGAATTTATAAAAAAAAAAAATTCTTAAGTTTCTTCTCTGAAAAGAGGTATGGGATGAGACACTGCCCATCTCCCATGGTATGGTAGGAACCCTGTGGTCCATAAAAATCTCTAAGATTCTGTGAGTCAAACATATTCAGGTCCTTTAGGTAAGTATAAGATATTAAGGATCCAAGGCTACTGAAGGAATAAAGCATGGTAACAGGTAATACGATGTGTAAGTTAATGGAATATCATGTGTCACAAAATATATTAATGTCTCTTTATTTGACTTGAAGTCAAAAAGACACTTTACAAAAACATACAGGATAAATCAATCTTAACTGCAAGATAGCTTTTGTAAATTTTTTAGAAAAATTAAGATGAGGGACACCTGGCTGTCTCAGTCCATAGAGCATGCTACTCTTGATTTCAGGGTTGTAAGTTCAAGCCCCACACCGGGTGTAGAGATTACATAAGAGAATAAAATAATAAAATCTGAAAGAAAAGAAAAAAGAAAAGAAAAGAAAAGAAAAGAAAAGAAAAGAAAAGCAAAGAAAAGAAAGAAAGAAAGAAAGAAAGAAAGAAAGAAAGAAAGAAAGAAAGAAAGGTGGGAGGGAGGGAGAGAGGGAAGGAAGGAAGGAAGGAAAAGAAAGATGATTAGCCCATAGCTAAACAAATCCACAATAAGAAATTGGCCTGAAGGTTTAGCTAGAAATTTTGCTTCCAGGTTAAAGAATATTTATATTTTCCAATTAAATACAGGCATTATTCTTTTTTTCTTAAGATTTTGTTTATTTATTTCAGAGAGAGAGAGAATGAGCAGAAGGCAGAGGCAGAGGAAAAAGTAGACTCCCTGCTGAGCAGGGAGTCCTATGCTGGGCTCAGTCCCAAGACCCAGAGATCATGACCTGAGCTGAAGGCAGAAGCTTAGCCGACTGGGCCATCCAGGCTCCCCAAATCCAGAAATTATCCTTAAAGGAGGGAGAGGTATTATTTTACTGGAATTCTATACATTCTCGATATAAACCAATTGATCTAATATGATTAGATTATATCCAATAAGTTATATAGAACAAACCTATCTCTTTATTTTAGTATCTCTTTATTTTATTTGGTTTGATCACAGTTATGTCCAAATTAGTCGAGCAAAAGACTGTTCCTTTTGGGATCACTGAGTTTCTGGAGATTTTAATGATTTGGCAAGACCATTAATAGATTTAAAAATTTTAAGACACAACAAATCTATGCAGTAGAGTTTAGAAACCATTTCAGTTAAATACTTTTGATGATTAAGGCACATACATACGTTTTTATATATACCTATGCACTAGCGAATAGTCTTATTTGTATGTACATCTTTAGAGACCCTGTTGTCCCTGAGAACAATTAATAGATATCTTTGTATGAATATCCTTTAGGCCCCTCAAATCCAGCATATCCCAAACAAACCACTTTCTTGCCACAACTTGCTTCACATCTCTTTTTGTCAACTCAGATGTATCACCATCTTTCCAAGCACAGAAGCCTCTTTCTCTCTACTCTATCACATTATTGGAAAGCCACAAATTCCTGGGAACTCTCTCTGTTTCATACCACTCCTATTTATCCCCACCTCTATGGTGTGAAGCAAGTGTCTCATCATTTCTTACGTAAGTCTGCAGTAACAGCTTTCACATTTCCAGCCACCCTTCCCAATCTAGCACCCACTCTAAATCACAAACATGGTCATGCTTGCTTGTCACATTTTGAAAATCCCTCAAGAGCTCTCCAGGACTTGCCCTTGCACTGAAATCTTTACGATCTTCCAGTCCATAAATACATGTATAACATTATCTATCACTCACCTCTCCCTCCTCTCTCTCCTTGAAAATTATTTACCAACTCTACTCCATAATTCTAGTCCTTAAATCCTGGCCTGTCCACATGTTCCATCTGCCTCAAACTATCTTTCCTACCTTTGTATCTTAACTTTTTCCAGCTGCTACTGGCTTACCAGAACTAGCTAAAATATTACTTCCTCCATGGAAACTTCATTATACATTTTTTTAAAGATTTTCAGGGGGAGGGGTAAAGGGAGAGAGAGAATCCCAAGTAGACTCTGCACTGAACCTGGAGTCTGAGGCAGGACTTGATCCCACGATCCAGAGATCATGAGCTAAGCCAAAATCAAAAGTCAGATGCTTGAGTGACTGAGACACCCAGGCGCCCCATTACGCCTTTTTATGGAGAGATACTCTCTTCCAAGCTTCCCACAGCATCTTCTAGAACAGTTGTCACACAAAACAATATCTTTGAATGAATGAGTGTTCTGAAGAGCAAAACACTGCACACACAAATTTCTTCAGTATGAAAATAAAATAGCACCACTATTAAAACTATCATTTGTTTTCATGAGGATGTTAAAGCTAAAATAAAAAAAAATACAGCAAGAACAGCAAAACAACCATGACTGGGAACATGTACTACTTCTCAGGCAGTGGGCTAAGTGCTTTACATGGATTATTTAATTCTCATAATACTCTGTCGGGTTATACTATTAATAGTCTCACTTTATAGATGAGAAAATGAAGACTCCGAGAGGTAAATCTGATAATCAATCCAAATATGCAATACTGGGGCAATTTCCCCAGTAAAACAGTTTTCAGTATTCCATTTGACACAAAGGACAAAGATGTTGGTATATGGATAAGTCAGTTGCATTAATCTTTATAAGCGAAAGTCAAATTTGTCATATTTTAGAATTTTAGACAGTACTGAAGACCAGTAAGCACTTCTCTTATCTTTGGCGTTCAAGGTCCAACTATGTTTTTCATGAAGGATAGAACACTTTGGCTCAAGAAATAGATAAGCTACACTACAGAATTCAAAATGTTTTTATCAGTTAAGAGGAACTGTGTAAAAGGAACTGGGCTTTTTAAAATGTAAATGGTACTTCAGTAATTGTATAAATATTTTTACAAAATATTAAAAGCAAGTGATGAGTTATGACATAGGGGTCCCTATTATGATCTGGAAAAGCTCTTGGTTAAATAAAATTTTGAGTGCTTGGCTTTTTACAGGTGTGAAATTTAATCAGAAGTTATCTAAGATTCTGAAAACCAAGTTTACCTCAAGATATACATGTTGTGTTTTCTTACACACAGACACACACACACACACACACACACCCTCAAATTCTCTAACCTTAAATATCACAGTGAAGCTCTCAGCAGGCTATTTCATGCCATAGGCCATGTACTTGACCTTTGGCGCCTCAAAGAGAAAAAGATATATAAGGTCTAAGAATTTGCTTTATTCATGCACCTTTATCATCAAAACTAGGGATAAGTCCCATTAGAAACTTTGAATCAGCCTGCTGTTCAGTGAAAATGAGTTAAGAATGAGTTTGTCAATGGCTCAGAATGAGATACCAATCTCTAAACCTCATGCAACTAATTCTGTATTTGTCCTAATCTCAGTTAATATATTTAAGAAGGAATTTGACTACAATATTACAGTTTCTGCTGTATTCAATCATCTTTTATTAGGACAAATGCGTTTTTTATCTATTTGTAGAGTTGTCTCTTCCTATCTTACTGTGAATAAGTCTAATCAGGAGCTAAAAACCTCAGTTTTACCCAGTTTTGCTGAAGCCCTTCTAACTGTTCTGGCTTTAAAGTACTCCAAGTGCAATACTTCAAGTGTATTCTACTCAAGGTCAGGACACAGCACAATGATATACTTCAGCCATTCGATTAAAAAGAGAGAAAGAAAGAAAGAAACTGCATATCACGTTTCTATTGTCAGACGCTTTCAATGTGATGAAAACATATTGCACACCAGTGAATTTCAAAAGGTCATCAAGTAGAGAGCGTTCTTCTTCCTCCTTGCCTGTTTAATACGGTATTGCAAGCTCACGACTCGAAGGCTCCAGCAAGGGCATTCGATTCATGGACTCCTCCGTTTGTTCTGCCTTTATCATTCATTCATTCAGAAAAGTCTAACCCAGAGTGAGATCACCAGCAAGTGAGCTCTGTTGGGAGATGTAAGACAACCATCTGAAATAATTGTTTTCAACAGTCAGGACCCATGCTTAAGCGTCAGAGTTTTAACAAGAGCTTCCACTCCACAAAAGATCAGCTTAACTTCATCATTATTTTTCCCTCTCTCTGTGCTCTCAGGTCCCAGCTTAATGAAAAATAAGAAATAACAGGGCATGTCATGGGAAAGCCAGTTCTCATTTTTATTTTGCATATGAAAGCTCCCAGAATGTCGGATAAGTGTGTGAGGCTGGAGGTGGACAGAACAGCTCACGTCACACTTTTGAAGTGTTCCAGTGCTAACCCATCCTCAAACGTCCTTTGATCTGATGTGGCTCAGAAGGTCCTTGTTCCCTCTTTCCATACTCAGTCGCATTTTATTCAGGCTGTTCTGTGAACCGTTCCTCCAGCTTTTCTCAATAGCTGCTGGAAATGAAAGGGAGCGATTGACTTTTCCACAAGTCAAACTGCCATCTGTTGAGGGTATTCCCCCCCACCTCTTCAAATCTGCTTAGGGAGTCAGTTTCCTGCTTCCTGGTCTCTTCCCCAAGCTCGAGTTAAAGCCTTGACTAAACCGTGAGACTTAATAATCTCAATTTTAGAGGCTGCCAGGACAGAACAGAAAGAGAACAAGAAAGTGAACTGCTTTTCCACACAGGAGAACCATGGACAGAGTCCAAGTCTGAAAATCCTTCCCCAGTTGGCTGGACCATTCAGATCCAGCAAAAATAGTTTATAATCAGCATAAGAACAATTGCCATTGTCATGTTCTAAGCCATGCATGACAGAACGACCCTTTTGTTATAAACTCTCTGTTGGCCACACTGTAACTGGGAAATCATCTGAAAATTTCTTCCCTTGCTGCAGATGGCCTCTGCAAAAAGAGAGGCATCTGCCACTGCCAGCTCAGTTGCAAAGGCCACAGGATCCCCCCCGCCCCCGCCCCCAGGGTAGAAAATATCAGCATGGAACATCCAAGTGCCTTCCCAGGGGCTCTGGCTGCTTTTTTTTCACTTTTTTTTCTAACCACCCTATTCTCTTTCCTTCCTTTCTTCCTTTCTTCCTTCCTTCCCTCCCTCCCTCCTTCCTTCCTCTTCCTTCCTTCCTTTCTTCCTTCCTTTCTTCCTTCCTTCCTTCTTTCTTTCTCTTTTTTTTTCATTTTCTGAAAAACCAAGGGGAGGAAAAGCAGCACTATGAGACTTCACTTCAGTGCAATACTTCAATGCAATAAGACAAATCACAATTCATTTGCCTCATTTCATTCATTATAGCTATAAATGTCAGTGCACCTCAGTTTTTTAATTTTCGAAACAAAGAATTCAACCTGTAAAATGCCTAAAGCATGGCAATGACCTCCAAATGGATAAAAAGAAGTTAAATATCCTAGAGCAGCAGTTCTATGAGCATCATATGCATTTCGATTTTTCAACAAAACTCGTTAATATGGCCTTAGAGAAGGCATTCCAAATTAGTAACATATTTAATATCGGCAGACTGTTTCTAATGAAATGTCTGCTCTGTCACTGTCAAGTAATAATGTGACTAGAACTAAACTAATAGAAAATTGCCTAATGAAATTCCAGGCTTTATTGAATAAATATGATTTCCCACCAGCAAATCAGTGGTCTAGAATGTAAATATTTACTTCTAATGTGCTTAAGGAAGCTTACAAAGTTTATTGACACTACATACTCAACAAATATACAGAGACAGTATAAAGTTAAATTCCAGGATGTCCTCCATTTAATAATTTTTAAAATCTGACATAGAGTCAGTATCGACAAATCCTCTCAGCCCATATTTAGTGTAAGGAACTGAGCTAAGAGCCAGAGATACAAAGAGTTATATGATGTAGGCCTTGCCATAAAAGAGTTTATAATGTAATCTAAGACATCCACAAAAACATACTGCATTAGTCAGGGCTCTACAGAGAAACAGAACTAATACAAGTATGAAACACTTAATATATGTAGTGAAACTGCCTTCTTCCACTACCTATTCTGTATTTCCTCTTAATTTCCCATTCAATAGACTCATTATGGTGTCTCCTGTGGAAGCATTTCTCCCTCTAGAACTAAAACCTTGAGGACAATGGAGCATAAGTTTAAGGGAACAGAAAGCAAAAATTTTCCTAATGGTTCACTAGAGAATAATAGTGATTGATGCCACTCCCATTTCCACTCCTTGATTCCTGGACCCCATGAATCCTGTTGACAAGAGATAGAACACCATGTATTTCCATCTTGATTCAGAACATGCACAGCCTTCTGGACAACCTTGCACAGCCCTGCAAGCTATTTCCACTTAGAGGGCACTGTAACTGAGTCTTCAAAAGGCCATTCCATAGTTCTATCAAGCCAGCTGTTTCAGGATGATAGAAAACACGCCAAGATAAAAGGAATTCCATGAAAATGGTCCCATTCCCATACTTCATTTGCCATGAAGAAAGTTCTAAGATCAGAAGCAATGTTGTATGAAATACCATGATGATGTTTAAGGCATTACGTAATACCACACAGATGGTAGATTTGGCAGAAGCATTGCATTCAGGGAAGGCAAATCTACATCTAGAGTAAGTGTCTATTCAGTAAGAACAAAACACTGCCCTTTCCATGGTGGAAGGGGTCCAATGTATTCAATCTGCCACCAAACAGCTGGCTGATCACCATGGGGAATGGTGCCATATCAGAACCTCAGTGTTGGTCTCTGCTGCTGGTAGACTGGACATTCAGCAGTGGCCATAGACACACAGGCCTTGGTGAGCGGAAGTTCACAGTTCCGAGTTCATGCATAACTGTCATGCCTTGTCATGCCTGACATCATGGTCACTTTGTTCACGAGCCTATTGGGTGATAATAGGGGTGAATGGGGAAAAAGGTTCAACTGTATCAACAGAATAGGTCACTACCCACTTGATTATTAAACTTTTCCTCTACTAAGGTCACACTTTGGTAAGCACTCACATGGAACACAAATATCTTTGTATTTTTTGTCCATTCAGAGAGATCAGGCTCCCTGCTCAGCGGGGAGTCCACTGATGGATGAATGAATAAAGAAGTCATGGTACATATATAGAATGGAATACCATTCACTCATTAGAAAAAGAAGGAATTCCAGCCATTTGCAACAACATGGATGAACTTGAAGGCATCATGCTAAGTGAGGTAAGTCAGACAGAGAAAAAGAAATACTATATGATCTCACTTATATGTAGAATCAAAAAAACTGACCTCGTACAGAGACAGATGGTTGGTTGAGGGAGAGAGGTGTGTGAAATGGGTGAAAGTGATCAAAGACTACAAACTCCCAATTATAAAATGAATAAGTTCTGGGGATGTAATATACAGCATGGTAACTATGATTAACAATACTGTTTTGGGGTGCCTGGGTGACTCAGTCAGTAAAGCATCTGCCTTTGGCTTGGGTCATGATCCCAGGGTCATGGGATCAAGTCCCGCATCAAGCTCCCTGCTCAGCGGAGAGTCTGCTTCTCCCTCTCTCTCTGCCCCTCCCCCCTGCTCATGCTATCTCTCTCTTTTTCTCCCCAAATAAATAAAATCTTAAAAAAAAACACAGTTTTGTATATTTGAAAATTATTGAGAGAGTAAATTTTAAAAGTTCTCATAACCAAAAACTAAAATACTATATCTATGTAAGGTAATGGAATAACTAACCTTATTGTGGTAATCATTTCAAATATACACATATGTCAAATCAACACATACATGCCTACACAATGTTCTATGTCAATCATATCTCAATAAAGTTGAGGGAAAAAAAGAAAAGGAAGAAATTACCTAGATGTCCAAAAATGAAAAAGCAGCCAAGTAAATTATGGTATATATTCATATATATGGATATATATATGTGGTAAAACATTATTTATATATGTGGTAAAACATTATTCAGTCATTTAAAATGATAGTATAGAAAAATATTTAGTGAAATATATGTTTGTAAGTATTGTTATGTAAAAACAGAATACAAAAACGACATGAATAGAATTACCCCATTTTCATGTCAATGTTTATCATATGTGTGTATGTGTGTGTGTATATATATATATATATATATGTATATATATATATATGTAAATATTTAAACATATTACTCTACCCCATAAAAACACATGAAATAACAGTGGTTGACCCTGCAAGATAAACTTAAGATAACACAAATAGTAAATAATGGACCCTAAATTCAAACTCACACTTCTCAGATTTCAAAACCACACTGATCGTGAATATGAAAATATATGATACTAAGATTCTATGCAAATGTCATGTTTAAAGCCATGGAAAAGCTTATCAGCAGAATCAGACCCAAAACAGAAAAGGACAATAAGAATTTCATGCCAGGGGTAGCTGTGTGGCTCAGTCAGTTTGGCATCTAACTAGATTTCAACTCAGCTCATGATCTAAGAGTCATGAGATCAATCCCCATGTCAGGCTCTGTGCTCAGCATGGAGTCTGCTTGAGATTCTCTGTTTCTCCCTCTCCTTCTGTCCCTCCCCCGTTTGCATTCCCTCTCCCTCTCCCCCTCTCTCTCTCAAATAAATAAATAAATCTTGAGAAAAAAAAAAGAAAGAATTTCATGCCAATGTTCATTCCAAACACTTGTCAAAATATCTAATGGTTTTCAACCTTCATCCTTCAATTCTCATAAGAACTAAGTTGAACTCTTTAATTGGACTATAATTTATAAGTGTGATCAAATTATTTTTAAAGTTAAAGTTAAATATTTTTAAAGTATATTTAAATAAATATACTTTCAACTTCTAGAGGCTAGAAAAATAGTAATTTGCTCTTCAGCTCTCTGTTCAGTTCTTCTGAAAAAGATTTACCATGTTGGAGTTCATTTGAACAATAGTCTGAAAAGATTTCATGGTGTGGAAAATGATTTCCTCCAATGAATTTGGGTCAGGAATTTTTCTTTAAATTAAATCAACCAGCATGACATTCAGGACTCAAATTAAGACCAACTTGTTCAAACTCAGTTTTCCCAAAGCAAAATACAATATAGTATCAATCTCTTTCTCATCTGCATTATATATTTGAATGAAAAATCACCAATTATAACAAATTCATCTTGTGTTCACAGACTACCCATTTGTTCAGTTGAATTATGATCAATTAGCTCTTGCTATGTCTAAGCCTGCTCAACCTTGAACTGTTACCACCAAAAAGAGCTTTCCCTAGTCCACATCATTTGCCTGACTCCCATAAGAGTTACCCATAGCCTTTTATTATCAGATTAAATGTCACAGGAAACATATCCTTTCAGCTTAAACAGCCAGGAGCTATTATTATTTTTTTTTAGCAAGAGAAATTTGACCTCCTATCCACAAGTTTCATATCCCAGAGTGAATCACGTTTATCATTTAATTTACAATTAGATGAGTTTAATGTTCCTACTTGGCAGAAAATAGAACAAAATCTTTTGTCAGTTACCTTAACGTAAAGCTCAGGAAAGAGGTTTTAGGATGAGAAGAAAAAGCAAGTCTTCTTCATGTTTGGTTTGAATCTTGTGATTTGCTACCACCTCGGGGTTAAGGGGAGAGAGAAGGAGGTAGTACCTATTATTACATTTATAACAGCTACTATGTGCAGGATATTCATGTACATTATACTGGTTAGTGCTCTCAAAACCCACTAAGGTAATATTTACAATTACTAATTTATAGACAAATAAACCAAGGCTCAAGAGATTAAATAACTTGTTCATATTTATTCAGTAAGTATCAGGACAAGTAATCCAACATTTTCCTTACTCCATGTCCATGCTCTTTCCACTATTTCATTCTCTTTTTTTGCCTTTTTCCTCCTATCCTACCCAGCTCTCCAAGACAAGAACTGATAAGGGCCTGTTTCCTGGTAGCTGCATAAAAACGTAAGAATAGTTTTAACTTAAGACAATCAAAAACAAAGAATATAGCAATTACAATATCTTGAGTTCCAAAACCTAAAACAGGCAAGTTTGTACCAAGTCAAGCTGTCCCATTCTTCAGTGGTGAAATCAATTAATTCTCATAAAGAGATTAGGCTCTTATTTTAAGTCCAAAGGGTAACATATTATAGCTTTATGAGAAATCCAAAATTTTATTGAATCAATTGGGCTTGATAAAAACTGATAGAATTTTATTAGCATCTCTGAAATTACAATAGACTCTAAACCACATTCAGAAAAAAAAAAAAAGCTGGGACAAGATTTGTTTTATTTACTGCAAATACCTTTTTTTTTTAAGATTTTATTTATTTATTTGAGAGACAGAGAGCATGAGCAGGGGTGGGGGTATCAGGGCAGAGGGAGAGGGAGAAGCAGACTCCCCACCGAGCAGGGAGCCCGACGTGGGGCTTGATCCCTGGTTCTTGAGATCATGACCTGAGCTGAAGGCAGATGCTTAACCAACTGAGCTACCTAGGTGCCTCAGTATCTAACATTTTAATAAGAATTACTCAATAAATATTTGTTAAATCCAAAGTAAATATTGTCCCTTATGCCAAGCTTATTCATAACTTTCAGAGATTTTTATTTTTTAATGTTTTTTTTAAGTAAAAAATGTATTGAGAAGAAATTATTACTGACTGGAAAGATTAGTTCAAGAATTTTTCAGAAAAAAAAAGAACTTTTCAGGAGACTTCAGTATTAGGAATAGTTTAATTTTAAAGCCCCATTACACTGATATCACTGAAAACAATAGGTCTCTGATGACAATAATTAGCAACATGACTAGAAGTTTCAGCTGAATATTCAGAAAAGGCCAGATATCTAAGATACAACCTTAATGTCTGTTCTAAGACATTATCAATAACAATGAACACCATTTGTTTAATAATAGCTCTTTTTGAAAAAAAAAGTAACAAAGTTTTAATTGTAGTTAAATAAGAAAAAAAAATTACTTGTATTACCCAATAATAGGATATTCATAAAATAAATAAGACTTTATTCATACATATCATAATCAGATTTTTAGTCTAAGACTTCTTCAGAATATATCTTTAATAATACTTCTGAGTACTTTTCAGCCATTGCAATTTAGGATAATGATGCCATGCAGTTTTTTATAACATGATTAGAATCTTGGCCTCCTGGTGTCATTCGGACATTAAGACATTAGTGTCTTTAGGACAGTCATTAAAAATCTAAAGTTTATAAAATATAGCAGGACTGTCATATCCAGTACTAGCAACCAAGATAATTCAGATTAACCCTCTAGCCTCCATAAAAGACAAATAAAAAGCTTGAAAAAATGTATTTTTTAAAAAGCAATAAAGAACTAAACAGAAAGAAGGCTAACTGGGCCAAAGTACAAGACACTACAGAAGTCTAGAGAAAAGAACCCTACATTCCAGAATGCTTTTGTTCCATAAGTATTCACCAATCCTAAACAGCTGACCAAGAGACTGAGGAGTATTTTTTTATACAGAAACTAATAAGAATAAGAGAACCCTAGTGAGGCAGAATTTGCCTCAAATTCCCCTCTTTCATAAAATTATATCATCTTGAAATGAGTAGTATAATTAAATAAGGAATTTGCAATGAGAAAATACATTCATGAGTTAACAGCACATTTGTGGGTTATCCATTGTTTGATTCATACATATGGCTATTTTCAAGTTAAATGTTTCAAAATATTAAAAAGTAATCTCTAGTAGCTCTTTAGGGATTCTCAATGTGTGTGAACCAGAGTTAGTTACTCTTTTTGGTGCTAAAAAGTCAATTGCTGACTTACTTTACACTTAGTACTGGACATAAGGTATACAATAAATACTTTCTGCTTATCTCATGCTGTCAAAATTGGAAAATGAGATGACTAATTACATTAGATTTCCCTCTAATGCATATCTCAACAAATGTATTAGGACAAACTCACGATTTTCAAAAATATATATGCCACTATATCTTTTTACCAAAATGCTTTGTATAATACAATTGAAATCTGCAAAAATACTTAATCTTACAGTTTTGATTGCTTTATGTGATCTATTACAAACTTCCCAGGGTATATGTGATATCAGAATTTTTTTTCCCATACAAATAGTCTCCAGAGTTTGACATTGAAAAAGATAAAACTGGATATATAAATTATGTCAGTGACCTCGAACATGAAACTGAGATTTCAGAGTGGGTATGTAGCAAGCTCTTAGATGACATCTTTCTGAAGTTAATCAAAAGCTGAGAGCAAGAAAATAAAATGGAAGTGTCATTTTCACTGATACTAATAACGTTGACACCCAACTTCAAAATAAATGAAGGGCTACGAATGGAGTGAAAATTGGACCAAGGTGAAAGAAATAGAAAAAAAAGCAAAGGTCATTGGCACTGAAGATCTCAGGTAGAGATTGGAAGATCAAAACAAGTGGACTCCACCCAGAACCAGTCACATGGATACATGGAATCAAAACTGGTAATGAAAGTAAAATTGACAGTGCATGAATGAGAGTAGAATTATTCAATAAATTGTATGCAAACAATTTTATATTTTAGAGAAAAAATGAAATTCTATAGCATCTTTTACACAAAAATCAATTCCAGGTGAATTAGAGATTAAAATGTGACCATCAAAAGCTACAAAAAACTTTCAGGAGAAAAAAAAAGCAGAGTATCTCTATGACCTAGAGGTAAGAAAGATTTTTTCAAACAAGATTTAAAAAAAAAAATGCAAGGTTGAAAGGAAAAGATTGATACATAGGGCTTCATTAAAGTTGATATAATATATTCATCAAAAACACCATAACAAGCATGAATATATAACCCACAACTTATGAGAAGTTAAGTATACCACAATAACTGACAAAAGATCAGTGAAGATAAAAGAATTCCTCCAAGTCAGTATAAAAATTACAATTAACACAATAGAAAATTTGGAAGAAAATTTAAATATTGGCAATGCCAGCAACTTAAATGAAGAAAAATAAAATAAAAATATGGAAACAAAAAATTGAATGATATTCAACTTTAATAACCAGGGAAATGCAAATTAAAACCATTAGACAATATTTTACTCTAACCATAGTAACAAAAATTTTTAAATCTGATATCAATACTAGGGGCATCTAGTGGCTCAGTCAGTTAAGTGTCTGACTTTGGCTCAGGTTATGATTTCCAGGTCCTGGGATCAAGCCCAAAGTTGGGCTACCAGCTCAGCAGGGAGTCTGCTTCCCTTCTCCCTCTCCCTTCACCCATCCACCTGCTCATCCTCTCTGTCTCTCTGTCTCTCTTTCAAATGAACAAATAAAATCTTTAAAAAAAAATTTTTTTAAATATCTGATATCAATGATAGCAAGGACATAGGACACTGGGAACTGTTATGCACTGCTGATGGGAATGTAAACAGACATAACTACTATGGAAAATTATTTCTAATTATTTCTCTAAGGTTATTTATATACTTATAAATAGAATGTATATATTTATACATAGAAAAAATTATCTTAAATGCAGCACATGCCCCTGAGCAATGTACTCAACCTTCTTTGCTGATATATTCCCTTAATATTTTTGAAAACTCTGTACCCTCTTGCTCATCTTTAAATTGGCTACCATCATACATCAAAAGTTTTTGTAGTTCCAAAGGATGTAATTCCTATTTTAGTATAACTATATGATTATTAAATAAAACTGTTAAATGCTTCTTTTTAAACACATTTAAGGAATATAAATATAATAATAAATTTTTACTAACCATTATTTATTTTTAAATGCATAATCAAGTTTTCTTTAACATTTAGAAATTCACATCTGTCCCTTCTCTCCTTGAACTCATATCTCTACTTCATCTCCTTTACATAATTTTGTCATAATGGAATATATTTTATACTTGAAAGTCTTTATCAGTGAAAATATTATACCTATTTAGAAGGTAAGAAAATAGTAAAAAAACAAATCATTCATGAATAAAAAATAAACAAAAAGAAAAAAGTAAGATCTGTTTCCAGGAAGATGGAGTAGACACACTTCTCATTCCCCCCAGTAAGTACAACTAAAAAACATAGATATTATATATAAAATAAACATAAGAAGAGTCTGAAGAATACAAAGAAGAAAGGAGCATGGCTAGGCACTACAGGACCCATGCAATGACACAGTGTTGAGTTCTATGGGGTATCTTTTTGCCTCAGATATCTCAGACTTGAAGGTAAAGAAGCTGGAAAACTGGAAATACTAACAGACACATGTGAAAAGAAGCCACAACAACAGCTTTTCTAAACAAAGAAACCAAGGAAGGGGCAACCTACCAAGACAGAATACTTTTAGAATTTCTCCACTTCATTCAAGTGCCAGGGAGAGAAAAGCATGTGGCTCCACCCCCAATCATGTCAGTAAAGGCCAAGTGAGAAGCCTACACCGCCATCTTTGTAAGACTAAAATAAGGCACACCAGTCCCCTCCCTGCCAAGATGGTTTCAGAGATGACCAAGTAGGCAGCCAAGTTTTTCATCTCTGCCAGCCAATATCAGGTGAAATCCTGCAGTGTCAGTAGATACCACATGGAGAACTGGAATTCCCAAATTCCCAACCCCACCAAGCAGTACTGAGGACTAGCCCATCATGTCTCAACAGAGCACATTGTTTTTAGAAATTTGTATCTCTACTTCCATCAAGCAACACCAAGGTAGGTCTCCTACTAGAGAGCTGTCACTATCCACCTAAAAAAACGGTTTAAATAAGATAGAATCTCACGACATAATACAAAAATGTCCAGGTATAAATCAAAAGTCATTTCTTATACCAAAAAACAGGAAGATCTCAAGCTGAATGAAAAAAAGAAATCAACAGATACCAACATTAAAATGACAGAGTTTTTAGAATTATCTGACAAAGACTTTAAAGCAGTCATAATAAGAATGCTTCAAAAAGCAATTACGGAAACAAATTTTAAAAATAGAGAAACTCAGCAAAGAAATATAAAGTCTCAGCAAAGAAATAAAATATATAAGAAAGAACCAAATGGAAATGTTAAACTGAAAAAAAAGAATAACTTAAATAAAAACTCAGTAGATGAAATCAACAGAAGAATATAAGAAAAAGGGGAAAGAATAAGTGAGGTAGAGAAGAAAGCAAAAGAAACTACCCAATCTGAACAAGACAGATAAACTGAAATCAAAAAATAAACAAAATGTCTAACATATGTGTTACTAGAATCTGAGAAGGAAAGGAGAAAAGGATAGGACTAAAAATATATTCAAACAAATAATGGCCGAAACTTTCTAAATAGGCAAAACAAACAAACAAACAAAACAAAACAAAACAAAACAAAAGAAAACTTAAAACTACAGATTCAAAAATCTTCATGAACCTCATTCAGGATAAGCTAAAAGAAATTGATGCCATAACGACATAATTAAGCTTTTGAAGGCAATGAAAGAGAAATGCAACTATATGGGGAAAACATTTCTAAAGGTAGTGAATTGTCTTGAGAACCATGGAGGCTTGAAAGAAGTGGCACAGTATTTTTCAAGTGCTGAACAAAAAGAACTATCAACCCAGAATCATATACCCAGCAAAAATATCCTTAATGAGTGTAGAAATCAAGACATTTTCAGATGAAAGAAAACTAAGATGATGTATTTCCAGCTGACCTATCCTAAAAGAATGGCTTAAGGAAGTTCTCTTAGCAGAAAGAAAAAAAATATAATAAATCATAAAGAATGCAGCAAGCAGAAATATGGGTAAACATAATAGGCTTTTTTTTTCTCTTCTTGGTATTCTAAATTATGTTTGACAGTTGCAAAAATTACAGTGCTATTTGATGTGTTTCTAAGTATTTAGAGAAATATTTTAAATAATTGCATTATTTTAAATGTAGGATGAAGGAATGTAGAGGATGGCAAAGTTTCTATACTTGAACTGGTAAAATATTGACAGCAGTAGGCTGATAAATTGTGTGTGTGTATATATATGTGTGTGTGTTTGTGTGTGTAAAAGTGAGAGCAATCTCAAAAAAAAAAAAAAAAGCTATATAAGAACATACCTCCAAAATGCTATAGATAAATCAAAATGGATTCTTAAAAGTGTTCAACTAACCCACAGGAAGGTAGGAAAAAGAAAACAGGGGAAAAAACACAGAATACAGTAATTTAAAATTAAATTAAATTAATAAATTAAATTAAATTAAATAAATTAAATTTATTTTAAATTAAAATAAAATACAGTAAAATAAAATAAAATGATGGATTAAGCCTTAATCCATCAATAATTTAATTAAATGTAAATAGTCTAAGTAAATTAATTAAAAGCCAGAGATTGGCAAAGTGGATTTAAAAACAGGATCCGACTGTATGCTATCTATAAGAAACTCACTTCAAATATAATGATATGGGTAGATTAAAAGTAAAGGGATGAAAAATATATGCTATACAAATATTTTAATATAAAAGCATGGGTATATTATGAACATATTAATATCTGATAAAGTCGACTTCAGAACAAAGAAAAGTACCAGGGACATAGTGACATTATACAACAATGAAGGTTCAATTCTCCAAGAAGATATAGCAATCCTAAATGTGAATACACCAAACGACAGAGATGAAAAACATGTGAAGCAAAAATTTATAGAACTAAGAGAATAGACAAATCCACAATTATTGTTGGAGACTTCAACATTCCTCTGTCAACAATTGATTGAACAGCAGACAGAAAATCATCAAGAATATGAAATAATCACACCATCAATCAATGGGATCTAAATGACATTTATACAGCACTCTATGTAAAAAATAGCAAAATACTCATTTCTTCTTCAAGTGTCTGTGGCATATATACCAAAAGAAACCATATCTTGGGCCATAAAAAATCCTCAGCTAATTAAAAAGAAACATACACAGTATATTTTCTTACTACAGTGAATCAAACTAGAAATCAATTTCCAAACACTTGAAAGCTAAATAACACATTTCTAAATAATCTGTGGGCTAAAGAGGAAGTTGCAAGGGGAATAAAAAAGTACACTGATGAATGAAAATTCAGCATATGAAAAATTATGAGAGCAGTTAAAGCACTGTCGAGAAAGATATAGCACTACATGCTTAATATTTAATAAGAAGAAAGCCTCACATCAAAAATCTATCCTTTTGAGATTCTAATTACATGATGTTCAACTGTTTGATATTGTCCCATAGCTCTCAAATACCCTGGTACACTTTGTTCACTTTTATTTTTCTCTCGTGTTTCAGTTTGGTGTTTTTATTCACCTATGTTTAAATTAACTAATCTCTTCCTCAGCTACATTAAATCTATTGGTAAGCTCATCAAAGCCATTCTTTATCTCTGTTATCAAGTTCTTTAATATTTCTCCTAACATTTGCATTTGTTTCTTTCTTATAGTTTCTATCTCTCTACTGAAATTCTCCATCCGTTATATCCTATTATTCACTTCACAAGAAATTTTAATGTATTAATCATAGTTATGTCAGAGTCCCTGTTTGATAGTTTCAACTTCTGGGCCATCTCTGGGTTTAATTCTATTGATTATTCTGTCTCTTAAGAGTAGATTGTCATTTGTTGGGGGCTTTGTATCTTATAATTTTTCATTAAATTCCATACATCTTGTGTAGATTAGTAGAGACTGAAGTAAACAGTTATTATGCTTGGAAATTTGCATGCCTCTTCTGCTAGCTATTAATATGGAAGGACAAAGATGAGTGAGTCAACATGGCCAGGAGTTGAGCTAAGTTTGAGGTTTGTTATTGCTATGGTAACATCCACTAAACCACTTACTTTAACTTACTCTGGAATGAGTTTGTGGGTGGGGATAGCCCAACGTTTCCTCTGGGACTTGTTTGTTTATGCTATCTTCCCGACTTTCAATCTTCCCTGTGCACTTGCACTACACACAGGCTCTTTCTTCACTCTCTCTTTTTTTTTAAGATTTTGTTTATTTATTTGAGAGAGAGAGAGTGCATGTGCAGAGGGAGGAACAGAGGGAGAGGGACAAGTAGACTCCGCACTGAGCATGGGAGTTCTATGCCAGGCTCAATCCCAGGATCTCAAGATTGTGACCTGAGCTAAAATGAAGAGTTGGAGGATTAAACAACTCCACTGTCTTTTTCTAAGTCAGTGCTAGTGTTTACTACCCAAAGGCATGATGAGACAAGATATTTTACTGTGGTCTGGGTACAGCCTCATTCTTAGCCAAGCCCCGTGCTTAGGTCTCTGAAGTGGGATTTTCTTAATGATCATGCTCTTTTTCCCCATTGTAGCCACACTCTGCCTTGTATATTTGGCAGATCTTTTTTGAAAGAGACTTTCATGTCTTTTGCCCAAGGATAGGGGGATATAACTGTTAGTATGGGTCCTAGCACCAGGATTTTTTCTGTCTTTCCCCTGGAGGTAGACGTTGTTTTGGTTTGGTTTGGTTTGGTTTGGTTTTTGGTTTGGGGTTCCCCCCGCTTTTACCCTTTCTTCAGCTGTAGTAAGTCATCATCTGCTCTTTGGAGGTGACAGCATTTATTTTCCCTTCCCCATCATCTGAAATTTTGTGTGTCATTTGTGAGAAAGTTCTGGGAGGGGCTTCATGCTTTTCACATAAACACTGTTCAGGCCTGTACTTCTGAGGGAATCTGTCTCAACACTCACTCCTTGCTCCTAATTTTTGTCATGAGCACCCAGTAGAGGTCTCTGGAGAAGAACCTGCAAGTGTATCCATTTGTGTCTGTGACTCCCAGGTTTCAATATTCTCACTTGGCTTTAGCAATTCCTTAAAAAGTATAGCTGAATCGTAATAGTGGGGATGACACCCAACATCTCTTCCTCCCACACTCTACCACACATGAGCCAGTGCTTCCACCTTGTCACTCCTTGGAGCAGTCTGCCTGTCTTTAGATTGCCAGTTGGATTCCCTTTGGCATCAGCTCTCTGATGGGCTCAAAAAAAATCTGATTTTGTCATTTATTTGACTTGATTTTATTTTTAGGGTGGGAGCACTCTTTTTAACGTTTTATATCTTAGAAGTAAAGGCCTCAGAATTATTTTTTTTTAAGATTTTATTTATTTATTAGAGAGAGAGAGAGAGAGACAGCATGAGAGGGGAGAAGGTCAGAGGGAGAAGCAGACTCCCTGTGGAGCTGGGGGCCCGATGTGGGACTTGATCCCGGGACTCCGGGATCATGACCTGAGCTGAAGGCAGTCGCTTAACCAAATGAGACACCCAGGCACCCCGAGGCCTCAGAATTTTTAATTTATGATATATCTTTATATCAAATTTAAGTCATTAATCACATAATTCCTTCTATAGAATTTCATTTTTTTTCTGGGTGTTCGAAGTCATTTTGTCTTTTCATTGTTTTTTTTATTGTGTTATGTTAGTCACCATACAGTACATCATTAGTTTTTGATGTAGTGTTCCATCATTAGTTTTTGATGTAAACAATGATTCATTGTTTATGTATAACACCCCATGCTCCATGCAATCCATGCCCTCCTTAATACCCATCACCAGGCTCACCCAACCCCCCACCCACATCGTTCTAAAACTCTCCATTTGTTTCCCTGAGTTCATAGTCTCTCATGGTTCATCTCTCACTCTGATTTCTCCCCCGTCATTTTTCCCTTCTCCTAATGTCCTCCATGCTATTCCTTATGTTCCACAAATAAGTAAAACCATATGATAATTGACTTTCTCTGTTTGACTTATTTCACTTAGAATCATCTCCAGTCCCATCCATGTTGATGCAAAAGTTGGGTATTCATCCTTTCTGATGGCTGAGTAATATTCCATTGTGTATATAATCCACATCTTCTTTATCCATTCATCTGCTGAAGGGTATCTTGGCTCTTTCCACATTTTGGCTATTATGGACATTGCTGCTATGAACATTGGGGTGCATGTGTCCCTTCAAATCACTACATCTGTATCTTTGGGGTAAATACCCAGTAGTGCAATTTCTGGGTCATAAGGTAGGTCTATTTTTAACTTTTTGAGGAACCTCAACACTGTTTTCCAACGTGGCTGCACCAATTTGCACTCCCATCAACAGTGTAAGAGGGTTCCCTTTTCTCCACAACTTCTCCAACATTTGTTGTTTCTTGCTTTGTTGATTTTTGCCATTCTAACTGGTGAAAGTGGTATCTCAGTGTGGTTTTGATTTGAATCTCTCTGACAGCTAATGATGATGAACACTTTTTCATGTGTCTGTTAGCCATTTGTATGTCTTCTTTGGAGAAGTGTCTGCTCATGTCTTCTGCCCATTTTTCGACTGGGTTATTTGGTTTTTGAGTGTTGAGTTTGAGAAGTTCTTTATAGATCTTGGATATCAGCCCTTTGTCTGTAGTGTTGTTTGCAAATATCATCTCCCATTCCGTGGGTGGCCTTCTTTGTTTTGTTGACTGTTTCCTTTGCTGTGCAGAGCTTTTTATCTTGATGAAGTCCCAAAAGTTCTTTTTTGCTTTTGTTTCCCTTGCCTCTTGAAAGAAGTTGCTGTGGCCAATGTCAAAGAGGTTCCCACCTATGTTCT
Source organism: Potos flavus (assembly GCA_028534135.1). Taxonomy (NCBI): domain Eukaryota; kingdom Metazoa; phylum Chordata; class Mammalia; order Carnivora; family Procyonidae; genus Potos; species Potos flavus. Next base: position 57,617,823 of record CM052899.1, read on the forward strand.
CCTCTAGGATTTTGATGGATTCCGATCTCACGTTGAGGTCATTCATTTAGAAATTATCTTTGTGTATGGTGTAAGAAAATGGTCTGGTTTCATTCTTCTGTATATAGCTGTCCAATTTTCTCAGCACCGTTTATTGAAAGAAATATCCAATTTTTCCACTGGATATTTTTCCTGCTTTGCCTAAGAGTACTTGACCATAGAGTTGAGAGTCCATATCTGGGCTCTCTACTCTGTTCCATTGGTCTATATGTCTTCTTTCAGCTTGTCTTCTGGTGGAAGGGCCTGCTGCATTGTGTTTCGCCATTCTGGCTTGGGTGGAGTTGCCCTGCCCACTATCAAGGGGCTGTGGAAACCGGTTTTTCAGGCTTTTGTTCTCTCTCGGCTTTTTGTGCCTTTTCAGAGGGTCAGAGCAAAGTAAATTGTCCGCACCCAGACCTCCACCTCAAAGAGAACCCACAGTGGCTCCTCTCTGAATGGTCTAGAACATAGACTCCCCCTCTGCAAACCCCTGTGATTACTGCAGCCTCCCACAGGCAGTGCACACCCTCAGCCACTGTCTCAGTGGTCGCCCAAGGCCCCCGCTTGTTTCCGAACCCCCGTGCCATCAAAACCATGAGCGATACTGGTCCAGGTGAGCCTGGTCCCGGTGGCTGCCATTCCCAGGATCACTGACTCGAGTCCACGCCGGGTCCCCTCAGCCCCACTAGCAGTGGAGTCAGTGGTGACTGCGGTGGCAGTGGCAGCCACTAGCCCCAGGTGTAACCGTCCCTCAGGACAATGTACTGCTTAAACTATAACCTATGAGAAATTATATTAGTTACTAAACATGCTTAGATATAGACTTAAGAAAAACATGTACTGGCAATGGGCCTCTGGGGGAGAGGACGATATACGTCCTTGAAGCCGAGCAGCTGGGGATGCCTGGCTTGCTCAGGGCGGAACGCCACCTGCTTCATTTTTCCGTTATCTCCCCTTCCCCGGAGAGCACCTGCAGTTAGTTAGACAACCCTCTTGTTTGAGTTGCTCACTATAGGTCATGCGCTACATGACCAGACATATTTTGTCCTTCTTCTTACTTATCTACAAGATTCATGGTCAATGTGTAACCTACTCTGGCTTGTTTGGTTGTTACCTACTTTTTAATAAATATGAGACCGAGGAGTTGTTCGGGGCGACAGTCTTTCCTACTGTCATCCCCTGCTCCCTTTCTCTTGCAGCTGACTTGTTTGTGCCTCATTCTTCTCTGGTGCGCCGTCAGGAGGCGGCACCCAGGGACTCTTGACTTGAGTCTGCATGGGGTCCTCTCAGGCATGGGCAGGCTGCCACCGTAGTCATCCTGGGACCATGGGCTTAGGTCCATGCCTGTAGCCACCCAGTCCCAGCAACTATCCCATACGTTCCTTTGTTCTGTTTGAGTGCTGTTATCAGTCCCTTCCCATCTCACAACCACCAGTCTCCCAGTTATTGCTGGACCCTAAGCACAGGACACTTTCACAATGGGGTATTACTTTCCAATGACTTGCTTCTGGTGGCTCCCTCCCCCTTCTATTTATCCTCTGACATCAGTCTGTGCACTCCCAACTCCTCTGTACCTCTCCACTGATGATCTTCTGCCCCCATAGAGATCCAGAGTGTATAATCTTACATCTCAGGCTGATTTTTATGGGTGTTCAGAGTGCTCTGGTGGATATCTAGCTCAATTCAGGGGACTGTTTGAAATAGAGTCCCCTACTCCTCCACCACCTTGCTCCTTCTCCAATTTCGTCTTTTTTTAAAAAAATCATTCTGCATACTACTGTTAAGTCAACACATCTCAAATGCTAGTTTTTTTAAACCAAAATTTCAATATCCAATATTCTGTTTCCTTCAGTTGCTTTGTAATTTAATGCTCTGAGGCACCTGGGTGGCTCAGTCAGTTAAGCATCTGTCTTTGACTGAGGTTATGATCCCAGGGTTCTGGGACCGAGCTCCGAAATGGGCTCCCTGCTCAGTGGGAAGCCTGCTTCTCCCTCTCCCTCTGCCCTTCCCCCCTACTTGTGCTCATTCTCTCTCAAATAAATAAGTAGAATCTTAAAAAAAAAATAGATTAATGTTCTTAATTTAACTTAAATTGCAAAATTAATAAAAAATTAGAAGTATCCACACTTAACTTTCGAAATTTAAAGTGCTAGACATATAAAATTAAAGCTCCTGTATCATTTAAGGAATTTGCAAAGGAATAATATGTTAAAGTTTTAAAAGCTAGAAGATTATATTCAAAGGCATATGAATAGAATCACTGGCAGTTTAAATATGACCATACACAAAATGAAAGCATTGGGGTTAGAAAAATAGCATGAACTAAGGGAGATTTTTACTATATACTGATTGCTGTTTCACTGGTCTGCAAGCAGTTTTATGATTCTCTAGCAATTTCATCAGTAATATATCAATCTTATTTTAGTTAATTTTAAGAAAAGTATATGTCACCAGTAATCAAAAGTGAACATTCTTATAAGGCTGTTAAACCATTTCTGTTAAAGCTATCAAAACATTCCTGATAGGATATAATTAGTAAATTCATCAAATTAGATATACTACAAATTGAACTTTTCTTTAATTCATTTCTTGTGAATTGATTTGTGAACTGTATATTAGGCAAATTGTCCATTTTTGAAAATTGAATATTGACCAATTTACTGCTCTCATTAAAGCTTCAAACATTAGAAACGACCTAATCATCCATCAATAGGGAGACATTAACCACATTATCATATATCTATAGAGCTCAAGTGTCCAAAAGGAGTCATGCAGTTTCAAACAAACTGGACATGAACAAATCTTAGGCAGATAAGGAAAAAAGCAAGTTATTGCCGTTAATATAATTCAGTGATTCTAAAAGTGCGATCTGCAGACCAGCCTCATCAGCATCACCTGGGAACTTGTTAGAAAGGCAAATTTTCAAGTCTCAGCCCTGACCTAGTGAATTGGAAACTCTGAAGGGTGGTGCAGTAAAGCAGACTGTTTTAACAAGCCCCCCAGGTGATTGTGAGGCATGCTAAATTTAGTGAATCACTGATATAATTAAAAGGGAAACAGTGCACATATGCACACACACCATACACACACACACACTCACACACAGATCTCACATATCCCTCTAGAACCATAGACTTTCCTCTTAAAGTACATAGGAATCTATAAGAGTTGTTCTCTCTGTGCAAGAAATCAGAGGCACTAGGGGTCCCAGATGGGAAAAAAAAAGCTTACTTTTGATAGAAGCTTATGTACTTTTAGAATTGGTTTTCTGTGAACAACTTTGACAAGAGTAAATTTTCAAAGAAATCTTCAGACTTAAAGCTAAAGAAATGTTCAGAGCTATTGTTCATGTAAGTTTTTTTTCATTAAATTTCCATGTTGAAATGAAGGAAAATTAAAATTAAAAGAACAGAAAAGAAACCATTTTGAAATATTTTCTGCCCCTTTCTACAGTAAACATATTAAGTTAGAGGAAAGGTAGCAGGTTACAGCCAAGGTACATATTTCATTGTTAGAAACTTGAAACAACTAAAGTAACAAATAGTGATTTTAATTAATTGTCATGCTATTACCTTTCCACATGACATTTTTCAAAATGTCTACACAAAGCAGAAAATTACTTGTAAAATACATCAGAGTAGGTATCTACAGGCCACAACTTTAAATGGAATATAAGATATCATATGCATAATTCATCTCCTTCACACTGTAGTGAACTTGGCAGTAACCTCAGTTGAAGTATACAGACATGAGTTCATATTAAGTCTCTTGAAGGCAAAAGCTCGCAGTTACTTTTTCATTCTATAAGATTTACTGAATTTGTATGAAATGTTTCCAAATGTTTGAAATATAGCCTACGAACATATCTTTAGACTTCGTTCCATTTCTAAAACAATGCAAATGATCAACTAATTACTAGTGCCACTACCAAAAAAAATTTAAATTAATAGTATTTCCAAAGTTCAGTATGATTTTCTTTTTGAGAGAATAAATAATAATCATTTTTCCAAAATACAAATCAGATAAATTCATGTGAAGAACTGAAAAAATATATATAAATCCTTGTGATTATAATTTGTAAGTTTTACTTACAAAAATCCAGTAGTGGTTTTTGAAATATGTCCACAAGTGTTATTTTATTTCTCCCTTCCAGAGATGGGGCTGAACTCTTTTCTCCTTGGGTGGAACATGGCAGAAGTGATATTTTATCATTTCTGTTATTAGGTTATAAAAAGGCTTCCATCTTACATACAAAAAAATCTCTCCCTTAGATCATTCCCTCTTGGAGGATTCATCTTCCATAAGTGAGGAATACTCAGGAAGCTTTTGGAGGGCCCCACATTGTGAGGAACTAAGATCTCCAGCCAACAGCCAGCAAAGAACTGAAGCCTGTCAACAAGTGAGTGAAGTTAGAAGTAGATCCCACTCTTTATCCATTCATCTGTTGAAAGGCATCTTGGCTCCTTCCACAATTTGGATATTGTGGACATTGCTGCTATGAACATTGGGGTGCATGTGCCCCTTCGAATCACTACATCTGTATCTTTGGGGTGAATACCCAGTAGTGCAATTGCTGGGTCATAGGGTAGCTCTATTTTTTAACATCTTGAGGAAACTCCATACTGTTTTCCAGAGTGGCTATACCAGCTTGCATTCCCACCAACAGTGTAAGAGGGTTACCCTTTCTCTACATCCTCACCAATATTTGTTGTTTCCTGTTTTGTTAATTTTGCCATTCTAATTTGTGTAAGGTGGTATCTCATTGTGGTTTTGATTTGTATTTTCCTATCCTATGGCTAGTGATGTTCAGCACTTTTTCATGTGTCTGTTAGCAATTTGCATATCTTCTTCGGAGAAGTGTCTGTTCATGTCTTCTGCCCGTTTTTTAACTGGGTTATTTATTTTTTTGAGTGTTGAGTTTGAAAAGTTCTTTATAAATCTTGGATATCAGCCCTTGATCTGTAACGCCATTTGCAAATATCTTCTCCCATTCTGTGGGCTGCCTCTTAGTTTTGTTGACTGGTTCCTTTGCTGTACAGAAGCTTAGACATTGTACATATATACAATGGAATATTATTCAGCCATCAGAAAGATGACTACCTACAACTTGCATCAACATGGATGGAACTGGAGGGGATTATGCTAAGTGAAGTAAGTCAAGCAGAGAAAGACAATTATCACATGGTTTCACTCATATGTGGAACATAAACAATAGCACGGAGGACCATAGGGGAAGGGAGGGAAATCTGAAGGGGGATAAATCAGAGAGGGAGATAAACCATGAAAGACTATGGACCCTGGAAAACAAACTGAGGATTTCAGAGGGGAAGGGGGTGAGGGAAGAGGGTAGCACGGTGATGGGTATTAAGGAGGGCACTTGTGATAAGCACTGGGTGTTCTATGTAACTAACAAATCATTGAACACTACATCAAAAACTAAATGTACTATACAATGGCTAACTGAACATAACAAAAAAAAAAAAAGAAGTAGATCCCACTCACACTCATCTCCAGTCAAGTCTTCAGATGACAGCAGCCCTGGCCAGCAGTTGACTGTAACTTCAAGAGAGACCATGAGCTAGAACCATCCAACTAAGTCAGCCATTCTGGCTTTAAAATTCCTGATTTACAGAAATTATGAGGGAATTAATATTTGTTGTTTTAAGCTGTTAAATGTTTGAGTAATTTGTTATGCAGAGACAGATGACTAATGTATGCTCTAAGCCATATTATCAGTTAAATATAATGAACATATGTTTTGTATTTCCCCAACATCCCTTACTTTGTAGAATCATTCTTTCCCCACTCTAAATAATCCTGCACAATCCATGGTATTCCTGGAATAGCTGATTTTTACACACTCCTTGGCAAGGAAGCTCAGCAAATTAGAATATACCATACCTTTACCTGAGTGACTTCTTCAGAATCACACATGGAAGCTAAACTAGGGAAATCAGAATCCCCTCAAATAATGTTACCACAGTAATTAGGAAAGATAATCACCCTTTCTCTGAGATCAACATTCTAAGTTTCACATAAGATTAAAGTTGCTGGGTCATCTTTTCACACTTCGGGAAGACATTTTTCTGAAAATAAAGTCGTGTAGATACACAAAAGCAAGTAAGAAGAAGAGTTTGTGATTTTTATCATGCCTTTTAAACCTCTGTATCCTATTATCTACCTCTTACTTCCCACTTAGTGAGGTCTTTCATATTTCAGCTATTTTAGGAAGTTGAGCTGGGTTTCTGTTTTTGAACAAGTCTGAATTAATCAACTGAATGAGTTCTAATAAATATGACAAATTCTATAAACTCAAAATACACCTAAGTCACTTGCTTCTGGCTATGATGGAGTAACAGGAATCAGTTTTTCCCTGCCAACACAAAAAAACTTAAAATGAACAAACTATATGAAGCAATTTTCAGGGGCTTCTGGGTAGCTCAGGTCAGGATCCTGGGATTGAACCCCACATCGGGCTCTCTGCTCAGCAGGGAGCCTGCTTTTCCCTCTCCTTCTGCCTGCCACTCCTCCTGCTTGTGCTCTCTGTCAAATAAATAAATAAAATCTTTTAAAAAGAAAAAATTTTAAGACATTAGACAAAAGTCTTCACAGCAAAGAAATCCCTGAAGAAAGGAGACTAATGAAGTGAGGCATAAAATTTCCCCAGACTATTGTCTGCAGAGTTTCTAGACTTCAACATAGAATGGAGAAAACCAAACAGACCGTAGAAGTCATCCTGAATCGAGAGAACAGTTGAGAATGGGGAGTCCAAAGCAGCTAGATTTCACAGGACAGAATAACAGACAAGAAGGTGCTATAGAGAGAGGTCTGAAAATATGCAAGGAATTTTTCTTAAGTCTTCAGCTGAGTAGTTTTTAGCACATGCATGTGAGATAACTACCTGAGGCTGGTAAAGCAATTCCAGAGATCATAGCAGGCTGGGAATAATTCATCCTCCCAACAGCTGGACTGTAGAAATTTCTTAATGCATGAGGCAATGGGTTATGTACTTAGAAGGAGATTATCTCAACAGTGGAGCCAAATTAGCTCCGGGCTAAAGGCTACCCTGCTATTTTCAGGGAACTTAGATAAATCATAGAATAAACTTCAAAAAATATGTAAAAGGATACAAAACTTCCAGAACCAGACAACATAAAATTCACTAAATCACTTAGACAATTTCATTCAACATTGTACTGGCTGTCCTAGCCAGTGCACTGAAGAAAGAAACTGAAAACACACAGACTGGAAAAAAAAAAGAAAATTATCTTTATTCACAGATGGCATGATGATCTATGTAGAAAATCTTAAGGAATCTGCAAAAAAAAAGGTGCTAGAACTAATAACAGTGTTTATCAAGATTTATAAAATCAGTATACAAAAATCAATTATAGTTCTACAAACTAGTAATAAACAATCAGAAATTAAAATTTTAAACTATAACATTTATAATAGCATGGAAATTTTTGAAATATTTAGGGATAAATTTGATAAAACATGTGTAAAACCTGTATACAGAAAACTATAAAACACTGATGAGAGAAAATTTAAAGACATAAAAAGAAGAGACATACATCTTCAGGGGTCATGTCAAATATTAAGATTTCATTCTTCCTAAAATAACATATATAAATTCAATGCAATCTCAAACAAAATTCCAGCAAGTTTTTAAGAGATTGACCACCTGACTCTAATATTTGTATATAAATGCATAAGACCTAGAAAAGCCAAAATGACTTTTTTTTTAAAAAAAGAACAAAGTTAGAGGACTTACACTATCAGATTTCAAGATATGTAACAAAACTGCATTAATCGAGAAAGTGTGATATTGGCATAAAGATAGACACGTAATCCAATGCAACTAAGTAGAGAGTGAGAAATAGATCCACACACATATGGTCAATTGATTTTAACAAAGGTGTCAAGGCAATTCAATGGAGAAATCATAATCCTTTCAACAAATTGGCCTACAGCAATTGGATAACCTTATTTAAAAAAACAAAAGCTTCAATCATTCTTTGACACCATATTTTTAAAAACTAATCATAGACTGAAATATAGGAGCTAAACTATTAAATTTTTAGAAGAAAGGATAGGAGAAAAATCCTAGTAACCCTGGGTTTGGCAATGACGCTTGAATAATATACAAAAAGATATTAGAGGAAACATCAATAAATTAGCCTGAATTAAACTTTTACACTTTGACTTTTCATACAATACTGTTAAAAATAAATAAATAAAAGCATAAGCCACAGACTTGGAGACAATATTTTCAAAATATCTATCTAATAAAGGACTTGTATGTAGAATATATAAATTCTTACAACTCAATAATAATAAGACAAAAAATCATTTAAAAAAATAGGCAAAAGATTTTAACAGACACTTGACCAGAGAAGATATGTGGATATTTATTTACATATGAAAAAATGTTCAACATTTCTTATTCTTTAGAGAAAACAAATGAAAATCACAATGATGTACCACTACACATCTACTAGAAGGGCTAAAGTTTTAAACTGAGCATAGAAACTATCGATAGGTATGTGGAGAAACTTGAACTCTTCTATTTTGAGAATGTAAAATGATTTAGCCACTTTAAAATACTATCACAGTTCCTTTAAAAAGTTAAATATGACCATAACATTTAATCTAACCATTCTGCTCCTAAGTTTTTACACAAGTAAATGAAAGCCTATTCCATACAAAAACTTATACATAAACCCTAAACAATTATAGAATTTTTATTTATATTAGCCTCAAACCAGAAGCAATCCAAAAGTTCGTCAAAAGGCAAATGAACAGATAGATGTATATATCCATACAATACTGGTCAGCAATAAGAAGAAATAAACTATTAATATATGCAACATCTATGAATTTCAAAATAATTATGCTGAGGGAAAGAATCCAAAGTAGACTGCATACTGTATGACTCCATTTATATAAAACTCAAAAAAAAAGTGCGAGCTAATCTATATTGACAGAACACACTAGTGGTTGGTTGCCTTAGGGACAGTGGAGTTTTGGGATGGAGAGAGGAATCACAAAGGGCACAAGGAAACTTTCAGAGGATGTCAGATATATTCATTATCTTGGTTATGGTGATTTTTATTGTGTTTTGTTGGGTGTCAAAATTCATCAAATTGTATACTTTCTAATATGAAAAGTTTATTGTACATCATTATCCCCCAATAAATCCATGAAAATGCTCTTTTTTATTCCTAACTGGGACTGAAATGTTATGTCTATAAGAATAAATAAAAAAATTTTTACCAAGAACTAGTACCAGTAGTAGATAGCAGAATCTTAATAACAAAAACAGTTCTCCCTGAACATTTCAATCTGCAGAGTACCTTTTACACCAGGTGAAGACTTCAGACCATAATGATTAATGATCACATTCAGAGCTAAAATGACCTAGCAACTCTCGATTTTGTCTAACATTTGCGTATTCCCATTGATCTCTGATCTAACATTTACATATTCCTATTGATCTTTAATGGAGCTAAAATAGAATACTAGTTGCTACCTTCTATATCCACTCCATCCCTCATGAAGCCAGAAATGTCTAAAAAATGAAAAAAAATCTCAAATGAGAAAGTAAACAAGGCTATCTCATTGAAGTATTCCCTGGCTCAGGGGAGGACTGAGTCCCTAAGAAGTGATAAACCCCAGCTAATAAACACACACACACACACACAACTGCATCTTTTTTCTTTTTTAAAGATTTATTTATTTATTTGAGAGAGAGAGAGGACCTGTGGGGCATGGGGAAGGGTAGAGGGAGAGGGAGAGAGAGTCTTAAGCAGACTGCGCTGAGCACAGAGCTTGACTCAGGGCTCAATCTCATGACCCTGACATCACGACCTGACCAAAACCAAGAGTTGAATGCTTGACTGACTGCGCCATCCAGGTGCCCCACAACTACATCTTAAAATAGCCCAAAGGAAGGTGGACCCACATTGTTAAAAATGAACAGGTTCTGTCTGCTTAGAATTAGAAAAGCAAAAATTAATTCAAGGACAATGAACAATGAAACAGGTTAAGAGGAATAAAATACAATTCGAGGCTTGGATGGAATTTCAATAAAGAAAAGAGTAAGAGCTAAGTGTAAGACTCCCACAGTCTTTTTATCACTGATATTTTCATCTTCATTGATATTTTGGCATGATGGTTTTTCAGGATATTGTATTGTACATGGAAGTCTGGTTTATACAAACATACCCCAAACACCCCTGTTAATCATTGTCATGAGAATGTAGAGATCCCGTCCTCCCTCTATATTCCTATCAAGCAAAATGTATAGAAGAATATATTGTTCAGTGTTCAAGGTCAAGGTCTCCAGGGGTGGCAGACTCAGAACCTCTCCTTTGTAACAAAGATCATCTGGATGGCAGGCCTTGATCTCCTGGAATGCTGGCCATGCAAGGAGGGGAAGGGCTATAGATAGCTACTAGGCTAAGTTGTTACACTATAAAACCTTGCTGCACGTAGATCCCAGCAGCAGATGCTTTGTCTGGTCTGCCATTGCTGGACTCCCTGTATGTAAATTCCCCCAAAAGGTCTATGTCTTACTCACTGTCTCTGGGTCATTTCTTCAGCCTCACCAAACCATCACCCACTTGGCTTACAATCTGCTGGGGTGCAGCTACACAGATATGAAGAAATGTATAGTAGCCATTAAGAATTAAGGTTTAAAATACCCAGATATTTTAGATTACTTTAAATAAATTTATGGAAAAAATTTGGTTATAATATATCTGTGTCCTACAGACAAGGTTTAAGGTTGCGCTTGGATAAAATCAAAAGGCACATAGTAATAGTGATGTATAAAAATCTGACATGGGTCAGTACTGCTCTATTCTTCCAACATTATCGTAATGTGAGGAAGGGATAGGAGAGATGGCTCACTGGGAAGCAGGCAGATTATACAACAAGAAAAGAACACTATCTAACAAGAGTAATACTGTCTAATCTGGAAGAAAAATAACCTTGTATATATCAATTTTTACTCCCCACCCCACCCTATGCTCAGTCCTGACTGATTTAGTGGATTACTTTTAAGTCTACTGATGACTGTGTTCTAGTCACTCCTGTTTAGCTGAAGCACAATTTGTAGGATAAAGAACAAGTCTTTGGCTTGATAGACCTAAACTCTTGTGAGAAAGAGGGAAAGATTGTTAGTAAGTACACCTGTCCTTAACACAAAGTCCTCCCACAAATTTCAAGGGTTTACCCTTAGTCTCCTCTCGTATCATAAATCAACAACTGAGGTTCTTAATAAGCCATATTGTGCCCACCCTACCCATGTTCTTCCTTCCACATCATTCTAATGAGGAAATAGCTCACAGAAACTAAACTCTCATTGGGCAACCTTATACCAAAACTGTGCCTTCCCCAAATCAGCCTTATTTCATGCCCCTCCTGCAGTGAAACATAAAGCGTAACACAGAGTTAGAACTTACAAAGGATAAAACAAGTTTGTAAAGGAACCTAGAACGCCTTACCTGTGGCTTTCCTTCATCCCTTTCATTAATACCATGGAGGCAAATGGCCAGTGCCTGCATTTACATTGCTTACCCTCTTCTGGCACCCATCACACGCATACACATATGCACACACTCTCGGTTGGGTTCCATATATTTTAAAATTGCTAAAACTTAGCAATTAAACATGTTTAACATTTTAAAAATGAAGTCCCTCATTAGAAGCTGAATAGCTCAGCTTGTTGCTCATTTTAACTCACATTTACGGACCACTCACTGTGTATGTCCCAAGCACAGTTTCAAATACTCCACCTGCGTTATCTCATTTAATCCTTCTGAAAACCCTTCATGAGAAGGTACTACTATTACCATCCACTTTGTGGAAGTGAAAATGAGGCACAGTGAAAAAATTGCTCAGAATCAGACACACTAAAAAATACTGTGGCATATGTTGAAACCCTGGCAATCTTGACTCCAGAACCAAATTCTGAATGCTGCATAATATCCATTCTGAAGAAACAAGTGAGAGTGACAAATATATTCAAAAACCCCAAGCACCATAAGTATTCTTAACCCACGTCAGTCACTTTGACTTGAAAACACAAGGGTAAAATCAAATGTTCCCAGATTATTTTGTCAAATCAAACTTAAATCCATGAAGGAGTGAAAGCATATCACAGTGGTGAGCACTCAAACTTCCCTAGGGAAAGTTATCCATCAGGGCTATGGATCAGACATTACACCAATCCCGGCAGGCCAATTCTCAAGCATCTGAGCTGTCTGAAGGCTTTTGCTGTGACCATGGCAACCCTTGCCTTCTAGCTGTGTCACACCTGCCTTCCATCTTGACAAGAACATTTTCACCCAGCTAAGGAGCTGTATATTTCTGCAAATAGTGAATTCAGCAAAATGGTTAATCTCTAGGTTGTAACTCAGTTTTTCAGGTGGGCAAACTGAAGCCATTTCTTGGCCATTCTTCTGGAATGAAAGAAGAAAAGGAGAGAAGAGAACTTCCAAATTACATAAATGGAATTTAATCTTATTTCTGAGACTCAAAGCTTAATCTGAGTATACATGTTTTGTTCCTTCACTTATCCAATCTATCTTTATCAATTCAAGCCATTTTTATTAGAGACAAGTTAAAGTAAGTTATCATTAAAGTTTAAAAAAAAAAAAAAAAAAAAGGATTTTACTTCTCCCAGGGCAGTGATTTGCTAGTCTGAGTGAGCGTGAGGGCATGAGAATCCCCCATTTAGTTATTTACAAAGCGGATTCCAGGCTCCTTCTTGAAGATCATGATTTTTTACATACAAAGTGAAGCAGACAGTAATCACTTTGGAATTTGGTATTATTTTCTATGACAATCCAAATTTTAATGATTTTTTCTCTTTTTAAGTTATTAGTTCTTCAGTTTTTTAATCTCCCTTAATGTTAACCTATTTCCCTGACCTTTTATGCAATGGAGTATACACATACATTGGCACACAATTAGGTATTTGCTCAAAAGCCAGGAATAGAATTACAATGTGCCTCCCTGCTTCTGCACCTCAAGGACATGCTTTCTGAATCTCATCATGCTTTCCTGTGGGATACCTGAATAGCATTTACAAGTATATAAAGAGTTCAAGGGCATGTGGGTGGCTCAGCCAGTTAAGTGCCTGACTTTGGCTCAGGTCATGGTCTCAGTGTCCTGGGATTGAACCCCCACAGGGGGCTCCCCACTCATCAGGGAGCTGGCTTCTCCCTCTCCCTTTGCCCCTTCCCCTGCTTATGGTCTCTCTCAAATAAATAAATCTTAAAACAAAACAAACAAACAAACAAAAAAGAGTTCAAATAGGTCCATGTGGCTGTGAAGAGCTTAGCCGGCAGCCTTAGCATTCATTATATGGCAGAGAAGAGAGAGACCCAGACAAGGTGGAAGGATAGACTGACATCTCGAATCTTCTTCATAAAAATGGAGAGAAGGAATCTAAGAGAGACCTGGGGAGCAGGGGATCTCCAGTTGATTAGGGGCAGCCTTCACAATGAGGGAGTATAGCTTAGAAGTAAAGAACATGGCCTCTGGTGTTTGAATCCCACCTCTCAACTGTGTGACCTTGGATCATTTACTTTACCTCACCATGCTTCAATTTTCTCATATGTGACAATGGCATGGCAGTGAAACTCACCTCACAGGGCTGTCATGAGGATAAAAACAATGCGCTAGTACATGGAAAGTACTTGATGGCATACCTGGACCAAAGAAGTGATAAGTTATTGTGACCATTACTATCAAAGAGAAGGAATAGGAGAGCTTCAAATACCAATATGTTTGGCTAAACAAAGTTGGAAATTATATCATCTATCTTTCTTCACTCCTTTCAGCTATGCTCATCATAAATATCTACTCGTTGACAAGAACTCCCTTTTTGACTAAACTTTAGTAAGGCTTCTCTGAGACCTCTTCTCAATTAATAATTGTCCTTGGTCAACTGAGCCTGGTTTTAGCAAGAATCCTGCTAAGCTGGTTTGGTAAAAATCCTCCAGTCTTTGATATCTAACCAAATTCCTCTTAGTAATTCCTATCCAGTGACTCCCTCACATTACACATTCACTATAAATCCCCAAATGTCCTCGTTGACTTCAGGTTTGAAGTCCATCTTTCTCTCTATTGCAATAGTCTTGACCCCTATTTCAATGGTCTTAAATAGAGTCTTTCTTGCCTATTTAACTCCATCCAGTGCAATATTCTTTGCCATTTGTCAATGAAAAACCAACATTCTCTTTGGAGAGTCTCTGACTGGGGCGAAAGGGAGAAAAGGAGAGACAAGAGGCACCTTGCCCTTAAACTTCTCCCAGTCATTTCACGTCTCTCCCACCCAAACGTGGTCATCCATCCCTGGTTAAGTGGTTTCCAGTGTAAATGAAGGCACTGGAACTCATTTGTAGTAAAGTATAATTTATCAACCATCACATTAAAAGAACTTAAAAGTGAGAAAGCACAGGAAAATGGGCAAGAATTGGGGTACTGGATGCATAAAAGTAGGGGAGGGAGTCTGTTATGAATAAAAAGGGACAAAAGGGGGAGGCTGAGTATTTGAATCACAAGCTGAAAACTTCACAATGTAGTTTTTGTCAAAGAAATATTCATATTGTGCATAATTTTTCAGAAGCATAAAAGGAAAAGAAATGGGAGAAATTCTTCATGAAAAGAAGAGAAATCTCATAGATTTAATAATTATTCCTTGGGTATGGTTTCACAATAAGAAACATTGGATGTAGTTGTACACGAACATTTTAAACAGCCTTTTAGAAAGCAACACATAAAATAATTACACTGTAGAGATCACCTACACTCAGAAGAATGAGAAAAAAACTGCCCTAATACTCTGTGAGGTGTAGTGGTAGACTGAAATAAAATTTTCTATGACAGGAGCAAACACAAAAAATAGAGTGTTGTGTCTTAGCTTGAGATCCAAGCTGTTGGGCCCCAAATAACTGCTTTAAATTATTCAAAAAGTGTGTTTATTGCTGATAAAGACAGAGATATTAAATGTGAATGGGGAAAGTATCGATAAGTTTGTTTTTGTTTTTCATGAAAAGCAAGTACAAGAAATTACTACTTCTAAAAAATGTCAGATATTACTCTGGGCCAAATATTTTTCTTAACACTTCAAGTAATACACATAATTACCTGTAGGGAGAACACTGAAAGTCCCTAATATGCAGGTGAGGAGATGGAAATATAGAGAAGGGAGAAGTTTACCAAAGCCATTTCACAATGAGGGGGCAGAGCCAGAACGGGAAGCGAGACTGGTGGATTTAGAGTGCACAGGACCACCAGGCTTTTCTCGCTCGGCTGGGTGTGTTCTCTAATCCGTCCATGCAAGGAGGACATCTTTCTCTAATTCCCACAAAGGTGCTACGTAGACTAGAACACCCGCGTGTGCACACACACACACCTGTAATGATAAATTCAATATTACACTTTATGAATTACACTCAATTTTGCTACATTCCTAAACGGTTATGTATTCCCATCAACCAAAGAAATTTTTTGGAGCTTCTCATCAGGAAAATGAAAGTAGAGCATATATATCTTCTCCATGAAATTAGTGTTTCTCAATAAAGATATTCTTATATCAGGTGCTAAGAAAATCATTTTTATCCACATCATTATAAGAAAAATGTTCAATAGGGCGCCTGAGTGGCTCAGTGGGTTAAAGCCTCTGCCTTCGGCTCAGGTCATGATCTCAGGGTCCTGGGATCGAGCCCCACATCGGGCTCTCTGCTCAGCAGGGAGCCTGCTTCCTCCCCTCTGTCTGCCTGCCTCTGCCTGCTTGTGATCTCTCTCTGTCAAATAAATAAATAAAATCTTTAAAAAAAAAAAATGTTCAATAAAGGAAACATCCAAAGCATGAGAACATTTTTAAAATAATTTTTAACATCTAATTTGACCTAGTTTCTCTCAAATATGTTGTTCATAGATAAACTTCGAAGAGCTAAATCCCATTTAGGAACTTGTGACATCTATTTTTCTTTTTTCTTTTTTTTTTTTTTTTTGTCTACACTTCAAGAAGCCATCAAGTAAAGTATACATAGATTTTGGCTCTAGATTGTCTGAAGTCTAATCTCTACTGCCTAGGTAAGCAATTCTGGGAAAGATACTTAATCTGCCAATTTCCTTGTCAGTAAAATAAGAATAGTAATAATCCTTTCCCTCACAGAGATAGTGTGAGTATAAAATGAATTAAAAGTGCCTTGTAGATGCTCATATAGTCCAACTCAAAATAGCTTTCAAGTAGTACATATTTTCTTCATTTCTACTATGCTTTTACAAGTCAAAAATCCAGAAAAAAAAGTTATTTACCTACTTCCACTTGTTTTCTCAAATGATATGAAGACTTTCCTTTGTAAAACAAATACTTTTGCCATTAATTTTCTCCAATAGGCATTTGCCCCTGAAATACCATCAGACTCACTGACCTGGAAAAAGCCTTATCCTCATTTAGGTGTAATTCTCCTTTGAAAAAAGAAAAGGAAGTTATACTAATTTACTTCAGTTTTCATTTTCAATTTACTGCTTAAAAGAAAATGCAACCAACTTCAAAAAAATAATTTTTTAAGACAGAAATGTATTTCATATAAAGGAAATAATGCTAACAAAGTTATCATTCAACATACACACACACACACACACACACACACACACACACACACACACACTCAAAGCCTTCACTTAAAGGACAATATTGCCTGCCAAAAGCAACTATCTAGTATCTTGATTACCAAGCTCTCTTTTTTCATTTGTCTGTTTATTTTTAGTCTATCTTTAATAAATGCTTTAGTTGTAAGTATTTTAGGAAAAAGCATTTTATTCCAAATTTCTACTTCTTTCTTTCATCCAAATTCTCAAATGATTTGTATATAATTTCTGAACCTGTTCTTTGCTATACATTTCCCTTTTAAAATTCTATCACCACTCTCCTCATGTAATGCTCTTTTAGGAGCTTACCAATGACCTTTCAGTTAAAAGTCAAGACTTTTTCCTCCATTTTTGTTTTTGTTGTTTACTGGGATCCCTTTATTCTTCTCTTCTGACAGCTCCCAATCCTCCTCCTCCACCCTTACAAAAGCTCCCACCCTAGCCCCTCCGTTCCTCTCCATGCCTGCTCCTTCAGAGAAAAACACACCATCAGAACTTTAAACATCACTCCTACACTGACTGTCTCTCCAGGTTATGTACTATCAATGCTCCAGGGTCATTTCTTCAACTCAAATGTCAATCAATCACTGTCTCAAGTCTCAAACATCTGAATTCAACAATTTCCCTCATTAAAAAGAATATCTCTTCACAGCCCTCTATTTATTTCCATTGGTGTCACCATTCCCTGAGCTCCTAATCTTCAAACTGGAGATATGATCATCACCACTGTCAAAGCAAAAACTTCACTGAACAAAATTAAACAAGCAAAGAAGACTTTATTGAAGACTATTGCAATAGGAAAGAGAGTCCAGAAGTCAGTCTGAACCAACTCTGCTGACAGAAAGGGGAAGAAGGATTTTAAGCCCTGGGGTGAACTTGTTGAAAAGTATGATGTTACTGGAGAATGTTAGGAAGAAATCATAGGTCATATGCATTTTCTAACTGGCTATTTCCCAAGGAAAAATAAACTTCTCCTAACTTGATGACAGAAAGTGGTGATGCAACTTGGAGAAAGGTGCCCAATGAAGTGAGGCGCCTACCCTCCCACAGGGACTAAGATAAGATATTGCTAAGCAGCACTATCTTCATTGATAAATACATTTCAAAGGGTCTTTGAGGGAGTGCCTGGGTGGCACAGTCAGTTAAGCTTCCAATTCTTGGTTCGGCTCAGGTCCTAATCTCAGTGTCGTGAGATTGGGCCCCTTGTTGGGCTATGCACTGAGCTCAAAGTCTGCTAAAGTTTCTCTCTTCTTCTCCCTCAACCCCTCCCCACTAAACTAAATAATTTTTTTCAAAGGGTCCTTGGGAAACAAAATTGGCAGAAGCCTTTGAAAAGATTTACATCTCAAAAGAGCAAAGAAAGAACTTACAATTACAAATTTTCTAAAGTAAATGGTCTAAGAAGAAGGAGTCCAGTGGCCTACGGTCAGGAAGAAGTCTGTCAAAGTTAAGCCTTCTTAGTCATCATCATCCACCGACAATTATGGAGCTTGTTATGAACACAGCTCTGGGTCATGAGAATTTTAGACGCATTATATCTACACTTCGTCTTCATGGCCAACAGTCCAACAGAACAAGCAGCAGTCCCTCGACCTACAGGCGGCCTAGTAGCAGTGGTCAGTGCAGGAGAGGGACACTGAGACCAGACCGCACAGCAGATGGAACTGAGCACCATAGTCTTGGGTTCTGAGAACATGTAAAAAAAAAAAAATCCTCTCCTTCAGGAGGGTCTCCACCTCCCAGCAGAAAAATAATGTTACCCAGATCCTCAGTTAATAGAACATAGCAAACATCTGATAACTCCGACAAGGATTTATTTTTAGCCTTTCGGGAAGCAGATTTCCTGAGAGGAAAAGACTGATTTCCTCCTTTTCAAGAAACTAGAGTGCAGACCATCAAGATTTAAATATTACTCTAAATGTGGCACCTTTTTTCTTGCTGGAAAGTGAATCCCAGAATGTGAAATTTCAAGTCTACATTATCAGTAGAATTATTTCAATCTTCAGTGAAGAGGCCTCGGCATACCTCTGGGCATGAGTTGGCCTCTGAATATGGAGGGATTTTGTTTTTCCCTCTCTCACTCTCTCTGTTTAGTTAAGCACACTCATACACATCCATGCCCACAGATTAAAAAATGATTCATGTTTACTTCTGTGGGAACATAAGAATCAATTTCAGCATTCCAAATTAAGGAACACTGGACATGAAACATTGCAAATTAGAGCTGTGTGTTATGTAGAACTTTTTGTTCAAATGATGACGGGTCAGAAAACCTGTAAAAGATATTTTAAAGTATGTTTCTTTAAATGTTTTCACATTTTTTTTTCATTTGGCATTGTCTTCACCTCTTTGGAGTAAAAGAGAATTACTTTGGCCTAAATTTGAGAGAAGAGAGGATTTGAATTGTCAGTGGATGAGTTAATTTGTAAGTTGATATGCTTTGCTGTTAGTTGTCACTTCTATGCACCTCTATTTATATACTATAGGAAGTAGGGTATGAAAATACACATGGCACTTAGCTATGTGTGATGTCATGTTTCTCTTTCACTTATTAGTGTGACCCCAAAAGTGACACAGAATCCTCAGGAGCTGTTAAGAAAAGGGGTTTTGTTTTGTTTTTTTTTTTTTTTTTTTGGAAAAGAAGGTATCTTTATCATAACACACATAACCAAAGCAATGGGAATCTGAGGGAAAAAAAGAAAAGGGAAATAGCTTTAGAAATTGAACCTTTCCTATGGATATAGGAGATATGATTCTCTGAAAGCCATTTTTAGAGAAAAGAACACAGGACCAAACTAAGCTTATTCGCCAGCCTAATGACCAAGCACACTGTGAAGAATGCCACATGATCTAGACTAAAGTAACATTTAGTCTGTTTTCTGAGTCCTATCCAAAGCTCCTGAGGTAGCTTATGGCAAGTGACTTTCTTTTTTTGTTTTTAAAGATTTTATTTATTTATTTGACAGAGAGACAGATCACAAGTAGGCAGAGAGGCAGGCGGGGGGGGTGGGGGGGAACAGGCTCCCTGCTGAGCAGAGAGCCCAATGTGGGGCTCAATTCCAGGACCCTGAGATCATGACCTGAGCTGAAGGCAGAAGCTTTAACCCATTGAGCCACCCAGGTGCCCCAGCAAGTGACTTTCAAAGGCATCATACCAAAGGTCCCAAATAGCATTTTACTAGCGTTTGCATAAATGGAAACACACGGCCTTCTACAAATGGAATCCAAGTATCTCCTTATACCCATTTCCCTGTTTTCATCAAACCCTCAATTCTAGCCAGACTATTCCCTGCTAAACCTCTCCTGTTCATTTCTACCTCCATAGCTTTGTTCAGGACTTACCAGCCTGAAATAACTGCCATCTTTCTCATCTAAATCCCATTCATTTTCCAGGCTCTGTTTATCAGTCTGGGTAAAGCCTTTCTCTACTAGCGGGCCTACTAAGTTTCCTTCCTCCTTAAATTCCTAGAAAGTTTTGTATTCACGAGCTTATGAAAGTGTCCTTCTTTTTGTCTTGAATTATTGTTTAAATATAGTCATATCTGGGAGCACCTGAGTGGCTCAGTCAGTTAAGTGTCTGCCTTCAGCTCAGGTCATGATCCCGGGGTCCTGGGATAGGAACCCTGCATTGGGCTCCCTGCTCAGTGGTGAGTCTGCTTCTCCCTCTGCCTCTCCCCTTGCTCCTGCTCTCTCTCACTCACTTTCTCCCTCTCAAATAAATAAATAAAATCTTTATAAATAAATAAATAAAGTCATATCTGTCTTGTGATTTTTAATGTGTCTTTTAAACTTGTATTATATATATAACCTCTGTCTTTAAAGAGTTCACAGTCAAAAAGCTCCAAATTTCAGAAGTCATGTTTTGCATCTTTAAGGATACCAGTAGTGTTTAGTGTTTTGATGCTCTGAGAATACACCAGATGATCTATCACCTTCTGGAAGTGGCAAATGTTTATAATAAACCCTGGTAATCCGTCCCTCCCTCAAACTCAATACCTAATTCATTTTAGACAGATAAAGATCAATCAGATTTTTCAAGATTTCCCAAAGGCGAATTTTCAAAGCCTCTTCTGATCTTTGCTATTCATTTGAAAATTACCTCCACAGTTGGTCTGACTTAACCACACAACTCCCTGCAGATCCAAGCAAAGTTTTCCCAAATTCCCCTAGCTCAATGGATCTTAAATGGGAGGGATTTTGTCCTCCTCCAGTGAGGGGGGGGTGGTGGCAATATTTGGCAACATTTTTGGTTTTCACAGTAGGGATAAGCTACTGTTGATAAACACCCTACAATATACAAGCCAGCCTCCCTTGACAAAGAATTACCCATCTCAAGAGGCCAATAGTGCTAGGGTTGAAAATTCCTGTCCTAGCAAAGATATTATTCCCCCTTCTAGATGCTTAAAGTACTTTGTCTCTTGCTTCCTTATGAGAAATAATTAATCTTTACTTTATAAGTTGGTGAGAAGAGGTCAGGCCTTTCTCATCTTTTGATCTCCCTGTGCTCGGTACTTAGCACCATGCCTTATGCTCCCTTCTAGTTCCAAAGACCATCAGCAGAGCCCAGAACAGAAAAAGCAGACCTACAAAATAATAATATCTAACATTTACTAAAAATTATTGTTCTCTGGGGTGCCTGGGTGGCTCAGTCGGTTGAGCATCTGACTCTTGATTTTGGCTCAGGTCATGATCGCAGGGTCATGGGATCCAGCCCTAAATCAGGTTCCATGATCAGCAGGGAATCTGCTTGAGATTCCCTCCTACCCCCTTTCCCTCTCCCCCTCTTCCTGCTCTTTCTCTCTCTCAAATAAATAACTAAATCTTAAAAAAAAAATAATAATAATAATTATTGTTCTCTTCCAGATATCCTAAGTGCTTAACAAAGATGATTCCAATTAATCCTGCAACAACCTTATGTATGGGCATTGTTATTCTACAGATGGGACAACCAAGGCATTAAAAAGTTATCTGTTCACATTCACAGTTAATAAAGTAAAGATCCAAGATTCAAACACATAAATTCTCACTCTAGTGATCATCTTAACCAATGATCTGTACCATTTGCACTCTATTAATGTTTGAACCATAATCCTCAAATATAGACCCCAGAATTTTTGGTTATGAAGTTAGGAAGAGTATATTTTCCAATAATAACAGGATACTTTCAAACAAATGTAGGAAAGCAGGTTTTTTACCCATTACATTAACCAGATGAATAGTGTCCAGAAATAAATCTTGTTTCTCATAAGCCACATTTATCATATGCCTTTCACTTTCCAGAAATCGTGTTAAGCTCTGTGTCTATAATGAACAAGAAATAGTCCCTGACCTCAAAGCACTCATGTTGTATTAGGTGAGAGAAAGATTGAATCCAGTGAGGCTGGTACTCATCTAGACCTATGAACAAGGTGTGATGGGAACGGAATAGAAATAGAGAAAGGCAACCTACCTCAGCCTGGGAAGGTAACACAGCTATTAACTCTACACAGAGTAGTAAACAACATGAAGGTTATGCCAGCAAGGCGGAAAGGACAGACCTAGGGATGTGTATGCTCTTCATGGAACTGCAAGTAATTCATCTGGCTAAGTAAAAGTTAAGTATAAATCAGGAGCAAGATAAAAACTTTGGAAAGAGAAAAGTCAGATGATAATGCACCTTGTTTATGAAGCTGATTGTAATCCTCAAAACAATGGATTAAGGATTCTTCAACAGAAGAGTGGCATGGTCAGATTTGCCCTTCTAAAAGGGCACCAGAGTGGAATATATATTTAAAGAGGACAAGATTAAAGGAAGGAAAACTGGAGAAGAATACACTGTAGCAATCAAGGCAAGAAATAAGCATACATTGTAGCAATCGAGGCAAGAAATGGTAAGTGCCTGAACAAAGACACTGGCAGCCAAGGTAACAGGAAGTTCCCTGACAATAAACAGATGTTCCTTACTGAGTTATTTCCTAAAATTTACAGCCCAATACACTCCACCATCAAAACAAAGCACTTAGGCACCCTCATAAATATCTTGTTCTTCAGCCAAACATTCAGCACTTCTGTGATTGCCCTTGGCTGTCGTGACAAAAAGTCTAGATCTTGCTCTCTAAAAAATCC
This sequence comes from Potos flavus, assembly GCA_028534135.1. Lineage (NCBI taxonomy): Eukaryota > Metazoa > Chordata > Mammalia > Carnivora > Procyonidae > Potos > Potos flavus. The sequence continues at coordinate 57,640,620 of CM052899.1, forward strand.
CAGTCAAACCAGCATTTTATGAGGGACATCAAAGAATTTAACCATGGGTAAGCTTTAACAGTAAGATTCTCATTTTTCAAAGAATAATGAGAAATCAGCAACAAATCTTAAATTCCTCACATATACCTGACCTCTGGTAGGCCTTCAATAACATTGACTGAACAAATGATTTAAGAACGTCTTCCTGGTAGTTCTCAATAACATTCCATCTAAATCCTTCATACTGTACCTAGAGTTCATTTGGTCTTTTATTTTGTATTATTTCTTCACATTTTAAATGCCACATATACATTTATTTATCTTGATTCAGCTTTTTCCAGCTATTTATTTTTAACCACAAATTAAGAATTTTCACTTCTGAAAGCTTGAGTCTTAAAAAAAAAAAAGCTAAATCACTTCAAAGCCTAATAATGCTAAATGTGCTCAGATATATTTGACAGAAATAAGTGATAAATCACAGAAACTACTTAAATATGACCACATTGTATCCTTTCTGCCTCCAAAGCCTAAAATAGATGACAGAACCTGTTAAGGCCACCGCCTTTCATCCCCAGGTTTTAGCGTACATATCATTTCCCTAAGGGAGGCCTTTTACAACCCTCTAAGTAAAGTTAGGTACCACTGCTGATGCTCACCAGCACCCTGTACTTCCCCTACCCCAACACTTCTTACCCTCAGGAGAATGCTCATTTAATTACTATCTCTCTTTCCCCACTTGCCCAAGAAATTCATTGAGGGCACATTTTTTTTTTAAAGATTTTATTTATTTATTTGACACACACAGAGAGAGATCACAAGTAGGCAGAGACGCAGGCAGAGGAAGAGGGAGAAGCAGGCTTCCCCTGAACAGAGAGCCCGATGCGGGGCTCGAAACCAGGACCCTGAGATCATGACCTGAGCCAAAGGCGGAGGCTTTAACCCACTGAGCCACCCAGGTGCCCCAAGGGCACATTTTTAGGTGGCCTTTATCGTAGCATTCCGAGAACCAAGCATAATGCCCGACACATATGAAGTGCTTGATAAATATTTGCTTGAATATGACATAATCTACTCATTCAGCCATCCAGGCTGTTTATAAGAGATTCAAGGTGAAAAAAAAAAAAAAGAATTATTGTTGATGAGGAGTGAGGCTGTGTTGTAAGTTGGGATAAAGCCTTACTCTTTCTCTACAGTTTTTGCATTGTTTGATTTTGGTATTGTTTGCAGGACCTTTCTCATAATGTGAAACCTTTCTTAACCAAAAAAATTTTTTAAAGATTTAAAAAATAAGTAAATAAATAAATAAATAAAGATCTTTAAATTCAGTAGTGAATACTTTTTTTTGACAAATCTCTCAGGGAGAAAACATAGTTGGAAAATAGCACATTTATGGATTCATAAATACTAAGAAACTCTTTATCTCCTCAATATAATAGACGATTGTTTAAAAAATTCTTTCTTGAATAAGTCTCTTTTTTTTAATTTATGCTGGGTATATTAGCATTTGTGCCTTTTTTTTTTAGTGATCTTTACACCAGGTGTGGAGCTTGAGCTCACAACCCAGAGATCAAGAGTAGATCATGCTCTACTGGCTGAGCCAACCAGGCACCCCAAGTATATCTCAGTTTTAGAACTATCATAGCACTCATATCAATTCTTCAGTGTTCTAAAGCAGGTGTTCATTTTTGTGTTACTAAATGTACTAGGTTGGAAAAAAGCTTTTTCTTAAATTACATTGTCTCATTGAATACCGTTCCTAATCCATCTTATCTATAATAGTGATCAGAAGTTCTCCATACCTCATCAGCATTGGGAGACATTTTTTTTTTTTTTTTTGGTGGGGGGAGACATTTTTCTCAACCCAATCAAAAGTACTTAAAGTCTTATCGGTATCTGATAATTGATTAGGCTTTATTTACTAATCTTTTTCTATCAAAATATAAATGTATAATTCTATCGCCATATGTGTCACTAGGCCTTTGGATCGTGGATTTCACAATTCAAATTGTGAAAATTTGGATTTTCATAATACCAAAATCAAACAATGCAATAACTGGCTTTATCCCAACTTACAACACAGCCTCATTCCTCATCAACAATAATTCATTTTTTTTTTCACCTTGAATCTCTATAAATCTCTTAATGGTTTCCTTTATTAAGAAACCATTCTGCAAGAGTAGTAGTTCGGACTGCAAGTAACAGAAGATCTATTCCTTTTAAAATTAAATCAATTTTATTATTTCACATAACAAGAAATTGGAAGCAGTATTTCTGAGGCTGGATGATATTGTGATTCTTTTCTTATTTCCCCTCTGCTACCCTCAGCATGATGGCTATTGATCTGAAAGTCCTCAAATGGCTTCAGAAGCTCTAGACATCATATCTTCAGTCAACAATCTGCAAAGTCCAGAAGAGAGAAGAGAGTAGTTCGTTTTCTTTGTTGAAATAACTTTCCTGGCCTGAGATAGAGGCGCTTCTGCCTGGAACTTAGATAATTTTTATGTCCCTGTAAATTCTCCACTAGACCAGAAATGCAATATATCCAGGCAGCCAATCCCCAAACACCAAGTCAACTCTGGCTCTATACTTGTTTTCCTGTTCCTTCTCACCCCAGACAAGATTGACAGTCAGATATGTTCTGTTTTTCTTTATCCTATAAAAGCTTCCTGCCTCCCACCCCATTTTGTAGTTCTCCAAATGGAGACTGTTTTCTTCAGAAAGCATTAAGTAAAATTTGTTTGTCTCACTTAAATTGTCTTATTTAATCACTTTTTATCACCTTGGACCCCTTTTCTTAAGAGAGAGGAAACCTTTCTCAGAGTATACCAGCATGCTTATTAAGGCCCATTCCTAAATGAATCATTGGCAAAGGGAATGGAAGTGTCAGGATTATATTTTACTGATCATGATGACACTTGGTGCTAGAGATGGATCTCCTCACCCAAGCAAATGGATGCCTAGCATCTGAAAAATCTCAAGGTTCTGTTTACAAAAAGGATGGGAAACAATAAGAACTCGATAGCCAATCAGATGTGTCAATCCCATAAGTATTTTTCCTCTGATTTGCCCCTTTTAAGGAATAAAATCATGATAATAATTTACCCTAGTTTAAAAAAAAGGGTATTTTTTCTTTTTTTTTAACTTGAAGATTTATTACAAGTACAAGATTATTATGAGTACAATAATCAATGCAATGTGATATTACAATATAGATATATACATAAATGGAACTAAGTAGACTCAAAGAATAGCAATAAGCACATAATAAGATATTCAATCATCAGATTGATAGAACAGATATATGCAAACTATAACCAGCATCAGGTACTATCATGTGCCTACTAGAATGACTGAAATTTTAAAATAGTAATATTATCAAGTAAGGTGAGAAAATGGAGCATCTGGAAATCTCATATGTTCCTGAAGAGAGTGTAAAATGGTATAACCACTTTGCTTTGTTTCGTTTTTTTTGGTTTTTGGCTCTTTTTATATTTCTATTTTTATATATTTTTTATTTTTTCCATTTTTTAATTTAAATTCTATTAATTAACATATAATGTACTACTGGTTTCAGAGGTAGAAGTCAGTGATTCATCAGTCTTTTATAATACCCAGTGCTCATTACATCATGAGCCCTCCTTAATGTCTATCACCCAGTTACCCCATTCCCCCACCACCCTATCCTCCAGCAACCCTCAATGTGTTTCCTCTTATTAAGAGTCTCTTATGGTCTGTCTCCCTCTCTGATTTCATCTTATTTTATATTTTCCTTTCTTCCCCTATGATCCTCTGTTTTGTTTCTTAAATCCTACATATCAGCGAGATCATATGATAATTGTCTCTGATTGACTTATTTCACTTGGCATAATAAGGGTATTTTTTCTAGCATAATAAGGGTATTCTAGTTCCATCCATGTGATTGCAAATGGCAGGATTTCTTTTTTCTGATGGCTGAGTAGTACTCCATTTCTGTGTGTGTGTGTGTGTGTGTGTGTGTGTGTGTGTGTGTGTGTACCACATCTTCTTTATCCATTCATCTGCCATTGGACATCTGGGCTCTTTCCATAGTTTGGCTATTGTGGACATTGCTGCTATAAACACCTGGGTGTAGGTGCCCCTTCAGATCACTACATTTGTATCTTTGGGGTAAATACCCAGCAGTGCAATTGCTGGGTCGTAGGGTAGCTCTATTTTCAATTTTTTGAGGAACCACCATACTGTTTTCCAGAGTGGCTGCACCAGTTTGCATTCCCACCAACAGTGTAGGAGGATTATCCTTTCTCCACATCCTCACCAGCATCTGTGGTTTCCTGACTTGTTAATTTTAGCCATTCTGACCTGTGTGAGGTGGTATCTCCATGTGGTTTTGATTTGTATTTCCCAGATGCCAACTGATGCTGAGCATTTTTTCATGTGTCTGTTGCCCATTTGGATGTCTTCTTTGGAGAAATATCTTTTCATGTCTTCTGCCCATTTCTTAATTAGATTATTTGTTTTTTGGGTGTTGAGTTTGATAAGTGCTTTATAAATTTTGGATACTAGCCCCAAAAGGATATTTTTATTCATTAATTTATTTGATGCATTTGAAATAGCTATAGCACTAGAATAACTGATAAATACATGGTCTTTGCTCTTGTAGAATTTATGCTGTAGTAAGGGAGACTGACAAAAAATTAGCCAACAAATGAAAACATAATCAGACTTGGGATAAGCTTTATGAAAGGTGAAACCATAAGTAGTAAGATGATAATACAGGAAGGAAGCACTTTGATTCAATGGTTCAGATTTCTCTGAGGAGCTGACATTAAGCCTGAAGGATGAAAGGGAGGTGGGTGGAAGATAGCCACCATGGGCAGAAGAAAAAGCATGTGAAGGTCTTGAGACAAGGCAGAGGCTATCATATTTGAGAAGGGACACTTCATCTTCTGACTCAGAGAGAAGAAAGCAAGATGGTTCCAGGTGCAGACAGTAGCAACAAGCTGAGAGGTTCCCTTTGAATGAAGCAGTGTCGTGAAGCAAGACACTGGGTGATTTACCTTAGTATATTGCCACTGATGGAAGCCTAGGATGAACCCATTAAAAAGAAGAGGGGAATAAGGAGGGACTGCAAAGCTCCTCTAGGGAAAGGAAACTATCTTTTTCCTCTATCTTTTTAAGTTCTCAACTGGGAACCCCAGAACAAAAGGCAGATTAGGAAAAGAAAAGCATGCAAGTTTATTTAATCTAAATTTTACATGACATCAGAGCCTTCATAAGGAAATGAAGACCTAAAGACAGTGTTTTTATGCTAGGTTTGATGAAGAGTGGAAAGGTATGACAGGGCAAAGGGGAACTAAGTGCATAAACCGAAGGAAACTTAGCAAGGCCTGTCCATTCAGATCCCTCTCTGTGTGCCTTCTCTTCCTCAAAGATAAAGATGCTCTTTTCCTCTGAGTATAGGGAGGGCACCTCCCTCAGGAAGGTTTTATGACTTTCAGGGAAAGGTCAGGAGGTCCTTCCCACACATGCTGTTTCTCAGTTTCTTCAGCTTGATATACTCAATAGGCAAAGTTGCCAGATTTGGAGGTAGAGTGTCCTGATCCCCACCACCCCTGTGGCAGCCACAGTATGAGAAGATCTGCACAGCAGCCCTGAGGACCTAAGAGACTAGAGTCAGGCACTTAAATGGTATCAGGACTCTCTCAGGCTTGTCTGTCCCCTGGGCATCAGCGGCTCTCTCTCAGGCCTTCTCCTTGTGAAGTGTGACGTTGCTATAGGCAGTTCTGCAGGCAAAAGCTTAGGATTCTACAAAAAAGAGAAAATGGATAATTCTCTACCACTTCCATTCAAAAAAAAAAGAAAAAGAAAAAAATAGTTTAACACATCCCAGAATTAATCACTGTGGCCATGACAATGGAGCACTCTTACTGACTTCCTGTGTCACAAGGGTTGAGCCCGTTGTCCAAATCGAGAGGACACGAAGCACAGAGACCAGAGATTACACTCCAGCTCCTCAAAAACACAATTCAAGTGTGGCTGATAATTAAATCTATACTACGCAAAAAGATCATTTATAATTAATTTATATAAATAAACTACAAAAATCCTCTACAGTTCCAATATGGAAGTTCTAACCCACATCACAAAGGAAGAATCAATAAAGCCTTAAGCCAGTCATAGTTTGAAGAACAGTTTCTTCTACCTGTTTGGAACCTGTTCTTTCACTGCGCTGGTTCTGTGATGCTAATATCTCTCATTTCATGTCCCAGTTTATGCCACATCCCTCACCAGACCTTAGAATGTTCCCTCCCGCATCTCTCTGCAAATGCTTAAAATGTCACTTTTTTTTTTTTTTTTTTTTTAACTCCAGCTATTGTGGCTCTTAATTGGCCACTCCACAAATTTGTGCAAAGATGGAACAGGACAAAAATGTAGATAAAGTCATGAAAATGGCCATCTTTGCTCTTTATCAGACATCATATAATCCACATGCAATTTGCTCGATTCATTTAAAGTGTTAATAGTTTTTCTAATAGAAAAAGGCCACATGACTAACTGTAAAATTCACCTTCGATTCAGATAGCACCACCTTCAGAGTCCTTATGGGATGATGTAATTCAAAAACCCAAACAAGCACAGCATTTACTTCGAAGAGTAGGAGACAGAACTAAGATGTCAGATTCTTAGTTATGTTTTTTTCCAGCCCTGCCTTTACTCTCTGCATTGCAGTTTTCCATAAGCATATTTTCCAGAAAATTTCAATGTCTAGGGCTTCAACATCTCAACTAAATTCACAGACCTTGAAATCCGAAGGCTTAGCTCAAAAATGTAAAATAGAATTTAAAGGATTTAAAATATTTTGCTACTCATCCTCTTACGCTGCATGACTTTCTTTAAGAGTTAACGGAATTATTTGCAAATTTGCAGAAATGTCAAACAAAACAAAACTTGAGCAACATAGAAAACATAACTATGGACTAGATTGAAGAAAAAAATTTTCCTTTCCTCCTAGTTATTGCAAGTTATCGATGCAGTCCCATCCCGTGTCCATAAACAGTTAAACCTTTTAGTTAAAGTATTTATTGGTTGTTCTCTACAGTACATTAAAAATGGTTTCCTACACCTTTAACTGTTAATTAGCTCAAGTATTTGGTTCAGAAACCACAGCTCTGTTTAGTGTGACCTCACTGGTATGGCATCTGGGCAATTATCTTTGAGATAATGAGCCTTTTCATCCATAACAGAACAACAACCTCTCACTTGGATTGCAAAAGATCAGAGCCAATCTGCTGCACACCAGGGTGCCTGCCATCCCCTTTGTATCATACCTTATTTTCAAACTAACCTTTCACATTTTGAATTAATTAAAGTGTTTTCAGATTAAAAATTAATGAATTCACTTTAGCATCATTTGGGGGGATAATAGGCACAAAATACCATCCCAACAATGTTTTGGATTTTAATACCACAGACTAAAATAGAAGGAAAACTACATCTCTCACAGAACTTCTGACATGTGTCACAGCCTAGCCAAATCCTGATTCTGGTTACTCAGGCAAATGAAGGCTCAGAAAAGATTCAGTGATACAGTGTGGTAGGGTGCTCAGTTGCTATTTTGATATATTTTAATTACATTCAAAAATTAATTTAGAGGTTACCAAGATTTCTATCAGGCTGTGATAAAGAGGTTCCTAACCTTAACCATCAACTGCTCCTATTTATTGGTGTCCTGCCTCCTTGTCTCACCTGTCTTTCAACACTAAATGTGTCACCCCTTCATATGTAACAAAAACTAATATGGAACCTGTTTCTCAAAGGGTCAAGCCCTCCTTCTCAGACATCTGCTGGAACCCCACTTCTTTAAAATGCTCTCTTCATGAGGAAGCTTAAAATGGATAGATTCTGTTAACCTGAAAATAAAGAGCTGCGATGAGAGGCAAACAAGGATTTTATTTTAGATTAAAGAATTGCAATTTGGGGAGCAAAGATTCAGGGAGAAACCCAAATAGTATCCCACTTGTAGTGTAAAAGCAAAGGGTTTTTATGAGGAAGAGAAAAAAGAGGGCAATTACATGGGTTAACAAGAGAAAGAAAAGTTTTCTGTGGGTATTTTAATGAACTAAGCTACTCTGGGTTCTATAGAGGCCGCTTTTAGGCAACAGGCTTGAGCGATGGAATGTAGAAAGGGCCCAGAGCGATCACCTGGCTGGATACAGATGGGCCCAACAGATAACCCACCTCAACATATCCATTGGCCCTATCCGATCAATGGGCTACTTACAACCAGATACAGTTCCCGAAAAAGGAAAACTCCATATGGCCCCATACCTCCTCACCTCCCACCCCCCCTTTTTTTTTAAAGATTTTATTTATTTGACAGACAAAGATCGCAAGTAGGCAGAGAGGCAGGCAGAGAGAGAGGGGGAAGCAGGCTCCCCGCTGAGCAGAGAGCCCGATGTGGGGCTCGATCCCAGGACCCTGAGATCATGACCTGAGCTGAAGGCAGAGTCTTTAACCCACTGAGCCACCCAGGTGCCCTCACCTCCCCTTTATAAATACATCCCTAGCCCTCTCCTCCTTGCAGAAAGCCTCTCCTCTGCTGTCCCGCCCACCGATCCCCTAGGTTGTATTCAGTAAACTTCTATCTCCTTTGTTCTGCTTAAGGTGAATTCTTTCACTGCTGAACCATTGGCTTCCATCAGATCATCGCCCCACATCCGGCGTCCCCCATCCTATCAGGAGAGACACCACAGGTTATACATTGATGAATTGCTGATTTTATCTCAGAAAGTCCACAGCTGTCAGTCTTATGATCAGAACATCCTTTCTCCTGCTGACTTCTCAAGCAATTGCTTAAAACAATTGCAACTTTGCCCAGTCCTAAGTTTTGGCCCAGTTCAAACAAAGGCAAGTAAAGTCATTTCTCTCCAGCGGCCATTCAGACTTCATTTTAAAATAGCTCCAATCATGTCAGTTTTTTACAATTCCATCTGGGTCTATTGTAAAAGTTATTCAGATACTTGTTAAAGACATTAAGGAAGGGGGCGCCTGGATGGCTGAGTTAATTAACTGTCTGACTCTTGAATTCAGCTCAGGTCATGATCTTAGTGCCTTGAGATGGAGCCCCACATCTGACTCCACATTCATCGGCAAGTCTGCTTGAAATTCTCTCTTCCTCTCCCCCTTACCCTGCTCATGTGCTCTCTCTCTCTCAAATAAATAAACCTTCAAAAAAAATTTAAGGAAGACTTTACTCAAGAAGGACTACTGCAATGGAAATTCTGCAGTAGGGGAGAAAGACTGAGTTAACTTCAAATGAAACAAAGACAATAGGAGATTTATAGCCCAGGAGCAGGGTGGGGCCAGTGGACGCAAAATTACTAAGAGGAAACATTAAGACTAGGGGGATTCTTGGTAGTCTGACTCAACAGGATTTTTTTTTTTTTTTTTCTGACTCAATAGGATTTTTGCTGAAGGCTCGTCAAGGTGATAAGACATGGAGGGCGGGGGAGGAGAAATTTGATCAAATACAGAGGATGAGGAATTTGATAAATTGATTTAGCTGAAATCTTGCAAAAACCAGACTAAGTGTGCCAAGGACAGAGCCCAAGATCAGAACCTAGCCAGAAGAGGGCTCAGAGAAGCGTGACACAAATTTGGCCAAAGGGGAGAGTCTTTGAAATGATACATCAGTTCTCTTACTGTTTCATGTTTGACTTTATTCAATAAGTTAAGGATGAGAAGAAAAGTGATGCTAACTACTCTGTCATCATTCCCTTAGTCTTAATCAAGTTTTTTCTTGATTAAAGAGAAATCCACTCAAATTAGCTCAATCACAAAGGAAGAATTATGAAAGAAATTTTATAAGAGGACTTAGTGTAACCAAACCTCATGAAGAATAAGATCCAAGGCCAGGAAAGGAACCAAAACAAAGCATTTCTCTGTCTCACTCTATCTCTTTATCTCTGTGTTTTTTTGGGGTTTTTTGGGTTTTTTTATTATAGGCTGGTGTTTGTCTCTAAGGGTGAATCTGACTTGACCACTTTGGTTTGCTGTGGCACTACTGTTGTTACAGGATTTCTTTTCCTTTAGTGCCCATGGTTCTTGGACACACCACTTCGAAGAATGAAGAGGTAGACCAGAAGAAGGAAGAGTGGTGGACTGCAAAGCAAAGTTCATTGAGTGATAGTACGAAGCTCCCAAAGAAAGCTCCCAAAGAGGGAGGGCATCTGAGAGGGTTGCCACCAGAGTTTCTAAGTCTAGAGATTTTTATGGGCTTGCTGGTGGGCTGTTTTAATCTGATTAACCCTCTATGCACCTGTCATCCAATCAGGTTTTTGTCATCTACCTATCAGGAGGGAGAGGGTGGAGGGCTCCTTCCAGGATGATGTTAAGTCCTTTTAAGGGTGGTTTCCTCTTAGGGTCAGGGTCCCTTGTACCTGCCTGCCATTTTCTTCTGACTATCCTGCATTACTGTTCCAAGTCACTTTTATAAGGGAAAGTAAGATGATACTGAAGGGGAGCAAAATATACCACCCTAAAATATCCCCCTTTGGCATTTGATTATTTTGAGCTGGTTATTTTTAAGAAAGAGCAGATACAGGTGAAGCTCAGAAAACCTTGTGGAAGTTACCCTTTTGTAAGAGACGTATAAATTTATACAAGGTGCCCTCCTCTTTGGAAGAGAAGGGTGACTCTAAAGCTCTAGAAATCATTATCAGTAGACAAGGCACAGACTTAAATCCACATAACATTACTCTTGTTTACCATGCTTTTCCTGGTAACCTTGCATAACTGACATCCCAGCCCCAACATCTTCTTTTGTCTTCAGGTGAAGATGGTATTTAAGGTAATGCGTTTGGACCATTTCGAAGCCTTAACTCAGTTTTCCTGAGTGTCTCCCATGTACATGGGAGGTATACATGTTATCAAACTTTTGTTTGCTTATCTCGTGTTAATCTGTCTTATGTCAATTTGATTACTAGACCAGCCAAAATACTTAGAAGGGAAGAAGAGAAAGTTTTCCTTCCCCTATATCTCCTTGATACCAGTGGAGTTAAGAATTAAATTCAGCTGGAATGATGATAATGCATCTTAAAAATCACACCTAGAAATCTGGCTGATTAAGTCACATAAAATTCATATAACTCCTTTGCCCTTTTAAGAAAACTCATTCCTGTCATCAGCTAATCTAATAAAAGGTTTTTGCTCACATTAGAAGTTATTTATATGCTTATTTTATAATTCTAAAACATGTGGCAGTAAAGTATGCACATAACATAAAATAACTAGAAAATGTTAATAGTTGATTAACCATTAAATTTAAAATGAAGGCTATGGAAGATAGATTTCATTTTAATGCAGTAAATTTAGAGACTTCACTCCATTTCATTTCTTCTCTTCTAACAATAAATTCTTGCTTTCGGCTATTATTTTTAAGGACCATTCGGTTGAACCTTGCAGGGGTTATAACTTGGTATTTTAAGGGACTTTTCCTTTGAGGAGGTCCAGGAATTAAATGCATCACTCACTTACATGAAGCAAGGCAGTAAAGGAAAGATACACACTGAAATATCAGGAAATTAAAGATCTGTGCTGAAAGCCATGTATAAGCACTACAGGGAACAGAACTACATCTGTTTTATGTGTGATACCAAGCTTTTCTACACGTAAGATTAGGCTTTGCAGGGCAAAATTGAATCTATGAAATTTTTAGTCAGATTAACATTCATTCTGCAATATTTGTACAGTGGAAAATTTTGCACAATTGTTCCCACCCCACTTTCTACATCTTTCCAACTCTCTTCTACAAGCCTCTAAGGAAACCTTGAGCTTTGAAATCCATTTCACTTGTGAATAACACCAAAATGTAAACTCTGCGGTTATGGGTGAAAATCATAGTGTACAGACCTCATGTAGTAAAGCTAATTTCTATAGCTAGTAAATAATAAATATTGTACTTAGATTTCTTGCCCCAAGTACAATGCTCACTGGGAGCTTATAAGTCATTATTTACCACTTAGTAGACACTGAGGTTATGTTAGCATGTTACTACATTGAATAAGCTGTGACATCTTCCAGTTCTTTCCAGTCAAGGCCACAGCCTGCTCCCTTGTCTTGACTCGTCTGATTTCACTTTCCCACAGTCACCACCCTGGCCCAAGCTCCTGTCACCACTTAGAACTGTCACAAGAGCCTCCCTATAGGAGGCTGTTGCTTCCCTTGCTTCTCTCATTTGGATGTTAGAATGACATTACATCACAATTGACCTGCCAATCCCCAGAAAATAGTCCAATCCCTCTCTGAAGCCCTTTAAAAAAAATACATAACTAAAAAGAAGGCATATCTCTATTTTTTTTTAATCTGGAAGAGCTTAACAAGTGCTCCGTGGTAAAGAGAGGTCCCTTTTCAGGTAAGTGCTACCTAAATTATCCTCCCTATATAAGCATTCTCACTAATCCACTGGCATTCCACTCAGAGAGACCATACAGATGGGCTGATTTGGGAGACTGTGATCTGTGATGACATTTTATTTTCTTTATTTTTATTTTTTTAAAGATTTACTTATTTATTTGAGGGAGAGAGAAAGATAAGCAACCATGAGCAGGAGGGGCAGAGGGAGAGGGAGAAAGAATCTCAAGCAGACTCTGCACCAAGTGCAGAGCCTGATGTGAGGCTCAATCTCACCACCCTGAGATCTGGACCTTAGTAGAAACCAAGAGTCCATCGCTTAACCAACTGCACCACCTAGACACCTCTTCTTTATTTTTTTTAAGATTTTATTTATTTATTTGAGAGAGAGAGAGAGCATGAGCAGGAGAGGGGCAGAGAGAGAGGGAGAGAGAGAAGCAGACTCCCACTGAGCAAGAAGCCTCATGCTGGCCTGGGATCATGACCTGAGCCAAAGCCAGACACTTAACCGACTGAGTCATCCAGGTGTCCCTCATTTTCTTTATTGAACCAGAAAATCTTTGCCAGAAGAGGGTCTCTGAATTTCATTCAGTGTGGTATGAGAAAGGTGTACTATTAATAATAGTAAAGTTGCTCTAATAAAAATGGCAACTTTGGATTGCAATATATCATATACTTAATAATGGCTATGCAATCTTAAATAATGTAAGTATTTGACATTGATTAAAATAAAAATATTCCAAGCTCTGAAAAGAATCTTATTTTTTAGAAAAAAAATAATTTTAATCTTTAGGCAATTGGTATTTAGGATTTCTTTTATCAACTACATCACTATCATAGTTACAAAGGAGGATTATTATGCTTTGTTTTGTGTTTTTTTAACTAATCAAATAAGTAGCTAATTTCTATTATATACCACCTGCAGGTAGTTCATTATCACATTGAAAAGGTGAGAAAATAAGTCATTAATATGTATAGATGCTTTCCTTAAGCAATTTAGAAAGGTATATACAACAGGAACTCTTTCCAGATCTCCACCATTGCAAAGCTAAAAAATTATATTGAAATTCAGCTATTTAACCTTCATAAATGAAGTAACCTGCATAGCTAACATTAAATGTTTGATTTAATTTACTTGCACAGGTAACTCACTGAGAAGGCATTTAACCTTAAAGTTAATGATATCAGATCTATTCCACAGTGTATGTGGCTCCAATTGCTTTCTACAGCACTGCACAAACTAATATTAAGTTCTCCTTTTAGTAATATCCGTGGGCAGGAGGGAGACATTATCCTCAATTATACCTGCATAACATCTTTGTCAACTTCCGATGTCTTCCATTTCAAGAGCTGTAGGTGAGGAAAGTAGGGGCAGGACTCAGTTCACAACAGATAACCCCTGAAAATGGATTCAAGGAGAAATTTAGAGCCAGGCATGAGTGTCTGTTTTCAATTGTTTCAAGGCCAGAAGAGCCTCCTTTGCCCTTTTGATATTTGCACCTCAGCCACCTTTAGGATGATTGGGCGGGGGTGGTTTCCAAAGGGGAAAATAACTATAAAAGTACTAGAAGATATTTTTGGAGAATTTATCATAATCTCAGACGGGGAAAGTTTTCCTAATCATGATTGAAAAACTCAGAGGTCCTGGGATTAGAAAATGGATAAATTTAACTACATACCTATCAAACATTTCTGCAGAGCAAAATTCACCAAAGTCCAAACACATGACAAACTAGAGGAAAACCACAGCCATATGTCATAAAACACTTATCTCCCATTTAATATATAGAGTTTCTATAAATCGGTTTAAAAGTCTGATAGCACATTAGAAAAATGGCAAAGAATGTGAGCAGAGAATTCACTTTTAAGAAATAAATATGGATCTTAAACAAATGAAATAATGCCCAAGTTCATTCACAGCAAGAGAAATACAAGGTACCAAAACACCAGTATTCATTACTGGACTGGCAAGGATCCAGAGGTTTAATGAGGTAATGAAGGTGTAGAGTGGCAGATGCTTTCATACATTACCAACAAGTATACAATTTCCTAACTTCTATGGAAAATAATTTGCCAATGTCCAGCAAATTTACAAGTCTATATGCCTAGGTATTTCACTTCTAAGAATAGTATATCCTATAGATGTACTCATACACTTAAGAAAAAACATTCATTTCTTCAACACTTTTTATAAGAGCAAAATGAGCAAACAACCTAAAAAACTCACATAGTTGGATTTGTTGAATTAAGAAAAAGTATACAAAAGTATACTGTGTAGTCATTTAGAAAAGAATGAAGAAGCTGATTATATATTAAGATAAACTGAGCTTTAGGACATACTGTTAGGTAAAAAAAAAAAAAAGCAAAGTGTAGAATAGTATATGCAGGTATAGCATGCATATATTTGTGTAAAAAAATAAGGGAAAAGGAATATTTGATAATAAAGATAACCAAGAATAAATAAAGGGCACACAAGAAACTAGTCATTTTAGTTTGTTGCACTGAGAATTTTCTACCTGAGGGACAAAAGTGGAAAGGAAAATCTGTGATGAATATCCTTTATATTTTGAAACTTTGAAGCATATAAATACCTCCTACAAAGAAAATAAATAATTTTAAAAATTAAAAGAAGGAAGCAGGGGTGCCTGGGTGTCCAGGTCAGTTAAGCATCTGCCTTTAGCTCAGATCATGATCTCAGGATCCTGGGATCAAGCTCCAGCTTCTCAGGCTCCCTGCTCAGAGGGAGTCTGCTTCTCCCTCTCCCTCTGCCCCTCACCACACCCGACCCCCACTTGTGCAGACACATGGCTCTCTCTCTCTCAAATAAATAAAATATTTAAAAATAAAAAATAAAAACATTTAAAAAATAAAAACATTTAAAAAATAAAAGAAGGAAGCAAACAGATAGCTAATTGCCTAAAATAAGGCATACAGATTTTCCATGAATTTCAATTATTAAAAATTTGACTTTTATGCAACAAAGGTAATCAACATCATTTTTTCAAAGAAAAATTAAGAATGCCTTTCTGAGAACAACTACCTAAGTTGTTTATGAGAATTCCTTCTGGAGAATTCTAAATGTTTTTTCAGCACTTTCCCTACTCAGTTCCTCTTTCCCTTTCATGGCATGAACCATGGTTGCATAATTTCTTTAAAAAATATCAGTAAGAACTTCCAACTCTTGCCTAAGGTCTGTATGGAATTAGCCAGCCTGCTCAGTATCAAATTATAGGCTTTCTTGGGATGTAATTTCTATATTTCTCCATTAGAGAGGCCTTATCTAACATACAGTCTGGCACTGCGATAGGACATTTTAAATGGGGCCACTTAGACAATCATGGATAAAAAACAAGAGAATTTTTTCAATGTTTAATGTTTAAGGTTAGAGGGGTGCCTGGGTGGCTCAGTGGGTTAAAGCCTCTGCCTTCAGCTCAGGTCATGATCTCAGGGTCCTGAGATTGAGCCCCACATCGGACTCTCTGCTCAGCGGGGAGCCTGCTTCCTCCCTCTCTTTGCCTGCCTCTCTTCCTCTTGATCTCTCTCTCCCTGTCAAATATATAAGTAAAATCTTTTAAAAAATGTTTAAGGTTAGAGATTTGATATGAAATGAAATATTCTTAGGTGTTCTTTTATTCTCTTTATGTTTGATTTTCATGTTTGTTTAATAGAGAAGCTCTTTAGTTATTGATCAGAGAAAAATGTTCAGTCCTAACACAAAAACCCATGGACTCTTCCCCAAGGTGAAGCCATGGAGGGAAAGGAATGGGCAGGAAGAGGCAGGAATTGGCAGCAAAGGCACATGTGAATGAGACAGGTGCACGATTATTTCAATATTGTGTGTGGTCCAGAGATGGAGGATGTCTGGGAGGGTAGGAAATGAAATGTGACCCCAGTGATTACTAAAAAATTATCACTACACTGCTTGTCTATTTTTGAAACATAAAGTTATCTCCCATCCAACAGGACTGCAAGATGTATGTTATCATAATTGAAAATAGGTAGTTTTTAAATACCACCTGTAATAGCAGTGCAGGACAAGCCAGGAGTGTGTTTAGCACAGCATAACACATTTAGCCTACACAAGAGAGAGGAGATACCAATCAAAATAAAAACTCAGCCAGAAAGATAATTCTCCACATTTACATTTTTGTGGTCACAAAAATTTTTCCTTCTGGCACAAAATCTTTTTCCTTATAAACTCAAGCTGGGCACAATATGTTCCTTCTATCTTCTTTTTGTTCCTCCCAGCACACAGTTTGACATTGGTTTGTTGTCATTAGCATCACCTTCAACAAATCATTTTCTTCACTTGTCCAATTACAGACAACATAAAAATGCCTGTCCTCCATGTTTCTTATTTCAACACTGGACTTGGCATGACTCTACTCTAAATCACAGAAGCTGCTTGTCAGTTTCTATGACTTAAAGTTAATTTTCACTTGGCTTCCTCTTCTTTTTATTTCACATTTCTTATGGGTAATGGCCAGAGTGAAAATGATGCTTTAAAAACTTGTCTCCTTCAGACCCCTACCTTCCCCATCATAGATTTATAGCACACTTTTCTTCAGAAAAATTTTAGTGTATCTCCCCTCCACTCAACAATAAAAGCAAAGACACTATCATAAACCAGTGCAGATATTTTACTCTTTAGGGACAGGTCCTTCCTTTACACCAAAATGTAGAACAGCTACAACAATCAGCGAAGAAAATGGAGCATTTGATGTCTTAAGGAAATCACCTGTGCCTCTAATTCTTTTCATCCTACTGCTCCCAAAACAGGCTTAAAGATACACATACAACAAACTGAAGGTTTTGTTGGGGGAGAGGGGTTGGGCGAGCCTGGTTGTGGGTATTGAGGAGGGCACGTATTGCATGGAGCACTGGGTGCGGTACATGAACAATGAATCTTGGAACAATGAAAAAATAAAATAAAAGTAATTGGAAAAAAATAAAATAAAATGTTAAAAAAGATACACATACAAAAAGTTAACTACCTCTGAGACTGCAAGCAAGGTAAATACACAATAATATTAGCAAATAAGGGAAATAGGAGATCACTTGCCTTTCAATTTGAAGAAAAACACTTTACTGAAGAGGAGACAAGCTAAGTAACTTGAATTTTAATAAATTAGTGGTGTGTTTTTAATTCTTATTTTCTGCATAAAAGAAGCAGCAATGGAAATATGGGCTAACTACTCAAAGCACAAAATAAACTCAGGAAAAGTTTGCATACTTTGTATCAGTGCATGTTATCTTGGCCTCTCTTGAGGTCACTGGTTCTTCATTGGGAACTTCCATTTTCCTATTCCCTTTTTTTGGTTCCCTTTTTAAGGTTTTTAAATGCTTGATTTGCAATACACACTTGTAGATTTCTATGGGGACCAGGATTCACCTCGAAATATAAGACAATATTCTATTCAGCATTCTGAAACACCTCCAGGGCTCCTATATAGCACTGCCCAAGCTATTACTGTTGGTCTTTTATGGGTGAATTTCAGAGCTCTCTTGGATAAGTTAAAAATGTGAGTGTCCTGAAGATGAAACATCTTTCAACACCAATGTCTCTCACTTGTATATACTTTATCTTTGATCCTGTGTGTTTCTATTTTACTTTCTTTAAGGAAAAAAATAATATCATTACAATTTAGACTCTGGGAATTTACTTCCAATTCAATTTATACTACCCTAAAATTTAAACTCCAGCCATTTCATAAAATCCAGAAGAAAAAAATGTTCATCAGAGATAAAAATGTATCAATCGCCAAAACTATCTCAACTACAAATGCTTTTATAATTTGTTAATTAACTATAACATCTTCACCAAAATAAATGATTTAAACAATTTGTTCTTAATGTTAATTGCTATGTTGGGAATACCAACATGCACTGATTTAGAGAAAATATCCAAAACCATTTCACTAAAGGCAGAGGGAACTATGTTCCTTATATTGCATGGGTTCTATTTAATCCTACATTGTGTTACAGTGTTTGATAAGAACCTCCTGTTTAAAGGAGGCGGCACTGTTCACTATGGTAGCCAACAGCCACATGTGTATATTGAGCAGTAAAAATGTGGCTAGTCACACTTGAGATGTGCTCATTGAGAACGATACACATTGTATTTTAAAGACTTAGTATGCGTTCACACCAAAAAAAAAAAAAAAAGGCAAATATTCGAGGTGATGAATGTGTTAATTAACTTGACGGGGGAAATCCTTTCATAATGTTCATGTATACCAAATCATCATATTATATACATTAAATATCTTACAATTTTGTCAATTATGCTTGAGAAAACTGAAAAAGTTAAAAATTTAGTATACAAAAAAGAATGTAAAATATCTCAATAATTTTTATACAAGTTATATGTTGAAATGATAAAATTTTGAATGTATTGGGCTAAATATACTATTAAAATTAATTTCACTTGTTTCCTTTTTTACATTTTCGGTGTTAACTACAAAAATATTTTAAATTACACATTTGGCACTTTTATATTTCTGCTAAAGAGCCCTGATAGAGACATTTTAATAGTATCCTGCAAGGGTTAGGATCATTGTTCTTAATATCTCAAAGCCTAGCACAGGTTCCAAATAACCCCAGTTCCTGGCATAATACAGGTGTTCAACACATATTTATTAAATAAAATAATAAATGAAAGTAAATAAATAATTTCTTAACTATCAAGTGTATTTTCTCCAAGGAAATCAAAATTTTCCATAAGTATGCAGAAAATGAATAATTTGCATGTTTGAGGCCTAAATGAAGATAAATGCTAAGAGAGATAAATTTGGAAAGTAAAGAAATTGTACTTAAAACCAAGAGTAAGTATTGGTTGAAGTTGCAAAATCAAAAGCAAAGAAGGGTGAAATATTTGTAAGGTTAATGAATGTGATAAAAAAACATCTATATATTGTTTCTAAGAAAGGTAACGAAGTAATTGAAAGATCAACATAACTTATGTGAAATTTGGGCCTTTTTTTGAGAGTAAATTATGTAGTTATGATTTAAGGAAGTTAAATTATAATTTAACTGTAATAAATGTAATAGTCCTAAATGGTATGAAAAGAAAAAATGGTTTAAAATAAGTGACTAGTGGGGTGCCTGGGTGGCTCAGTGGGTTAAGCCTCTGCCTTCAGCTCAGGTCACAATCTCAGGGTCCTGGGATCGAGCCCCGCATCCGGCTTTCTGATCAGCAGGGAGCCTGCTTCCCTCTCTCTCTCTGCCTGCCTCTCTGCCTACTTGTGATCTCTCTCTGTGTCAAATAAATAAATAAAATCTTTAAAAAATAAAATAAATAAATAAAAATTAAAAAATAAGTGACTAGTGCCATCAAAACTAAGCTGGCTATAAAATCTAAGTAGGCAAGATTTGCTTTTTTAGAACTTTAACAAGAAACAAATATCCATCAGTTTTACCAGATATTACACATAAGTTGAAAGTGAACTATTTATCATAGGGGGAAATTCTAAATGTTAAAAAACAAATTAGGCAGTTTCGAAAATCTGCAAATATCTAAAAAAGGAGAAACCTCTTGAGTTGGTTTTGATTGTGAAGTAATAGGACACTAAATATCTAGAAGGGAACAAGGGTACTTTTTTTTTAAAAAAGATTTTATTAAGTGGGGGGGAAGCAGGCTCCCTGCTGAGCAGAGAGCCCGATGTGATGCGGGGCTCTATCCCAGCCATCTTGAGATCACGACCTGAGCCGAAGGCAGAGGCTTTAACCCACTGAGCCACCCAGGTGCCCTGGAACAATGGTATTTTTAACTAATGTAGATATAGTGCTTAATATATGCCAGGCAGGGTCCTAAGCAATTAATATAAATTAACTCATTTAATTTTCACAAGAGTTTTATGATGTAAGGACTATGATCTTCCCTATTTTACAGATAAGAAAAGTGAAACAAGAGGTCAACTAACTTGCCCAAGGTCACACAACTGAGTTGCATAGTCTAAATTCAAACCCGGGCAGTCTAGATTCAGTAAACCTGCTTCTAATCACTCTGCTACACATTTATGAGAAACTGTCTTGTGATAGGTGATTTACATAGACTACTCATTTAATCATTGTACAATCCTAGAAGGAGGTGCAATTATTAGCAGTTTAAAAATTAGGAGATCAAGACCCAGAGAGGTTAAGTCATTTGTTCAAAATAACTCATTTTGAGTATCAGAGTCAAGACATGAATCTAGATCCATCTGATCCCACAATTCTTTCCACTACCAGCTCAATCATGTTGAATAAATACAGCCTGAATAAACAATAGGGAATTTTAATAAACCTTTTTTCTCTAAGCACCTATCAATGACTCAGTTTGATTAAGGCAGATCACTTAGATTACCTGTATCAACCATTTGGAAACAATTTCTCTTGTGAGAAATACAGTAATAACAGGTTAATTTTCTTTGAAATATATTGCTCTTGTGAAATTGCATAGACCTGTACTCTGGTATTTACTATATATTCTTATTTTCAAATCTTACAGTATCTGCTGAAATAAGTATAATACAGAATATACAAAACTTTGAATAATGTAAGGATAGAGCTCAGGACCTTGGAGAGCTACACCAAGTTCTTTAACCTCTTCCAAAAAGGATTGCTGGATTTTGAGAAAGTATTTGCAAGCTGCAGAAAGCTCTTCTCTCAAACAAAGCGAATTTTCTATACTCCTTGAAACGTCACCCATAATACATAATCAGACTCAAAGGTAAATAAACAATTAAAACACGGAGATACAGAGTCATCTTTTTTTTTTTTTCCTCTCCTTAAGAAATAAGATCAGGAGAAAGCAAAGGAACTAGTGCTAATTGTGCCAAAGAATTAGAATGTAGGAAAGTTAGGAATGAAAAGTTATGCTTCCCCTAGTAACTATAACTTGGCATATTCTATATAAGGATATAAATATAACAGCAAATATAGTACATAAAATACTATCGTGTGCAAGGAACGAATAACAATAGCTGGGAGGACCATAATTTTTACTTTCTTGACTTTTATGAGTTTAAATTCTCAGTCACGATGTTGCATTAATACATACAAGATTTTAACCAATCTTGACTTAATTTTTTGTCTGTTTCTAGGCAACTGTCCTCAAAGTTTTCTTGGCACTATGCTAGTAAGGCAGTAATATTTGAATGCTGACCTTCCAAATTTGATTCTGATTCAAGTCTTGACCTTTAAGGAGAAAAACAGGAGGAGTGAATATTTCATCTTGGAACTCATTTAACAAGGGAAAGAAAGTAAAGGCAAAGCTTTCAGCTGCGCATGATTGTTAAACAGTGGGGGAATGCAGAAACTGCTAAATAAAACAAGTCACGCATCAGGCCAGAAAAAAAGCTGAAGCAATCGTTTAAACCTGAACACTGCTGTTTTTTATTTAATGCTGAGAGGTGTTTACAATGCTGTGATTGCTGGAGAAAGGTTAATCCAGATGAGTAAAAGAGTACCAGTATATGAGACTGTTTCACACCAGCTCTTTGCAGTGAATATTTTAGTAACTATTGTGAATCCATGTCAGCAGTGCAACCATCGAATGAAACAGGAAAGAAAGCAAATATTACCCTAAAGAATGAATTCTGATTTAAAATAGAAGCAGGGGCATTTTCATTGCCCTCTGCTGTAGTGATGATGGGGTAGAAAACAGTTTCCATCAGAGTAAAGTGCCCTTTTTGAGCTCCTATATTCTCAACTCACCATCTTATTTGTGAATTTGAGAGGTAAGGAGGAGTAAAAACCACCACTCCTTCCAGTTTTCATTTAGTTTCTTTTCCCCCATGAGCTTCAAACTATAGTAACAATTCTCTCCTTGGAGAGTATTACCTTGCCTCTGCATCAAGCTATGTCAAAAACTGTTCAATATTCTAAGCAGCTCCACCAGGGCACATGTTCCTGTCTTATTTCCTTCCCTGAAAAGAATCTGTATTGAACTCTCCAAAACCTTGGGGCCAAATGAAAATAGCAGGAGAAGCATTCTGTAGGGGGGGAAAATGCAGATTTGTACTGTCCCCTCCATTTTTTTCTCACTCTCCAGAAGATCAGTGCAGACAGAGCAATATTGGAAACTCAACACTAGTTTCTTTCTTCCTTCTCCCCCAAGGCCATGTTAATAGCACTATTTGTGTTCCTGCTTTTACAGCTTCAGGACCAAAAGATCAATGAGAGTCATTGTTTCAACTTTTCCTTTGAAAGAACCACTGCCCAACCCATAAACAAAATGCAAATTTCCCCTACTATTGGTCAGTGCTACTGATTTCTATAAATAATTACTTCAGCAATTCAACTTTGAGTTTTTGTGCCCACTTTACATTATTCATAACTTTGTACTCTGTTAAAGAAAAAATTATTTAGACATTTGTTAAAGACAGTAAGGCATACTTTATTCAAGGAGGGCTACTACACTGGGGTCTTATAGTAAAGAGATTAAGCTCACCTCAGAATAAGACAAAAAGTGGAGATTTATAGCTATTGGAGAGGGAGAACTTCCTCTGCCCTATGGTCCTTCTAGCTGGACTTAGAATCAAATTGACATGAGACAGATTAACAGGAGAAAATCAAATTTAATAGGAATACATGTGGGGAATTCATACAGACATGAAATTCTAAAGACAATAAGGCAACATGAAGCTTATATGAACTAAGGCAAGGGACAGAGTCTTCGGATGCAAAGGAGGGGAAGACCATGAACAAGAAGGTGAAAGGAGATGTTTGGAAAAATAAAGATTGCTCTAGTATGCAGATAAGTTGCTTAGGTAAAGGGAAGTCTCAGTTAACAGCTTTCTTCCTGGTAGAGATTCTCCTTTCCAGTGTAAATTTAGGCAGTAGAGAGGGAGGCACAGAGCTTTTCCTGCATCTACTGGGTTTTGATTACTTTTACCTCAAAACAATCTTTATGTCAAAGTGGCCCATCTTGAAGTAGCCTGCACTTGGCCCCTACATAGACAAGGAGTAGGGTGAGGTCAATAGGTAAAAAATTACTAAGAAATATCAGGGAGAAAGGGACAATGTCAAGGGCTAAACTAACTTGCTAGAATTTTTCCTGAAGGCAGGCTAGGACGATAGGCTATCAAGGGTAGAGGATAAGGAATTTAAAGAGATCATCAATAGTGGTCATTTACCAAGGATGGGGTAAAGAATTTGATCAAAATGTCAAGGGTGGGGGGTTTTAAATAACATCACCCAGTAGCAGAATTCTTGCTAAAACTGGACTGAGTCAAAAACAGAGCCCAAGACAGAGTCAAAAAGAGAACTCAGAGGATCTGAATTAATGTTCGGTCAAAAGAGAGTCCTCATCAACTGATTTTTAAAAATTAACTGTATACTTTTAGACAAGAAAAGGAAAATATGATCAGGCATGTTCAAAATATTATTCTGATATGTACTGTAAGAAAATGTATTTTTGATAATATAACTTATATTAAGGATTATTTTCAAAACAAATTTTATTAATAAGAACATTCCAGTATCTACTACATAAAGCAATGTCAAACGGTTAGGAAAAGAATCAAAGTCCCCAAACAAATTAGATAACTGGCTTATTATCTGAACGATAAATTAATAAAATCTTATATTTATGCAGTGTTTCATATTTTAAGTTATTTTCACATAATACAGCCAGGGAGTCCTCTTGCCCAACTATAGATCCCAACAATTAAAACAAAAATAGACAAGATCGATTAACTCATGCTCTAACCGAAACCCACTGTTCTCATTTCCTATCTCACTTTTTTGAAACATTTATAAAAGTGTTTTGCTATGACTGGAACATTTTAACCACCAGGCTAGAAATGCCCTGATAGCTGTGGAATGCTTAGAAGACCACACCCCACATGCCACTTCCTTGCCCATACTCATGGGCTGACCACATACCAACCCCCAACAATGATCATGAAATCTCTGTCTGCTCTCTTGCACATACCCTCTGAACCTCTCCCTATAAAATGCTAGGTGTCCATTTTGCTAGTGGAGAGGTCAGTTGTTAAGGCTTGACCCTACTGATGTGGGAAATAAAGGCAGAAGAAAAATTATTAAATTTCCTTACTACCTATAGCCCATTGATAAGTCCTTAAAATAGGCAGAGTGACATTCCTGTAGGGACTCAATGGCCTCAATCTTAATACTTTGCTAAGGGCAAAAGACAATCCTAGCCTGACCACCCCCCACCTCCACCATCACCAGGATCCTGTAAGTCTACTTTAACCTATAAAAGTTCCTTTGGAAACTTCCTTTATCTCTAAACCCCCAAAGATACATGTTGTCAATCATCCCCCAAGCATATGGCCCACCAATATACATCTGAACGTTCTCATGACAAAGGTTTTATTAGACAGTAATAAATGACCTTTTCCCAACAATAGCTAGCCTGCTCAAAGTCCTGGAAACCTTGCTTCCAAAATTCCTTAGAGACTTAGACTATTCCTAACCCCATCCCAAATTAAAACTATATAATGGGTCACTTCTCATGACCCCAGTGCAGCTCTTTCTGTCCACGGGTCCAGTCCCCGTGCTTTAATAAAATCACCTTTTTGCACCAAAGACATCTCAAGAATTCTTTCTTGGCTATCAGCTTCGAATCGTAACATCATCTTTCCTATAGCACTGCCACTTCCTCTACTTGCTGGCACCCACAATAAATTTCTTCCTTTCTCTTTTCCAAACCCTGGTATCCTGAGTTATTAGCTTCTCTTGAATTTGTTCAGCAACAGTTTTGGCAAACACAGCCGGAGCTACGCTTTTGATTTGCCCGGCTTCCTTGGAATTCCTGGGAACAGACCAGTTGGCCTCAGTAGCACACCAGGACTCACCATTCATTTCCTGAGTTAGCAGTTGTGATTCACTGGTAAAAATACTACTAATAACTTAGATTTCCCGGGTGTTAATAAGCACCAAGTCCCATATAGAATATTATGGATATTACCTCACTTAATTCTTTTTAGATTGACACCGTTATTATCCCCATTTAAGGATGAGAAAACTGAAGCAAAGAGTATTACAAAGATATTTAGTGCTAGAGTTGGGATCCAAACTCAGATGTGCAATGAGTCACTGTGGTATAATGCATATCCATAATTTCACTTGGTCATTTCCACATTTTTACAAAATAAGAGAGCAAATCTTATTTCTATTTGGCAGATGTGCAAACTATAGAAAAAAAAGGAAATGACATAAAAGGTCATTGAGCTAAGTATGAATGAGGACTAACATTCAGGTACATAATTCCTGTAAATGCATTGGTCTTTTAATAATTCTGTGTGCTTTAACTATACATGGTTTAAAAGTCCTTTTAATTATGACTATGAATTGGTACTTTGAGAAATGCAACTTCATAACACTAAAAAAAGGCAAATTAAAGTATGCTGCCAATTACATCACTGAATAGATCATCCAGAGTATCGACAAGAGAACATTGGTCTCATATAACACATTAGACCAGATGGACTTAATATATACATACACAACATTCTATTCCAAAACAGAATATACTTCCTTTTTTTTTTTAAGATTTTATTTATTTATTTGACAGGGAGAGACACGCCAAGAGAGGGAACACAAGCAGGTGGGCAGAGGGAGAGGGAGAAGCAGGCTCCCTGCTGAGCAGAGAGCCTGATGTGGGGCTTGATCCCATGACCCTGGGATCATGACCAGGGCCAAAGGCAGATGCTTAACAACTGAAGAACCCAGACATCCCCAGAATATACTTTCTCCTCAAGCACACATATAACATTCTCCAGGATAGATCATATGTTAGATCACAAAACAAGTCTCAATAAATTCAGGAAGACTGAAATCACAGCAAGCATCTTTTCCAACAATAGTACGAAGTCAAATACAAGCAGAAAACAGAAAAAAAATCACAACTATATAGAGATTAAACAACATGCTACTTAACAACTAATGGGTCAATGAAAAATCAAAAAAGAAATAAAAAAATAATGAGATATATGAAATTGGAAATGTAACATATCAAAATTTATGGGATGCAACAAAAGCAGTTCCAAGAAGGCAGTTCATAGCAATGTGGACCTACTTCGAGAAACAAGAAAAGTCTCAAATAAACTATCTAACTTTGGAACTAGAAAAAAAGAACAAACAGAGCCGAAAGTTAGTAGAAGGTAGGAAATAATAAAGATAAGAACAGAAAATAATGGAGACATCTTAAAGACTAAATGGACAATAGAAAAGATCAATGAAACTTAGAGTTGGTTCATTGAAAAGATAAACAAAATTGACGAAATTTAGCTAGACCCTCTAAGAAAAAAGAGGATTCAAATATATAACATCAGAAATGAAAGTGGAGGGGCACCTGGGTGGCTCAGTGGGGTAAAGCCTCTACCTTCGGCTCAGGTCATGATCTCAGGGTCCTGGGATAGAGCCCCACATCGGGCTCTCTGCTCAGCAGGGAGCCTGCTTCCCTCTCTCTCTGCCTGCCTTTCTGCCCACTTGTGATCTCTCTCTCTGTCAAATAAATAAATAAAATCTTTAAAAAAAAAAAAATGAAAGTGGAGAAGTTACGATTGATACCGATGAAATACAAAGAATCATAAGAGACTATTTTGAACAATTATACACCAACAAATTCAACAATCTACAAGAAAGGGATAAATTCCTAGGAATATACCATCATCCAAAACTGAATTAAGAAAAAATAGAAAAATGGGTGCCTGGGTGGCTCAGTCATTAAGCATCTGCCTTCAGCTCAGGTCATGACCCCAGGGTCCTAGGATTGAGCCCCACAACAGGCTTCCTGCTCAGCAAGGAATCCATTTCTCCCTCTAGCCCCACTCTCCTCCCCTGCTTGTGCTCTCTCTCTCTCATGCTCTGTCTCAAATAAATAAATAAAATCTTGAAAAAAAAGGCAAGAAAAAATAGAAAATCTGAATAGACTAATAGTAAGGAGATTGAATCAGTAATCAAAAAACAAAGTTTAGGACAAGATTAATTCACTGGTGAATTCTATCACACATTCAAATAGGATTTAATACCTATTCTTCCTTTACTCCTCCAAAAATGATGAAGAGGAGGAAACACTCTCAAACTCATTTTATGAGACCAGCATTAGCCCAATACTAAAACCACACAATGGGGCACCTGGGTGGCTCAGTCGTTAAGTGACTGCCTTCCGCTCAGGTCATGATCCCAGGGTCCTGGGATCAAGCCCCACATCAGGCTCCCTGCATGGCAGGAAGCCTGCTTCTCCCTCTCCCACTCGCCCTGCTTGTGTCTCTCTCTGTCAAATAAATAAATAAAATCTTAAAAAAAAAACAAAAAAACTCAAAGACACCACAAAAAAAAAAAAAATTACAGAAAATATCCCTGATGAATATAATTACAAGTCTTCAACAAAACATTAGCAAATCAAATTCAACAATACATTAAAAAGTTCATACACTATGATCAAGTGGGATTTATTCCAGGGGTGCAAGGATGGTAAATATGCACAAATCAATGTGATGCACACCATGAACAAAATAAAGGATAAAAATCATATGATCACCTCAAAGATGCAGAAAAAGTGACAAAATTCAACATCCATTTACGATAAAAACTCTCAACAAAATGGATATAGAGGGAAAGTACTTCAGCATAATAAAGACCATATATGACAAGACTACAACTAACATCATACTCAATGGTGAAAAGCTGAATTTTCATTTAAGATCAAGAACAAAACAAGGGTGTCCATTCTTGCCGCCTTGTTTCAACATAGTACTGGAAGTCCTAGCCACCATAATTAGGCAGGAAAAATAAATACATTGGGAAGGAAGAAGTAGAGTTGTCACTATTTGAGAATGACAAAAAACTATTAAAAATATTTAGTGAAATCGTAGGATACAAAATTGATTTACAAATATCTGTTGCATTATTATACACTAGTAATGAGCTCTCAAAAATAGAATTTTTTAAAATCCCATTTACAATTGCATCAGAAAAATAAAATAACTAAAAACAAATTTAACCAAGGAAGTGAAAGACTTATACACTGAAAACTCTAAAACATTTTTCAAAGAAATTGAAGAAGACACAAATGAATGGGAAAAATATTTTGTGCTCATAAATTGGAAGATTTAATATTGTTAAAGTGTCCGTATGACCCAAAGCAATATACAGATTCAATGTAATCCCTATCAAAATTCCAATGACATTTTTCACAGAATTAGAAAAAAATAACCTTAAAATTATATGGAATCCCAAAAGATCCCAAGCAAACAAAGCATTCTTGAGAAAGAAAAACCAAGCTGGAGGCCTCACACACTCTCGTTTTGAACTGTATTACAAAGTAATCAAAACAATAGGATAGTGGCATAAAAACATACACATAGATCAATGGAAGAGAATGGAGAGCCCAGAAAAAAAACCATGTATATGTGGCCGATTTGTTTATAACAAAGGAGTCAAGAATACGCAATGGGGAAAGGACAATTTCTTCAATAAATGATGCAGAGAAAGCTGAACAGCCACATGCAAAAAAATAAAATAAAATAAAATAAAATAAAATAAAATAATAAAATAAACTGGACCACTATTTTACCATACACAAAATTAAACTCAATGTGGATTAAATACTTAAATATAAGACCAAGAACTGTAAAACTACCAGGAAAAAAAAAAAAAAAACATAGATGGTAAGCTCCTTGACATTGCTTTTTGCAATATATTTTTTGGATCTGATTCCAAAGGCAATGGCAGCAAAAGCAAAAACAAATGGGACTGTAGCAAACTAAAAGCCTCTGCACAATGAAGGAAACCATCAACAAAATGAAGAGGCAATTTACTAAATGGGAGAAGATATTTCAAATCATGTACCCAATAATGGGTTAACATCCAAAATACATAACTCATACAACTCAATTACAATTAAACAAAGAATCTGAATTTTAAAATGGGCAGAAGATCTGAATAGACATTTTTTTCAAAAAAGACAGATGGCCAAAAGGCACACAAAAAGATGCTCAATATCACAAATTATCAGGGAAATGCAAATCAAAACCAGAATGAGATACCATCTCACACCTGTTAGAATGGCTATTATCAGTAGAACTAGAAATAACAAGTGTTGACAAGAATGTAGAGAAAAGGGAGCCCTCATGCAATGTTGATGGGAATGTAGATTGGTGCAGCCACTATAGAAAACAGTATGGAGTTTCCGCAAAGAATTAAAAATAGAACTACCATATGATTCAGCTGTTCCACTTCTGGGTATACATCTAAAGAAAACAAAAACCTTAATTTCAAAAGATAATGTATATTTATGTTCATTGTAGCATTAATTACAATAGCCAAAGTATGGAAACAACCTAAGTTTCCATGAATGAATGGACAAAGATATGGGATATGTGAAAAGGTAAAGAGAATCAAAAGGTACAAACTTTTAGTTATAAAACAAATAAGTCATTGGGCTAAAATGTACAGTATGGTGACTATAGTCAATGCCATTGTATTGCAAATTTGAAAGATGCTAAGAAAGTAAATCATAAAAGTTCCCATAATAAGAAAAAAAATTATAACTCTGTATGGTGTCAGATGGTAACTAGACATTTTGGTGATCATTTCTAAATATATACAAATATTGAATCATTATGTCATACACTTACACCTAAAATAGTGTTGTAGGTCAGTTATACTTCAATAAAGAATAAATAAGCTACAATTGCCTATCAAATAAACAGTGATTTTCAAATAATAATATTCAATGTTGAGTCAGTATGGTGAAACTGGCAGTCTCCTATGCTGCCAGTTGAGATAGAAAATTACACAAGTTCTCTAGGAAGGTTTTATAGTATGTAGAAATAGCTTTACAATATTGACACTGACCAGTAAACTCATTTCTAGGATCTCTCTTAATGAAATAACCTGAGATGCCCATGAAGATTTATTTATGAAATTGTTCATATCAGCATGATTTAAAAATAGCAACAAAAGTCTGAAATATTTAAATATTCAACATTAGGAAAATAGATTAATTATGGAATACTTTTGCCATAGAATATTATGTAGGCAATAAAAAACAAGGTTTCTAAATAATTTTTAATCACTCTTTAATATTTATGATCAAAACTGCATACACAATATGATTCTAATTTTATAACAGATAAAATATGTTTATCTCTGTATATAGATTATAAATGCAAAAATACACAGGAAAAAAACTGAAAGGGAGTAGACCCTGGTATTAACAATGTTTCTCAATAGGCTTACAAACAATACCTTTCTTTCTTTTTTTTTTTGCTTTAAGATTTTATTTATTTATTTATCAGAAAGAGAGAGAGCACAAGCAGGGGGAGCAGCAGGTAGAGGGAGAAGCAGCATCCCCACTGAGCAGGGAGGCCAGTGCAGGACTTGATCCCAGGACCCTGGGATCATGACCTGAGCCAAAGGCAGGCTTAACCAACTGGCATCCCAAACAATTACTTTTCTTTATACTGTCCTCCATATTCCAAATACATACAAATGCACATGTATCTATTTTTTTGTCTGCATAAAACCAAAGCCACTATTTTAAAAAAGAAAATTCTTACTAATTCAAGAAATGTGGGGGGAGGTTGTTCCAGAATTATCAATAGTTTGAAAAATATACATTTTTTTAAAGTGCAGTTTTTGTTTTCCAGGTTCAAAATCCAGCTAATGTAGTTTCTTATAAGTCATATTTAAAATGAAAAAAATAATTTCTGTCAGTTTTTCAAAGTGTGATCTATCAGTTTACATGCAACAACGTTGTTTGTAAATTAGTATTTCTAAATTAGTTAATAGAGTTTACATTTTTACCCAAAAGGATTAAAGATTCCCTTTGCAATATAATTTATTGATTGCAGTAGCTTATTCTCTCGCCAAACCCATATTCTGTTTCCCTCATAATATAAATTTTATCTTCAGTCTGTTATATTCTTATAAATCTAAATTAATGAAATCTAAATAAATTATCTAATACTGGTTTTTAACATACTGCTAATAACTCTATAAAACTTCCTTTTATAGATGTGATATGATGTTTTCTACCTACTCCAAATAAATTTTAGTTTAAATAATGTGTTTTGAAGATTGTTACATAGAAATAATTGGGAAATTTGTGGGCAAGAGATTCAAGTTAGTTTTTAATGTTTCTACTCAGAATATACTGTGTGTATTTTAAGAACGTATAATGTCATCAGAATATCAAGATTAACTTGAATTTTCTTCAAATTTTTTTTTCTTTTCCACTTTAAAAAGCCATCATAACTTTCAAATATTAGTAGCAGATGTTATCATTATAGCTCTTTCCCATATGGCAAATACTCTGAAAAATGAGCAATCAATGTAAGAATCCTCAACACCAAATCATCTACTTTGCATATTCATATGGTGAAGGCAAATATATGATTACAGTTCATGGTCATGTATTTCCAAGTTTCAATTTTTGATATTAAATCATATAGGCAAATGGATCCCAAATATGTGTATGAGAGGCAGAAACTAATGCCAGATAATTTTAAATTACTGAGAAAACCCCAGATGCTGTCTTCAAACACATTGCAATCTCAAATATTTTATAGGGGCAAGTTTGAGATAAAATGCTGTGGCTTTTTTATGTATAAATAATAGCTGTTTAGTGAAGTTTTTATACTAGCTCTTTAAAAAGAAGAGGGGAAGAGAAGCTTTGAACAAGGCTACACACTTAATTTATTTCCTTCATGAATTCTCTGCTACCCTCTGGGCCTTAAAAGGTAGAAGTTGGACATTGACAGTAATCATTTTGGA
This sequence comes from Potos flavus, assembly GCA_028534135.1. Taxonomy (NCBI): domain Eukaryota; kingdom Metazoa; phylum Chordata; class Mammalia; order Carnivora; family Procyonidae; genus Potos; species Potos flavus. Next base: position 57,672,720 of record CM052899.1, read on the forward strand.
TTGCACTGCATGAAGGCAGCTGAGTGTAATTCTATACTTCAAAGAAGTGTAGCCATGTGTCACTTTGAACAACCATCATGAATATAACTTGAGGTGTTCAGGGATGCCTTTAGAGAAATAATCTGCGTCGATAAGTGATTTTCTTTAGATGTTAGATGTAACCACATGCATGTACACATAGAGGTTTTTTAAAAAAGAATAAGTAGAAAAATTGTGACTGTGAACCAAATTATCTTTTGAAAATGTTGAATCAAAATGAGATTTTTAAGTGCACCATTAAAAGGAGTTTAAAATACCAAAAGTAGTACTAAAATAGATGTTGAACTTTTTAAAACCAATAATATATTAGTAAGATGGCTTTCTTTTGACTCCTCACAGAGGCAACCCTGCCGAAATTCAACTCTGGATAATTGGAAAGAAAAAGTCTCTTCATCTCCTGATGAAGAAGTTCATGAATTTTACTTTTGTCTTCAAACTACTACGCGATTTAAGTATAAAACTAACTTCTCTCCAATGAAGAACTGAAAGCAGTAGGTTCTATTTCTCTTAAACAATATACGAACATGTGTATTTTACACATACACACATACACACACACTCCTATATTATTTTTCTAAAACCAAACCGTTTGAAGTCTTGACACTGTTTCATAAAACATTTGTAAGCAACTTCTACAGCAGGCGCTCGACCAGAAACTGTGTGGATTTAATGATGAATAAGATGCAAAAGGATCCTGTCCTAGAGAAACATTATCTAGTGTTTGAAACAGACTGGAGATCAAACACTTTAATTCCAATCAGCCCCAGGGTTACTTTACTGAAAAAGCACAGATATTGGCAATATTCCTGGAAAGATCAGTGTCTCATGGAAAATGGAAGGTGTAAACAACAAATTATAATTGTTTTTTAACTCAACAAAGATACAAGTTATAGAAGTCACCTTCTTCCAAAACAAAAAAGGAATAAGTGTTAAAAACCTGCCTGAGAAAAAATAAAATAAAAAAAATTAAAAAAAAACCTGCCTGAGACGGTAACATTTTCCTGGACCACCCCGCTCTATTATTCAGGAATAGTACTATACCATTATGATCTGCTAATCTAAATTCTTCTTTGTTTTATATTAATTTTTTAAATTTTGAAATCAGGCTTTACCTTATGTCTTTTATTACTATGTAATGGGGTAAAGTTTTGAGATACTAACTGAGACCACTTTTCAGGCTTTCTTGTCTCTGTTCTTTTCTCAGAGAAGAGCTGGTTTGTCCAGGAACAGGCAAATATTCAATTTTAATCCCAAAATGTGCTCTTGAATCCCATAAAGAAAAATGGGAGAGACAGTGGTCTTCAGAGCCAAGACTTTCATTTGCAAAAGCCAGGTTTTTTGAAGAAAGAAATCACCTGTCAGTGGGAGGTGTACAAAGACCTACAGCCATCTTTAATCCAACAAATGTGGTGATTTATTTTTTTCACTTAGCATACCTTTATTACTGAACATATGTTTCTTACAACAGGCAGAGAGAGAGGGGGAAGCAGGCTCACTGCTGAGCAGAGAGCCCGATGAGGGGCTCGATCCCAGGACCCTGAGAACACGACCTGAGCCGAAGGCAGAGGCTTTAACCCACTGAGCCACCCAGGCGCCCTACCCACATTGTTGTAAATGGCAAGATTTCATTCTTTTTTATGCCTGAATAATATATATTATTACATATATATACATGATATATATCTATCACATTTTCTTTATTCATTCAGTTGTCAAAGGACACTTAGGTTTTTTTCTTGGCTATTATAAATAATACTGTGATAAACATAGCGGTACATAAATCTTTTGGAATTAGTAATTTCGTTTTCCTCAGATAAATACCCAGAAGCGGAATTTGTGGGTCATATTGTAGTTCTATTTTTAATTTTTTGAAGAACCTCCATAATGTTTTCCATAGTGGCTGCACCAAATTACATTCCTACCAACAGTGCACAAGGGTTCCCTGTCTCTCTGTATCCTTGCCTATATAATTTATTTCTAGGTTGTTGGGTTTTTTAATAATAGCCATTTTTATAGGTGTGAGATAATAATTCACTGTGGTTTTAATTCACATCTCCCTGATGATTAATGACGTAGAGAATCTTTTCATGTATCTGCTAGCCGTACATATGTCTTCTTTGGAAAAATATCTATTCAGATCTTCTGCTTATTTTAATTCAGATTGTTTTTGCTATTGAGTTGTATGAGCACATTACATATTTTCAATATTAGCTCCTTAACAAATATATGATTTGCAAATGTCTTCTCCCATTCATTAGGTTGCTTTTCATTTTGTTGATGATTTCTTTGCTGTACAGAAGCTTTTTAGTTTGATATAGTCCCACTTTGCTTTTGCTTTTGTTGCTTTTGCTTTTGGTGTCAGATTAAAAAAATTATCGCCACAACCTGTCTAGGAGCTTACTGCCTAAGTTTTTTTCTAGGAGTTTTATGGTTTCAGGTCTTATGTTTAAATCTTTAATCCTTTTGGTATTAATTTTTATGTATGGTACAAGATAATAGTCCAATTTCATCCTTTTGTGGCTGTCCAGTTTTCCCAGTACCACTTACTGAAGAGATTGTCTTTTCCTCATTGTATATTCTTGACTCCTTTGCATAAATTAATTAACCATGTGTGCATGGGTTCATTTCTGGGCTCTCTATTCTGTTCCATTGATCTATGTGTCTGTTGTCATACCAATACCACACTGTTTCAATTATTATAGTTTTCTGTTTTATTTTTTTTCAATTATTATAGTTTTCTAATACAGTTTGAAATCAAGTAAATGATGCTTCCAGCTATGTTCTTCTTTTTTAAGATTGCTTTGGCTTTTGGGGGTCTTTTATGATTCCACATAAATTTTAGGATTGTTTGTTCTATTTTTTATGAAAAATGATATTGGAATTTTGATAAGAATTGCATTGACTCTGTAGATTCCTTTGGGTTATATGAGTATTTAAATATTATTAGTTCCTTCAATTCATGAGCATGGAATATCTTTCCATTTATTTATGTCTTCCGTCTCTTTCATTAATGTCTTACAGTTTTCAACATACAGATCTTTCACCCCCTTGCACCTCCTTGGTTAAGTTTATTCCCAGATATTTTAATCTCTCTTATGAAATATAAATGGGATTTTCTTTCTTTTTTAAATTTTTTATTTGAGTATAGTGGACACACAATGTTACATTTGTTTCAGGTGTGCAACATAATAATTCAAACTCTCTCTACATTATGCTTTGCTCACCACAAGTGTAGCTGCCATCTGTCACCACACAACACCATTACAATATCATTGACTATATTTCGTATGCTGTGCCTTTCATTCCCATGACTTATTCATTCCATAACTAGAAACCTGTGTCTTCCACTCCCCGTTCCCCACTTTGCCCATTCCCCACTCTTCTCTCTTGTGGCACCCATCGGTTTATTCTCTGTATTTATGGGTCTGAATTTGCTTTTTGTTTGCTCATTTATTTGTTTTTTTTAGATTCCACATATGAATGAAATAATTTGGTATCTGTCTTTCTCAATCTGACTTGTTTCAATTAGCATAAAACACTCTAAGTCCATCCATATTGTCACAAATGGCACAAATGGCAAAATCTCATCTTTTTTTATGGCTGTGTTATATATATTATACATATATCCTTTAGTCAATGGGATTGTTTTCTTGATTTATCTTTCTGATAGTTCATTATTAATATATATATAGAACCACAACAGAGTTTTTTGTATTGACTTTGTATCCTGCAAGTTTACTGATTTTTTTTATTATTTCCAAAAAATTTTTGATGGCATCTTCAGGGTTTTCTATATATAATCATATAATCTACAAATAGTGACAGTTTTACTTCTTCCTTTCCAATTTGGGTAACTTTTTTTCCTTTTTCATGCCTAATTGCTCTGGCTAGAATTTCCAATAATATGTTGAATAAAAGTGGCAAGAATGGGCATTCTTGTCTTGATCTTAGAGAAAAAAGTTTCAGCTTTTCACCATTGAGTACAATGCTAGCTGTTGACCTGTAATATATGACCTTTATTATTTTGAGGTATATTTCTTCTAACCCTGCTTTGTTTAGAGTTTTTTTTATCATAAATGGAAATTAAATTTTGTCAATGCTTTTTCTGCATCTATCTAGATGACCATATTTTTTTTTATTCTTTGTTTTGTTAATGTGGTATATCACACTGATCGATTTACTGATATTAAACCATATTTTCATCCCTGGAATAAATCCAACTTGATCATGTTGTGTAATATTTTTAATATATTATATTTGCTAATATTTTGTTGAGGAGTTTTGTACTTAATGTTGATCAGGGATGCTGGCCTGTATTTTTATTTTTTGTGGTGTCCTTATCTGGTTTTGGTATGAGGTTAATGCTGATCTCATAAAATGAATTTGAAAGAATGCCCTCCACTTCTATTTTTTGAAGAGTGTGAGAAGAATTGATTAATTCTCTTTGAATGTTTGATAGAATTCATGAGTGAATCCATCTGGTCCTGGACTTTTGTTTGTTGGGAGGTTTTTGATTACTGATTCAGTCTTCTTAGTAGTAATTTGTCTATACAGATTTTCTCTTTAATCATGATTCAGTATTGGTAGGTTGTGTGTTTCTATGAATTTATTTCTAGAAATTTATCAATTTCTTCTAAGTTATCTAATCTGTTAGTATATAATTGTTCATAGTAATTATAATTCTTGTATTTCTTTGGTAACAGTTGTAACATCTCCCCTTTCATTTCTGATTTTATTTACTTGAGTCCTCTTTCTTTTTTTCTTGTTAAGTCTAGCTAAAAGTTTGTCAATTTTGTTTATCTTTATAAAGAAACAGCTCTTAGTTTCATTTATTTTTCCTATTACCTTTTTAGTCTGTTTCACTTATTTCTGCTCTAATTATTTCCTTCCTTCTACTAACTGTAAGTTTTGTTTGTTCTTCTTTTTCTAGTTTCTTGAGATGTAAAGTTAGGTTGTTGATTTGAGACTTTTCCTGTTTCTTGAGGTAGGCATGTGTCACTACAAACATCCCTCTTAGAACTGCTTTTACTGAATCCCATAAATTTTGGTATGTTACATTTCCATTTTCACTTGTCTCAAGGAATTTTTTTATTTTTCTTTTGACTTTTTCTTTGTCCCATTGGTCGTTCAGTAGTATGTCTTTTAGTCTCTACGTATTTGTGAATTTTCTAGTTTTCTTCATGTAATTAATTTCTAGTTTCATATCATTGTTATCAGAAAAGATGCTTGATATGATTTCAATTCTCTTAAATTTATTAAGATTTTTTTGTAGCCTCACATATTCTCTATCTTGGAATATGTTCCATGTGTGCTTGAGAGGCATGTGTATACTGTTGTTTTTGGAGGGAATGTTCTACAAATATCTGTTATGTCCATCTGGTCTAATACATTGTTCACTTTTTGATCAAAATAAACTTTCTGTCATATCAAAAGAAACTCAGCCATAAGTTTGGAATCTGCCCTCAAACTGTACATGCAATGAGGACAATATTCTGCCAACATAATTGATTTGTTTCTGCATTTGTCTACTGTTTGTCTAATATTATTAATTGTATACAGAGCAGTACAATTAGTATTTGGAACAATCATTACAGTGTTATAGTGTCAGGCATAACATTTAACTTCTCTTCACATCACTAGTTTTCTTTGTTTACCTGGGCTTTCAGTACATACGTATGGCCAACGGGTACCTGAAAACGTGCTCAACATCACTAGTTCTCAGGGAAATGGAATATCAAAACCACGATGAAATATCACCTCACACCTGTTATGGCTATTATCAGAGAGAGAAAGAGAGGTAACAAGTGTTAGCGAAGATTTGGAGAAATGGCAACTCATACACTGTTGATATAAATGTAATCAGTATAGCCATTATGGAAAGATGGAAGTCTCTCAAAAAATTAAAAGTAGAACTATCATATGATCCAGCATTCCCACTTCTGGATATTTATATAGAAGAATTGGAATCAAGATCTGAAAGATATATTAGCACTCCCATGTTCATTGTAGCACTATCCACAACGGCCACAATATAACTTAAATATATATCCATAAATGAATGTGTAGAGATGTTTTATGTACACACACATGCGCGTACACACACAGACAATAGAATAGTATTCAGTGTTTAAAAAGAAGGAAATTCTGCTACATGCAACAACATGGGTGGATCTTGAGGATATTGTGCTAAGTAAAATAAGCCAGTCACAGAAGGACAAATATTGCATGGTTTCACTCATATGAGATATCTAAAATAGTCAAACTTAAAGAATTAGAGAGTTGACTGATGACTGCCAGGGGCCAAGGGGGAAAGAAAATGAGGAATTGCTAATCAATGAGTGTAAAGTTTTGGGTATGTAACATGAGTAAGTTAAGTGATTTGCTGTACAACATAGTGTATACAGTTAACAACATTATGCTATAGTTTTAAAAACTTGTTAATAGGATAGGTCTCATATTAAGTGTTCTTTCCACAAAAAAATAAAAATTTTAAAGAAAGACCAAGATCTAATCATAAGAGTATAGAATGCTTCCTCTACCCCTATACCTTAACACCACAGCAATTGGATTCCTGTTTAATATAGGATGATTACATTTGATTACAATTGAAATAATGACAAACTTCAGACTCTATTTAAGAAACAGTTTCTAGAGAAAGTTAAAGACAGCAGGGGAGACATATATAAGACACTAGAGGACTTTTTAGGTTCTGACACTAATAGCCACAGGAAACAATAAACACAGACTAACTTCTAGCTGGGTATTGAGGAGGGCACGAATTGCATGGAGCACTGGGTGTGGTACATGAACAATGAATCTTGGAACACCGAAAAAATAAAATAAAAGTAATTGGAAAAAAAATAAACATAAAACACACACTAAAGGCCTATTTATCTCAATTCCTTTTACTCAATATATCACAATCAGCTAACACCAAAAAATTGTAAGACATGCTAAAAGGCAAAAACAGTCTTGAGGGACAAAGTAAATGCCAGAGCCAGACTCAGATATGGCAGAGATTTTAGAATTATCAGATGGGGAATTTAAAATAACTGTGATTAATATACTAAGGGCTCCAATAGAAAAAGTGGATGCCCTTAGTATATTAAAGGCATCCAGCATGCCAGAACAGATGGGTAATATAAGCAGAGAGATGAAAACTCTAAGAAACAATCAAAAGCAAATTCTAGAACTCAAAAACATCATAACAGGAAGAAGTTTAATTTTATATCAAAGTTAAGTCAGAGTTAATCGAATTGTGATTGCTTGAGACTATGTCCTTTTCTTAGAAAATACTTATTAAATATGTAGGAGCAGAGGAACTATTGTCTGCAACTTAATTTCAAATAGTGCAGAAAATAATTATAATGGTATATATGTGTGTGCATGGGGGAGGAAACGAGTATGCTAAAATATTAACTTTTGGTGATTCTAGGTGAAGGATATATAAAAATTCATACCATTTGTATTATTTTTCTGAATGTTTAAATTTCAAACTAAAAAAGACATGTGTGTGTATAACAATATAATGTAAATTCTAAGTAAGTGGTTTAGTAGATACCAGAGAACTGAGTAGAGTAGGGTAGGCATAATACAGGATATGGAATGCAAGGGGAGTTGTGAAGTTGAAAAATTTTCAGGAAGGCAAAGAGAAACAGAAGACTTAAATGTGAGGAAGTGACCCTCACAAAAGCAATAGTCAGGAATGTGCGCTGTATGTTCAAAAGATGATGAGGACAGCAGTGTGACTAGGAAATATGGAAAATGAATGAAATGACTTGACTATATATAAAAGATAATAATTAAAAAATCACTATATGGAGGAACAGGTTAGAAAAAAACAGTGCCTAGAGATACCCATATTCCTCAAATACACGTATTTACTGACTTCCTTTCAACCAGCTGCTTGGACACTTCCTATATTCAAATCTTTTTGCAGCACTGTTTTCTGCCCAATGACCTCAACTTGTGGGGTTGCAATTCAGAGTTTCTCTGGGAAAGTTAAAGTTATATATTCTAGA
>CM052899.1:57681279-57714033 GCA_028534135.1 Potos flavus
TGCTTAACCAACTGAGCCACCCAGGCGTCCCTCTTTTTTTTTTTTTTAAAGATTTTATTTATTTATTTGACAGAGAGAGAGATCACAAGCAGGCAGAGAGGCAGGCAGAGAGGGGGGCGGGAAGCAGATTCCCCACTGAGCAGAGAGCCCGATGTGGGGCTCGATCCCAGGACCCTGAGATCATGACCTGAGCCGAAGGCAGAGGCTTTAACCCACTGAGCCATCCAGGCAACCCCTGGGTGTGAATCTTGTCATGGATACTCATCAGGTCTGACACCCTGGGCAATTTGCAATCTTCCTAGCTGCAGTTTCTCCTCCTAAAATGATTACGATAATATAGAATCCTTTCAATATATTTATTTAAGAATAGACTAGGTAGAGGCCTGGCCCATGGAAGGAACTCACTATGATTGTTAGATAGAACCTATGTAATTCAAAGAGCATCCAACAAATGTTTCTCTAAACCAGAAGCAGGCAAATTATAACACACTACTATGACCATAGAAATTTATTTATTTTTTTTAAGATTTTATTTATTTATTTGAGTAAGACAGAGTGAGAGAAAACATGAGAGGGGAGGAGATCAGAAGGAGAAGCAGACTCTCCATGGAGCTGGGAGCCTGATGCGGGACTCGATCCCAGGACTCCGGGATCATGACCTGAGCTGAAGGCAGTCAATTAACCAACTGAGCCACCCAGGCACCCTAGAAATTTATTTTTAAAGAAGAATAAAGACACTAAAATATCTGCCTACCTGATTTGCTCAATCATTTGCAAGAAAGCAGTGAAATTTTGAGTGAAAAAGTCATTCTAAAATGAGGTCCAAAAAAAAATAAAATAAAATAAAATAAAATGAGGTCCAAAAATTGCTGCTCTTTAGCCTACCTGAGCTACCTTCAGAATCGATATAAATCAGGAAGCAAAACCAACTGTGACTAATAACTGAGGTTACAATATATCTCAGACTATGATTGTACAGTTTTAGGTAAGTAGACTTAAATGTATCCTTCTCATGGAAAACATTATCAGCCATTATTCCCACTCTGCACATTCTCTTCACAAATATTCCAAGCTCTAGAATTCCAAAGGAAAGAAGTGATAAAACACTTCTTCAGGCAAGATGCTTCTAAATTAGAACAAGGTAGAAGGGGTAAAAATTCAGGTGTGGGTTGTAGTACAGGAGCTAAAGTACAATTGTGATATGCTTCTGTCCCAGAAACTGTTTATTTTCTTTCCTGTAGGGATATTCTACAACTGAATTATCATAAGGCAAAAAAAAAAAAAAAAAAAGGTTGAAAAGCATCCAAATAGAAATTGCTTACAAATGCTTGAAATATTGCATGAAATCCCTATTTAATCTTCCAAACAGATTTTAAGAATCACTGTCTTAGCCATTTTCCACAGCTGTTCAAAAAGCCCCATAGCTTACAGTGCTCTGCCAGGCAGAATCGAATTTGCTGTTATCTCCTAGGAGAAGGAAAGGGTTTGGGTGATGTAGATCAGAAAACAACTCATGTATGAACTACTTAGTGCTTATTTGCCAGGATCTATGGGTGTTCTTGAGTTAGACTTGGTGAATTTGTGATTGTTTGATTAGTGAAGGTTTATGTTGAAGGCAAAAGAAAGTGTTGAATTAGCCAACGCCTTCAAATGAATAGCCTCGTGGCACTTTGCTATCATTTTCCACAAGATGAGGATCCCCCCACCGACAGAGACCCCTGGATACCAGAATGTCTCTGAAGGTAACGGGATGAATGAGAGATCAACCATCTCAACTATCATATTATTAAAGAAGAAAGTACTCCATAAGGACTGCATTATTGTTGCAATCGTTCCCACTCTCACCAAATCTCCTTGCTAAGAACCATTGAGTTTAAGCCATTTTTCTCCAACTTTCTCCAAATCATTCTCGCACTCAATAATTTTTTTATTTCTTTGTATATTCTCTTTACATCTATCAAAGTTCTTTTCCTCTGTGGGGGCGGTTCTCATTAAAAATCTCCCCTCCTTCTTAGCTAAAGGACAGCTTGTTTTTAACCCACGATCACTCAATGATCAGATTTCTTGAAATAATTTATTGATGCTCCAATCTACATAAAGTGTTCTTGAGAGATAAAGAGAGGAATAAGATAGTGGACCTGCCTGAAGGAGACAACGCAGTGGAAGGCACAATGTGACAAGTGCTTTCAGCAGCGTGAACATAATGCTATGGGATCACAATATATACATGTGCTGAAGTAATTGTGTGTTGTCGGCATACGTTCTTTTTTTCTCCTTTCTAAATTTCTTGGCCATTATATTAAAGACTTCCCAAATATCAGCTGTCAAAAGAAAATATTTGTAAAGCTTTTCCAAAATGTGAAAAGATGAAAATGCTTCAGTATCATGCCATAACTGACATACATGAATTAATTCCAAAGAAGGAAGAAAGGAAGGAAGGAGAAGGAGGAGGCAAGGAAGGGAGGGAAAGAGGAAGAACTTTTAACCAGCATACACTCAAGGATCTGCCAAGGATCACAGCTGATTCACATTCCGTAATGATTGGAGTAGCCCTTTAATTGAGTGCTGACATTTGGATGGCATCAAATGATATCTTCTGCAGGCACTTGTAGAGTATTTTTCATATTCTCTTTGTACTCATCTGATGGCCAGAATTATTAAAATACTCTTTCTAATGAACAGACTTCCCCATAATTTGAACATGTCAACCCCTTAGAACAGTGGCAACAGCCTCGTGCAAACTCAGCACACTGGAGACAAGGATAAGAGCTTCTTCGTCCACTTATTCTTTTTCATTTTAACCCGCACTTTTTACAAATTGAAGACTAGAGTATAAATTTGTGATTCACATTCCACTTTCAAAACTGAAAGGCTGATATTATGATGGGTGAAAATATTTCCCTCAGGACCTCTAGCCACAGAGCCATGGCACATTCCCAGATAATGAGGTCTCAAGATAAGTATGGTAGCAGACAAAATAAATGCATCTTACATAGCACATCTAGAAGGAGTAACTGAGCCCTCAAGTTTTCCTAAAGTCTTCGGTAAAGTCCTTGAAAGTTAACTCACTAAGACAATTTCTTACTTCTCCTAAAATGTTGAAATGAATCACAATACCTTTAATGGAAGCCAGGTTTATAAGTTATCTGGTGTAGGATTATGGACATTGAATAAATATTTACTGAGAAATTCAGCCATTGTATCAGAAAACTTTACAAGCCTTATATTTTTTGTCAGTGGCTTGGAACATAGTAAATATTTTCCCAAAAGAATGAGATGGCTTCTGTAGAAAGAGAAGGCTATACAGAAGGATTAATCAGTTACGTTATCTTGCCAAATATATGGCTCTGATTTATATACTGTTGAATTCCAACAGAGATTTAGAACAGCTCCCAAAGATATATTAAATTTAGCAAGGAATTAAAAATAAAAAACAAAAATACTAGTCTAGTTCTGGCAAAAGTGTGGGGAAATGGGACATCTCATGCATTTTGAAAGGGAATGTAAAATATTCAATATTTCTAGAGGGTTATTTGTACCAACATTCAAAATGTGCATACCATTTCATCCTGAAATTCCATTTCTCATTATTTATCTTAAGGAAACAAGAGTGCAAGTGTATAAATGTACTATATAAAGATGTTCATTGAATACTGTATAATACAGACCACTTAACATAATCAAAACAGCCAATGATAAAAGATTGAGTAAAACAATGATATGTCCCTATAATGGAATACTACTTACTTTGTTTTTGAGGTAGATTTTTATACTGACATGGAAAGATGTCCACAATATTTTGTTGAATTGAAACAGCAGGTTCTGGATTACAATGTGTAGTATAACTACATTTATATAAAATATATACATTATAGTTTATACTTGCAGAAGCATCTTGAAAGATATAATGGAATTCTTAAGAGCAATTACGTTTGAGGAGTGAAATGAGGGATGGTTTATATTACTTTAAAACAGAGATGTCCTCCATTTTCAGAAAAAAATGCAATAGGACAACTCATTTTAAATTATGTTGAAAGAATATTTCATTACATTGGAAAATGCTCACCATCAATTTTTACATGAAAAGAAGCAGTCTCCTAATGAGTACAAACAGTATAATCATGATTTTCTAAGTTTATTCATATATAAACATTGAGCCTGAAAAATTTGTAATGAAACATTAATATAGTGCCATTTTCATGGGAAGAGTTGATCAAAGTTGTATATTGAGAGACCAGGTGAGAATCACACCTGCCTTCACAAAGCCTGGCAGCGAGTGCAACATTCTCTCTCCATCTGTATGTCAGGTTAGAGCAACAGGAGCACCATCCCCCCTGCTGCCAGAGGGGCCCAGAGAGCTGAGGAGTGAGTCCCAAGCTGACTTAGCAGTAGCCAGAAAGGGAGAAAACCCTGGGAAACAGCCCCCGCACTGTCCATGGCAGTGAGATAAGTCCAAAGTCAAACTGATAAGAAGAGACATATATTGAGAACTTGCTGTACATTAGACAATCTGCTAAGAGCTTCATATACGAATTCTCTGTTTCAGCCTCAAGACAGCTTTAGGAATCAAATTCTATTAACTCCATTTTGAGAGGAAGATATCAGTGCTCAAGGAACTGATGCCAGGAAGTAACTAGTAAGTAATAAAACCCAGTTCAGAACATAGACCTGCCTGCTTGCCAAGATCGTACTTCTTAACCATTTATGTGCCCGGGTAAATAATGATAGGCACTGCCTTTGCACCTTTTTTCCTTGTTTTTAAGGTCTTAGTTAAATCAGGGCCGTCTGCTACTTTGTCTTGGCTCAGACCAATTTCACCTGGCTGCCATATGGATATTCACACAGGGTGCCATGCAAGAGTATAATGCACTACAGAAAACTCAAAGCATCTCCCTAAAGTGTGCAGTACGGTTTTCAACTGAGAAATCAGACAGAGAAAATGACCATCCCCGAGACTGCTATTCTGAAAGAGATAATTGCTGCTCATCTCACTCTGCTCACAAAGTGCTTTGCTACGGTGACACTTACACCCTTGGAGGTCAGCCCACACTTCACTGACAGCTACCAGTTCGGCTGTGTCAATTCCACCTGACTCTACTCGCTTGCAGGGTTTTCAGAGCACACAGCTTACCAAGCCATTATTATTTTGTACCCATGCCCAGAGAGCTCTACAAAGGGTGCATTTTAATGAGCCTGAAATAGGTAAATAAATAAATAGCTCATAGGTAGTACTAGCTAAAAAACAACCATGACTTGCTGCCCTCACAGTCCATAGCCTGATGCCTCTGGTGATTACTTGCAGAATTCTATGGAGCAGAAAAGCTGAATTTCATTTTTTAGCTTATTCCTTAAAATTGTTAGTTGATGGATCTTTCCTCAGCTTGCCTCAAATGTCCTTGCTCATCTCCACTCTAAGGTAAACATATTTCACTGAAAAACTACATCTATGCATGGATAACAACGCATTCGACATCCTCTGCATGCCTACCCATTCTATATAGGGAAGGCAATCAAGTGTTTAGAAATACCAAAGCATCTTTTCCTTGCTTTACCGTTCAGAGAATGAAGGAATTTAAAGATCTTCTTATTCTCCAGCCACAGGGTCAATCTATTTTGTAACTTTCAGTTGGATCAATGATGTTCTAATTTGATGTTTCTGGCAAAGTTGGTTGAAACATTTCAGAAGACAAGGGATATTAAAACATAGTTATTACTTGATACCAAGATCAAAGTGCTTAAAAACGGTTGGAGCATTTTACAGTCCGGGTTCCATGGACCCTCTAGCTTTGGAATATCTAAGAACTCCCTAAAGTGTATGTAAAATTTTGTGTTAATGTGCGTTTTCTACCACTTATAAGTTTTCAAAGTATCTGCTCACTAAAATGGATTAAGCATCACTGGATCATTCAGAATCCTGGTGGGGGAGGGGAGGTCCTGTAAAACTAGTGCTTTTGACACAAATGTTTATCTCAAGAAAACTCATTTGTACTTATTTCATTATTGTTCATTCATTATTCGCATCGCAGCAACATCTAACCCATTATACACTCTGACCATTTTTACTTCTAACCTCTCTCATTGACCCATCTCCCTGTTGGGTATGTTGTGCTTCCTTGAAAGCAAACTCTATAAAGTATTTCCTCAGTAAAGCTTTCAGTGACTGACTTTAACCTAGATCAATTTTATCTGATTTCTGAATTCTTATCATATGTAGAATGTGGGGAAATCAGAGAATGTACATGCACATATGTGTGTATTTGTGTGTGTGTATGTGTGTGTGTTTGCCACAGATGTTTCATATAGAAAATTTCTCTAGACATATCATAACATACATCACATACCATTACCTATATCTTCATTATTGCTGGGGATCCAATAGCTCATCAAAATCAGGGATAGGTCATACTTTTTGTGTAGCTCTCACTATGACTAAAACTACCCTTGCTTGCTTAATTCTTACTAGGAGCTATCAGTAACTCATAACCCATGGAAATGCCTGTAGTTTCAGCATTCCTCTCTGTAATTAAATTACTTTTCAATAAACTTTTCTTCCCTAAAGTTAGAGACTATGGCACAACATTAGGGCAAACATAAATTAGAGATGAATTTTTTGAAATATGAAATGTTCTACCAGATTATAAACTCTGTATCTAATCCATACAATTTAGCAGCAAATCCTACTGCCATTTTTCCCCATCATCTGACCTATCTTTCCCAGTGCATGGCTCTTGCCCTAGTCTTACTCTGATTACTGCAACAACCTTCTGACCAGCCTCTCCATTTCTTCCTCTCCTCCCTTGCAGGTCTATTTCACAGAGCAATAAAAGTGAGTCTTTTAAAGTGTGAATCAGATCATGACACTCTTCTCCTCCAACTTTTCCCATGACCCCCCATCTTAGAATTAAAAGATAGAGTCTTTAAAATGGTCCCTAAGACCCTGGTTATTCAGCTGCTCATACTTCACTTTGGTTAAAACTGCTATAATTTCAACTTTCCTTCTGGTCTAGTCCACTTGAGCCAATGATTCCTCACTGGCTCCTGAAGCCATCAAACACAATCCTTTCTGCAGGAATTTGTACTGTTATTGCCTCTGTACATTTCCCTCAGATCTCTTCTCACTACCTCCTGTTCGAGAGTCTTGCCCTGATCACCCTCCAAAATTAACACACAAAGTACACAAAGTACCCTCATCCCTTTTTCCCTGCAGATATATTTTCCTCCTAACACTTATCTGCATTTAACATATTATATATTAATTTATTATCTTTCGTTCTCCAACTAAAGGTCAAATATTTTTGTCTATTTTGTTCATTGCCGTAACCTCAGTGGCTAGAACACTGTCCAACACATACAAAGTGCTCGATACATTTGTTGAATGATTGATCCATATTAGCCAAATTTCTTTTGAACAAAGGCAACCATTTGAAAATTGTTTAAAGAATAAAATTATTTTTTAAAAGATTTATATATTTTAGAAAGAGAGAGAGTGTGTGTGTGCATGTACAGGGGCAGGGACAGAGGGAGAGGGAGAGAATCTCAAGATTCCCCAAGAGTGCAGAGCCCTACTCAGGGCTCAATCTCATGACCCCGAGATCATGACCCGAGCTGAAATCAAGAGTCAGACGCTTAACCAACTGAGCCACCCAGGTGACCCAAGAATAAAATTATTAAAATGTATCTGCAGAAGAAAGATTAGGAAGCAAAACACCAAAAATGTCCACAACATGGTCAGTGATTTGCCATTTCCTAAATTTCTTTAATGGGTAAATAGAGAAAAAAATGAGGAGGAGGCAAAGAGAAGGAGTTGTTTAAAGTAGCAGTGAGACAGATCATCTGGAAATTTTTGAAAGTAAAAATCTGCTCTGGAGACTACTGTCCAGAGGTAGTGGGAAAGGGGTACTATCTATGCTGTCTAACATACCAAAAGATGCCATTCCTTCTGACATTTAATTATTTATTTGCTTATCATCTGCCATTATCACCCCTTTGGAAGACAGTTTCGGTGCTCCTCCCGAATCCCCTTAGAACTCTACACTTTCACGCATCCTATGTCCACCAGTGTGCTTTCACTCCCAGCAGCTAGGAACCATACCTCTTTTTCAGAGGATGGACCTCAGGAGGCCAGAACTCTTAGCCTGTGCACACGAAGAACCAGAGCTGCCTGGGAGTTGAGGTTCCAGCAATGGCAACTGCCTTCGCCAGTGTCAGAGCTTCAGAGGAACAAAGACTCCAGATCCCCTGTCTCCTGGTCATGCATGAGAGCCCTGAGGTATAGTTGCAATGTCTTTTCATCTCCTCCATATGAATAAGCCAAAGTTCTTCTCTCTTGTTCTGCCTCTTTCCCTATCTGGCCTCACTGTCCCACTGCCCTACCAGTCTTCCTGGTAACACTTCCTTAAATCACTTTCACGTAAATCCTTATTTCAGGAATTGGTCCTGGAAAACCCAACCTAAGACAATTGGTACCAGAAATGATCCTGGGGATCGACACCCAGGGTAGGTTTCTAGAGTTGAATGATTCACTAGCTAGAAGTCAATAGGAATCCCATTATTTGTGGTAAATAAAGTGGTAAAAACCTGGGGCCATTGTTAAAACTTCCATGTGCAGTAAATTGGGTGGGATACAACAGGAAGGGGGTGTACTGATTGTACAATATCTCTAGCATTTGAGACATATGGTAGTGAAGCTAATTATTATAAAAACTGAGGAGTTCAAAGTTATCATTAAGTGTCACTAGTGGAGAAAGAGAATTACAAATTCAGGTGAGCCAATTACCAATTCAAAACAGAGTATGAAAGCCACATCTTCTCCACGGCGGCATATTTAAGGAGACCATCACATCTGGAACTGCAGGGAAGACTGCTGAAGCCAGGACCAGAACCTGAGAGTGAGAGGAGCAAAGCTGCAAAGAAGGTTGATTTGCACCTAGGCAAGTTCTTATGCTAAAAGTAGGATTGTGATAGAAAAGGAATGGGATCCTGAGACTTGGAACAGAGATACCTGAGATGCATGCAAAATCACCCGACTCCCAATGCCCTTAATCCCCTGGGCCTGAAAATGTGACTCAATTCATCTAGCTGGAGAACTACAGCTTCCTCTTGTTGAAGACTGTAGAGAACTCTCCACTGAGGCCAACGCTTTGCAGAATTATACTTGTCCCTCAAGATGGGCTGATTCCTTTCTTCTTATCTACTAGACCAACATGATTTTATTGGCAAAGTACGCTCTTATAACTTAACACCCCAGCAGGGGCTCTTGCAGCCAATCCTAATATATTTTGTTTAGTTTGTTCCCAGAAGCTTTGAAAAACCAGTGACTCATATTAATTGAGGTAGAAATACAGAGCTCCTTTGGTAGAGTTTGAAAAAGATATGAGCAGGCTCAAAGAAGTGGGCAAGCTAGTTATGTAAAACCTAAAAATCTACCAGGAGACCATGTTCCCTGGGAAATACCAGAAGACACTCCTCTCACTAAGTGTCAAAGAATGTACTAGTGAGGAGGACACTGGTGTTGTCAAGAAGTTTATTGGTGATTGTTCTTAGTAGGATTGAAGGTAGGGATGCTGTTATGAAACTGACTTCCTTGTCTCAGTGGGAAGGGTAGGATTTGAAGAGCAGAGGCCGGATAGCAGCACTTAATCACTGGAAGTATGGGAACAGTTACCATAACAGGCATCAAAGCTGCAAGTATCTGTAGCTATATCTAATAAACCACGGTGTTTCTAGGACAAGAGAGATGGGCAAAGAACAAGGGTATTACCTGATAATATATAATTTTAAAAAAATTTTTTAATGAGGAGCAGATGAACAGAAGACTAATGTCATGTGCACTAATGGAAAAACAAAGGCTGTTTCCCAGTTTCCAGGCTTGAGCCAGTTCTCAGACAGAGTCCATTATTTTAAAGGAAAGGCCAAGTCCACCTGAAGAAGAATCCTGCAATCCACAGCAAAGATATTCAATATTGGTTCTTTCAGTCTTCCCCGAAGAGTACTGTGAATATTTACACAAATAACTGTACACCAGGAAACAGGTAATATCCATATTTGCTTTGTACTTTTAGCTACAGGATCCAAGCTAACATTGATACCATAGTTTTCCAAAACATCATCATGGTACCCTTATAACAGTGGTGTGTCATATAGAGTCCAGATGACAATGGGGTCCTGATCCAAGTCTATCTCACAGTGAGTGTGTCCCTGGTCCCCTGCATCTGGCCAATGACCTATCCATGGGTTTACTACGCTAGTACTGGGGTGGCCAGGGATAGAGACTTCATGACATCTACAGGATGAGACATCCTATCCACAGGTTGTTTATCTCATGCTCTGCAGTAGATGCTATCTAGTGGATATTAACATGCAGGATAAATTCACACACTTTGTGTCCATTCTCACAGATCTATCCACATGCTTCTTCCCTAGATTTCCTTAATCTTCCCTAATCTTTTGCTCTAATCTTCATCTTTTTTATTATTTGAGAGAGAGAGAGAGCACAAGCAGCAGGTTGGAGGAGGGGCAAAGGGAGAGGGAGGAGAAGCAGATTCCCCCCACTGAACAGGGAGCCTGACACAGAGCTTGATCCCAAGACCCCAAGATCATGACCTGAGCCAAAGGCAGATGCTTAACTGACTGAGCCACCCAGGCACCCCTTGCCCTAATCTTCTAATCTTGCTGCTTCCAGTTCACCTAGAAAAGACTGGAGAAGGTTAAGGAAACCCTGAATGTTCCTTCTATCCTGGTACTAGCACAGTAGACCCAGCTACATTGTAGCAGAGGTGGAAGTTCTTCATGGACCCAACAGCTTGGGCTATCTCACCAAGGCTGATAGAATGACTGATGCTGTTGAACATCCAACCAGTCAGCAGCAGAAACAGATAGTAAATCCTCACTATGGCACCATCCCTTACAGAGACCAAGCACCTACCTGGAGGTGAGTTTATCAGGTCAGACCCATTCTACATTCTAGGCATGGTTTTGCCTCTCTAGGCCATAGCCTGCAGCAAGAGGAGTCAATTTAATATTCAGTATACATAGACCTGAGTGGTATACTTAGTAGTCTGGAGAAGGCATTTTCAGTACCCTACCATATCCCCTCTGATCTTTTTACCATGTTCAAACTCACAGATATCTAGATGTACTTTTATTCTCAATATCAACTACCTGCACCCTTTTCAGACTTTGGGAACTTACTCTGCCCACCTTTCATGGGAGAGCTGGAAGTTCCTTGGAATTTACATTCTCCCTGGAGCAGCTTCCTTGCTCCAAGTTCAGGGCAGCTCTCAGCCGTGACCTACTATCTCTGGAGCTCCCCCGTGGAACTGATCCAGAGTTACCCTCTGTGTAACTTTCATTGATACCATCCACTTACTAGGTCTCCTTCTTTCTCATCCTATCTTTCACTCCCTTAAATTTTTTTTCCCAGGAATACTCCTTAATAAATCACTTTATATGAATCATTGTCTTGATTGTTTCCCTATAGCTATGACTCCACACCCAGCACAGGGCCTAGAACACAGTAAAAAGTCAGGAAACAGTTGCTGATAAACAAATGGTCACTAGGATTTAGCAAGTGTCCTCAATTGAACTGTGCATCTCACTTGCAGTGGTTGGTTGTAAAAAAAAAAAAAAAAAGTGATTTGTCGGTACTTGTCTGGGGTACCTACCCTGCAAAAATCCAAAAAACTACTGTGTCACCATCAATC
Organism: Potos flavus; assembly: GCA_028534135.1. Taxonomy (NCBI): domain Eukaryota; kingdom Metazoa; phylum Chordata; class Mammalia; order Carnivora; family Procyonidae; genus Potos; species Potos flavus. The sequence continues at coordinate 57,692,982 of CM052899.1, forward strand.
ACAGAGCTCTATTTCTGGGACTTTTGTGCAGGTCAAATCGGATTTTGGTCTCTGAGGTACTCCATTAAATAGAGTAAGTCACAAGTAAATATTCTAGCTAAGAATTATGTAGGGCCATGATAAATGTGAATGTGATAGAACATACACTTGAAAAAGCATCTAGAAAGAGGAGAAGCCCCTGAATGTGAAGGTAGATCAAAGGCAATTCTTACTTCCTTTAAAATTTACTTCAGAATCAAACTTTATTTGCAAATGATTATATCTTCAACTAGAAATTTCTTGTAGCTTAAAGAGTCCTTGTATTAGTCAGAGTTCCCCAAAGGACATAGAACAGGAGACAGATTATTTATGAGGAACTGGATCATATGTTTATGGAAGTGGAGAAGTCCCACAATCTGCTGTCTGTAAACTGGAGACCCAGGAAAGCTGGTTGTATAATTCCAGTCTGAGTCTCAAGGCCTGAATCTCAAACATGAGAGCCAATGAAGTAAATCCCAGTCTGAGGGCAGAAGACCCATGTCCCAGCAGAACAGGCAGATAGTCAGGGAACAAGTCTCCCTTCCCCCACTTTTTATCCTATTTAGGTCCTCAACAAATTGGTTGATAGCCATCCACATTGAAGAAGGCAATGTATTTTACTGAGCCCACTGATTCACTTGCTAATCACATCCAGAAACATCCTCACAGACACACCTAAAAATGTTGCTTAATCTGGGCACTCCATGGCCCAGTCAAGTTGATAGATATAATTAACCATCACAACCTCCAAAAGACTGAAGAAGAATTGAACTCCTAAGCCACACTGGAACTAGAGAAAAATAGTAGCTTGCACTATATCCAACATTGACTCTTCAAACGAGCCTGGATCTTTTGATTGTTAACAGGGAGCTCTTTAGAACTGCTCATGTCTTCTGAAGATACTCTAGTATAACTGGACTCCACAGGATAGAGTGTAATCACTTGGCAATTTCAACTACTGGATATTTTACACACGACTCTAAGGCCACATAAATGTGAGTGTTGTAGCTTTAGATTCCCAAGTCTTGGCTCTGTGCACAGAGCCCACCCTCATACACCTCCACCCTCAAGGTAAAAGAGCACCAATATGTACTGTCCATATTAAAAAACAGCAAATCCTACCAAGTCTACCTTCAAGTAAAAATCCCAAATCTGATCTCTAACCACTTCCCCCGCCAAAACAATTTGGATCAAAGCTGCCATTATTCCTCTTCGGATTATTGTAATACTTTCTATCTTCCTGTTTCTACCCTTGAACCCATATAGTCTAATCTTAACCCAGCAGCCATATGTCCTCATAAACTATGTCTGAGAATGTCATTCCACAGCTGAAAATCCTCCAGTGAGTTACCAGCTCATTCAGAATAAAATCCAAGGTGTATACTAGGTTTCCAGGCTCTTCGTGATCTGCTTTCCACCTACTTCCTCTCTAACTTCTCCTGGTATCCTTTCACTCAGCCTGCTCTCTTTAAGCCACGTTGACCTCCTTCCTAGTCCTTGAACACACTGTTTTCCTGCCTTTGACCACTGAACTTGTAGTTTCTATCCTAAATGCTCTACCTGCCCCTTACTGCAGCTGCAGAGCTTGACCCCTGACTTCCTTCTGGCCCTTTCAGGTCTTCTCTAAACAAAATGGCAACACCCTCCCCCCCTCACGCAGTACCCCCAACCCTTTTCACCTAGCACTGCCTATACCCCTCAGCTCACTTTCTTTTTCTCTGTATCCCTTATCATCATCTTCCATTACACATTTACTTGTTTGTATGTTTACGGCCTGTACCACTAGCCCCTAAGTTCCTTGAAGACAAGGATTTTGCCACTTTTGTTTATTTCCATGTTCCTAGGTCCTTGATGCCAGACATAGTGTACATACTTAATATTTATTCGCTGAATTTCAAAAAAGATCTCTAAAAAATGTCATTGCCTCCATCTCAATATCATTTCGACAAACCCTCTACTGCCCCTTTATACCCACTGTTGTATGAGTGAGCCCAGTGGCATCCATTTAGGTATCTCTGTGTCCTGGTATCTTCCATTTTCCTCATGCTTCAGATTTTTTTTGCCTTCACAGCCATCAAATATTAACAATCCCCCATGTCCTCAGGGAACCACCTTTCTCCTCATTTGACTACACTGTCTTGCACATAAAAAAGCTCAATTACTAGATGTTAAATGACTGAAGGTGGCAGTTTGCCAGCCTATGCTAATGAAACAGCCCTCCTGTCCCTCCAAGACAGTATGCACATTTTGACAGGGCTTCCAGGAGACCTTGCACCAATGCCTTAACACAAAGGTTAATGTTGAAAGCTATTGTTAAAAGAGGAGGCCAAGCTAAAGTAGGATGTGTTTAGACCAGGGAAGGTGGTTTGGAGGGTGGCCCTTGTAGTACCCCAAGGTCATTTATGGATATAACTCTCTGAATACCTTTTTCAACAAAGAATGTGCTATTTGGCTTCTTACTTATCATGCTAATGGAGAACCAATTTGTAACAAGCAGTAATGAATACATTCTGAAATAATGGTGTAAACCTGAAAACATTTGCCCTCTTGTCCTCTATGTATAAATGTTCACCTTACCCAAAGAAGTAGTTCCAAGAACAGAGGTTATAAACATTTACACGGAAAGCTACCACTCAATCTCTGGCTAACTTTTACAGAAGCACATGCTTCTGCTTCCAAGCCTTCTATCCGATGTGTGCAAAGCCTATTGCAAAACAAAGAATATGTCATAATAAGGGGGTTCCTGGAGGAAAATTCCGAAATATCCTTTAATGCAGAAGTACATACTCTATTAATTCTAGAGATCTACTCTACAAGATTGTGTCTATAGTTAACAATACCGTATTGCTGTCAATATATAAAATTGACAATACATAAAAATGACAGCATAATGTTGTCAAGTGGGTAGATCTGATGTTGTTTTTATCACAATAATAAAAAAAAGGCCATACTATCGTGGGCCCACGTATGTATATGATTGCATTGATAATGGTGATTTATGTTGATTAGAAATTCTCAAAAACCAAATGGTAAGTACTTTTGTTGTTGCAACTTTATCAGGGAATGAAAAGTGGATTCTCAACAAGCTCTTGGTATTGCACTGGGAACTATAAATTCCAGACTGAAAAAGTATCTAATATACAGAAAATGGGAAGAATAGGGTAAGAACGGCAAGTAACTGCTGAAGAGGGATCTTAAAACTGCTTTGACCTGAAAAACACTTCAAACACAAAACTAGTGATTTATAAACTGAAACACAGATATAAAAATATATTTGGGTCATCTGTTTTCTTAGATCTTTCTGACAACAGTGCCATCTGGAGACTCGATTTGACCAAGGACATGAGATCTTAAGGAAAGTTAGACACTGAAAAGGTTGCTGCCGAAGTCATTCTGTTTTTCCTATTACTCCTGTGCTGTTTGTCACTGAAGCAAAGAGACAACTAAAAAATTTGAAAACTGAAATCTTTTTTTTAATCCTATATGTGCAAATGTACAAAAGAGAATATAAACTCTGTAATATTCTAGTGTGAATTCCAGAGAAGTTAATGTATGAGTTGTTCATCCAGAGGGTGTTATTATTTTAGGAGAATTAAGAAAATAGTAATATATTGCAATCATTCACGAGAATGCCAGTATTCACAAAAGTGTTAATCTATAAATTTGAAATACATGATGGTCTTCCAACCCTCAAAATGGGCAATTCAAGTAGGATCAAAAGACCTGAGAAGTAGAGAGCAAACATAACTCAAGTTTCCATAGGCTTTCTTCCCCCTGCTCATGTGGTACCACCACAGCATTTGAATTTTCTCCCCAAGGGACCTCTGAGGTCCCAAGAAAGGTCTCGCAAGTGTTCACAGAGACTCCAATGAGCACCCCCTGGGTGACAATACCACAGCTTTTTGGTGCCTGCACTCCCACTGGGCATGATGCTACCTCTACTGCGAATAGCTCCTAAAAGTCATCTCTTGTTTTGCTCATCTTCTCAGCAACTTCCACACTGGCTGGCAGGTGCGGCTGCCATTTTTCAGCAGGTGACACTGGGCATCACCAACACTGACAGCATAGGGTCCTCAAAATATAATACTTGAGTGTTGCTGGGTGGTAAAGAGGAAAAGATGTCTTCCCCTTCCCTCCTTCTCCAAGACAGATGTAAATTGTTTTTGTCCAGACCTTCCAGAAAAGTCCTTCACATAAAAGTTTTCAGTCTTTTTTTGTTGTTGTTTTAAAAAGAAAGTCATTTATTCTGACGAGCACCACTACTTCAGTATAGCCACTTCAATACCTATATGAGGGTAATATATTTTTAAATACGCATGTAGACACAGACAGATACACAAAGATACACAGTTTCATGGGCTACAGTAGAATTCTTTTTTTTCCCTATGAGCATTTTGGAATTAGTATGTTTATTACAATAGCATACAAAAGACAGAATATGGGTGCTCAAATCAATTATCCACCAAGTTGCCATGGATTGGATTTCTGGGTAGAAGACATATAAGATATTTTGCCTTTTTCTATTATATAAGTTTCAGGTTTACAACTTTGTAATTCGACGTCTGCATACACTACAAAGTGATCGCCACCAGAAGTCTAGCTATCATCCATGACGCTGCAACCAACCCCCCTTATTATCCCTTTGTCTTTTTTTAAAGATTTTATTTATTTATTTGAGAGAAAGAGAGAGAGAGCAGGGGCAAGGGGCAGAGGGAGACAGAGATAGTCCCAAGCAGATGCTGAGTTGGGAACCCAACACTTGGGGAGTGTGGCTGCATCCCTTGACCCTGAGATCATGGCCCAAGCTGAAATCAAGAGTTGGACGCCCAACCGAGCCACTCAGGCTCCCACCACTTTTACCCTTTTCACCCAGCCCCCAATCCCCTTCCCCTCTGGTAACTACCCTGACCTGTTCTCTGTGTCTACGAGTTTGTTTTCGTTTTGTTTTGTTTGTTCCTTTTTTTGGCTTGTTTTTTAGATTCCACATAGTGAAATCATGCAGTGATACAGTATTTGTCTTTCTCCTTCTGACTTATTTCACTTAGTATAATACCCTCAAGGTCCATCCGTGTTGTTGCAAATGGTAAGATTTCATTCCTTTTATGGCTGAGTAGTAATCTATTTATATATATCTTCTTTATCCATTCATCCATCAATGGACATTTGGGTTCTTTCTACATCTTGGCTATTGTAAATGACGCTGCAATGAACATAGGGGTGCAAATAGCTTTTCAAATTAGTGTTTCTGTTCTTCTAATAAATACCCAGTAGTGGAATAGTTAGATCATATGGTAGTTCTATTCTTAATTTTTTGAGGCATCTCCATAATGCTTTCCATAGTGGCTGCACCAATTTACATTCCCACCAACAGTACATGAGGGTTCTTTTTCTCCACATTCTCTCTGACACTTGCTGTTTCTTATCTTTTTGATCCTAGCCCTTTTGACAGGAACGAGATGATATTTCATTGTGGTTTTGATTTGCGTTTCCCTGATATTAGTGATCTGACCATCTTTTCATATGCCTGTTGGCCATATATATGTCTTTGTTCAAGAAATGTCTATTCAGATACTCTGCCCATTTTTTAATTGCATGGTTTGTTTTGTTTTTGTTGTTGAATTATATGAGCTCTTTATATATTTTGTAAATATATGATTTTTCAGCTATATGACTTGCAAATATCTTCTCCCATTCAGTAGGTTGCCTTTTCATTTTGATGATGGCTTCCTTTGCTGTGCAGAAGCTTTTTAGTTTGAGGTACTCCCATTTATTTCTTTTTGCTTTTGTTTCCCTTGCCTTTGGAGTCGGAGCCACAAAAACATTGCCAAACTGATGTCAAGGAGCTTACTGCCTATGTTTTCTTCTAGGAATTTTATGGTTTCAAAACTTACATTCTAATCTATTTTGAGTAAATTTTTGTATATGATAAGATAGTTACATTCTTTTGCATGCCACTGACCAATTTTTCCTACACCATTTATGGAAGAAACTGTCCTTACTACATTGTATGTTCTTGGCTCTTTTGTTGTAAATTAGTTGTCCACATATGTGTGGATTTATTTCGGGGCTCTTGACTTTGTTCCACTGATCTCTGTGTCTGTTTTTGTGCCAGTATCATACTGTTTTGATTACTATAGCTTTATAGTACAGTTTGAATCAGAGAGGTGATACCTCCATGTTCTTTCTCAAGATTTCTTTGGCTATTTGAAATCTTCTGTGGTTCCATACAAATTTTAAAGTTATTTGATCTAGTTCTGTGAGGTATGCCATTAGGATTTTGATAGGGAGTGTGTTGAATCTTATAGATTGCTTTGGGTAGTATGGACATTTTAGCAATATTAATGCTTCCAAGAATTCTTTTATTTCTTCTAAGAGCACAGAATACCTTGCTATTTATTTGTGTCTTCAGTTTCTTTAATGAATGTTTTGTGGGTTTCAGTGTACAGGTCTTTCACCTTTTTTGTTAAATTTATTTCTAGGTATTTTATTCTTTTTTATGCAGTTGTAAAAAGAATTTTTCTTAATTTCTCTAATAGTTCAATTTTAGTGTATAGAAATACAATAGGTTTCTGTACATTGATGTTTTATTTTGCAACTTCACTGAATTCATTTATTAGTTCTAACAGATTGTTTGTAGAATCTTCAGGTTTTTCTATATGGAGATGGTATCATGTCATTGGCAAATAGTGACAGTTTTATTTCTTCCTTCCTGATTCACCCAAAAATTTTTCAGTCCCTTATTCAAATAGACCCTATACTCTGCAAGTCATCTGTAATCTTTCTTACACAAGAACTTGGTTAAGAGTTTGGGGTCTGATCCAGAGAAAAAGTTAGGTAATAGCTCCCACTGGTACCAGAGCATTGAGTTGTCTGAAGGCTGCCATCCATTTAAGCAGTGCTGAATTCCATGTGGGAGCTATACGACTGACTTAAGCTATTCTGTATGTTCTGGTTTTAACTTAAGTGCTGCCTTACACACCAAATGTCTCATAGAATTTTTAGTTAAAATAGCCTTTTCTGATTTAATTTCTTGTGTGTGGCTTTCTTTTTAATACCTCCCTCCTTTGGATATATTCATTGGTTCATGCGGCATGGCTGGAGGACACATATTAGTGAGAGAATCTGGCTGTTCTCCTCACCGTTTGTCCCTATTTTTATCCTCCATTCCCAACTGAGATCTTCTATCCAGCCAGCTTCCATGTTTTATGCCTTCTTTGTCCAGGAGCAAAGGTTCTTTTCATTTCCAAAGTGCTCCTATATCTCTTACTTGAGTATCCTGCACCAGACCTCCAGGCACCAGCAGTTTGCAAAGGTCAGATTCAAGCTGAGCCCTCAGTGAAACATGATTGAGATATTATGTGAGCCACATAATCTCTTAAAACAAAGATCCAATGGATCAAATTCAAAGAAACGTTTGGAGATTACAGGTTCTGGGTATTTTGGGGCTTTCTGAGGATTATAAAGTCGTGTTGCTTTACATAATAACCAATCAGATCTATCCAGAGATTATCATACCAAATCTGACTAAATGTTTAGCAACCTATCAAAGGGAGAAGAATAGGAAAAGCAGAATGGGCAGGAAGCTAGCATTGGGACATGCGGGTTCTGTTTCTGTCAATGCCACTAAGAAGTTCCGAACTTGAGCAGGGCACTTACTTACACTTCCTGGTCCTAATTTTCATATGAAAGGGCTGGACTGAGTGATTGTCAAGGACTTTTCAGTTGTAACAATTTATTTCAGTATTAATATATGGTTCTTTAAGCAACCTAGAAAAGAGGGCTGGTCATAAATAAAAGGAACAGAGCTGTGCCTCAGTTGGTAAAACGATTGCACCCAGCAGGGGATTTGGGCAAAAGGAAAGTGGTTTTCAGAGCTGACAATAAGAGGCGGGGAAATGCTAGGCAGCAGGAAAGCTAGGGAACAGCCAGTTCAGTGCAAAATTTATAGTGATAACATGACGACTGGCACATTGTCCAAACAATGGTATTTTATGAGGTATAATAAATTCAAATTAGATAAAAGCACTTTCTCAGAACTCTAAAATACCACATATATGTTAAAATTCACTTCATAGATAACGTTACAAGTGTGTTCTTTGAGATTAAAGTGCAGTTTACAGGGATTCCAGCTAATTTTAAGAAAGAATATATCTGACTTCATGCCGTTTCCTATTTGGCTTAGGACATCCATTTTTAAAATGTCGTCTTTTAGGCAATAGATTTTTTTCACTTAATCCCAGTGAATGCCAACTATATCAGCAATTGCCAAAGACAACTCTTCCCAGTCTTTTATGTGTAGAAAACCAGCAATTTAAGCACAGGAGAATCAGCACTTAAAAAGCGGTAACACTTTGGGAGTTCTGTGGAAGAAAAAATAAACTTCTTGGGATTTGTGGAGGGAAAAGATACACACAGGCGCGCACGCATGCACGCCTACACACACGCATGCACACACACACACAGAGCCCGCATTCTGAGTCTTCTTGACAGATGTTTAACTAAGGCTCAAGTCAGGATTATTTGAGCCAGAAGAAAACAAAAGTAGTCAAAGAACTGGCAGGGCTGGTAATTCGCTGTGTATGGGATTATAAACCTTAAAAAGGCACAGTAAGAGACGTGTTTAGATTTATAGTGACACATATATAACCATCAAAATTGGGAAGTCCAGATGCAATGGAAATTTATGTGGTTTTGGTTTGTCTCTACTATTCAGCATTCTTTATAGCCTAAGAAGGAAAATTGGGATTCAAATGTGAATTTCATGTTTTGTGGCACCTTATTAAAATTATAATGAAAAATTCAATTCCTCCACTTGGAACTTCAGCATATAATGAATTGCATAAAAAGACAGAAAAGTACAGGGGAGAAAAAGTGCAGTTCAGCGTGACAAAGTAGAAAGAATATCAAGCTAGGAGTCAGAAGACCAGGATTCTATTCCCAGTTTTGCTAATAACGGGCTGTCTCATTTTGGGCAAATCATTTCATTTCTCTGAGCCTCGGTTTTCGCATTTGTAAAAGGTGGGGACCGGTTTTGATGAATACAAGTCTGCAATCGCTGATGTCAGACCTTGAAGTACTTTCTGTGCCAGGAGAGTCACTAAGCAAATTATCAAACACTTTTGCATAATAGAAAACAACATTTCATTAAATCCATCCCCTCCCATGAGGTCTGAAGTAGACAAAAGAACCCAAACACTTGGTATATCATGCATCTAGTTGATCACAATTTATCTGCAGAATATCCCTTTTCTGACATTTAAGAAAGGTCAAAATTCTCAAGAGCTTAATAGGAACGTTAATGCCCTTTAAAATGGTATGGCCACTTGGTTATGTTGAATCATTCAAAGGTCCCTGGGACTGTGAAAAGTGAATGACAGTGACCTTGAACATCTACTCTACTCTTGTCCAGAGAGTAGGGGTAAGGGAAAAGGAACAATATGGCTAATCTGTCAAGAAATTATATAATCACTACTAGTAATATATATAAAGTGCTCTGTTCACATCTTCTTACCGATATGTATGTCCTGATAGGCAATTTTATTACACTGAAAGATTTCTGTGCAACATTTCAGTAGTTTTTTACTCAGGTGCTAAGATGCAGTGTAATTATGATAAACATCAGCTAGCATGCCACCTGCCTGGAATATTACAAATGGAAAAGCAAAGAGATGAAATTAGACATTTGACTACACAAAAGTGAGTGCTGGATTAATGCAGTTTTACTTTTAGGGGTTTTTATTCTTATTTTGAGAAAAATCATTGTTTAGCCTCTTTACCCAGATTCTCATCCCTTTCATTCAGGTCTGTAAAAATCCTCATCCATTTTAGAAGTACAGAGAACCTGATATCATGTATTCTATTAACTCATAATCAGCAAAATATATTGGGTAATTTATTTAAGTTTTTCTTTATCTTTTGTTGAATATTTTGATAACAAAAGAGAATTTTACGATGTCGTTTATAGTTTTCATATCCCAAATGTGATAGGCCAGTAATATTCAGAGAGGCTGAAATCCTAGTTTCTTACTCCTGAATTCCATCCCTATTCTCACTTCATAAAAAGTAAATAAAAACCAATCGATAGTATATTCCTATCTAGTGTCTGAGAAGAAATCACTGAAGCAAAAAATTAGTTACCTGATGTAGAAAAATATATATGAACTTCAACTTTGTCATTACTTAAATGCTAAGAATTAAAGGGTTTTAATATTCACTTCTATAAACCTCCTACAAATTTTTTTTTAGGTTTTTTTTTTTTTTGACAGAGAGACAGAGAATACAAGCAGGGGGAGTGGCAGACAGAGGCAGAAGAAGCAGGCTCCCCACTGAGCAAGGAGCTGGATAAAGAACTCGATCCTAGGACCCTGGGATCATGACCTGAGCTGAAGGCAGACACTTAAGTGACTGAGCCATCCAGGCATCCCTACAAACCTCCTACAAATTATCGAAGAAAAATATTTAATATATCAAAACATTTTTATAGGGAACTGACTTGAGGCGAGGTGGGGATGAAGTAGGGATAAATAGCAGTAAAATACCCAAATTTACTGAGGAATAATTGACAAATACAATTGTATATATTTAAGGTATACAATGTGATGGCTTGATATACATATACGTTGTGGAATGATTACCAACATCAAGATAATTGATACATCTGATACATCCATCATCTCACATAGTTCACTCTTCGTGCATGAACGTGTGATGAAAAGGTTTAGGATGTTCTCTCGGCAACTTTCAAGTATACAATACTGTATTGTTAACTATATCACCATGCTGTACATTCAATTCTCAGAACTTATTCTTCTTATAACTGAAAATTTGGACCCATTGACCTTTACCTCCCAGCCCCTGGAAACAACCATTCTATTCTTAGTGAAATAAAAGATTTTCACTCCAATGGATTAAAGCTGTATTACATGCCTGCTATAGTATTCTTCTTCTTCAAGCTAGTGAGATTTCCTGCTTAAATATATATATATATGAATATAAATATATATATATTCAGGAAATAGTACATGAATGAGTATTGGAAATAAATATAGTTTTAGAACTCAAAGAGAGTTGTTCAGGAGTCCATTCACATGGTAGAGAATTTGGAAGCCAAGCCTAACAACATAGGTTAGAATGTATGAGAACTAATGACTTTGGTACAACACTGCTTGGATTTTAATCTGGCCCTACCACTTACTAGCATGAGGAATTTGGCAGGTTTAGGAAAACCTCTCTGTGCCTCTGCTAACTCATCTGTAAAATAGGGACAAAAGTACATCATAATGTTGATGTGAATATTCCATGAAGTAACGCATGTAAAGGATGGGAAGAGTGCTAGGAACATAATGATAATTATTGATAAGTATTGATAATGAACACAATTCATATGTATTTGCTACTATTCTGTATTACTGTAACAAAATTAAATACTTATGGATTCAGCTGTCCCAATTCACTGCAGCCTACAGCCAACTTATATGGCTTTGAGAATGTCAAAAAAGCTGGACACCTACAACCTTCATGAGAGCTGGTGACTGAGTTCACCGGCTAACCTTCCTGTACTGCCATAGTAAGCTGGGTTTTTAAATAGCACAATAGCCTAGCTTTGCCACTGGCCCACAGCATGGGAATTATGTTCTAATCCAAGTCTGCACAATACTAACACCCAGATAAAAGGTTTTAAACAAATGATTTATGCCATCAATCTTGAAACCTATCGGTGTATTTTTTAATGGAAAATAGAGATGATTATTTTATTCATCCCAGTGATTATTGTTCCATGATTATAGTTTTACAGTGTAAATACCCGTACCTATTAAATGAAAGGAACACTATATGAAAGTACTTTACTAGGGTTTATTTAGGGTTAAAGAAAGGTGATCCACAGTGATGGAGTTTGTAATGAAAAAAAACCAACCACCAATACACTTCTTTCTTTATTTTTTTTGGCTAAATTCTCTTCACTAGTTTTCCTGTATTTTTACTTTCTTTCCAAACACACTGTGAAACTCAGCTAAAAGGCACAGAATAATGATTCCCGTGTCTCCTGCAAACCTTACTATTACCAGTTTTATTAACCCACATTCTTTACTTGAGCCTTTGGGGGAAAAGTGATTCAAAAGAGTTCACGAATGACCTCCGAGTTCAGAACTATTGTGAGAAAACAAGTCCTGCTCCTTATCTCAGAAAGTCTGACCTCTCAACTTCTAGTGCAGTATATGTCCCTGGAGGGAGCACTGACAATCCCAAAGGCCTTCCCATCCGACCAGCTGATATCAACAAGAAGTGTTGACCTTTTCAGCACAGCGTTATTCAACTTTTCTTCACAGCTGTCAACAACCCTGGACTGCAATTCTGACAGTTTTTAAGCAACCTATTTTCCTTGCCTTGCCGAATCAAATTGTGAGTGAAATTGCATTGAAGTCTGATATGTTCTTGTTACCCACATGTCATTTAAACTCTGCTCTATGCAATTCATATATTGTTCATGAAAGTTGACTGAAAACATCTGGAGGAAGAAAATGTTTTCCATTCTTAGGTCTATGGAACTATTTTATTTTTAATGAAGCAATGAGGGTTAGGAGTCTTTTTCTTCTTTCACAAGTCCTCCCATGCCAAAGAAATAAAAGATACACAGGCAGAAAGTAGCTGTTTACTCCTTTAAGTTTCCTAACTAAACCACATTATCTCTGTGGATAAGACACTTTGCGGTTGGTTGAGTATATAAGAAAGCTAAGCAAATTTCTGCATGTCACTAAGTGCAATTTGCTGCACAGAGGCAGTAATTTCATGAGCAGCATCTTAATAATTTGAAAGAGCTAGTATAGACATCTAAAAACTCAAAGGGAATGAAATACCTGTTGTGCTCCTACTCTACAGACTAAAGTTGCAAGGCTCAGCAAGGAGATTCCCACTAACACGGAAAATACTCCTGTAGAGAAAATGATTATGGAAACACATTACATTATAATGCAGTAAAAGCTAAATATGGGGTAAAATGATAGCTAATACTGACTTAATGTAATGGCAGGTACTGTTTTAAGCATTTTACATGTGTTAACTCACTTAATTTTCAAAACCCAAAGAGAAGGTACTGTTATAAGCACCATTTGAAAGATAAGAAATGGAGACAAAAGAAAGATTAAATAACTTTCCAAAAATTACAGCCAGCAAGGATCAGAAACAGAATTTGAGCCCAAGTTGTTGGATGCTCAAGTCTTACTCTTCACCACGGTGATAGGTGGTAAATCCCTAGGGCTGTTGAACAAATACTGAAATTGGAAAGGGGTGGCCCATGTGCTTGTTTAACCAATGATTAGTGAGTACCAGTGATGTGTCATTTCCACTAGAGATTTCAGGAGCTGGGACACAATTCATTCCCAAGGCAATGGAAGTGTGTACCAAGTAAAGCTTTCATTGCCAGGGTCTCTGAGGAGTTATAACAAGCAGAAACCTCCTGTGAACCAGCATGGGGAGTGTAGTATAGATGAGAATCAAAGACTTAATACATTAAGCCTTTTGGAAATTTGGAACTCTCTATTATTATTGCAAACTTAGCCTACACAGGCATGGACATACTGCCTCCACAATTAGGAGGGTTCATTCATGCTCACTGAGTCCAGTTTTGGAGGGGACTCGGGATGAGGATTACTTATCCAGGTGAAGGCAGGAGATGGGGAAAGGAAAAATTATAAGCAAAGGCCCAAAAGCAAAAAAAAAAAAAAGGATAAGGCTTTTAAGAACTTCAAGTGGTGGAGAGGACTAAAGATATTCACAATTAGAAAAAAAAGGATAAAGTGCACAATTATTCGTACAAAATTTAATTTGTTTAAGGATTGACTCTTCTTATAATCCATTTTTAAAAGACAGGGTTAATAAAGAGTTCTAAATTACTTATTAGTTTATATATTTAGGGATGTCAAAGAATCTTTAAGTTCATTCATGCAAGTGTTGAGGGCTTAATTCTGTTTCACTGTTGTCTCAGAATCACAACAAAATTTTCAAATCAGACGAACTCTAAGCAGTACCACAGGTTGTTAGTGGCAGAGGGTCAACTAGCAAGACCACCTGATTCCCAGAATTTTTTGCTTCTTTCTCATTCCACTTTTTAATCTTTATTTTAGGTTTGTAAGTGAGCTGGAGTAGGTTGATAGCATATTATTTTAAGGACAGATCCATAAATTGTGAAAACGTTCACTGATCGTATAAATATGGATGAGACCAACTTCTCAATGCCCCATTACCAGGGGGCTTAGAGTTGCCAACTATAGGACAATTCCCGTTAGGTAAGGCTTTTATAATTATTTGTCATCGTATGTGACAAGTAATGCCATTAAGAGAATTGCACTAATTATTTCTAAATTTTAGTTACATATTATACCCTTTGATAAAGGTACTTTTTGTCTAATTAAAGATAGATATTGACTACTCACTTTTTTATACATGGATACCAATATTACTTTCTCAGTTGATGGAAACCATCTATGACTTATTTAGAAAACACTGCCAGGGAAAACTACCTTTGCTAAACAAACATTGCTTTGAAATAGCATCACCATGGCATTGGGAAGGCGTGATGGACATGCACGCTTACATCATAGGTGAGACGCAGTAAAAATGCATTGAAAGGCAGAGAGATCTACTTATTCAGTGTTGAACTTAGAGGCAGAAAGTTTTGTTGAAATTTAAACTTGAGGGTGCCTGGGTGGCCCAGTCATTAAGCATCTGCCTTTGGCTAAGGTCATGATCCCAGGGTGCTGGGATCAAGCCCAGTTAGGCTCCTTGCTCGGCGGGAAGCCTGCTTTCCCTCTCCCACTGCCCCTGCTTGTGTTCTTGCTCTCGCTGTCTCTCTCTCTCTCCCTGTCAAATAAATAAATAAAACCTTAAAAAAAAAGAAAGAAAGAAGGAAAGAAATTTAAACTTGGACCAGAATCTGAATCTATTTCTCTCTTATGTGCAAATCCAGCCCTCTAATTGCCTATATTCTGCTATTGCTTTCCTGAAGAATTGGACGATTGATGAGATATTGATGGAGGTTCTTCAAGGTGAAAAAAAAATTTTTTTTAAATATGGTGAAAGTTGCTATGAATATAGAAATTTTTTCACCATGTGTTTCTTGAGACTATCACTTATCCTCTTAGATAATGGAAAGCTGTTAGATATTACACTTTCTCTGTATGTTGCTTTCAGTATTATTAATTTCCCTTCTCTTTACACCCTTCCCCCAGAAACATACACTAATATACACCACTTTTTGCATTTTGCACATCACAAAATAATTTTATTCAATCACGGCTCCTCTACAGAAGCTTCTTCAAACAATCTCTAATTTTACCCATCTGGTCATGCAATGTGTCTAAAAGCCCATACAGTTCATTTTTCATCACTTTGACAGATTCTCTTCAATTTCAGCTTTTTTCTCCTCAGTCAGCATTTCTCCTCACCCATGCATGAACACTATCCAGGGACAGAAGCTATGACTATAGCCTCTACAGAGCAGCCTTCGATTCTTTCTTGAGAGTGAGTTTGATATAAGTAAATTTAAAATGTTCATGTCTTTTAGCACAAAGTGTTAAATGATCCATTTCTGGCCATTCTACTTTCTGATTCAGTTTTTAAAGGCACATTGCTATGAAAAACAAAGAAAGTTCTTAACAATGTGCTTCATTTCCCTGCATCTAAGTAGTTAGAAAAAATTGAATGAAACTTCTTCAATTATATGAGAAGAGTAAGCCAAGCATCCCCGTCCATAAATTCTAAGATTTAAGATTGTTTACTGAAGGAAGAATCCTTCTTCATCTTCTTTGTCCTTCTCTGCCCAGCATCTTCCCCTTGAGACTGACCAATGTAAGACTGCATCACCCTGGACAGCTGGTTCTTGCTAGCCGACTTCTGATTGGGCTCAACCAATGGGATTTATTGGCAAAAGATCAGAAAAGAGGAGGAAAAAGAGGTTGAGGTATTTTGTCCCCATAACTACCCACTCGGGGCCAATTTTATAACAGGGGTTACACCTTTCCAGGGGTTCAACTACTGTCTGTGGTTCCTTTTCTTAAGCTCCAGCTCTCACTGGACTCTGTTAATACCATTTCCTTTCCTTGGCTATTCAGAACTAAAGATGCTAACTGCTTTCTGCTATTACGAATGTGTGGATATCTCAACACTCCTTATTGCTAAATTCCCTTAAGTCCCTACACCCAAATACAAGTACTTTCTCCGTTAAAATATCTTATATCACTTGAGTTAAATTTTGTTCTCCACTGAGACCTACCTGCTATAACCAGTTTACTTGGTTATTATGTACCAGTGTCATTCCAGTGGAAGCTACTCCCAAACAATCATCCTCAAAACGAGTGAAGCAAAAGCCACATGTCTCTCAAAGAGATGTATGTACACCCAACTTGATAGCAGCATTATTCCCAAAGGCTATAATGTGGAAGCAACCCAACTGTCCATCAACAGATGAATGGATAAGCAAAATGTGGTACATACCTATAATAGAATATTATTCAGTCTTAAAAATGAAGGAAATTCTGACATATGCTACTATATGGATGGATCTTGAGAGTATTATTTCATTGAGTGAAACAGCCAATCAAAAAAAAGACAAACATTTTATGATTCCATTAATATGAGGTACCTAGAATAGTCAAAATCACAGAGAAAGTAGAATAGTGGTTTCCAGGGGCTGGGGGGCAGGGGAATAGGAAGTTATTGTTTAATGTATAAAAAGTTTCAGTTTCACAAGATGAAAAGAATTCTGAAGATGAATGGTGGTGGTGGTTCCACAAAATTATGAATGTATTTAACACCACTGAACTGTACTTTTAAAAAAAATTAAGATGTATGTTTAAAAGTGGTTAATATAAGGGCACCTGGATGGTTCAGTCAGTTAAGCATCCAACTCTTGATTTCAGCTCAGGTCATGATCTCAGAGTTGTGAGATCGAGTCCCACCATGGACTCTGTTCTGGGTGTGGAACCTGCTTAAGATTCTCCCACTCTCCCCCTAAAAAATAAATAAATAAAAATAAAATAAAAGTGGTTAACATAAATTTTATATTATGTGTATTTTACCACAATAAAGAAATTGAGAAAAATAACAGTAAAACTGATGGAGCATTGTGAGAATTAAATAATCTATGTAAAGCTCTTAGCCCAGTACCTGAGAAATAGTATATATTCCTGGTAAAGGTTGTTTTGCTGTCCTTGCTGCATTTATTCTATTTTAGCTCTAATATCATTGTGGTAAAAAAAAATGATAGTTTTAATAATGGTGTTATTTCATGTTTATGCTGAAGAAAATTATATGCAATGTTTTATTCTTCAGAACACTTTTCATTCAAATGTATTATTTCATGTAGATCAGTTTGTTGAGAAACAGCATCGTGAATACAGTTTACATTATGACACTTGATTTAAGTTGTTCTTGATATTTCATTACTATTTTATAATTTTCAACATACAGGTTCTGACCAATTTTGTTAGAATTTGTATCTAAGGTTTTTTTGTTTGTGTGATTTGTTTTTTTTTTTAGTGATTGTAAATGGTGTTGATTTTTAAACTTTCATTCTCCACATTAAAAAAAAAAAAGAGGTTGTTTCAAGTGACTGCTGTTCTAGAAAATGCTATGGGAAGCATGAAGGAGAGTGTCTCTAAATGAGAATGATTGGGAGGTTTCCACAGAGGAGGTAATATTTCAGCTGAGTTTTAGTAGACTAGTAAAAGGGCGAAGAAGTCAGATTAAAGGTAGGAAAAATAGTTTGAGTCAGATAGAACATGGACAGACAAGAATCTAAGGACTAGAATTATGGAGAAGAGTGAGTTGGCAAGTGACTTCCTTTGTACTTTACTATGGTGCTTTGTTCTGAATTTTATTTCTGTGGATTTAAAATAAAATAAAAATAATAGTTGTAAAGTATCAGTGTAAAGACCTATATACTTTAAAGATAAATATGTAAGCAAATGCGTTTCGTAAGCATAAAAGATGGAAGTAAGAAACATTTGTCATTCCTTTGACTGATCAACATCTAAACCCCTCCCCTTTGTGAGGGAAATTCTTAGTCTTTTGAGTTTCAGAAGATTCAGCATTCCACTATAGAAACTTAGGATTTGTAAGTCTCCAACCTTCCTTGTAAGTAGGTCAGTGTGGTCCAGGCCTTGCCAAAGAGGCTCAATAGCTTAGATTTTGAGCTGAAGTTTGGCAACACAGGAATTAGGAGATAAAGGAGGAATCTATAATATAGAAAGCAGTAGGAACAAGGTCAAAATCCTGGACAAGAAGCAAAAACTACTCAAATGTAAACACATGATACCTTTCATAATGGAAAAGAGAAAAGGACGACTAAGAGGTGGAACTAGGAACCCAGAAACAGAGACAAAAGCCATGAAAAATTATTCCAGAACTTGAGACTTAATTATCAAACATTTGCCTAGATGGATTTCAGAGTTCCTATCAATGACTCCCTTCTGCATCCCATCCCCCTCCCTTTTTTACAGATAATTTTATACAAAATAGCCTATGTCTGTTCCACCATTGTACATTGGAGGGGGAAAAGAGGAGGAGATAATTTGTCTCTTTAGTTTCACAGCTTTACAGATTGAAAGGATACATACCTGAGGAACTGTATTTAAGGAACTACATCTGATGATGAATCCTATCCATGCCTGGAGCTAATTTGATAAGATTCTAGACTTTGAGATGATGCTGTAATGAGAAGAAACTCTGGGAAATATTGTTTGGGAGGGAATATATTTGCATGTGGAATGGACTTGGATTATTGGGATCCAGACAATGAACTATGGAAGGCACTCTTTAAGATGGTGCCCAATAGACCTTGCCTTCAGATATACAAGCCCTAGTTTAATCTCCTCCACTTGAGTGTGGGCTTGACTTACTGACTCACAGAATATAGCAGAAGGTGTATGTACACACACACACACACACACACACACACACACACATATATATATATAGCAAAAGGTATGTGACGATATTAGTATGAAAATACTGAGAACTGGGGCTTCCAACTTTCATGCTCTCTCCCTTGCTCATTCTGAAGGAAATCTGCTTCCATGTTGTAAACTGCCTTATGGAAAGATCCACATGGTAAAGAAGGGAGGAAGGTCTCTATACAACATCCACAAATGAAATAAGATCCCCAGTCCAACAACCTGCAGAATAGGATTTATCCAAGAACCACCTAATTGAGTTTGGAATTGGTTCATCTGCCACAGGATAAAACCACAGGCTGGTCAATAGCTTGATGGCAGCCAATAGGTTGAGGCCTTGATCTGGAGACATCCAGCTAAATTGCACTCACATTTCTGACACACAGAAACTGTGAGAAAATAAATGAAAATAAACTTGTTTTAAGGTTCCAAGTTTTGAGGTAATTTGCTGTACAGTAAAATATAACTAATATGAATCTCTAAAAAGTCAATACAATCCAATTCATTAGATAATGTTTAAAGTTAAAAATAATCAGGAAATAACATTATTTGTTTATTATTTAGAAATATGAAGTTCAGAGTTGAAAGGGATTAGCTCTGTATCTTGGGAATAGAAAGGGGTGGAGCAAGAATCACCATTTTTTCATTAAGTTCTTTGAGTTTCGGAAATTTGCCTCATGTTCCTGAAAAACCTCTTCCAGAAAATCCCTTCTCTAGGGCTTCTGAAGAGCCAAGTCTTCATTTTAAGATTTCAAAATTGCATAGCATTAGGTAGTATTAGCTGCATTTCCAAATGCATCACCTCTGTAATTCTCTCATTTCCTTCAATAGAAGGTGAGAATAGTGCAGATTTTGACATTGTCCTGAAAGCAGAAGAAAAGGACTAGCCATGAAAAAGATTCTATAACTCTTGATGGACAGTCAATTCATAAAATGTCAAATATTAAATATTCAAATTATTTGAATGGTCTGACGTTTAACAAATTTGCAAAGGAAAAATATAGAACACATGAGAAAGACTCAAAAAAGTGAGATTCATAAGCTAAAACTTGAAAAAATAAATCAATGTAGTTTAATGCTGAGCCAATAGGGTCTTGCTTGATTTAACTTCTTTCATTAAAAAGCCATATTGCTTTCTTTGCTTTTTTTCATTTGAACAATAGCTTACATCTATAACCATGTCAAAAACACAGAAATCAAGAGAAATGGCAAGGCCCAGAGGACTAAATAAAATTCTAGGATTTGAAGGAATTGAAGTTAAGCACCACCACTGACCTTCCTGAGGTTGCATGAACTCACTTAAGCTAATTAAAAAACACCTATGGAGTAAAAACAAAAATGATCATGGACCTCATAAGACTGTGTTGGGACTAACAAATAAAATGGATCATAAAGCACTTAACCAAATAGAACCGAAAGGCTCGGAACTAAATACTATACTAACAATATTTTGGTGTCCTCATTTAATCCCTAGAAATTGAAAAACATTGACTACAGACCTAAGAGCATAGAGATGGAAAAGACTGGCTGACAATTTCCAAAGCAAATCTTTCTCCTTGAAAGAAATGTCAAAGATTTACCACTCAAATATAATTAAAATAAACAAACAAACAAACAAAACCCCCAAACTTCTGCCAGGATGAAGGATGGCAAGTAGTGAAAATAAAAATCACAATAACCCATGACCCCTATCATTTATTGAGGGCTTACTATATGCCAGCGATTGTGCTGAGCACTTTACTTCTATTATTTATTTACTCATCACAAACTCCCACTAGTTGGGCATATTTGTACCTATTCTATAAAAGGGACCCTAATAATAAATAGATCATAAAGTAGTTGAGCTGATATCCAAACAAGGATCTGTCTGAATGTAAAATCTGGTGGGCAAGAAAGCATAGCACTGCTAATGTAAGTATCCTGAAAAGATATTTGTTGTTTTAATGAACAGAAAGATTTCAAGTTCTTTGTTGATAAACATACTACACACCCTTCACAGTGTCCCTGGACCCAGACTCCACTAAGGGAACTTAGGCAAAATGTCCTATTAGATGATGACCCAGTACCTTGGCCATATTGACAAATCA